>CATQJL010000305.1:13074736-13695589 GCA_958299035.1 Cylicocyclus nassatus
AAGCAGTGGTATCAACGCAGAGTACTGGGAAAAACGAGATTTTGGTTGGCTTCTAAATCCACAGTTTGCAGGTCTTCTGAAGCGAGATTCCTGATGTGGACAAAGAAGGAGTAGTGCGTTGTTTTGAGTGCAAAAACGGATAGCTAATTCACCTTTGAAACAAAGTTGACCATGTTGGAATTTGACCATTTCATTTAGGTAGCGTAGTATCTTGAATCTTCAGAATTTGCTCACACTTTGTCTACAGGGGTTAATTGACATGCTAATTATGGATATGATACGAATGTCATGTTATCACTATTATCAGATTACCCAACTACGACCCCCTCCCCTTTTTGACTCCTCAATACGACCCCCCAGGTGTGGCGTGCCGCACCCCACGCTTGACACTGCTTATGTATACCAAACGGTCGGGCACGGAGCTGCTGACGGACCCGAAGATTCTCGAGACGGTGATCATCGACCAGCTGAAGGTGATCGACGAATTCCTCGCCAACATGAAAGAAGTACGAGCGAACTGCCTCACAGAAAAACGAGCAGCAAAGGATGACACAAACGAACGCATTCTCCAGGCGATATACTTTGTGAGCAAAATGGTGGCAGACACAAAGGACAGAGTCCTAGAACTGAAGTCAATGGTGAAGACGTCTACAGAAATCACGCAGACAGACTCCACCTAATTAAAAAGAGGATCTACCCAGTCACAAGCAACGCAGACAGGCGATGTCGCAAGGACCTGGAATGCACAGTTTCCATCAATGTATGCCGTTCCCCCGTTTCCACTCATGCCTCCACCGCCGTTACCTCTACCGGTTCAACCACAAAACGGACCGCAAGCCTTTCCTCTACCGACACAACCAAGAACGGACCACAAGCCTTCTCTGTACCGACGCAACCACAGAACGGGCCGCAGGGTCCGCCTCTCAGACGCGGATCTTCGGCGAATGAATCAGCGGAAGAAAGAACATTACGGGAGATAGCGGAACTTGAAGACGAACTCGAAAGGGTGCAGAGACGAGCAAGAGCATTGGCCAGGCAAAGAACCTGTAGACCAAGACAATTCGAAAACGGAGTGTTCCGAGAAGAGGAAAAAACTATGAGATGTGTGTTCTGCGGAGCCGTAGGCACTCATTACTCCGACTCATGTGCCACCTTGAGAATCGAGCGGAAAGGAAAGGTTACCTGAGAAGGAATGGAAGATGCTTCAACTGTCTAGAGCTTCGCTGTGAGGGCGGCTACAGATGCCTCAAGTATCGAATTCCGTGTTATCACTGTAGGACCAGAAGACATCACTCTGCCGTGTGTGCTCTACCTAATGAGTCGATCCGCATCGTAGACGAAAAGACACAGTGTGAGTCAGCAGCAACGGAAATTCTCGACCGTCTTGCAAATTTGCGTTGGTTTGGGGTCAAACTGGACTTCGTTTTTGGAGTTAGAACCAACGGGGACATCGTTTTTATGAGGTCCTGGAGGAAGCGCCAAAAAAACACGACGAACATGTCAGGCTTCACAAGTTGAACGTGTTCTTTCGCAAGCGCGCGAACTTCAAATGCAAGACTCAAACAAACATATGGCTTGTTTACAGCGCACAAACAATCACATGGTTCGGATTTGGGCCATGATATACAATATTACTCCAAACTATGTTATGTAAAAAGTTCCCAAAACCTATGTGTCCTAATATCCGTTCTCGAATTTGTTGGTTTCTAGACCAACTACCAAACCAACTGGGTTGGTTCGGAGCATAAATATCGGAGAGTTCACATAAGTTTTAGACCTTTTTGATTTGGACGATTAGAACGGTAAAAAATCTATTATGTAGTGTAGAGAATGAATCAAACCACTGCCTCTCCTCTTTTTTTGAGCCAGAAGCAGTGTAAATAAATCTGTGCGTTAATAGATATTGCGCTCCAATCACATGCGGTGTCCTTTTAACTATGTGGCGACAAATGCATCGCCAGATTGTTGAGGCCACAGATTTGATTGGCCTAGAAGTTTTTTGACATTCTGAGCACTAAAATGGTATGATTGAATAAGGGTTCTTCCACTGATTTTTACGTCAAGAGAGACTTCGTAGATTCTCGCAAAGTCATGGGGGACTTCGTTTCCTAAAAACCTCCAAACCAACCCGTGCCGGGCCCTGTTCGTGATGTTGCCTCGCCAACAACTAGAGTGGATTAACGAACATGTCAGCCGTAGTGTAAAGGGTAGTAGGTGGGTCTCACAATCAATGGAGTGGGGTTCAAATCTCGCTTCGGTGTTCTCTTTTGCTGTTGTGGTTGGCATTCTTCGGAACTTCCGCAGCACATTTACGGAACTTCCGCAGCACATTTACGGAACTTCCGCAAGTGACCCGGCGGAAGTTCCGCAAGCGCTCTGCGGAAGTTCCAATCATTTGTCTGAGGATGTGATTTTGAACACGTCAGAGCATGTCATTCATGTACCAAATTGATAGTTAGCAGAAGTGAACAAATAGTTACTCACATGTATGTTTAACAGGTTTTACGATATCTTCTTTGCTCTCTACCCCAAAAACGAAGTCCTGTTTGACCCCGAGGAACCCTAGCCTAGGAAGAAAAGTAAAGAAGGTAATGCGCGACTAACACTGATATATATGATAAAAGAAGATGAGGCAACAATGAAACCAAAAGTGACGCAAGTTTAAACTGCTAATCTCGCTTTCCTGCACATCTAACTTCGAGAGGGCAACAATATGGCTTCCAATTAGCAGCCACAATACAGCGTCGCGAATTGAGGCTGCCTTCTTATAGCATTTATGCGGCTCGCTCACAGAAATCCTGCATTCGCATCCCCATCGTTTCACGGTCGCTGCCAGCCTAACGGAGTCGCTGCCTCGTTGCCTCCTTCTGGCTGCTTTTGGAGGAATGCGCTCTGCAGCTATTTCTGACTCATGGAAGATCATAGCTGCCCGCTGTTAGCCCGTCGCTGCTCGCTCACCGCCATTTTTGCAAATAATAGTTTTTATTTTACAGGCTATTGCTTTAAGTAAGAATAAATAGGTAGACAGCTTGGAATCAGATATCTGGAACCTAAAATGAAGATTTCTCTTAAGTTGCGATCCCGTCCTTGGCGGGGATATTAATGCATGCGGCCTCAAGCTGGATTCGATCCGAGGTATGGAACAGCCGCTTGAAAGATATGGTAAGAATTTCAGAACTCTGGTGAAGACGGCAGCGTTTAGTTCAAGTTAGTTCAAGTAGCTTTTATGAGTGCTAGCGTGTTTTTTTCTTAAAATTCTTTATTGAAAGGTTTTTATGGTGTGGGATATTGTATCCCTTGAAGGTGGTTCAGTGGTTTTGAATATTTATTAGATCGAAAACTGATATACACAGCTGCTCTTTGTGAGTTACAGAAGAGAAGACTGGCGTAGGGCTGACCCCTTGATAAGGGCCGCCTCTACGCCAAACACTATTGTGCTATTTACTCATGATAATGCTAAGAACAGCAAACATACAACAACAGCTAGTTTTGAAGGTTTTCTGATACCAGATCAGAACAAATGTGCTCAATCTCGCAGTTTTATGTACGGTTTTATCACAATAAAACTGCTCGTAGCTTCGTCCACAGAAGCGAGAAGCAGATAAGAAAGGCTGATTCGAAGTCAGCGTTTTATACTGTATTGAATGGTACACAACTTGTTTGGTTTGGCCACTTCGACTTCTGACGATTTCCTTTTAGAAATCTTGCAACTTTTATGAGTTTTTATACTCTCAGAAATCGACTATCTGCCAGTATGCTTTTGAGATTCACTACAAGGAGCGAAAAAATTCGTTCGCTCAATACATAACCGGAATTTAAATAATATACCCATTCACCATTTCCCCCCCCCCCCCCTCCCGGAATGGGTCGCCAAAATTTTGAACGTCACTTATATGGGTTTCAAAAAGTGTGATTGTTCAGACTTTAAATAATTAAAATAATTTGAAATTTTTTAAAAATTCAAATTAGCCCTGTAAAATTTTTTTTCAAGGCTAACGCCACATCCAGGGGACGAGTGGCGTAGTGGTATGAGGCGCCGCTATGACCAGATCGAACACAGGTTCGATCCCTGCCCCTGGGCCAACCAAGCCCTCTACCCTCCGGGGCTGGTAAATTGGTACCAGAGTAATCTGGGAGGATAAAAGCACTGACTTGGACACGGCTGGCCCCCGCAAGTCACTGTAATAGGCTCGCACGCATACAATTGCCTCTTCGACTATGAAGTTAGTGTGTAACTTCATAGTCGAAGAGGCAATTGTAGACTGAGTGCGAGCTATTACAGTGACTTGCGGGGGCCAGCCGTGTCCAAGTCAGTGCTTTTATCCCTCCCAGATACCTCTCTCGGTACCAATTTACCAGCCCCGGAGGGTAGAGGGCTTGGTTGGCCCAGGGGCAGGGATCGAACCTGTGTTCGATCTGGTCATAGCGGCGCCTCATACCACTACGCCCATCGTCCCCTGGATGTGGCGTTAGCCTTGAAAAAATTTTACAGGGACTATTTTTTGTTCTTGAACATTTTGTGAGAGCTCATTTATCAGGGAGGGTGTGCCGGAAAATGTTCTGTGCCTGTTATTCAAATATTTATTTATCTTCTACCAAAATGCAACTGAGCAAATAGAAAGCATGTTTCGGTCGAACAACTTTGCCATTCTGTAGCATCTTTCTTCACAGTGCTCGCGTTCTTGTTTAGTTTTGCGCTTATGAAGGCAGAACTTTGTTTCCTCCTGCATTATCTTATTAAAAGCCATATCCATGCTATCAAATTGTTTTCATAATAATCCATCTTCTAGATTCCAACGAAATTTAAGTTTAGCAATAAAAAAGTAGAAGTTATTGCGGAAGTTGAAGCGCCGGGATGTTATCAATATTCTCAGCTTCTTAGTCATGTTCTTTTTTCCTGATTGTGAGGCGCAACAAATATCTGCGCTTCTAATATCATACCACGCATTGCTGAATAGGCGTCTCTATGACGGGCTACAGCTTTCTTCTCAAAGTGGGTTTATATAGAAAGGAAACGAGCAATAAACCATTGATAGAAGATGCTTCGACTGAAAATTTTTGTACTTCTGGTAAGTTTCATCTTACTTTTCTAATTCAGCAACTCGGTCTTCCAGATTATCGCCACTGGATTGGTTATTTCGGAAGGTGAGTTAACCCGCTTCAACAGCATACTAAGTCCACTCTCCTTTTGAACAAAAAAAGAGGTTTAGAGTTTAGTACTTGCCGAATATAGCCTCAGCAAATCGCGCTTGATATGGCGTGCCTGCTAATGTACAATTGATATGTTCCGTTTGATAATTATTCTAATTTGAGAGTTTGGGCAGATAAGACAATCAGAGTATGAGAGTAATGATTCAAGATGAGAGAACAACGACCTCATCGAAACTGAATGTAATAAGGTGCTACACCTTCCTTGCAGATGAATGCTAATTCTCGGTTTATTTCCATGGTAAGTGCTATCTGGAACTTTTGTGGTCCAACACAAAAAATTGGTAACAATGCACAGCTTATCATTCGAAACTATGTTCTTCTTATGATTTTAGCGAGCGAAGTTTTAGATCTTATCAAGGTGAAGATCGATTGAAGCGAATGTTTGTCAAGCTTGGAAGTCTGGAAGTCTTTGTACAACATGGATACCTCGACTTCATTCAATTTTTGTCTATTCCTACATAACATAGTACTAAAAATAGAGCTAGATCTCTCATTCTTCTTGCCCGCAGGGTCAAGCGAGTAGTGTGGCAATCAGGGTCAAGCGTGGGGTGCGGCACGCCACACCTGGGGGGTCGTATTGAGGAGTCAAAAAGGGGAGGGGGTCGTAGTTGGGTAATCTGATAATAGTGATAACATGACATTCGTATCATATCCATAATTAGCATGTCAATTAACCCCTGTAGACAAAGTGTGAGCAAATTCTGAAGATTCAAGATACTACGCTACCTAAATGAAATGGTCAAATTCCAACATGGTCAACTTTGTTTCAAAGGTGAATTAGCTATCCGTTTTTGCACTCAAAACAACGCACTACTCCTTCTTTGTCCACATCAGGAATCTCGCTTCAGAAGACCTGCAAACTGTGGATTTAGAAGCCAACCAAAATCTCGTTTTTCCCATTTTTCGCTTTTGATCGCTGTGCTTTCACCAAATATTACTTAGAGCTAAGAAGACAAATCAGGCTCCAAACAGTCCTATGGGATCTACAAGGTTTAGGCTATCGATTCACATAAATACTGTCCGCTAAAAATGTTTTTTGATATAGTTAATGGGGTGCGGCACACCCCCTTAAAAGCTGCGGCTGCCGCAGCTTTTAAGGGGGTGTGCCGCACCCCCTTAACTTGCCTTCAAAATCCAGAAAGCGCTCCATTGTTGGTATGAGTATTGAGCACATAGCTTCTTCTTGCTACATTGGAAATTTGGAGCCGAACGCCCCACCCATAAGAAAATTATGGCCCTTTCAATATGCCCAGTCAGATCAGAATCAGCCGCCAAATTACGTGTGATTGTAAAGTGCAGTCACAGAAAATCGGACCTACCGGAAGAAGGGGTCGTTTGAGGGCTTTCATGGGAGGGAGGGGGGGGGGGTTCGAAAGACTTGTGCCTGACCTCTTTCTCAACTCTGGTAAAGCTATCTTAGGTATATAGTTCAGGGGGGGGGGGAGGTCTTATTAAGACAGCAATCAGGGGGGGGGGGGTCGTAACCAGCGATCGTGTGCCACACCCTTTGTTTGACCCTGGTGGCAATCGACCGCCGGAAACAACACCCCCACCCCCTTGGCATTATCGTCTACCTATTATTAGGCATAAAGAAGGCTATAGCAAGCATAATAAACAACTTTTTGAAGTACCGTCACTTAAACCCAATCAAATACTGCATTCATTTTCTGCTCCAAAAAGCACTGATACCTCAAATTACGCGAAAGCGAATTTGTATTCAGGTCCGATGCCCATAAAATTTTTTAGTACGTATAGAAATCAACCGAGAGTTCATCAAAACATTTCCTTTGTAAGTAACAAGAGCACTCTCCTGTATGACACTAGACATCTCTGCTGCCTTTTTGGAACGATTTGATGCATGTTCGAAATGTTTACTCTGTGGTAACCCCAGCTAAAGTTCTTGCGCGCCAAAGTTTGAAACAAAGTACATACAATCATGTCAATAGCTTCGTGGGACCGCTACAAAATTTACCCCAATGGCAAAGCTCGTACGTAGACGGTCAACGCTTTTCTTTGATGGTGCATATCAGATGCTGTGAGTGAATTTACCACAAAAAGGCATAAGGTTTCGGAAACTGCGATTGTTCACAGTAGTTTGAACTGAAGAATAAGAATTCAGAAAATAACTTTAGGTAGTGACATATCGGTGTCTCCCAATGCCCAGATACCAGAGACAACACCAGGTGTGTCGCTGGTAGTTTTGAAGTTGTTAAAATTTTAAGGGTTTATCTAAAAATTTGAGAGACTAACACAATGTGTCCCAACAGCATCGGAATGACGGATGAGATAAGATTGACTTATCTTAATTTGCACAACGATCGAAGGTACCCCAAAAACATCTTATGATTGCTTTTTTGAATGTATCTGTATTTGAAAATGTTGAGGAGTATGCTTGCATTAGGGCAAGCAGTCAAGAACGACCAGACATACATGCCAGGTGCTAAAAATATGCTGAAATTAGTAAGTCATTTAGATAACCTAGTATAGAGTTTCGCATGCAACCAGCTTAGACATATGACTGTGAATTGGAAGTTTCGGCGCTGCAATATGCTGGTCAATGTCCTAAAATTGGATCCGAGGACGGCTCAAGAGGTGGACAAGGGGAAAATTTTTTCCAACTTACCGAAACTGGAATGGACTTCTTGAATGCAGCTAAAACGGTAAAGCAAGCAACTTGCGAAATTTACTTCATGCGCCTTCGTGCAAGTGAAAGAGCTTAGACGTATTTTTCTCTTACAGTCTGCTCGTTCGTGGTACTCAGTTGTTATCAAGTATCCCGGCCTTGGAAAAACCGCAAAATATAGGGCTAATCACGTAGGAACTCCGATCATAACATTCACTCAGGTGAGTAGATGATCAAGGAGCGAGAATTTGACACTTACATTCAGATGGTGTGGGCTACGTCAAGCAAAATGGGTTGTGCGATTGTACATTGTCCGCCTCTCTATACTGCTGTTTGCCGATACTCTCCAGCGTAAGATCATTTATACTAATTTGGAAAGAAAGGAATGCCGTTTAACAGCAAAGCGATAAGAATTTTCCGAAAAAAAGGCGAGCAAGATGATCTCTAGAAAATGGCAGAAGTCGTTGTTTACGCAAAATTCAGAGCAAAAGAGCAACGCGTTTTCAAAAAATAGATTGCCCCAAAAACTTCTGCGAGCCTTTCATGCTCCTGCATGTAACAGACACATGCGATCATCATAGGTACTCTTGGCATATTTCCTACATGTTTAGAAATAAAGAAAAAATTGGACTAGACTTTGGTGTCGGATATGTTCTACAGGCTGCGTCAAAAGTCTGAGAGCCTAACTTTGCAGTATTGCAATTACAAAGGTACTGGTGGTTTTGATTTCAATTCTATGCCACGTGATGCTGCATTCATCTTCTACAAAACACACTTTATCTAGCTGGAAATGGCTGCCATATGTTTTTGTAAAATTGGAAATTACCATACTAGTACTTTTGCAAAGCGAAAAAACTAAAAATGTTAGTATTTGCAATTTTAGAAATGATGTTAATATTCTACGGCACTTTGATGCACACATTATAGAAGAGGTTTTGCGCCATTGGATCGCAGTTTTGCTTTTGCCAGGAGCTGTTCTTGCATAAACGGGAAATAAAAGTTTGCGAATGTTACCTACGTGCCAGTGGAAATCCGTCTTCAGAACAAACTTAGAAGCCAGAAGCGCAACAAGCATTGGGACCAAAACTGTATTTTTTGCATACGTCTTCTAAATTAGAATCTATTAAAATTCGGCCTTGGGAACACTTTTTATACTTTTTAAACAATAATTTTAAGTTTTTTTGCGCAATTGTAGCCGAAAATCCGGTATGCGACGTACACATGTTTCTAATCAAAAATCCAGTATTTTTATTCCTAAGTAATGCAAAAAATTCTTTTGGAAGTATGTTGTAGATAAAAGCTTGCTCTATCGTGCTCACATTTGCCAAGGTGAAATAAGCAATTATTGTGAAGGCGGGGCAAATTTCATTACGACTACCTGCGTGCCGTGACAGGTGGACTTGCCAAGATTTTGTAGGGCCGCGTGGAAGCCAAAAGAGGCAATTTTGCAATCCAAGAACCGTGCTGTATCTGCAATGGTGCGAATTATGTGTGCGCCAAAATTTTTGTTTCTAGGTGCTTCCCTTCTCATTTTATACAAAAAAGTACTAGGCTCCCAGACTTTTGACGCACCCTGCGTACCCTCTAGTTCTTGGAAAATATCAATTTTAGCTGAAAAGAAAAACAAAGAAGTCGACATTTTCTTCTTTCCAACCTAATAGTACAAGACAAACGCACAAATCCATGTTTTAGAGGTAATATCGTTGGCGAAACTGTCTACGAACCCGGTGAAGCTTGTGCAAATTGTCCTTCTGGGACGGAATGCAAGTGGCTTGAGGCTACGGGCCTTTGTGGTTGAAAAGTAAAATAAAATATGGCAAACAATTTTATAGTTTGAGAAAATTTCATCGTAACATATACGTTTGAGTATTTTATGTGAGTTGTTTCTTTTAGACCCGGTCAAACACAGAAGAAGGCTGCCGTCATTATATTTCAGCGAAAGCGAAAGATGGAACAGAGGCATAGCCAGCATTGAGACGAGATTTTGGCTTGCTCTTAATTCCATAGTTCGGAGGTTATTCAAAGGGGGATTCCTAGTGTGAACAAAAAAGTACTAGTACTTTGTTTATATGCAGAAAAAAGTAATTAATTCACCTTTGACAAAGGCAAATGTTTGAAAATGACCATCTCATTCGGATGGTCCAATATTTGACCTCAGAATTCAAACTTGGCTTGCAGGGGCTATTTGACAAGCCACTTGTAACAATAATGCTCTTATGCTTTTAGGGCTCTTTTACCAGCTTACTGTACGTATACGATAGTAAGCCAAAACATCGTTGTGTTAGTATTTTGTATGATGGGCCTATATGACATTGTTAACGAATATCATGATCGCTGACATCAAGATCAATGACTTCGATAACGACTCTCCCCCTTCCTCCTCCCTGACTCCTCAATATAACCTTCCAGGTGTGGCATGCCGCCACCACGCTTGGCCCTGCTCATAACTTTCCCGAAAATCGCATTGCAAAAGCTAACATTGAGACGAGCATTCTCACGTACAGGGTGTTTGAAAAGTTTGTGGCATCAAGCACTTCACCTGCGAATCCTAGCTCTTTTTTGCTATATGTGTTCGCCAAGCCTAGAAACCATGGGTCAACAAAGAAAGATATTTTTGCCTCAAAATACCTTGAAAAATTTAGAAGCAAACAAAATTTTCTACTTTCTTGAAAAGGTGGAAGATGCGTTATCTGAGTTGTTCTACTTTTTTTCAACTTCTCCGGAAAATATAGAGAGCTTTCCGTTTTTTACTACAAGTAGTCCTAAGTTCACAAGTTCTTTTGTCTAAATTGCAGCAGACAATCGCGGCACAATTTTGCTTTGAAATTTTTTCGGTAAGAAATTTTGGGAGTCTTATTTCAACATGTTTTTGTAGCGCGGGTCTCTGATCTTCATTTTATTAATTTTCAAAAATTTTGCACGCTTGTAAAGGTTTTAAAGATAAGATATAAAAAATAAGGTGCTGGATTTGTTCGCAAAAAAATCCTAAAAGTGGATCTCCTGTATCTTAAGGCACGATATTTCAAAAAGAACTTTCTTCTACGAAAATAAAAGCACACGTAAGTATTTCAATAAAAGGGCTTCTAAAAAGTGTACCAAGTTTTCTGTGAATTGTGTTACTTTCTTTATAACAAGCATTTCAAGGAAAGTGGTCTATAAAGCTATATTGAGTGTTTTAATCTAATTAAAAAAACTAAAAAACTACAAGAAAACCTGGTTAACCTGGAGTAATGGTATCTAGGCCTGATGAGTACAATAAAACAAAAAGCGCGTCAAAATTCGAATTGGAAATACTTCAGGCCACTTACTTTCCAAACACCCTGTACATACATGGTGTCCCAAAAGAATTCATACACTCGATATACGATCGAGACTCTACTCCGAAATGTGTAATTTGCCCGATCAAAGATGGAAGCTGCGTGAGCTCTGGAGTAATCTACCTCATCAGTGGGTGGAAGGCGGTGATGATTACATAGGTGAAACTGTTCGGCCATTATGTATTCGCATTAAGAAACACCTAATGGTAAAGAGAACTCACGACTTTCAACGCGGCACTCACAGAATGCAGAAACATGAAAAATTTCAAAATCAAACTACAAATCTTGGCGCATGAGCAAAAAACATCAGCTCGCAAGACTCTGGAAGCTTATCACATTCATGCCCGAAATCCACGAATGAATTGTAAAGAAGAATGTTTCGCTATCACTCGTGAGCTGCTACCATATATGGGACAAATTTTCTAAAATGTCACCCACTGTGCACCTACGTCCATACTAAACGGCGGTATTCCAACTGCAGAAGAGGTTTGACGGAAAAGGGTGAATTTCGCTAAATACCGGCACTCTTTGACTTTTGAATTTGCTTGCGTAGTTTGAAAACTTTGTTTCGGGTAGTCTGCGAATTGCATATCGTCCCATTCAGGCTCTGACGGCGGTGAAGTAGCCGAAACGTAAGCCAATAAAAGTCTGTAACAATTTCGGTTCTGGCTCAATAACACAAAACAATATGTATACACGTTTGATCGCTAATATCTCTTTCCCCAAGAAGTCTTTCGCCTACCTTTGGGCACCCCTTTTGTAGAGCGGGCTCCTTAGATTTACATTGCGCAGCAAACCACCGATCGTTCTCTTCGCTACTGTAGGATTAATGTAGAAACTTTTGGCTTACATCATTGGGGATTAGCCGTATTTGAAAAAAGTTTTCTGAAAAGTAGTGTACCAGGGGTTTTACGTGCGCTGATTTCTTTTTTTCAAATTTCTAGGAGTTTGCAAAGCTTTTCAAAGGGTGTGAGTGCAATTCTGGGGAGCATAGTAAAAACAGCTATTACGGATTAGAGGCATAAGTCATGAAGGAAGCATCGTGGCCAAATGCAAGTTCATATTTGGTTTTAGCGAGTTTGATTAGTCTAGTGTAACAGGTTGACAGAGGTGTACTTTCTAAGGCGAAATAGGACCCTCAATGGCTCAAAACCCTTCTTGAAGTTCCTACCGTAATCCTACAGTGTTGAATGAAGATAGTTAATTTGCTCCATACTGTAAATCTATGTTGAAACCTTCTCTACAAAATGGTACCTGAAGGCAGGCAAAAGATTTCTAGGAAAGGGAGATAATGATGATCAAACAGTGTATACATACTTTTGGGACACCCTGTATATATGAAGAAGCCATGGCGACCTCTGGTTTCCCTTGCTAGGAGAGAAGATAATTAAACTCTAGGATTTTAATAGAAATTTGATCTAACTCTTACAACTAAAGTGTTTTCGGTGGAGGTGGCCTTGTCAACTGAAATCTATAATTTGAACAGCATTGAAAGCCAAGTCCAAATTTTCTTCCGCTCTCTGTTGTGCCCCTCTGAATGCCGAGTGTACAGCGTTTCAGATATAAAAAAAGTCGAAAATCATTCAGAACTATTCATTGTAGCTAGTGTTGCATATCAGAGCAGTCTACGCATTGAAAACTTTTCTTTAATTTGTTTATACCTATCACTGCTTTACACAAGCGCTAGAGGCACCATGATTTCATTTACATTTGGTTCTTTTTTAGAGACATCCACAAGTGGTCGTGCGGAGGAGCAGAGCAAACCGAAGACAAATTTAGACAATTCAGAATTAGCATTTTGCTCTTCAAAATGATAGGCCCAAGGCATACCTCCAGCGATCCCGTTGTTACGATTTTCGATCGCAGCGACTAGACTGCCTAGGTGACCGTCCGGTGCGTGAAAGTCGCCCATCGCTCGACTCTTAGGCATACCCGTAACGATTTTGTGAACACTCACTCACCACATTGCATTATACGCACTTTTGGAAAACTTGCGTTAAATCGTTTGAAGTGCATTTATTCAAGAGAATTCGAACAGATTGTGGCGCCATATACTATTTCAAGAGAACATTACATCAAACAGAAAGGATATGGATTCACACACATCCCCGTAGTTACAGAATTACAGTCGAATCATTTCGTATGATCATGTGTGACATTGCACACACCGTCCACCTTTGGCGTCCCAATCCTGGATTTTTGGAGGAGACAATCCTTCATGGAGGTGTTTTCAAAGTGTTTTTAACGTTTTTTTCCTTTTTAGGTACTATTCACCCTAGTGATGTAAGCCATAGGAATCGGTCAGTCTACTGCGTTTTCCGATTGCAAATCCAGAATGCGAAAGATGGACGGTTTGTGCGGATGCACACATGATCATATGAAATGATTCGACTGTACCAACGTTCTTCTACGGACACAAGCTCAATAGTTACACTGCAATGAAGTCGACAACCAGTTCATAAAGTTTTGAGCTCTCTTTCAGTCACTGGTAGGCATATACGTGCAGTAAAATCATGCTTTCTTTGTAAAAAAAAAAACTGTGGGTAGGCTATTTCAACAACAAGTGCGAGCTCTTGTCTGCCAATCTGCGAACGTATACGTACAGTCGAGTAGATTTAGCGGTAAATATAGTGTGCTTGCACAGAAGGTGAAATGCGGTGAAATTTGCGCGTGAACAGTAGCCACGTCAGTGCCGCGGGTATCTTGCGCGCGCAATTGGCCGGCGTCACAGTCGAAACTATTTCTTCACGCGCCAATTTCACTGCATTTCACCTTTTGTACAAGCACACTATATTTACCGCTAAATCTACTCGACTGTATATGCCTGACGAACAGATAATGCACATCTATTCTGCTTCAAAGATTATAGCAGGAATATTTGATTTTTGTCACCATTTGTTATTAGAAAAACAAGAACAGGAGGATATAGTGCATTGCGAGAACAGTAAATGCTAACAGAGTGGATGAGGTGACATATGGGAAGCATTCCATACTATAAACTTCGCATGTGTTGTTTTCAAGGATTTATAGTATGGAATGTTACATGACCTACCTTCTCTCATGCGGAGAGGAAGCGATTGTGTGAGACGGAATAGTCCTAAATGAAATTTGCATTTGCAAAAAAATACAAAACTTCACAGATAACAAAGAAGAAGCTATTCGAGCGATTCGCTCATCGCTGGGTTGGAACTAACGACGGCGACATCGCTGAGTTTCAGCGATATCGCGACGATTTCTCTGCTGAGGTATGCCCGTCCAAAAACGGCCCGCGATCCGTCGCGGCGTCAATCTAACACAGACGCGGCGGGACCACACAGTTGGAGGCGCATGCGCTGCGGACTCGGAACATATGTCCGCGTTGGAATTTGCGACGCGACTGGGGTCGCGAGAGGTATGCCTTAGGCCATAGATAAAAATCTTCAAGGCCACTCGGCTAGAAACATAGTACTTCTTGTCACAGATATAAATTTTTGCCTCCTTTGCAAAATCTCAAAACGGGAAGCCGGGATTCGTCAATTCGGAATTCAAGCAAGACATTCACCTTTATTCAATACAGCTGCTTTCCAAACTCTGATTTACTCAAACATTGCCCGCTTACAGCATAAGAGTTTGTGTTTTAGGTTTGCGAGGTTTGGGGTACAGACATATACGTAATGATTTGATGATTGCTTCTGTATTCTATGTCTAGAGACCATATCAAGAACAAACAAGTACTGGGTTTTCGAATCTTGCGTATTCGCGCATGAGGATTTTCAGCGGAAATTTGCATATTACGAAAAAATTGTTTCCAACTCTTTTAACTCCTATGTTTGCTGTGCAGCAAATTGTTTCGGTTTGTTCTCACGTAAAGTAGTTTCTCGGACTCTACGGTAATTCGGTAAATCTAGATTTCGTAGACATTTTGAGCGCTGCCGACTTCTGAGAGTTAACCTGCAATATTTGCAAAAACACTGCTTTCCTTTGGGGACAATACTATTATTTTCTGTACCTTTGGAACTCCTCAGCGATCTGGGTTTCCTTACAGTATGAGTAGATCTGAGGATATTTACGGGCTTCGCTTCGTGGTGCTAAAATTATCTGCTGGTACAAACATCTCGATACGACTCCCAATTGTTCTAGATTCTAACTTTCCATATTAAGAATACAAAAAGAAATTTGAGCGGTGCCGCAACTGTTTCGCCATATCCAAACTCATCTGTATTGTTAAGTTTTTTGCAGATTGTCGTGAATTGAAACAAAATGAGATTTGAAAAACCACAGAAAGGATTGCAGAACGCTTTCGCGGGAAACGCGGAAGATTTCCAAATTTTTAGTGAGCCCTTCTTCATCGACAATTGCCTAGGAAAAGGGCAAGCAAGCACTTTTTTCATGATGCACTGCTATACCTTGCTTAACAACAACATAACGGTTCTCTTTGGGCAAAATTAATGTCAGTCGAAGTTCTTTGTAGCTCAATATGAACAGAAACGTCATCTAGAAAGTCACTTTTGCAGTGCAAATCTCTATCATAATGCCGATATACATATACAAATGTTAGCACTATGATGAAGACAATCACGTCATGCTTGTGAAGTAATACAACATGTTCCCTGATACTTCGTACAGATAAAAGAGAAGCGCAGTAGCTTTAGTTATCAAAGCGTTTCATAATGCTTTTACTGCAGTATCTCAACGTCCTGGTAAGTTTCATAAAACGCCTCAGATAAGCTATTACTAACAAATCGTTTCATATTATCTCCGCCTTGCTTGTGTTTCGGGGCAAGCAAAATTCCCTGAAGAAGGTTTTTCCGGTAAGCTTAATTATCTGCATTAGACTGCTTTTCTCAGATCTACGGCTATGTGCATAGTGGCAGAAAAATTCAAAGTGGCGCGGCTACTCCCAAGCTATACAACACTAGGCCAACGAGCTTAAACATCATTTAAATACACAAATACAGTTTCTCAATACCGATCTAGGCAGTAACTGTAATAATATCGCTACGTAAGATATGTCCACGCAGGGCGCGGAGAGTGCGCAAGGTGTGTATTGCGCGTTACTTCTCTCACCCCGTGCACTCTCGCCACCTGTTTTCTCTGCGCTCCTTCCAACCATGAAATACCTTCTATGTACGCAACGGCGTTGCTCTCCGTGCGCAGCGCGGACGGCCTATACCTCCGCTGCCGCTGATATTAGAAACTACAATCCTAAAAAAAGATAGTCAAGCTTAGGAAATAGGCTGCTGCATCTCCGTTATTTTTAAACTTTCTATAACAATCTTGGACGCTGATATAAGGAATAACTCAGCTTTTCCATCTAAGGAGTGTAAATAATTTATAAAATCTGGTTTTCTGATCAGAGTTTCAGCAGAATTTGAGAATTCTAAGGAAATAAATTTGATGATATTTGATAACAGATTGAAAGATTTTGGAAACCATTTCGTATGGCCCCAGATTTGCTTCGTGTGTATGTTTGTTTCCTAAGTTTGGAATAAGTACTAAGGTGTCCAAGCTATTCGGATTATGGGTGAATAGAAGCAAGAATTTTGAAGTGAAATCGCTCTGAAACCATTTGAAAAACTTTTGGTTCGCAATATCAACGTTGAATGAAGCTGCATGCAGCATGTATGTACAAACATTCAGTCTCTATGATACATCTTCATATTCATTTACAAAATGGACTGTTCTTTGGGATTCGATATTGAATTGGGTCAGTTGAATTGGCGTTTTTTGCCACTCTGAGACCAAGACTGACTCAATCAAAGGTTGCTTCAAATTCTAAGCATTCTAAAAGAAGTACAAAAAAAAAGACAAAGAGTAATGGAAAGAGAAAATGACTACTGAATTTTTACTCTAACAAGGAAATGATCAAAAGTCGAAAAGAGCTTTTTTGAACATTGTAAACGCTTTTGTACAAACTGCGACTTAGGGGCAGTCCTCACGTAAACTTCAAGCCGGCACCGCCCCCTACAGTAATGCCTGCCCATCCCGCGTTTCCATCCAATCAACGTTCCGGAGAACAGGCCTGAGGGTTTTTCATAACTGGAATTGTCGGAGTTTCCACGGATTCTCGACTTCATGTTCGAAAACAAAAAGGCCCCCAAAACTAAAACATGGAAGTCGAGAATTTTGAGTCACGTTTCCTTTCTAAGTGCCGACTGGATAAACAAGTACGAAAAGAATTGGAATTGACACTGAACATATCAAAATGCTCTACCGAAAAGCCAGTTTGGAATCTGGCATTGTCTTACGATCGCTACAGAATTTTTTTTTGCCCTTTAAGACAAATTTTCTTTTTTTACGATTTTTCCAATATTTGAATGACTACGACAAAGGTAGGAGTGAAAATCATGCAGGTACGAATGAGCAATGTCCATCCAATACGGAAATGACCGACGTACTGAGACAACAATTTTTGGACACGCATAATTTCCGCAGATGAGCAAAGAAGTCTTCTGATAGAATGTGCAAGCTTCTTCCTTGTCTTTCTTACAGTTATAAATAAATTAGAGCATTCCAGAAGCCAGTTTGCTAAGGGGTTAGTTCCAAAAAGAAACTCCTTCGAAAAGCTGCAAACCATACCCTCGATACATAGAGCCACATACTCTGGTGACCTTCACTTTGAGGGCTATGAAGGGACACAACCTTCACCTGGGAAAAAAACAGAAGTCATCCGGGGCGAAGCCCCGGATGTTATTATCCTGACTATATCGGAAGAATGTGAATGAACCAAATATAGGAAAGAATATCTGAAGAATGTCTCAGCGAAACCGAGAAATTGCTTTTTTTTAAAGCCTTTTTTAGGCTGAAAAGAGAATTTCTGTGAAAATTTCCTCAGAATTCAGGACAACGTTCCTCAGTTAGCCTCTTACTTGACCAAAAATGAGTTTCAAAAGTTTGGAAAGCTGTTGGAGTTGAATTAAAATGAGAAACTGCGCTTAATTGTGCGCAGAGAGTCGCGCACGAAAATGCTGGTCTATCTCGTTAGTAAGTGATTTTTAAAGCTTGGTACGTTGTCAGCTCTCCTCGTCGTGTCATGACGGTCAGAATGATATATAATGTTACAGGGTTTCGTTGAGACCCCGACGAGATCTACGACCAGAGCCAAATGCCCCGTCGGCTCTGGTCTATCTCCGCTGCTCGTCTGCGTCTCCGCGCGCTGCGCGCTACCTCGCTACCCCAAACGCGGGGCGCGGGGCACTTTTCTTCGTTGTTTCGAACCCAATCTTAGCAAGCTATATATCATTTTGAAGCTCTTGATCTATATTTTCACGCTGACAACGTCCCAAAATCACATTTCTTGATTTGAACGAGAAATCCGGCAAAAACCTTGTTTTCGAAAATCTCTTGTTTTTCTTCTAGTTTACCTCTTTTTACCCGGTTTTTTCGTGCATTCTATAGATCTTGCTTCTGTTCATAATGCAGACAACCACCCAGCCTTTATCTCTTCGATTATTGTGGATTTTTTTGCGAAAAATCGTTAAAAGTGCGTGTTTCTTTACCTTGTTCTGTTTCAGTGCTTTCGCATCGATTTTTTTCCAACTTGGGCGATTTTTGCTCAGAACAATAAGCGCAACAATCCAGACAATGTCCCAGGAAACAGGAACGTCAATGCGGGGGTAAAAATTCAAAGGACGCATCAGAAATCAAAACCCCGTGTTGCGAATTGGTGGTCCTCGAACGAAAACTTGCACTCTGAAAAGCCTCCAAATGAAAGATTTTAAGCCTCATTGCAGCGTTTTTATCCTATTTTCAGCAGTTTCTTTTGCTTTTTGTATCTGTTTTATGTCATTTTCTCTTCTCTGATCATCTTTAAACAACCTTCACTATTTATGACGTCAGATGTTCAAACAACCTTCACTTTTGACGCCCTGTCTCTCGACTATCGAAGGTATGCTGCAAACATGATGAAATTGGTAAGTTCGATGCACAGGTGGTAAAAGCAAATTTGTTCTTTTAAAGGCTAGATTGCTTGTTGGAAAAAGATGCGATTGATTATGTTAGTTCTTGCCCGCATAGCGAATCCGAACAGAATGAGGGAAGGAATAGGAGAGCTTTATCATCGGGTCGCCATTTCGAGCAAAGTCCTTACCTATCGAGACGCGATCAAAGACGTAATTTTTGTATTGATTTTTTGTAAAGACGGTATAGTCCAGCAAATTTGAGGCCGTCACCAATTGGTGGAAGGTTGTACGCCTGTATCCTGGAATCGGAATGGCAGCGACCTTTCGAGAAAACCACGTTGTCCAACCCATCGAATCGTTTACGCAGGTAAAATAGCAACATTTTTGTGATACTGGATAGACATGAAACCCCTAAACTGGTAGCTGACTTGATTTATCAAAATTCATAGATGGCGCTTGGGCGCAGACGTCAAAACTAGGTTGTGCGATAGCCGAGTGCTCGACCGACTATGTGGTCATCTGTCGCTATTCTCCGAGGTATGTTGAGTAGCTTGCAGTGCAGCTTTGTGAAAAGTTAATTGACAGCCGCTGGATTTTAGGGGCAATAATGTTGGGGAAAGTGTTTACAAAGTTGGAGAACCTTGTTCGGCTTGTCTCGGCAGCTGCGACGCAGGCCAGGGATTGTGCGAAGGTGAATGATGATGACATCATAAGAAACCGAAAGAACAAACAAATCACAGACGTTGCGTAGAAGTGCCGTTTCCCTTGCAGTGTTCTTCTTTGACATTCATGTATCATGAGCACAATGAATATATAACCAGAAAATGTCTGTAGCAGCAAGCTCCGGTCGTTATTTTATTTGCTTCATTTCCTCTTTTCACAGCCTCGAAATAACATGACCAAATGCAACAGAACGAGTAAAGTAATAATTTAGAACTTAGACAACAATACACATATACATTACGTTCGACTATTTCTGAATCTTGACATAGTGTCAATTACGATATATGATGTTAAGCTTTCCAAGATTGATAGTCCCTTCCTTTATTGCCAGTAACAGTTAACAATCAGTACGGTCTACGTTTCGGCGAAGATCGCCTTCTTCAAGACCTGGAAGCGAGTCAACGTGTGCAGTAATTCAATCCAAGGGTAGACATACCTTCAACAATACTTGTAGGGTACGCCCACCACTCTGACAACGTGTCAGACCACTACTCGCCGTTTAGTGTGATGGAATGAACTTTCCTTGTATGGTCAGACTCGAATCCACAATCAACATTTGTAGGAAAGGGGCGAGTTCATTACTGACGGCAACCCTTTCTCCTTTCCTGTTTAGTTTAGGACATCTGCATGATATCCAACAAGCCTCTATGGCTTTTCGCGCGGCAATATTCGTTTCTTTGGAAAGAACAGATATGCTGATGTCAAACGCGATGTCCTGGTGGGAAAGTTTTCGATGTGCGCCTAAAGGCGTGGACACTCGCGATTTTCGCATTCCATCCAAATGTTCGTTTATTCTTAGGCACAACGGTCTTCCTGTTTCTCCAATATATTCTTCACCACACATTTTACAAGTTATAAGATACACAGTACCTCGGCACATGCAATCTCCCGGTTTATTGGAATTGCATACAATGCAGTCCGCCTTCACACACGCTTGATCATGACTTCTATTGCGCACTAGGAGCTGTTTTAGGTTCGGAGGCGGGATTTCGACAAGTCTTAGCGAATTTTGCAAGCCGGATTTATATATGCAACTCCTGATCGCAGCGCTTAACTTATCAGATATAAAGGGCATAAAGAATGGCACTAGTTGTTATTATGGCTGACATCATTGAAAACTTTGGCACTACGACAATCGCTTTTGCTTCTCCGCGGCAGGTAACCATTTGCTTGTGCGATTTGGAAAGCCTGCTTAAGTGATGCGGACCTGAGAGCGTCATCAGAAGACACTCCTTTTGCTGTACGTAACATGTGTCGGATAATGCTAAGTTTCATTCGGATCGGGTGTGCAGAGGAGAAGTGTACCAGTATGTTTTTATTGCTCGGTTTTCTGAACCAGCTGGTTTTGTATTCTCCTTTGTACAAGCAGATCTGGACATTTAGAAAAGGTAGCCATCCCTGCTTAGGTGTTTCTCTCGTGAATTTGATATCAGCCATTTGATTATTTACTATGTCAAAACACAGGTCCATTTCCGCTTGCGTGGGGCAGACGATGAGTGTGTCATCGATATACCTCAAGTAAAGGATAGGTTTGCGGTTGAATATGGGTTCTTCTATTTTCGACATAAATGTAACTGCTAAGATAGGTGCCAAACGTTGGCCCATTGCGAGCCCGCGAATTTGCTTGTAGTACTGTCCCGACCATTTAAAAATCGAACACTCTAAGCATTCCTTCAACAATGTCATGACTTGTTGGATGTTCAAGCCGTAGAAATTGATTAAAAAATCGACATTACTTATGATCGGGCGAACTTTATAATCCTAAGGATTTCGTGAATTAAGTAGGTTAGATGGTAATTTGTGTGTTTTTATGAGGACGTATAGCACAGGACATAGTGGTAGGCCAACTGGCACCTATCTTAGCAGTTACATTTATGTCGAAAATAGAAGAACCCATATTCAACCGCAAACCTATCCTTTACTTGAGGTATATCGATGACACACTCATCGTCTGCCCCACGCAAGCGGAAATGGACCTGTGTTTTGACATAGTAAATAATCAAATGGCTGATATCAAATTCACGAGAGAAACACCTAAGCAGGGATGGCTACCTTTTCTAAATGTCCAGATCTGCTTGTACAAAGGAGAATACAAAACCAGCTGGTTCAGAAAACCGAGCAATAAAAACATACTGGTACACTTCTCCTCTGCACACCCGATCCGAATGAAACTTAGCATTATCCGACACATGTTACGTACAGCAAAAGGAGTGTCTTCTGATGACGCTCTCAGGTCCGCATCACTTAAGCAGGCTTTCCAAATCGCACAAGCAAATGGTTACCTGCCGCGGAGAAGCAAAAGCGATTGTCGTAGTGCCAAAGTTTTCAATGATGTCAGCCATAATAACAACGATCGAGTGCCATTCTTTATGCCCTTTATATCTGATAAGTTAAGCGCTGCGATCAGGAGTTGCATATATAAATCCGGCTTGCAAAATTCGCTAAGACTTGTCGAAATCCCGCCTCCGAACCTAAAACAGCTCCTAGTGCGCAATAGAAGTCATGATCAAGCGTGTGTGAAGGCGGACTGCATTGTATGCAATTCCAATAAACCGGGAGATTGCATGTGCCGAGGTACTGTGTATCTTATAACTTGTAAAATGTGTGGTGAAGAATATATTGGAGAAACAGGAAGACCGTTGTGCCTAAGAATAAACGAACATTTGGATGGAATGCGAAAATCGCGAGTGTCCACGCCTTTAGGCGCACATCGAAAACTTTCCCACCAGGACATCGCGTTTGACATCAGCATATCTGTTCTTTCCAAAGAAACGAATATTGCCGCGCGAAAAGCCATAGAGGCTTGTTGGATATCATGCAGATGTCCTAAACTAAACAGGAAAGGAGAAAGGGTTGCCGTCAGTAATGAACTCGCCCCTTTCCTACAAATGTTGATTGTGGATTCGAGTCTGACCATACAAGGAAAGTTCATTCCATCACACTAAACGGCGAGTAGTGGTCTGACACGTTGTCAGAGTGGTGGGCGTACCCTACAAGTATTGTTGAAGGTATGTCTACCCTTGGATTGAATTACTGCACACGTTGACTCGCTTCCAGGTCTTGAAGAAGGCGATCTTCGCCGAAACGTAGACCGTACTGATTGTTAACTGTTACTGGCAATAAAGGAAGGGACTATCAATCTTGGAAAGCTTAACATCATATATCACATATACACCTTTTTTCGTTTTCAATGCAAGCAGCTCGGCCACATAGCTGCACCTCGCCAAATGGTCGCTCTCCCATACGAATCTTTGGGTGCACCAAAAAATGTCTTTAATGTTTCATCGTTAATAACTGTCTTGTCCTGAACTGGAACAAGGTGACCCCCTTCACCAAAAGCCGAGAAAAAAATCAACACTGACGTAAAGTCAAGCAAAGGAGACGTGAATTGTCTATGTATAGGAAAGGAGGAGTCTGTTGAACAAGGTGCCTGGAGTCTGTTAAGAAAAATGCTTGGTGAAGGGTGTGGGTAGTGATTTCTGGATATTTTCGAGTTTTAACACAAAAAAATTCATAACTTTTCTACATAAACATCTTTTACGCCGATATGGATACCACTGAAACCGCCTCGTCTTCCGCTTTTAGAGAGTATACAGCATGTCTGAGATCCATTCAAGAAAGTGCGGTGAAGGGTGTGCCTAGTGATTTCTGGATATTTACGAGTTTTTGGGATAAAAAAATCCGTAACTTCTGAAGATGACCATCTTTTACGCCGAGATGGTGTCCTCCGCTTTTAGAAAATATATAGCATGTTTGAGATCCGTCCAAAAAAGTACCTGGGTAGAGGGTGTCCTAGTGATTTCTGGAAATTTTAGAGTTTTTAACCTTGAAAAATTCATAACTTTTGTAGATGAACTTCTTGTACGCTGGGATGGTAACCGTTGGAACCGTCTCATCCTCCGCTTTCAGAAAATATGTACATTGCCTAAGGTTCATTACAAAAACTGCCGGGTAAAGGGTGGGTGAGACTTTTACAATGGGAGTTCTCAAGTAGACGTCTTTTTACAATGGTAAAAAGCCTCTACTTGAGAACTCCCATTGTAAATGTCTCACCCACCCTTCACCCGGCACTCTAATGGACCCCAGGCAAAGTATATATTTTCCAAAAGCGGAGGACGAGACGGTTCGAATGGTGACCAAGACAGCGTAGAAGATGTTCATCTACAAATGTTATGAATTTTTTTATGTTAAAAACTCGAAAATTTCCAGAAATCACTAGGACACCCTTCACTCAGGTACTTTTTTCGATGGACTCCAGGGAAGCTAGATATTTTGTGAAAGCGGAGAACGCGGTTTCAAAGGTAACCATCTTGGAGTAGAAGATGTTTATCTTCAGATGTTACGGATTTTTTTATCCTAAAAACTCAGAATATTTAGAAATCACTACCCACTCCTTTCACCAGGCACTTTTTTCGACAGACTCCAAGCAAACTATATATGCTCTAAAAGCGGAAGACAGGATGGTTTTAAAAACATTTCCCTTGCTGACGTTGCTGTTTATCTACAGAAATTACGAATTTCTTCTTTTAGAAAATTCGTAAATAGTTAGAAATTGTTTAACGAAACAAATATTCTCGCATGCACATCTTCTATGGTAATTTCAGATCAGGCAGGGTGGTTCCAATCTTACTTCAGTATTAAGAAACCTAGGTTACTGGTTGTTTTAGATTTTTTCGCGCAGTTCTAGAATTTTTAAAGAACTTGGCTCAAAATTCCCGAAGTTGTAGTGATTTCTTTTTCTTAATTTTATTCCTGCATTGAAAGCTTACTGGAGAGTAGGCAAGGTGCCATTGGAAAGTGGATGGTTTATACTTTCCAAGAAAATTAAAATTACGCAAAAATATGGTGATAGGAAAAAGTTGCGATTTTTTTTTGAAAGTGGTGGGACAGAACTTTAACCAATTTAGTAAATAAAGGGGTATCTTATATATAAAGCTGAATGTCTGTTTGTATGTCTGTATGTCTGTCTGTATGTCTGTCTGTATGTCTGTCTGTATGTCTGTATGTACGTATGTTCCGAATAGAAAATTCCATTTCTGAACCGATCGGGACCAAACTTGGCACACATACACTTTGGGCCCCGGCGGGTGTCATAGGCTACTTTTCGTCATCGATCGATATCGATTTTATCGATTTTTATCGATTTTTTTGCTGAGTTCACCTACGGGGCTGGGAGTTGGCACAGGGGGGTAATCGAGCATGGGGATTCCGAATACAATATTGGTTTTCAGGATTATCGATTACTTTTATCGATTTTATCGATTTTTTTGCAAAGTTTGAGCTACGGGGGTGGGAGTTGGCACAGGGGGGTAATCGAGCATGGGGATTCCGAATACAATATTGGTTTTCAGGATTATCGATTACTTTTATCGATTTTATCGATTTTTTTGCAAAGTTTGAGCTACGGGGCTGAGAGTTCGCAAAGGGGGGTAGTCGAGCATGGGGATTCCGAATACAATATTGGTTTTCGGGATTATCGGTTACTTTTATCGATTTTATCGATTTTTTTGCAAAGTTTGAGCTAGGGGGCTGGGAGTTGGCGCAGGGGGGTAATCGAGCATGCTGATCATCCCCAAGGGGGGTGATCAGCATGCTCGATTACACCCCTGTGCCAAATTCCAGCCCCCTAGCTCAAATTTTCAAAAAATCGATAAAATCGATAAAAGTAATGGACGATCTTGAAAACTAATATTGTATTCGTAATCTGCATGCTCGATTACTCCCCTGTGCAAACTCCCAGCCCCGCAGGTCAAACTTTACAAAAAAATCGATAAAATCGATAAAAGTAATGGACGATCCTGAAAACTAATATTGTGTTCGTAATCAGCATGCTCGATTACCCCCCTGTGCAAACTCCCAGCCCCGCAGGTCAAAATTTACAAAAAAATCGATAAAATCAATAAAAGTAATCGATAATTCTGAAAACTAATATTGTGTTCGGAATCCCCATGCTCACTTCCCCCCTGTGCCAACTCCTAGCCCTGTAGGTGAACTCTGCAAAAAAGATCGATAAAAATCGGTATAATCGACATCGATCGATAACGAAAAGTGGACTGTGACACCCGCCGGGGCCCGAAGTGTATGTGTGCAAAGTTTGGTCCGGATCGGTTCAGAAATGGAATTTTCTATTTGGAACATACGTACACGGGTCTAGCTGGCAGGCCCGGCGGAGCCGGGCAAGCCAGCTAGTAAACTTATATTCAAGCAAACAAATTTTCGCATGAAGAAGAAATTGGGTCCACTACTCCTCCTCCCCCCCCCCCCGGTCGACATTTTATGATTTCGGGACCAGCTGAAAACACCCTCCACCCGGAGCGGCTGCGACCGCTGTGACCCTCTCACCCTGGAGGGGCCATTCTCACCTTATCGCACCTATGATTTGCAACCGAGTTTTTTTTGGTTCACTTTCTGTCAGCTGCACATCAAAATAATGTCAGAATTCTACCAAAAGTTCGTTTTGCGTTCCTGCTCTTTCTGGCACTTGCGGGCTTTTTCGGCCTTTTTTGGGCTTTTTGAGTCCTTTTGGGCTTTTTTAGGCGCTTTTGGGCTTTTCTCGATGAAGTGTGACGGTTCCTAAATATTATTGACATCATGACTTCAACTTTACTGCCCTAGAAATTTCTCCTAACATCATTTGAACCATTCTTATCGCTGTGCTACACTCTATATGTTTATACTGCCGCAAGTAAACACGATTAAGCAACAAACTCTTTTCCTCTACTCCTTAGACACCGACATAAGAATTTATTTGCAACAATAACTTTATAATCATCGCGAAGTCTCATATTAAGATTGTCCACATTTGTAAGTTCCAGGTAAAACTGTTCATCAACGCTTTTCAAGCCTCTGAGTATCTCTCGCTGCTCATTGCCCATGTAATTGTCGGGCAAAAACCTTATACATTCCAAGTTCGTGAACCATAAAAATTATTTTTTCATTTTATATTTTTATTAGGTTTATGCAAAAGTAATGGCCGTTTTGCGAATTCTCATACTAATGTGCTATAACTTTTTTGAAAAGCCCATATTTTTAAAAGCGGTAAAAACCATCAGAAGTAGCAAATCTTTTGCAATACAGCGCACATTCACCTGCACCAATGTCATAAATGGGCCGAAAAATATGGACTGTAAAACAAAGAAAGTTTTCTTCTGAAACCTCATCTTGGACAAATAATGCATTCCTCAAAATTTGTCAGTGTGAATGATAAATGGCCTATCTTGTAGCCGCGAGCCAATAGTACAAAATACGATAAAACGGGTCTGGAGAAAGAAATTTGCGAAAAAAAAAACCAAAATTTAAAATTGTCAGTTTTCTCAACATTTTTTCAGTATGCCCCAAAGTCCTGAATATAGAGTTTTCTAATTTTCTGCGTACTGAACAGCTGAATGTTTTGCATAAACTGCCGATGAGATGTCCTAGCGTTACGCTTACAGAATTGAGCAAGGCTTTGGCGATCGACCTTTTCGAAAGAAACTCATGGGTCATGAAATGACCGCAACAACTACCCAAGTTGAAGCGCCGGTGTCTTAGCTCGGATGACTTCAATAAATACAATGAAATATGCATATTGTAGACATTTCTATCGCATGCAATAGCTAAATTTTTATAAGGAGCGCCATTCATATGCGTTCGAATTCTGGCCAGAAAAGTGAAGGCAACAAAATTCTAAATTTGAATGCGGTTATTTGAAGATTAGTAACTTTATACAGGTGAGAATGAAAGCCCGCTTTAGCTATTATTATACAGGGCTTATGAACAGCTTCTCAATGGTATGCTACCTATATTTCGAAGAAAATATTTTGAGGGAAAAAATTGCCCTGAAAAAAGCTTGGAAAATCGGTCATTATTTTTGCATCAACCCAACAATTTCGCGTGAACTACTTCCTCTCTCAAATAACTTTTATCTTCCGTTCGAGATGAAGGGAGGGGGAGGGGGGGGGGGTGGGCAGGCTCCAGAGTGAAAAGGGGTGAGGAAGTGATATCACACAAACACATAGTACTTTAATACTTTAATCTTATATAAAGCTGAATGTCTGTTTGTCTGTATGTATGTGCGTCTGCCTGTATGTATATGTTCCGAATAGAGATTTTCATTTCTGAACCGATCCGGACCAAAATTGGCACACATACATCTCGGGGCGGGGCAGGTGTCGTAGACTACTTTTCTTTATCGATCGGTATCAATTTTATCGATTTTTGTCGAGTTCTTGCAAAGTTTGAGCTACAGGGCTGGGAGTTCGCACAGGGGATATTCGAGCACGCTGATTACCAACACAGGGGGAGTAGAGAATTGGCATGTAGAAGTTGGCACAGAGAGTTGTACAGTAAGGATTGGATCTTTATCATAGTGCTTTGACAGGGCCGGGTGGAGCCGGGTAAGCCAGCTATTAAATGATAGTAATAATAACGTTAATAATAATAATAAGGCAATAACTTTAATAACGTTACTTTAATAAACACACAGGCCTATCCCCGGCGATTCTCTGAGTTTGTGCCAACTCCCAGCCCCGTACTCAGACATTCGCCGGTGGGGCGTGGCCGATCCTTCAGCGAGCGGTACTTCCGTGTTCTGCCAGCGGGCAGCAATACAGAATTCTCTGCAAGCGCTCATTAAATAATTTCTACAGGCAGCGCTGGCCAAACTTTCAGCGGGCGCTCGGACTGTTGTCAAGCAGTTTCGGGCGTAGCCGAGCGAAGGTGAGACTCTATATAGTAGAAGTGCTATCGATAGTTTGATTATCGTATATTTATTATACTTTGATCCAAGTTTGGGGTACCTTTCGTCAGCGGATGCTACACGCGGGCTTTGCGGTCCTTCACAAAAGACCGCACGTCCCTCAAAATTTCTTGCATATTCTCGCGGTAAGTTCATGAGAATGTGGCCACTGCGCCGCAACTAAGCTATGATAAAAAAAATGTTCAACGTTTTCCCAATTATCTGCAAGCGAACCGCAAGAAATCAGCAGACTATTTTAGCTGTGCCCGCTTGCCTACAAATCGCATGGCCGCCTACTTCTGGCACTTCTCTGAGAGATCAAACTTTTCAAAAAATTGATAAGGATCGATAAAATTGATATCGATCGATGACGAAAAGTAGCTTATAAGTCCCGCCCCGCCGCGAAGTTTATGTGTGCCAAGTTTGGTCCGGATTGTTCAGAAAAAATTTTTATTCGGAACATACCTACAGATCCAAACACAAACAAACAAACAAACAGACATTCAGCTTCAAACAGTGCTGGCCAAAACTATAAATCCAGAAAACTGTCGTAGCTCATCTGCTTGATCTGAAATTTGTTACAGCTGTGTGTTTGACAGACCACCATCAGCGGCCAGAACGGATCCTGTTTTCGTTCGATTACCAGGAAAAAATTGAAAATTTTGCAAAAAGCGGGCTTGAAGGCTGGTCAAAACTACAGATTCCACCTAGGGTTTCTGTCCACAAAAGCAATTCTCGGCTCCCGAAGTCTTTCCTGCATAAACGTAGGCAAAAGTCAGAACGGTGGTTTTAGTCCAGCTGTGTCATACCTTCATAGGAAACGCTTGTCTGCTTTTTCTCACTCAAAAAATACTTTCATACTTACGTTGTTCCCGAAAATGTGTTTTCATAGGTGACTAGATGGCTTACCCGGCTCCGCCCGGCCCTGTCAATAACATATTTGTAATCAGCATGCTCGATTACCCCCCTGTGCCAACTCCCAGCCCCGTTGCTTAAATTTTGCGAAAAATCGATAAAATCGATATCGATCGATGAAGAAAAGTAGCCTATGACACGCTCCCTGCCCCGTAGTGTATGTGTGCCAAGTTTGGTCCGGATCGGTTCAGAGATAAAATTTTCTATTTGGAATATACGTACACATATACATACAGACAGACATACAGACAGACAAACAGACATTCAACTTTATATATATAATCTTTGCAATTTTTAACTGGATTAGAAGCAACAGGGCTCCCTCTCTTACAGATGCTTAACGAAATGAGCACTAAAAAGAAATTTGAGTTTTCGTATTCAAAGCGCACCCGACATAGACCTAACAGCAGGCCCGCGCTCAAACTTATGCCTTCAAACTCTTTCTGCAATATTCTCTTGAATGTGAAGTGGAGTAATGACATTGCCTGTATGTATGAGAGTCCATATGCATTGGTTGATTTCTGCGGATCCTAGCATGCAGGCTAATTGATGAATTTGTTTTCGCGCTCTTCAATGTGGATTTTTGGATTCAACTAGGGAATCCCGAGTAAGCATAATATTTCAAAATCGACTTTTTGCTCGGACACTGCCTTGAGGGAGTCAGCACAGTTCAGTGAACTGACTGGGGGTTTACAACTGGCCGATTCAAGATCACAAATTAACCGCAATTCTAATACACAATACATATTTGCTCTATTAAAGGCAGTGTCCGGGCAAGAAATCGATTTGGAGATTTTGCACTTACCTGGGCCTATCCGCTTTGCTCAATCCGAAAATCTACACTGAAGGGCGCGAATATGGCGAGAGAGGGCTCTAACGCAGAAAAATCGACAGGTTGGCGGGTCTTTGACTGTAAAGTCACTTTCCCAGCTTCAGAGGCGATCTTGTCTGTTTCGATCTCAAGTCACGCATTTGCACTTGGCCGTTGGCGATGTTAGGGCAGCTGGCGGAATCGACAAGATCGATCCGAAAGCTGGGAGCGTCAATTCACAGTCGAGAAGAGTCTGCCCAACTGCTGGTTTCTCTCCTGCGTTCATAGGTGCGATAGGGGGAGCTGGGCTCTCCCCAGGTGAAGGGGGTCTCGGCTGTTCCCGACCTTCCAGGGTGAAGGGGGTATGTGAGTCTAAGGGGGGGGGAGGAAGAGAGAAAAGGTAAAAAAGCGTGGTATGAAGAGCTCTAATTTGTACTTTATTTAGGCACAAATTGAAAAATTCAAAAAATTTTAAAAGAAATTAAAAAATTTCAAAAAAATTGACTTTATGAAGATCTGTGCTCCTGTCTCATTGCATTAACAAAAAACGAAAGCAATAAGGTTAATCCCAAAAGATGTACAAGTTAGGAACAACTTCAATTCCTGCACATCATCATCAACAATATCACTTCGCCTGAAAAATCTTCTTCTTCCTCCAAAAGGACATCGGAGTAGAAGTAGAATTGCGTGCAAAAGCGTTTTGAGTCGAAAATGGATTTGAAACTTTCTTCTTCTTCTAAGCGCTTTTGTGATTTTTTCCTGGCCCTTTGGTAGCACCAGGAAAGTCAGCAGGTAGGTGACCAGTTTCTTCATATCATCTTTTAGGATATATCAAAAAGTCATACGGTAACAGCTTGCTTGGACCACTTATACCAATACTTTGAATGAAGTTTTTAGATAACAATATGTTTAGTAGAAGGTTGACAAACCTTAAGTAATTGCTTAGATGCTCCATCGTTGTACGACTTCTGTTCTGATAACTGAGTAAATAGAGAATTTCTTTCTCCACCTCTGTCGTGCTAGTCGGAATGGAAACTAGCTTTGCTAGTAAGTCCATCAGATTTTTGCGGTAAGTAATAGGGAAAGAGCCAGATCGCATATGCTTTCGCAACACGGGGAAGAAATATTGCATACCTTTTTGGGCCTTGTCGAAGTCTGGCTTCACCTCCTCTAGCATACGTCCTGTTAACTGATGAGAAAGCTGCTTAACTTCTTCTTTACCACCATCTGCGGAATAGCCGAAAAAAGTAGATACTGTGCTGCGCGTTGGTTTTTTTTTCAATATCATAGGTCATAATTTCACAAGGCGAATAACTTCCAAAAGCATAAAGCACAGAGATGGGTTCGTACTCCAGTCAGGATCTCAGTAGCTATGCTTTGTATTAACACCTTCCTTTTGTTCATATCCATGTTTGTGAATTTAGCAGCCTTGAGATCTTCAGCAACCTGAAGATCAGCAGTGGACTTTCTGGACATTTTCTCATTGAAACTAGGCAGTCTGCTTGGATTCCTTATGTAGGAAATCAGAGAGTTTCGCTCAATCGTCAACTCTGTATCAATGTCGACAACATTCTCGTCGACGTAAGATTCTCCTTCTGCCTCGCTGTTGAACTGGAACACATGCGAGTCATCTGCGATTTTGTAAAGTATTCTGCCTGCCGTTTCCTCTTCAAACTGCCAACCTTTCCAAAACATTGGGGGTTATTTTTATAACATGATGTTCTTCTGAATGTCTTAAAGTTTTTGATTCATTGAAACCAACCGTTCTCTATAAATTAGGTAAGGTGAGTCTAGAGCGTTTTCACAAAAGTGACCTTCTTCAGCACTAGATACAGAGTATAGATTCCAGAAATGGACGGTTTTTTGTGTGAAGGTGTGGAAATTCGCCAATCTCCCAAAGTTTTTTGAGTGTGTGCTAATAATGATGGCATAACTGTCAATCAAAAGCGCATTTTTTACCAAAAAAACTAAACATATAACAACGATAAGCATGCTTGAATAGATGCGTTCGCTCACGTTCCCGTTAGTGCTGATAACGCTGTCAATCCACAGCACAATTTTTACTATTAACTTGCTCCACCTCGCTCTTATTAGGTCGTCCCGAAAGTTTTTGCGCACGATTTAAAAATTCATAACTTCTGATTTTTCCAACCGATTTGACTGCTTTCACTTTTTTTTTGTGAGAGGGTAAGTCATGCTCTTTATAATGACATCTCAGTGCTTCGTAATGGTCATCTGTTGCATAAATAGGAGCGATAGAAAAAAAATGGTCAAAATTTGAGTTTTCTGTGTAGGGTCATAAAAATCGGAGACTTGCAACAAAAATCGGAGCAGCTAGTATTGTAGGTTCTTTCACCAGCTCTCTCTAACAGTGCAAAGTTTGCGCCGATTGAGCGTTTCTATGGAAATTATGATTTCCCTGAAAAATGCCAAAATAAACCAAATTCGCCCTTTTGTATTGCTTGCTCGAAAATCATAACTTTTATAGAGACCTTCAATCAGCGCAAACTTTGCATCGTTAGAAAGAGCTGCTCCGATTTTTCAAGACCCTCCCTACACAGAAAAAATTTTGACTAATTTTCTTCTATCGCTCCTATCTATGCAATAGATGACCATTAGTAAGCAGATAAGATGTCATTATAAAAAAGATGACACTATTTTATAGGAAAATAGAAGCACTCAAATCGGTTGGAAAAATCAGAAGTTATGAATTTTTGAATCGTGCGCAAGAACTTTCGGAACGACCTATACAATGTGTTGGATTTTATGGGTCACCGGAGCAAATGATTTTTAGAGCCGGGAAGCAAAAAAGCCCTAACAGCTTTATACCATTCGAAAGCTAAGATCATGGAGAATCGACATAGACCGTCGATTTTTTTCTAGGTCTTCTGTGCCGCGAGATATAAGGGATTTTATGTACTCCAAAAACCAACTGCTTTTTTGTCCTTACTTTCTGCTCTCCAAATGAATGCTACGAGAAAAGTCGACGGTCTACGTTTGTTAATGAAGACTTGCTCTATCACATAGATAGATAATTAGCAGTGATTAGATCTTCGTTTGGCAGAAATCTGGTGTTAAAAATGGACATGTTTTCAGATAAAATGCGGTGTATCTCTCGGCAGAGGGGGGCTAGAAAGAAGTCGACGGTCTAGGTCGAATCCCCTTTTCCTGAGCTTTCGAATGATATAAAAATTGCTGAGCGAATATACTTTCCAATTTTCAAAAATGGGGTGGAGATATTTACTATTAGCTTGCTCCACCCAGCTCCATCAATGTATTGGCTCTTATCGGTCACCGGACAAATGATTTTTAGAGCCGGGAAGCAAAAAAAACTTTAACATGCTTTATACCATTCGAAAGCTGAGATTATGGAGAATCGATGTAAACCGTCGATTTTTTTCTAGGTTTTTTGTGCCGCGAGATGTGAGGGATTTTATGTACTCTAAAACCAACTGCTTTTTTGTCCTCACTTTCTGCTCTCCAAATGACTACGAGGATAAATAAATAATATGAATAAACATAATTACCGTTTCTTTTGTAAATTTATGAATTTACTTGTTGTTTGAGGTACTTAGCCTGCAAATCCTTTTAATAACGATTTTTATCATATTCTCAGAGTACAATACCAATCTCAGCCCAGGTGAAGGGGGTCATCGGGAGTTTGGCCTCAAAGTGAAGGGGGTAAGATCCTTCACTCTCCCTATCGCAACTATGCCTGCGTTAGAGCCCTTTTCGCCGTTTTCGCCTCTTCAATGTGGATTTTCGGATTCAGCATAGCGAATAGGCCCAAATTGAAAGAATGTCTCAAAATCGACTTCTTGCCCGGACACTGCCTTCAAGCATAGTGAGTGTCACTCAATACAAAGCACTACTCCTTATTAGTATACGCTAAACTTTACACTTCAAGAACGAAATCAGCCAAAATCTTGATCAGCATAGAAAAGCTTCTCTGAAGGTGAGTTAATGGCGTGTGGCACAATCCCCAAAAAGCTGTGGCCACACCTTTATTGGGATCGTGCCACACCCCATTAACTTACCCTTAGAACATTCAAACGTCTAGCTTTTTCATGTTAGGTCACCTTCTCCTCTTCACATTAGGAGCCTTATTTGGTCGTCGTTCCTACAAGAAGATATGGTCGCTTATCCAAACCTATGTTAATGGCCAATATTGGATTACGGTAGTATGCTAGATCTGCTCTACCATTGCAAGGAAAGGCGACAAAAGCATAAATATTCAATAACACAAGTCCCTTTGTTTTCACTAAAGCGATTCGAGTTTGAATAATTGTTGCTGAAAGCATCGACCATTGAAAGCCAAAACGGGACAGACGAGATCATGACTAATTCCATAATTTGGCGGTTTTTGGAGTGAGATTCCTTAAATGGGCAAAGAGGGAGTGGGTTTTGTAGTGGGCGCGAAAGGAGGTAACTCATCTTCAAAAGAGTCAATCATGTTCGAAAATATGACCATTTCAACTGGTGACTCAATATCTGGAAACGATACGATGGTAGATGTTATCTCAGGTGTACACAATGTGCTTAACTGACATTGTTAAGAAAGCTGCTATAGCTTATCGCTTCGATTACGCCCTCTTCCCAATCCGACTCTTCGGTAGGCTTCTTCCCCCCCCCCTCCAAGGTGTGGCGGGCTACACTTCACGCCTGATCCTGATTGTGATCATAGTGGCTGTTAATTGAAAAAAACGTCATTGTGTTGTGTGCTATTGGAATAAATAATGTTAAACTGTGTGCAATAGCACTTTTCATTATTTATCCCAAAAACACACAACACAATGAAAATTTGTTTGATTAACAGGCAGTATGATCACAATCAAGAATCTTTTTCTCTCGACCAACACGTCTAGGTCAAAGCTGCACTTTAGCTACTCATTCTACCATGCACCCTTCGTGCTTTCATGTACTTCTCGTTCCATACATTCCCTGAAGATGGGTTTCTTAACTACGTGCCTCTTAGATCAAGAATGAAAAGTATCAAATCAAAATAAATCTCAAAAATGCTAACAAGTATTACAGTTGCAATTCTGAGCCTTGACCCACATTGTTAGTGATTGGCTGAGGTTTCAACAAGTCGCCTTCTTCAGAGCCTGGAATGGACACTAGACTTGCAAATTATTCGATGAAACGTCTTTGCAGCCATGCAAACAAAACTCTAAGGCTTTGATAGATCAGTAATTAGCTGCTTAATCAAGCACTCATCTCTTGAAAACTCCGATAAAGTTTCACTGCCAGAGCGAGCGTTGAATGACTGAACGCATATGCCAAGGCTATTCATAAGTTCTCCGCCGGGTCAGAAGATCTGATCTAAGTAGGGGGCGAGCTCAACCGTGATGGATAGGCATCCTTCCCTAAGATTCATTTTAGGCTTTTGGCGTAAATTCAAGTTGTCTTTAAATTTGCGAGCATTCGATTTCTGTGATTCATAACTAAGATTGACTATGACTTCGAAGTTTGTCTCCGCGTGTTTTAGCTTCCCTTTGAGTGTCTAGTGGGGTGAAGGTGCGCGATCTACCTTCCCGTCTAAGTGCTTTCTTGTGCGAGCACATAGCGGCCGTGCTGTCTCACCTATGTACTCGTCACCGCAGCCCGCGCATGTAATAAGTAGACGACCCCGTAGCAATCCTAACTTCTGCCCTCAGGGTAGCTGCAATTGGACGTAGTGCAGCCGCAATATGAATACGATTGCACATTAAAATGCTCTCAAAATTACTTGGGGGTATGTCCACAGTCGTGGTTGTATTTGGAATGCGATGTTTTCAGATGGCACTGGAGCTTACGCGTAAGAGGGTTGGCGATGGGGCAAAGGTCAGTCACCCTTGCAATAGCTTTCATGGCCAAGAGCGAAGCGCCAATTTGAGAATGCCGTCCATTACTATATTGCAGATACATTAACGATTGTCCCATAATCCGCTCAACTCAAGCAGAAAAGTTGGAAATTGCTTTAAAATGCTTAACGAACAATCTACATACATTGAGCTTACCAAAGAAAGCCATGAATGGTTGCCATTGAATGTGCAGATCAATATATCCTCAGGCGCGCACGTCACAAAATGGCATCGCAAGCCAAGTGATAAAAATATTCTTGTCCACTTTAGGTCAGCTCATCCGCGTCAAACAAAGAGAGCAATCATTCAAAAATTGTTCCGTACAGCCCTTCGTGTCTGTAATGGACAACAAGAAAGCGGAATCACCTGCGCTGCGCGGAAAATCGCTGCATATGGATATGAAAATCGTGCCACAGCGAGGAACGGTGAAATCGCCGTGCTTAGGTGGATAAAACGAAAGAAGCTGAAAAGATTTTGCAATTTAATGAACACTGCATTCGGACAGTGTCTGAGGATGTGCGGGCGTACAGTTACGATTGTGGAGATACCCCCAAACAGTCTTGAGAGCATTTTAATGCGCAATCGTATCTATAATCGCGGCTGCACTACGCACAATTGCATCTGCCCTGGGGTTATGGGCCGGGATTGCATGGCGACGGGATCTATCCACCTGCGCGAGCTGGATGACAAGTACATAAGCCAGACAGCGCGGCCGCTACATGTTCGCATAAGAAAGCCCTTAGACAGCGAAGATAGATCACGAACCTTTACCCATAGGTACTCACAGGGCTTCAAAACACGCGGAGACCCACGTCGAAGTCATAGAAAAAATCTTAGCGCATGAATCACAGACAACACCTTTAGATGTTTGAAGGCATCTTGGATTTAAGCCAAAAGCCCTAAAATGATTCGTAAGGAAAAATGCCTCCATCACACTTGAGCTCGCTTCCTATTTGGAGATCTTCTAATCCGGCAGAGACCTTATAAATAGCTGTGGCATATCGTTTAGTCATTCAACGCTCGCTCTGGCGTTACTCTATCGGCGTTTTCAAAAAGTGAGTGTTTGGTTAGGCAGCTAATTACTAATCTATTGAAGCCTTAGAGTTTTGTTGACATGGCTGCAAAGACGTTTGAGCTATTAGTTTGCAAGTCGTACCATCGTCAATAAACTTTTAACAGTCTCAGGTCAACAAGGCTCAAAACCACAATTACGATATCAACACCATATCCAGATTCATAAAGAGTCGCACGTTCCATCTACTAAAAAGTATATATTTATAAGAAGATTATAAAACAAAATGAATTGGAAATTTCAATTTATGCGAAGGACTTTGCAGTTCCCCCTTGTCCTCAGGTCGACTTGGGCACTTTTTCGACCTTTTCACTTTTAAGCGTCAAAAACAGCCGCAATCCCTTCCTTTGTGTCATCTCAGACTGTCGCATCTAAGCGTTTGAAGGTGTGAATTAGCTGTGGTCATGATAAACAATGCCTTCACAAGTGTGAGTTGGAGAGTGTTGAGTGCACTGACTACAATGATACATGCTCAAGAAGGATAACTACATGCTTTGAGTTTTTCTTTAACTCGACCCCATAAACTCATGCTACCGAATGGCTTGCTAGGACTTCTGACGCCAGTAATCTCCGGAACTCTGAGTTTGAAGCTGCGCTTTAATTTCGACTTGACTATGAGCATTATTTCAAAAACCCCAAGTTTTATTTTTGAAACTCCTATCTTCCGCTATTTGAGGAGTCCGCTATACGTCTTGAGGCACCGCCCACGGAAATCGAGGATGATGAGACTTTGATGACATATGATAATGGACCCATATTCAAATCCCAAGTAACGTTCAAGGGAAAAAACGGACTACATAAACGGAAATAAGACTTGTAAAACGACTTTATTAGACTTCTTGGATTGACAGGAAATCCTGGTGGCAAAAATTCTCCTTTACTCGTTGATCATCAACATTTAACCAAAACCCATCAGCGAGCTTCAAAGCGTAAAAGGTTCAAAAAATTGAATGACCCAAACTTTTGGGTGCTCATAGAGATTATTTGACTTTGAAAGTTCACTTGACTTTGATTTAAAAAAACACTGCTGCTCAGCAAGTTAGCTCATATTTCAGGGTTACGGTGAGAGTGGATATGGGACTACATGGTTTTCCTGATTCTAACAGCTCTTGTATCTTTTTTGAAAAAGTTTATAAAAGCAAAAAGCTTTTTTTTGATTATAATCTAAAAAAACAGCAACTGAATAGTGCTTACCACAACCTTGTACGTGTGACGTGCGCTGCGTTATACCCTTGCAGAAAGGCGTCGGCAGAAAACACGAGAAAATGAAAACGAATATCGAGGACATGCTGTATTGAAAGATTTGTCTTGATGAGCTGAGCACAGCGCTTCTTTCGAATCTATAATACATTTATTCCAAAGGAAATTATGGTGCTACATACTTTGCGTACGAAGTGTCACGCGATTACCAAAATGTGACGTAATGTCGCGACTATTCCTAAATTTTTGCACGTTCTGTGAGCCTATTGCATGTTGTTGCTTAACAGTCAATGCAAACCTTTGAACTTTCGAGATTAGTTGTAGTTTTAGGCATGGGGGAACGGCGTGGTGGTATGAGAAGCTGCTATGTCCTGGTCGGGCTCAGCTTCAATCCGCCCTTGGGCCAATCGAGCCATATATTCTCTGAGACCGATAAATTGGTACCAGAGTAATCTGCTGGAAAAGCACTGACCTGGTAGTAGGTTGGTGCCCGCAAATCACTGTAAAGGCCCGCACGCATTCAGTAATCTCTTCGAGACTGTGAACTTGGGTGCATTTGGCGCATGCACAGGGTACTGAAAATGTTGAATCCTTCATCCTTTATTTTTTTTAGTGGTGTGTGGTGTGCGAATCAACGTGTGTACTTCGCAGGGTACTAATATGGTGGCAACTTTTCTGAGGCTTCATTACCAGCATAGGTCCCTGCGCCGGTATGCCTTGTTATGACGCATTGTCGCATGCGACGTATCCTAGCTCACAGTAGCTAGTCACTCCAGGCGCGACATCGCATGACCGATGCTGGTTGATGCAGCCCTATGGCTTTTGATTGCGATGATCCAGTATTGGCAAGAATGTCATCGAAATTTTTGCTCCTTACAACGGAAGGATGGTCAGTCGAAGTGGCCCTTTGCGATGATTTTTGAACCATGTTGGAGGGCATAAAACGAGGATTCCGAATCTGTCTTCCTTATCAAGGCGCGTTCCTGTACGAGAAGTCTTGAACGTTTATAGGAGAAAAAATGAATGTGCAAATAACATAAAAACACTAGTAACACCATTCGTAGCGCTTAAATGGACCAGTGGTAATTTTTCCAGCACTCTATAAAATGAATACTTTTAGGTGAGATATATTCACATTCCGTTTGTCTCATTTAAGCGCTGGGAGAATTTTAGCAACTGTTTCTATCCCGGAAAACACTTATTTTTTGCTCCTTTAAACGCTCATAACTCCTCCTCTAAGAATGCGCCGCAGATAAGGAAGACAAATTTGTGATTAGCGTTTTATGCCCTCCATTAAGGTATACAACCCATCTCAAAAGGCCACTTCGACCAACCATCCTTCCTTTGTTAGTCATTTGCATCGAAGAATTTTTCTATGAAATGGGCAACAAGAAACTTCATTTTTAAAATTACGCCGATATTTGGCTTGATTCAGCATTGAAATTATTATGCACCAGATCAGATAAAGAGGAGCCTTTATCCGAGAAAGCAGACTACAAGACTGAGAGATGCACGGCTGCCGCAGCCATATACGGCTAACTTGTTTACATAGACTGGTGGCATATCGTATCATAGCATTCAGCACATCATCCCTTTACAGAAATAGCTGTCAATTTTAGTCTACCCTGAACATCGACGCTGCTTTAGAAGTTCTCAGCAATAACATGATCTCATAGCACATACACATTGCTACCACAATTACAAGAATATCGAAATATTGGTTAGGATCTACTCAGATTAATGTGCTAATTTTAAGTTACACTTTCTTTGTTGGTGGCTGCGTATATTAGGTTGGAAAGTTTGTTTTGCAACTTTCTAACTTTCCTCTTGTTAAATACGACGCACTCAAATTTTAACAAAATTAGATTTTTACGCATGCTTTAAGCGCCGTTCCTGTTCTGCCAAATACTAGCGTTGCAGTGAGGGTAGATATATGGTATAAAGGGGAAAAATTTAAATCACAGGTTTGGCTGAAGCTTGTTTGGGGGGGGGGGGGGAGAGAGAGGAGGGCGTCGATTCACTGATTAAGAAAACATACGTATCTGCATGGTAACCTTGTATGATTAGTGTAGGTTTGCGATAGCGGATCTTGCCCTCAACAATAAAGAGGAAGTAAAAGTTTCAAATGAACTCATAATGGTGTTCAGCAGGCCGAATAACCTTATTATTTCAAATCTCAGGGAATACTGTAATTAGTTCCGACTTCTTGGTCATTAATGGTTGTCGTTAGCAGCCTTTCGTACAGCGCCTCCTTCAACTCGTGAGGACGCCAGATCTCGGCTAGTCGTTTGCATATGCTCCTTTTCTACTAAGCCACTTGAGCTAACTTCTGGCCACAAGTCATTCACGAATTCGGATCATCATAATCTGGATTGTAAACGACTTCATTTTTGCTTATAATCTAAAAAATCTCGATATTCTAGTTTTCGAAAAATGTTTGAAATTTTTCACTTCATCTTCAAAAATCAAACACTATGTGCATATTCGAAGTACACTTTGAGGTCAAGATATTGCCAAAATTTGTGTGCGTCACACTTGAAAAGAGGAACAGTTTGACAACGAGTCATTATTCGAAAATGTTTGATCTGAGATGCCTTGAAGTTTTGGTAAGTTCTACCTTATACTCCTGATTCTAAAATCAGCAATTCTTTTTAGATCATCTACGTACTACCTGAACTGATTGCTTGGGAGTATGGTGAGTCAAATTTTTCTTCGGGAGGATATTAGGTCAGTCTACGCATGTAAGTTGAAGAAAAGCACAATATTTTCAAAAATTTGTCGCATTTGGTCTCAGCATCAATGGAATAGAATTGCCCTAAGATTCGTGCAATAAGTCCGCCTATCAGATAAGTCCGCAAAGGAATTAACAGTCAAGTCCGCTTCCTTGACAACGAAAGTCGCCCTCGCGCCGCCAAGAGTCCTGGAGATAAGTCCGCTTTCTCATGCTCAGGATAGGCGAACTTTTCTGCTGCGGACTTATCTGATAGTGGATTTAGGAGGACTTATCTAGTAGACTTTTGGCGGCGCAGAGGACGTTTTTTCATCGATTTTTCGCGTCGAAACTGCAGATAAGTCCGGACTTATTGTATGGATGTTAGGGTAACTAAACAATGCTTTGGCTCTTTACTTGCATTAGCAATGAAAAACCGTGCGACCGAACTATGGCTTATTACCATAAGTCGACCACGATCACTCAATAACCATTCCTTGCTGTGCTCCTGCCTTTGGTAAATGTCGAAAGAAGCGATTCCTATAAATCAGAACTTATTGAGATCTGAGTTGATATGCAAACAAGCTGCAAGGATCTTATGAAAAAATTGAAATGGAAATAAGCGGCTATACCGTTCTCTAGCTTTTTGTTACGAGTTAGTGTGTGATATTCATTTTCGGCTCAACACGTTTCGTTTCAGCTTTTAACGCAAATTACCATCGTCAAAAGGATGTTGAGACTTCCGTGGTATAACAAGTTAATCATGGAACATTTATGCTAAGTGCCATGTTTTGCTCTTGGCCTACTCCTAGGAAAGCCGCCATTTGGCGTAATTCCCTTATCTTTCTATCAGGTGGCATACCCGACTTCAATCGCTACTCTTGTTATACCATGCCGGACCCCCCCCCCCCCTCCCCTGCCGAACAAAGCCAAGTCTACCCTGTCCTCAACGCCAGAAGCCCATAGGCGAACAACGACACATTCACTTACCATGTACCACTTTCAAGTCCTCAAAGTAAAAATCTTAGAAAGTTGTTGTAGATGATGCATGTTATTTGTATTTAGCACTTCAATTACCCCTCTTTGTAAGTCAAAGCTCACTCCACCCCTTAATGGTTGCGAAAAATCGGCAGAGCAGCGATAAATTTGGAGATGAATACTGTATATGTTAAAGCGATCTACCCTTTCATCTAACGATTGGATACTGGAAGGCGGAGCATTTAAGCTTAAGCAAGCTAGAGAATGATCAGTGAGCATGCTCACGAGCGAGATGCACACTGCATCGCGGGCGCGATCGGTCGCCTTCCAGCCGTCAATCCCTCTAAATTACAGGGTATCCGTATTAACTTATAGCCGTTAGCTCGAATTCTGCTGAAAAACGAGTTGTCCACGCGCGAGAACACCTCATGACTAACAGTTTACGAGAAATCTCCGCGGAGCGTTGTCACGCCGCGAATTGATCAGTCCAAGAGCCAACCTCGGTCAGCACTTCTGTGGCCGTATTCATCAACGAACCCAGTGGGTTCCGGAACCCATTGGGTCAGTGCTTTTGATAAATATCGATTCTACTCCAGGGTAGAATCGATATTCATCAAAAGCACTAATCAGTGGGTTTCGGAACCCACTAGGTTTGTTGATGAATACGGCCACTGGCGCAATATTACTTATTATTTCGAATCACGTAGCTGCCGCCGTCCCCCCCCCCTACTCCAGCATCGTGCAACTTTAGCATCCGAGTGCTTTTGAGGGTCGAAAATTCTGAGCGCGGCAGAGCGGCTGCCGTGCGCGGTGTGAATCTGACGTGTGCTTCCCCCCCCCCCCCCACCTTTCCCCTCCTAGCCAGCATCATGCTCCGAAACAACGAACCTTACCCTTTCTGGTTAAAGGTAACGTATACCCAAATTCTCAAATTCCATGTTTTCTGCCGCTTTCAGGGCTTCAGAAAGCTCTAATTTCGAATATGGAGTCAAAAATCCGCGGAATTCCACAATTCCCGTTCTAGGGAACTCGTTGCAACAAGCGCAGGTAAGGGAAAGCCTGCAAAGTGGGCGAAGCGATTAGTCGGGCGGACTAATCAACTATTTACCAAGTCGCGAAGTTCCGAGATTTCGCGAAATCGCGGAATTCCTGGAATTTCGCGACAATCGCGGAAATTTTGCACGTTATGTGGGTATTGTGATTGACAGCCGAGGAGCGAGATTTTCTAATTAGGGTGCGAGGGTAATCTCATATCACCGCGACTAGCGCTGATTGGCGAATGTTATGTAATTTATATGCAACTTTGTGAGCTCTTTTTTTCTATGATACGAGCGGGCTTTGAGCTCTTACATAAGCGGGAGTTTATAAGAAAGGCAATGTACATTTTTATGCATATCTTTGTGGAAAATGGGGACGAAGTGCCCGGATACCCGTATTTGTGTTTATACTCGAAGGGGCTATATCAGAAAATTTACAGAAGAATAGGAGGTTAAATACACACAAGAATACAAGAAGTCACTCAATCAAAAATCAAATTAAATCACACAATACAAGAAGCTGTTCTAAGAACGGTTCTGGACTTAGAAATTTTTTCCAGGAGAATGATGAAGGCGCTGGCATAGCAATGTTTCAGTACAACTTTTGATGCGCTATCAGCTTATGAAGAACAGCGTAAATGTGACGAAGCGCTACCCTATGGTATCTGAAGATTCTTGGTCTTAATTTGATCTTTGATCTCTACATATGAATCGGTCAGTAGTGGTTTATTGGTGTTTAGTGGTGGGTTAGCGGCCCGGGCACGGGTGGGTTGAAAGGGAAGGTGAGGCTAAAAGTGGGCGGAGCTCGCGGAGAATTCCTCCAAGATGTCGATTTTCGAGTTCTGGCTACCTCCAAAATATCGATTTTATCGATTTTGGGGAGTGCCACTTTGTATGGATATTGCAGGAGTACAATAAAAAATCATTTAGTTTTAATCTAAGGTCTTTATCTATGTTTTCGCGAACGGGTTTTTGTTAGGACGCAACCCAGTATAATGTAGACAGGGAGCTATGACAGATATCATTCGATACCGTCGGTCCGCGGCATAGGTGAAGGTGAGAATGGCCCCTCCAGGGTGAGGGGGGTAGCGGTCGCAGCCGCTCCGGGTGGAGGGTGTTTTCAGCTGGTCCCGAAATCATAAAATGTCGACCGGGGGGGGGGGAGGGGAGGAGTAGTGGACCCAATTTCTTCTTCATGCGAAAATTTGTTTGCTTGAATATAAGTTTATACCCCTTTATTTACTAAATTGGTTAAAGTTCTGTCCCACCACTTTCAAAAAAAAAATCGCAACCTTTCCTATCACCATATTTTTGCGTAATTTTAATTTTCTTGGAAAGTATAAACCATCCACTTTCCAATGGCACCTTGCCTACTCTCCAGTAAGCTTTCAATGCAGGAATAAAATTAAGAAAAAGAAATCATTACAACTTCGGGAATTTTGAGCCAAGTTCTTTAAAAATTCTAGAACTGCGCGAAAAAATCTAAAACAACCAGTAACCTAGGTTTCTTAATACTGAAGTAAGATTGGAACCACCCTGCCTGATCTGAAATTACCATAGAAGATGTGCATGCGAGAATATTTGTTTCGTTAAACAATTTCGAACTATTTACGAATTTTCTAAAAGAAGAAATTCGTAATTTCTGTAGATAAACAGCAACGTCAGCAAGGGAAATGTTTTTAAAACCATCCTGTCTTCCGCTTTTAGAGCATATATAGTTTGCTTGGAGTCTGTCGAAAAAAGTGCCTGGTGAAAGGAGTGGGTAGTGATTTCTAAATATTCTGAGTTTTTAGGATAAAAAAATCCGTAACATCTGAAGATAAACATCTTCTACTCCAAGATGGTTACCTTTGAAACCGCGTTCTCCGCTTTCACAAAATATCTAGCTTCCCTGGAGTCCATCGAAAAAAGTACCTGAGTGAAGGGTGTCCTAGTGATTTCTGGAAATTTTCGAGTTTTTAACATAAAAAAATTCATAACATTTGTAGATGAACATCTTCTACGCTGTCTTGGTCACCATTCGAACCGTCTCGTCCTCCGCTTTTGGAAAATATATACTTTGCCTGGGGTCCATTAGAGTGCCGGGTGAAGGGTGGGTGAGACATTTACAATGGGAGTTCTCAAGTAGAGGCTTTTTACCATTGTAAAAAGACGTCTACTTGAGAACTCCCATTGTAAAAGTCTCACCCACCCTTCACCCGGCAGTTTTTGTAATGAACCTTAGGCAATGTATATATTTTCTGAAAGCGGAGGATGAGACGGTTTCAACGGTTACCATCCCAGCGTACAAGAAGTTCATCTACAAAAGTTATGAATTTTTCAAGGTTAAAAACTCTAAAATTTCCAGAAATCACTAGGACACCCTTCACCCAGGTACTTTTTTGGACGGATCTCAAACATGCTATATATTTTCTAAAAGCGGAGGACACCATCTCGGCGTAAAAGATGGTCATCTTCAGAAGTTACGGATTTTTTTATCCCAAAAACTCGTAAATATCCAGAAATCACTAGGCACACCCTTCACCGCACTTTCTTGAATGGATCTCAGACATGCTGTATACTCTCTAAAAGCGGAGGACGAGGCGGTTTCAGTGGTATCCATATCGGCGTAAAAGATGTTCATGTAGAAAAGTTATGAATTTTTTTGTGTTAAAACTCGAAAATATCCAGAAATCACTACCCACACCCTTCACCAAGCATTTTTCTTAACAGACTCCAGGCACCTTGTTCAAAAGACTCCTCCTTTCCTATACATAGACAATTCACGTCTCCTTTGCTTAATTTCACCTCACTGTTGATTTTTTTTCTCGGCTTTTGGTGAAGGGGTCACCTTGGTTCCGGTTCAGGGGTGAAAGGGGGGTGAGCAAATTCTCAACTATCGCACCTATGGTCCGCGGGTTTTTTTAGTAGTTAAAAAAATGCAAAATGTCTCGTGAAGTGAAGGCGAAAATAGCCAGCAAACTTTGCTAGAATCCATATTTACCCAAAATTTAGCCACCGTCAGTCCTAAAGAAGGCATCGTGAATCAGATGTGTTTTTTGTGAAAGCTCACTCACAGTAGCGTTCAATTTCACTGTTCACGAAAATGTTAGTTACTTCGCGCTGAAGAGTCTTACAGTGGTGTTCTAAATAGAAAAAACTCAGTTGAACGACGCAAGGTTGGAGATTCGTCTGCACTTCTCGCCCGCATCACGGAACTTGCCTGCGTGTTTTTGTAAATTAGGAACTCTGTAAAAAACGCTATGGGACTATGCTTAGCACAGGCCTCTATCTGCATTGTTCTTCAGATTATGAAGTTACAAATTTACGTTCTTATAGATTGTCAATTAAATTTGAGAACCATGTATTTTGGCGTGTTTCCATCCCTATAATGTACCACTAGCAGCAAAACAATGTAAGAAATGTTGTCAGCACATTGAGTAATTCATCTGAGCGAAATTTTGAAAATTTGCATCATACACGCATTTAAACTATTCTATTGTCATAACTGTAGAAAAGCTTAAGATCACTTCAGCATGAAGGTTTGGATGAATGAATTCACATGGCGTTTTCAACGGTTATCTGCTAGCAGCAGATGAGAAAATTACCGTTTTATCAGTTTGTCAGTCAGATACAATACCACCCCCATAACGTGCAAGATTTCCGTGAATGTCGCGAAATTCCTGGAATTCCGCGAAAACTCCGGAATTCCGCGAAACGGGAATGTCGCGAAGTTCCGCGAAAATCCGGGGGTTTCGAGGAAATCCCGAAATTTCGCGACATTCACGGAAATTTTGCACATTACGTGGGTGGTATCGTAGTAGACCTGCTACTTCCGGAGCGGATTTCTCGCTCCGGAAGGGGGGGGCGCTCGTTACGTGCGGTCTGCCAAATGGAAAACGTCGCAGCGCGGCGTTACAGTAACCGCGCGGGGGAAGCAGCAGTGTAGAAAACTTGTCACATTTATATCACTTGTTTACCAATGCTTCTTCTATATTGCTAGTGTTTTACCTCCTTCAATTAGTGTCTTTTTTGTCGTTTAACAGCTCATTTTACAACTTTTGTGGCAGAACTTCAAATAATTAAGTAAAACTAATATAAGAATAGTCTGTGAACCTCGATAAAGGATGAGAAACTGAAAAACTATGTGCTGCGGATCATGCTGGCTGAATTCTCCGAGTGCGGTCACTGACAGCCTGTCGCGCGCGACGTTTTCCAATTGGCATCCCGCACGTAACGATACGCCCCCCTCCGGAAGCAATGTTTTAAGGCGCAACTTGGGGGTTCGCCTGGTGTGTGGGCCCTACACTAGTATGCCATCATAATCTCGTCAACTTTAACTTTAAGTAGACGGTGCCAAGTCCTCGTAGAGCACCGCATCCTGTCAATCTCAAAAATAAACTTAGCTTCACGACCCCCTGCTTACTTGATTGTGGAAAAATATTTTAGTAGAACTAAGCTTTTATTGCTTAAGACATGTAAATAAATCGAGAGAAGGACCGAGGAATTTGGCTCAAAAAGTAGCTTACAAGGGAAGGACCCTCGGAGTGAGGTTCCCACATGTGATGCATATCGTTGTGCTGGTCTTGGGGCACTAATACCAAATCCGTGTTCCTTGGCTGCTCAATAATCTTTTGAATAATTTGCGAGTGATGGTTTCCTCAGGATGAAAACGGATCGCTTGAGTTAGCGGCGGCGAGAAATGTCACTTGTGGAGGGATGGCCGAATAGCTACGGAGACTATAGGAGAAGTAGCAAAATGTTTGAAATACTTATGTTCCAAACAATCTTCCATATTGCAGATTGGATTGATATGTATCCTTAGAGGGTTCCTAGAGCAGAGAAAATCCCGGCACCCGTTGTAATTTGCAAAAATGCAAGAATGTTTGGAACATAGGTATTCCGAACGTTTTACCACTTCCTTTCTAGTCTCCGCAGTATCCACTCGGCCATCCATCCACAACTGACATTTTTCGGCGCCGCTAACTTTAGCGATCCGTGGTCAACCTGGAAAAACCCTCCACTCGTAACTTTTCCCAGAAGATCATTGAGCAGCTGAGGAACACGGATTTGATATTAGTGCCTCAAGACCTGCACAATGATATGCATCATGTGTGGGAATCCCACTTCGACCGAGGGTCCTTCCCTTGTTAGATCTTTCTCCGGAGTCGAATACGTAGGTATTCAAAATTTCAGCTTAATCAGATGATCATGCTCAAAAGATTTGAAAAACACACATCCAACTTACAGATAGTCTGTGAGTTTTATATACAGTCTGCCCCGACTAGTATAAGCCGAACCGTAAGGGTGAATTGCGCGCTCCAGCACTGGGCGTTCGCGCTGCGTGTGACAGACAAGCAGGTCGTAGGCGTGACGCGAAACCATAGCGACGGGGACTTCCGCCTGCCAATTTTGGCCTTACTGGCGTTCTCGATCCCGCTCGCCGTGAGTTTATGTTGCCCAGCGGAGTCGCATACTCATTCCCAGAGCGTCCAAGAACTTACCATCCCTATGATTCCCGCTTAGCGCTCCTGTGGTTGCTGCGGTATGTTTGCCTTCCTTACTGGCTGCATCTCTTCGCGACACGGTAACTTCTCCACCACAAAATATAAATGAGCTTTGTCGCCCTTCTTAACATGACTGTTGGAAGATGCTTGGTTGAAGCATGACAAGCTTTTATTTTCCAAGATGTAGGTAAAGAGGTTGAAAAATCGACAAAAGGATCTGATGAATCGTAGCGAAAAATCCTTCTGTAATATAAAATAAAGCGGTGCACTTGTCTCCTCCTTGTGGATAAGCATATCTGTGTGTCTATTAGCGACGCTGTCTGTAGGTTCTCGATGGTGTTTTCGTGTATGCTTTTTCGCTCAAGCATAGCAGCTTGCTGTTGTGGGATGGTTGGTGATGACTTCATCCCGAAGCGATGTTATCGATCTTACAAAATTTGACCTGCGCTGGGAGTTAGCACAGGTTTACTGCGAATACAATCACCATTTTTGAAAATGACCATCATTCTACCGCATTCATCCATTATATGCAAAGTCTGAGCAACAGGGGCTGGGAGTTGGCACACAGGGGGGTAAGCAAGCATGCTGATCACGAATAAGATGACCATTTCTGAAAATATCCTCTTTCTACCAACAAAATTAATCGATTATTTGCAAAATCTAAACTGCGCGGGTGGAAGTGAGCACGGGGAGGGGGGAGCATGCTGATTACATATATGATGACCACTGTTAATAATACTCACTGCTTCTGTCGATTTTATCAATTCTTGCAAGGTTTAAGCTACTAAGCTCAGAGGTGGTACAGGAGGATAAGTGAGCATGCTGGTCACTAGCACATTTTTATTTTACAAAGTTATCGATATCTTTATTGACTTACGGGCTGTAGTTGGCACTGAAAGTAAGCGAGCAGTACAACGTGTTCCCCTACAATGAGGAAATCAGATGCGTCGTACGAAATAAAATTGTGTCTCTGAAAGGAAAGAGGATATGCCAAGAGACGCTTTTAATCGATGAGAGAGTAATGCCGCGCATACTCACTTAGTAGTGATGTTGTTTGTATGGCAGAGCTCCAAACTTTCGACTATTATTGAAGGCAGTGGCACGGCAAGTGTGGTGATACGACGTGCTGCTCCCAAAAATTTACATTACAGAGCGCGAAAAGACGAAAACCAGCATTTTCCGTAGCCTTTTTTTGTATTTGAACGAATGAAACACTTCACGCCATGGATAGAGACGCTGAGTCGTGGCGGGTCCGTCCGATTACAACATTGCGGCATGCTGCCTCCTACAGTGGGAGAAGGAAATGTCCGAGCGCATGTAATGACTTGCGTGCACGAGTTTGGGGGCAGTTCTCGGTGGGGCACATGCCTGCTGTGACTTGGCTTTGCTCTATTTTCATATTTGGGGTGTAAGCAATCTACCCTATCAGAATTCAAAGATGTTCGCTTTTGCCGAGCGACTGCCTTTGAGTGCAAAATAGTCTTGACCTTGCTCTGCATAGAAAACGCAAATATGAACTGTCGATGCGGTCGATGTCGGCAATATACCCGATTAAAGATTGCCTCCTTATTGTCACATGCAAAGGGCATGCAAAAGCGGAAAAGCAGAAGCAGAAATGTACCGCAAACAAGGGCGGTTGCAAAATATTGATTCGAACTTTTGAATTGACTCAAATGTATCGCCTTCAGTTGTTATCTTATATACAAAGCTGAATGTTTGTGTGTATGTGTGTTTGTGTTTGTGTTTGTGTTTGTGTTTGTGTTTGTACGTATGTTCCGAATAGGAAATCCCATTTCTCAACCGATCCGGACCAAACTTGGCATACATACACCTCGGGGCCGGGCGGTTGTCACAGGCTACTTTTCGTCATCGATCGATATCGATTTTATGGATTTTTATCGATTCTTTTGCAAAGTTTACCTACGGCGCTGGGAGTTGGCACAGGGGAGTAAGTGGGCATGCTGATTTAGAAAATAACAGGAACGGGAAATGATAGAAGTGGGCACAGGAAAAGTCTGTACAGGGATAGGGATGGGATCTTTATTGCAGTGTTTTTGACAGGGCCGAGCGGAGCCGGTTAAGCAAGCTAGTCTTGTATATAAAGCTGAATGTCTATTTGTCTATATGTCTGTCTGTATGTCTGTATGTACCAGTGGCGTACCCAGGATTTCCGCTCGGGGGGGCGCGGCAAAAATTTTTTTTGAATGAAGGTGCGTGGCGTTAGCCACGCACTCCGAAAAAATTTTAGGGATGCTTCTCAAAATTTTTGCGGGTCCCTAACCCCCTAAAATCTGAAAAAAGGGGGCGTGGCGTGAGCCACGCCCCCGAAAAAATTTTTTTTACAAAGCTAATTTGAATTTTTAAAAATTTTTAAAAATTATTTTAATTATTTACAAGTATAAACAAGTCACTTGCACATTTTTATAACCCATATAAGTAACTTTCGAAAATTTCGCGACCCATTCTTGGGGGGGGGGGCGCGCGCCCCCCCCCCCCGCCCCCCCTCGGTACGCCACTGGTATGTACGTATGTTCCAAATAGAAATTTTCATTTTTGAACCGATCCGGACCAAACTTTGCACACATATACTTAGGGGTCGGGCAGGTGTCATATACTTTTTGTCATAGATAGATATCGATTTATCGATTTAATCGATTTTTTTGCAAAGTTTGAGAGCTACGGGGCTGGGAGTTGGCAAGGGGTAATTAATCGAGCATGCTGATTACGAATATATTAGTTTTTGGAATTATCCATTGATTTTATCGATTTTATCGATTTTTTGCAAAGCTTGATTACGCGTCTGGGAGCTGGCACAGGGGTAATCGAGCAGGCTGATTACGAGTAGAATATTAGTTTGGCGCTATTCGGCTATCCGGGCCCCAAAATTTTTTGTCGTGAAGCTTGCTCAAACTTCGTCTATTAGGGTTATCTTACATGTTTATTCAGATATCACACTTTCTCAACAGAACGTCTCCCCGTGTGGTTACGATAGGTGTACGGTAGGAAGTCAAAACCATGAATTTGGCTGTAATTTGGTCTGGAGGGCTTATTCGACATGCTGATTACGAATAACGTACTCTCTCTGCATATTGGGACCTTTTCATAGAGTTACGGTGGTTATATGGTACGGGATGGAAATCATAGATTTGCTCAAATGATTAACCTAAATTCCGTCTTGGCTAATCATTCGGCGCGCTGAACATGAATATCATGCTGATTTCGCAGGATAGCGTCATTTTTTTGGGTTATGGTGGGTGTACAGTAGACGGGTCAAAGTCCCATATTTGCTCAAAACCTTACCTGTAACGGTTTACAAGCATGCTGCTTATGAATATGATGCTTGCTCGCTGTCATAACGCATTATTGTGAAGTTAGGGTGAGTTGCAGGGTTTGCATGGACATTTTTTACTTTCGGGCCAATTTAGATCCGAGATATTCACGAAATAGGGAAACGGTCGTTTTGCATGGCGATCTCCAGTGCCATTCTTATTCCTGTTTCAACGCGTAACGCACGCGGCAAATCCCTCCTCCCCATGCTCTTGCTTAGGCAAGCCGCCGAAGGGTGTATCGCGCGCGGCAGTGGTCCCATAAGGAAAGTATTACGGTTATGGGAAACTTTCTATGCCATACGAATTGCCTTTATCGTGGGGATTAAGTACGATATTCTTGAAAAAGCACTTTTAGTAACCCCCTGCCAAGGTTTTGGGCAGGTTCACGATTTTTACCCGCTGTCATGTACCTGCCGTAACTCTGCGAAAAGGTCTAAAAACGCAAGTCGAGTGTTTTGAAGGTCAGAAGGTCAAATCTCTCTAGACCGAGTTTCAGCCAAAACTGAGATTTTGCCCCTCTGCAGTGTACCTACCATAACTCAGTGAAAACGCCTCAAAATGCCGAAGGAGTATGATATTCGTAATCAGCATGTCAATTAGCCCCCCTAAGCAAAGTTTCAACGAACCATGGTTAGCATACCTTCGATAGTCTAGAGACAGGGCGCCAAAAGTGAAGGTTGTTTTAACATCTGACGTCATAAATAGTGAAGGTTGTTTAAAGAAGATCAGAGAAGAGAATATGACGTAAAACAGGTATAAAAAGCAAAAGGAACTGCTGAAAACCAGATAAAAACGCTGCAAAGAGGTCTGAAATCTTTCATTTGGCGGCTTTTTAAAAGTGCAAGTTTTCGCTCCAGAACTAGCATTTGGCAATACGGGGTTTTGATTTTTGATGCGTCTTTTAAATTTTTAATCGCCCAAGCTGGAAAAAAATCGATGCGAAAGCACTGAAACGGAACAAGGTAAAGGAAAACGCACTTTTTGCGATTTTTCGCGAAAAATTCTACCATAATCGAAGAGGTAAGGGCTGGGTGGTTGTCTGCATTATGATCAGAAGCAAGATCTGTAGAATGCACGAAAAAACCGCGTGAAAGTGATTAAACTAGGAAAAAACAAGAGATTTTCGAAAACAAGGTTTTTGCCGGATTTCTCGATCAAACCGAAAAATGTGGTTATGGGACGTTGTCAGCGTGAAAATAGAGATCAAGAGCTTCAAAATGATATATAGCTTGCTAAATTTGGGTTCGAAACAGCAAAGAAAAGGGTACCAGAGCCAAATGCCCCGTGCCCCGCGTTTGGGGTAGCGAGGTAGCGCGCAGCGCGCGGAGACGCAGACGAGCAGCGGAGACAGACCAGAGCCGACGGGGCATTTGGCTCTGGTCGTAGATCTCGTCGGGGTCTCAACGAAACCCTGTAACATTATATATCATTCTGACCGTCATGACACGACGAGGAGAGCTGACAACGTACCAAGCTTTAAAAATCACTTACTAACGAGATAGACCAGCATTTTCGTGCGCGACTCTCTGCGCACAATTAAGCGCAGTTTCTCATTTTAATTCAACTCCAACAGCTTTCCAAACTTTTGAAACTCATTTTTGGTCAAGTAAGAGGCTAACTGAGGAACGTTGTCCTGAATTCTGAGGAAATTTTCACAGAAATTCTCTTTTCAGCCTAAAAAAGGCTTTAAAAAAAAGCAATTTCTCGGTTTCGCTGAGACATTCTTCAGATATTCTTTCCTATATTTGGTTCATTCACATTCTTCCGATATAGTCAGGATAATAACATCCGGGGCTTCGCCCCGGATGACTTCTGTTTTTTTCCCAGGTGAAGGTTGTGTCCCTTCATAGCCCTCAAAGTGAAGGTCACCAGAGTATGTGGCTCTATGTATCGAGGGTATGGTTTGCAGCTTTTCGAAGGAGTTTCTTTTTGGAACTAACCCCTTAGCAAACTGGCTTCTGGAATGCTCTAATTTATTTATAACTGTAAGAAAGACAAGGAAGAAGCTTGCACATTCTATCAGAAGACTTCTTTGCTCATCTGCGGAAATTATGCGTGTCCAAAAATTGTTGTCTCAGTACGTCGGTCATTTCCGTATTGGATGGACATTGCTCATTCGTACCTGCATGATTTTCACTCCTACCTTTGTCGTAGTCATTCAAATATTGGAAAAATCGTAAAAAAAGAAAATTTGTCTTAAAGGGCAAAAAAAAATTCTGTAGCGATCGTAAGACAATGCCAGATTCCAAACTGGCTTTTCGGTAGAGCATTTTGATATGTTCAGTGTCAATTCCAATTCTTTTCGTACTTGTTTATCCAGTCGGCACTTAGAAAGGAAACGTGACTCAAAATTCTCGACTTCCATGTTTTAGTTTTGGGGGCCTTTTTGTTTTCGAACATGAAGTCGAGAATCCGTGGAAACTCCGACAATTCCAGTTATGAAAAACCCTCAGGCCTGTTCTCCGGAACGTTGATTGGATGGAAACGCGGGATGGGCAGGCATTACTGTAGGGGGCGGTGCCGGCTTGAAGTTTACGTGAGGACTGCCCCTAAGTCGCAGTTTGTACAAAAGCGTTTACAATGTTCAAAAAAGCTCTTTTCGACTTTTGATCATTTCCTTGTTAGAGTAAAAATTCAGTAGTCATTTTCTCTTTCCATTACTCTTTGTCTTTTTTTTTGTACTTCTTTTAGAATGCTTAGAATTTGAAGCAACCTTTGATTGAGTCAGTCTTGGTCTCAGAGTGGCAAAAAACGCCAATTCAACTGACCCAATTCAATATCGAATCCCAAAGAACAGTCCATTTTGTAAATGAATATGAAGATGTATCATAGAGACTGAATGTTTGTACATACATGCTGCATGCAGCTTCATTCAACGTTGATATTGCGAACCAAAAGTTTTTCAAATGGTTTCAGAGCGATTTCACTTGCGATCAAACCGAAAAATGTGGTTATGGGACGTTGTCAGCGTGAAAATAGAGATCAAGAGCTTCAAAATGATATATAGCTTGCTAAATTTGGGTTCGAAACAGCAAAGAAAAGGGTACCAGAGCCAAATGCCCCGTGCCCCGCGTTTGGGGTAGCGAGGTAGCGCGCAGCGCGCGGAGACGCAGACGAGCAGCGGAGACAGACCAGAGCCGACGGGGCATTTGGCTCTGGTCTTAGATCTCTGCGGAGTATCAACGAAACCATGCAACATTATACATCATTCTAATCGTCATGACAGGGGAAAGGAGAACTGACAACGTCCTAATCTTTGAAAATTACTCATTAACGAGATAGGCCAGCGTTTTCGTGCGCGACTTTCTGCGCAAGATTCAAGCGCAGTTCCTCGTTTTTATTTGACTCCAATGGATTCCTAAACTTCTGAAACTCGATTTTATTCAAACAAGAGGACAACTGAGAAATTTTGTCTTGAATTCTGGCGAAGATTCCACAGAAACCTCTTTTTGAGGTAAAAAAGCATGAAAACGCAAATTCTCGGTTTCGCTGAGATAAGCCAAACATATTATTTCCTATATATGCTTCATTAACATTCTTTCCGATATAGCCAGTATAATAACATCCGAGGCGTCGCCCCGGATGTTGTGTTTATGACTCCTGTTTTTTTCCAGGTGAAGGTTGTGTCCCCCCACAGCCCTTAAAGTGAAGGTTACCAGAGTACGTGGCTCTATGTATCGAGGGTATGATGGTTAGCTTCTTAGGTGTACCCACTGTAGACCCAGAAAATGAAGCTATCGCGCGAAATGACTACGATATTCGTCATCAGCGGCTCGAAGAACCCCCATATACCGAGTTTGAGTAAGATTCATCACAAAAACATTTTGAGGCCCAGATAGCCGAGTAACGCCATCAGTTTTCAGAATTAACCTTACTTTTATCAATTTTATTGATTTTTTGCAAAGTTTGAGCTACGGGGCTAGGGTTGGCAAGAAAGGTAGGTGAGCATACTGATTACTAACACAGCGGGAATAGGGAATTGCATGTAGAAGTCGGCATAGGGAAAAGCTGTACAGGGATAGGAATGAGAGCTTTATCATAGTGTTTTGATAGGGCCGAGCGGAGCCGGGTAAGCCAGCTACTACACCAATATGAGGGGTATTTCAACTAATAATAGGATAACAGAGGTTGTCCCAAAGAATGTGCCTACTGTTTGATCGCTAATAACTGCCCTGTTTTTTATTATTTTTTGTCGATTTGCGGTACCATTTTGTGAAGCTAATTCCAACTTAAATTTACAGTATGCTTATTACCGATCTTGCTTTATTACTGTAGGATTAGGTAGGAACTTTGAGGGGAATCTTATTCCTGAAAAACAATCGAGAAAGCTAAAAGCTTCCATGTTGGGTTAATCAAACTGCTGCCTACAAAAATAAATTTTGCACTTCATCGCAACGCTTTTTTTCATGCTAGATAAGTTATGCCAGATATACCGCACCAATTAACTTCTAAAACTTGCCAAAGATTTGATTACGCCATTTAAGAAGCTTTGCAAATGCGCAAAAATTGTCTAATGGAATCAGCTTGCATGGAAGCCTTGTTATACAATTTTCCACAACTTTTTGAAAAAATCTGTTTGACGCTATTCGCATAGTGGCGCCACTTGCTGCGAGTTCCTACGGTAATTCTACACAGCAATGGAGAGATCGATAATCCGCTCCACCTGAAGATCTAGGTTGAAGCCAGCTCTACAAAATGGTACCTGAAGCTTCTCGAAAGACTACATAGCAAAGAGATTAAAGGCAGCGACCAGGCAGATGTAAACCTGCTGAGATCTCACGTAGAAAGTAATCTTGGGGCCCTAACTAAGGCGCTGCCCAAGCAGCAGCGTAAAGCTTCACTAATGGCTGAGATAATCGGGAAAGTAGACGCCGGGATCGTACTAATGGACAAGTTGCATCGTGTCTGCACGCTTTTGCGCGATGACCCAAGTGAAAATGATAGGTCGCGGACAGGGCCCGGCACAGGTGGTCTGGGGTCCAACTGGACTTCGTTTTTGAGATAGAATCAATGGGAATTTCGTTTTTGTAAGGTACTGGGAGGAACCCCGGAAAAAAAATCGACAAACATGTTGAGTTTTACGAGTTGAACGCGTTTTTTTTCACAAGCGCGCAAATTTTAAGCGCAAGACTCAAATTGAATAACTTGTTTACAGCGCACAAACAATTACATGGCAAGGAATTTGGGCTATGTGTATACAATATTACTACAAACGACCTTGTGTAAAAAGTTTTGAAACTTATTGTCCTAATACCCGTTCCCGAATTTGTTGGTCTTTAAACCACACCAAACCAACCGGGTTGGTTCGCAGCACAACTATTAGAGAGACACATAAGTTCTGGACCTTTTCAATTTAGACGATAAGAACGCTCGAAAATCCATCATATAGTGAACAGAGCGAATCAAACCATTGCCTCTCCTCTTTTTTGAGCTAAAATTAGCATATACCGACGCACTGATAGATACGCGCTCCGGTCACATGAGGCGTCCTTTGAACTGTGTGGCAAAAAATGCATCGCCAAATCGCTGAGGCTACAGATTTGGTTGGCCTAGGAATTTCTCGACAAAAGTAGAAGGTACCATACTCAATGCGAGTATGTAATCAATCCGAAATATGTAATTTTTACTTTTTTGTTATATTAGATCCTCAAAGTACGCTCAGTTCGCTTTTTTATTGTTATGCAAATTGAGTAAAAGTTTCTCCACTAATCCTGACGTCAAAGGAGACTTCGTTTTTGCCACTTTATGAGGAACTAGCTGGCTTACCCGGCTCCGCCGTATCCGGACCAAACTTGGCACACATACACTTCGGGCCCCGGCGGGTGTCACAGTCCATTTTTCGTTATCGATCGATGTCGATTTTACCGATTTTTATCGATTTTTTTGCAGAGTTCACCTACAGGGCTAGGAGTTGGCACAGGGGGGTAATCGAGCATGAGAATTCCGAATACAATATTGGTTTTCAGAATTATCGATTACTTTTATTGATTTTATCGATTTTTTGTAAATTTTGACATGCGAGGCTGGGATTTTGCACAGGGGGTAATCGAGCATGCTGATTACGAACACAATATTAGTTTTCAGGATCGTCCATTACTTTTATCGATTTTATCGATTTTTTTGTAAAGTTTGACCTGCGGGGCTGGGAGTTTGCACAGGGGGTAATCGAGCATGCAGATTACGAATACAATATTAGTTTTCAAGATCGCCCATTACTTTTATCGATTTTATCGATTTTTTGAAAATTTGAGCTGGGGGGCTGGAATTTGGCACAGGGGTGTAATCGAGCATGCTGATCACTCCCCTTGGGGATGATCAGCATGCTCGATTACCCCCCTGTGCCAACTCCCAGCCCCCTAGCTCAAACTTTGCAAAAAAATCGATAAAATCGATAAAAGTAATCGATAATCCCGAAAACCAATATTGTATTCGGAATCCCCATGCTCGATTACCCCCCTGTGCGAACTCCCAGCCCCGTAGCTCAAACTTTGCAAAAAAATCGATAAAATCGATAAAAGTAATCGATAATCCTGAAAACCAATATTGTATTCGGAATCCCCATGCTCGATTACCCCCCTGTGCCAACTCCCAGCCCCGTAGGTGAACTCAGCAAAAAAATCGATAAAAATCGATAAAATCGATATCGATCGATGACGAAAAGTAGCCTATGACACGCGCCGGGGCCCGAAGTGTATGTGTGCTAGGTTTGGTCCGGATCGGTTCAGAAATGGAATTTTCTATTCGGAACATACGTACACACAGACATACAGACAGACAGACAGACAGACATACAGACAGACAAACAGACATTCAGCTTTATATATAAGATTCGTTTCCAAAAGTGCTCCAAACCAACGCCTGCCGGGCCCTGGTCGCGGTATGGAACCATGAAAGCATGAGGCAAGCCGTCCGTTAATACGATCCTGGGGTCCTATTTAGGCGAACATTTCAGCCACGAGTGCTCCATCTGAGCTGCTGTTTGGGCAGTGTCTTAGTTGGGCCCCATCCCCACAGTTCAGATTTGCCTGGACGCTGCGTCCAATAATAACAATAGGCACGTCTTTTGGAACACCCTATGTAATTATCAATTTTACGGAAATTTGCTTAGAATTCACTTATGGGTGCTTTTGCCTTGTAAAAACCGTTCTTTTCATCCAGAATCAGAGAAGCAGAGCACCAAGTTTTGCTGGAAAAAGTAAGGAAAAATCAACCAAAAGTTGCTTAAAATTTACCTTTGCCACCTCTACCTCATGAAAATCCTACTTTTGCCTCTAAAAGCAAAAGAGCAGAAGGAGGTAAGTCTCGTTGAAGAAAGACGAAAGGGCATGCAGTAGACATTTTCGCTAGTGATTTCTAGGTGTCAAGGCTAAATCATACCGAAACTTGCTTGATACTGACTTTCGGACCTTTCTGTTAGGTTGATGAAAAAGTTATGGCCGTTTTTCTAGGCCATCTTTCAGCGCAACTTTTCCCCATCAAAATCTTTTTTCAAAACAGTGACAGCACACCATTAAGAAAAACTTCTCATGCTTCTACCTTACAACGTTGAAGCGATCTTCCAGCCCTATTAAGTAGTTACAGAGCTTCAAATAAGTGCATTCATAATCAGGATATCATTGCATTCACTTTTCTGGCCACATTTTGAGCGCAAAGGCACGGCTTTTTCGAAAATCTGGCTAATGTACGCAAAAGAAGTTATAAACAATGCGCACACTTGACCATACTTTTTGAAATTATCCAAAATGAGTTACCGATACGTCAAATGGGCAGTCAAATGGGCAAAAAAAATTATCACCAAAGATTTGCTCATTTCTGTAAGCGTAGGGTTAGGGCATCCTCCTGACAGGTTTTGCAAAAATCCAGCTGTTTGGTACGCAAAAAAATAAAAAAATCTTCGTAATTTGGAACTTTGAAGCTTATGAAAAAATGTTGAAAAAAGTGACAATTTTTGATATTGATTTTTTTTCTCTTTTTCTTTTTTCTCTTTTCTTTTCTAAATCTTCTTTATCCCAGCCTTTTTCATCTTTTTTCTGTACTATAGGTTTGGGCTACAAGATAGGCTACTGTGCGCTATATTGCAAAAGGCTTCCTGCTTCTAAAGGTTTTTATCGCATTCAGAAATGTAAATTCTTCAGAAAGAAATAACGCGTCGAAGTGGCAAATCGCAAAATGGCCACTATTTTCGTATCAAACTAATACTTCGCAGAAACCATACTTGTGGCGGCTAGGTGAGCCCTAAGCACCTGGATTTTACCCGAGACCTAGCGCGCTTGCCCGCTCATTACTTACTACGCAACCTAGCCTACCACTTGACCTAGCGCCCAAGAAACAGATGGTTGAACACTAACAATTTATCCTTAACACGAAAGGAAAGAGATAAATACTAAGCTGAAATACTAAACTACAAATGAAAGAAAAACCCCAGCACGGGACATGGTGCCCAATCCCGTGCTACCGATGGTGCGCGTACATTACAACAACCATAACATAATGCTCCCGAGTTCACCAATAAAGATCCGCCACGCGTCGACGGATGACAGCGCGACACCTCTCCGCTCCCAATGTTCATAAGGAAATTGCTTGAAATTTACATTTTGCCCCTTAAACTTCGCCAAAACCATATTTCTGCTCCTGAAAGCGAAAAGCGTAGAAAGCTTGGTCTCGTGGGAAGGATAGACTCAAGAACTTTATATGACAGAACATTTTCGCTAAGAGTTTTAGCTCTTCTATTTCGCAAAAACTATACTTCTGCAAAAAGCAAAAACATACAGGGTGGTCTCGCGAGAAGGAAAGACCTAAGGCTTCATACGACAGAACAGATTTCTAAGATTGCCTATGAAAAAAAAGGCGTTAAGCCGGCTTTAGTCTTGCTTCAAGAAATGAGTCCGTTTATTGGGAAGACGTCATCGAAGAGAACATTTTGGTTCCGAAATAGCTTTGTGAAATTTTGTAAAAACTGCTTCGTTTTTATTTAGCTGGGTCCTTCTGCTGCTGGAAGAAGGAACTTGACGCTATTTAGGGCGTGACACTGCTCCTGGAAATAAGCCTGAGTTTTAGGTTGAATCGGCAGTTCTAAAAACATGACAGCGGAGGTAATTTCCATGTTTATGGGCTGTGGTAGCTGCGGTGAAATATCTGCAAGAGGAACAGTTGGTGTGAAAAAATAAACAGATTCCTTGCTTTTCAAGAGTGATTACCACGTCAAGAATCAGCCATTTGAACATTTAAAAATCTTGCATTGTCATAGGTCTAATTTGTTTTTATGACCGTCATTGTTCAGATACTGAAAAAAAGTTATCTATCTTTGGCGCGACTCTCGCTACTCTTCATTGGAATATGAATGAGATTCTACACTTCAGGTCCTGCTTACTGTAAAACTGCAAACGGCGCGGATGAGCATTGGGTAGACAGATATCTCACAACGTTCAATCATCAACGCGAGGCACTGGCTCATGGATTGCAAGAGGACACATATGGAGCACTTCCTCCAGCAAAAAACATGAATAAACTGGTCAGCCTCGTTTTGACTAAAACTCTAAGCTTAATCTGCATAAGTTGCTACTCGACAAGATATTCCAATAACTACTCAAACCCTAATTTTGACCTTTGGCGCCAATGTAGAAAATACCTGTAATTTTTTTATCCAGCAAATCTGGGTGCACGGGTTCTTTGCATGAAAACTGATGGGAAGATCCTAACTAGGGTACGCTCAAGCGACAGAAAAGATGATCCATCCACGGCTGAGAAACTCATTTCCGAACAGTGCGGTTATGCCGTGACTGTAACCCGCAAATGAGTTTGCTCCGTTCCGGCGACAGCACCGCAGTCGCTCTGAAACCCACCTACCTTAGTCGTTCCAGTCACGGCACAAGCGCTAAATATAAATTCGGCGGTAGATTTTTCAGCCGTGAATGGATCATTAGTGCTTTTGCCTGGGTAGTGCCTAGTCAAAATCCCATCATCCCATCATCAATTTCCATAAAGAAGTCATGCTTATTTTGAGGAGCTGTTCTTTATCGAACAGTTCTAGCTTGGTATCACATCTAGAATCCATACTAATCATGCCGATTGTAGCTCACGTAGCAATCGTTTCAGCTAATGTGCTGTAAATTTAGATGTGGGACTGTGCACTTGAACAGGAAGCTAAGGATTTCTTGGCCAAACAGGACTGCGACCTTCTCACAGGGAGAAAAGAAGGATTAGAAGAACCTGATAAAGGGTAGTTAATGTTTTTGCTGCTCTTTGCTTTATAGACCTACTCAGAAGTAATCAGCTTTTCGTATCACAATAAACATCAATTTAAAAAGTTTTCCTATCTCCCCCGTGGATGTTGCATTGATTCCAGGATCTTAATCTCACTATATTCGTGCTGCGACAGTAATAGCCATTGTCCATTTGCTTAAGACATTTTTTCAGTTATGCTTACTTCATAACAGCTCCTATACCTCTTTTTCACTTAACTGATGATTATTACTTCTCCGATGTCTCAGATGTCTCAGATCAAATTGTAAGATATATGGATGGCGATGAGCCTTTGAAGCAATGGGCTAATGTACGTTTTCGATAATTTTGTTCATAAAAGAAAATATGGGCCGATTCGCACGACCGTAATCCTGCCAGGGTACTTCCATACGGAACTGGCGGTTTCTTTCTAGGGAAATAGGGGGAAGGTGCCACATGCGCGAGAGACAAGTCAAACAGCGCCGCAGTTGATAACCTTCGTGCGAAACGACCGTCTTCCCATAAAATGTTAATAACTTTCTTTCAGATTATGCGTGCTAATGCCTCCAAAGTCGGTTGCGCAAACATCACTTGTCGTCTGAATGACGACAATATTAATGGTGTGGGAAGGCGTATAACGGGCCTCCGCTTCGTCTATCTTTGCTTTACTAATTTAAGTTGAGTTTTTCTCTCAATCTAATACGAGTACTTGTTAATTTTTTACGCTTTATGGTAATCAAGGTGAACTTCTTGCTGTTTATTCGACTTCTTTGCAACTCGAAATAATTAACAAAACTGCTTTGCGCTAGGTAGTGATTGTTCGTGATGCGATTTGACATTGTGTAGGAATCAAACGTGCTATGCCAGCTCATTTTCCGCAATCTTGTAGTGACAGGCTTTGATGAATCTCACAAGCATTAAGATGACGTTAGTAGCAAATGAAATGCAAGCAGCGTAGCTCCGTTTTCGTGCCGAAGGGCATGTTTCCAGTTTCTGAAATCAAATGCTAACATGCTTTTTCTGTTGACAATTGACGAAAAAAGGTGATTGAATGGAAACCTCATTGCAGGAAGGATTGCGCAGTATAATAGATGGAAAACAGCATCAAATGAGGTACATGATGATCCGCTGGGAAAAGGGTAAAGTTTATTGAACCAGACTAAAGATCAACTTTGCAAGGCGAAAGAAGAAAATGTTGGATGAGCACTATTCCAACCTGGTCCTAAACCAGAATCAAAAGCTTCGCGCAGAAGACATGCTGAGTACAAATATCCCACTTTTTAATGTGGTAAGGGCTCTGAGGCTGCAGTTTACATAGTGGGTCAAAATCATGGTGACCGAAGTTTGACTTAGTGTGGGGGGGGGGGGAATACTCAGCTTACGAATATTACTTCGCCGTCTCTGTATTGTGGATTTACAGTAAATCACAATGCAAAAGCGAAATTTTGCCGTTTTTTAGATCAACACAATCCCAAAATTCACAAGAAGGATTTCTTGAGCTTAATTCAATTTTCAGTCTAGTCAGGCTACTAGAATATTTCTTCCGAAGGCTTATAACGTAATTACGCATGTGTGTTGGGATAGGTATCATTTGTAACTCTTGGTTTGAGATATTAGATGGATCTCGTCTGTGCAGATGTCTAATAGTTATGTTGTAGAGGTTACCTTGTTACATCATAGTGCTGTTCTCCTATATTAGATCGTTCCGAAAGTAATTTCGCTCTTTTCAAAAGGTAAAATCCCGCAACATCTCTGAACAAGCACCTTGAAAGATTTTGGACGCATTTAATGCATCCTTTTATCGTCTTTCAAATAATTATGATTGCATTGCAGCTTAACAACGGTCTCTCAGAAATTACCAAAGGCAATTCGTGGTTTTTGCCATGCTCATCTTTCGCCATTTTTCGAATTTTTTGCAAAGATCACTCTGAAAAATCAACGTAAGGATAGAGCAAACTCTACAGAATACAGAACAATTTTTTTCTCTTTTCCACACCTCGATAGGTTTCTTTAATGAATTTTATTTGAAGCTGCCAAATTCCATACTTAGTCAATCCAAACCTCGTAGCACAGTAAACGGCGAACACTCGCGTGTTATCCGATGCATTTTTCCCTTATTTCAATTGGCGTTTTTTGTTTCCGATTAGCGAAGTCTTCAGGGATAAAATCATTCTAACTCATGTTTTCGAACGCTCTCCGAGCTGTAAACTATAAATTCGAAATTTGTTTCGAATCCGTAATACAGTGCTGGACATAATTATAAAGCCACTCTAGAATTCGTCGTAATTTTCGTTCTTGTCAATGAATCTGTCAATGAAACTTTGCTGTATTGTGCGCATGTCAACCTTCCATGACCCCTCAAAACGGCTTCCAGTCTTGTTGAATTTGAACGGAGAAAAACGAAAAAATTCGAAAAGCCCTTTTTGAAAGCTGAATTATAAAGCCACTTGGTTTTTCTAATCACTACCGCATTTGTTGGCTCTCAAATTTTTTGTACAATTACATCTCAAAGTATGAGACATTTGCAACACCTAAGGGCTGTCATCCTACTCAAATAGAAGCGATCACTGCATTTTTGCCTTCAGAAGAACCAAAAGTCAATCTGCTTCGACAACTGGTTTGAAGAGTTTTCAAGCTCGGGTTCATTTCAAATGATAACCATGGAATCTACTGACCCTTCTGGATAGATGAGGTAAAGAGCGCTTTCGTAAACTCTGCGTAATCGCTGATTTTGACGGACCGATTCTCACTTCACCATAGGGTTAAAACGCTTTTAAACCACAAAACTCAGTTTGCAATGTCCACAAAGTGCTGAACTTGATTTATTACATTGCCTACATAGGGATGCAACTTTAGCAACGACTTTCAGATTTTCCTTAATGATGCGGTAGCGATTTAGACCTGAAACACTTTCCACGAAAATTCCCTGCGAGCAGAAGATTCGATATAACCCTAGATCTCCCTATTTCCCTCTGTGTTTCAGGTCATATTTCATCCGATGAATGAGCTTAGCTAGAATTTTGAAGTTTCAAGCGCCTCCGGTTTTATCTCGTGATCTGAGCCGGCTTTGATTGTGCAGGATGCTCCAACATTCAGTGGATGTCAACTGCGGCTGAATCAGAGTGCTCAACCCCGAAATTTTTCCCAGTCATGCACAGAAGTTCACTATTGTATGGCTGTCGTAATGGCTACATACAGTATTTTCTGTCGCTTGAAAATCGAGTTTTGTGGTGCAAAAGTGCGTCAACCCTGTGGTGAGCTTGGAGTCTGCCCGTCAAAATCTGCGATTACGCAGAGTTCACGGAAGCACTTTTCACCTCATCTATCCAGAAGTGTCAGTAGATTTCATGACTATCATTTGAAATGAACAAGAACTTGAAAACTCCTCAAATCAGTTGTTTGTTGAAGCAGATTGACTTATGGTGCTTTTTAGAGCAAAAAATGCTGTGATCCCTTCTATTTGAGGAGGATGACAGGCCGTAGGTGTTGCAAATGTTTCATACTTTGGGAAGTAATTGTACAAAAAAAATTTGAGAGCCAACGAATGCGGTAGTGATTAGAAAAACCAGGTGGCTTTATAATTTTGTCCAGCTTTTAAAGAAGGCTTTTTCGAATCTTTTCGTTTTCTCCGTTCAAATTCAACAAGACTGGAAGCCATTTTGAGGGGTCATGGAAGGTTGACATGCGCACAATATAGCAAAGTTTCAGACAGATTCAATGACAAGATCGAAAATTATGACGATTTCTAGAGTGGCTTTATAATTATGTCCAGCACTGAAGCACATTTGCATTGTAAAAACAGAGCCAGAGCTAATCATAATTTTTGAAGATCTTGAATTCCGAAGATTCAATGGTGTTTGATGCGTTTGCGTCTGACGAAGGCCTGCCAAAATAGGTGGCTCCGAAATAAATTTCATCAAAAAAAAAATAAATTAAGACGAGTGATGGAAAGGAAAAATGTCTCGTATCTTATAGGGTTTGCTCCATCTATTTGTGTTTTGGAGTTCTCCGAATGATGGGTAAAAAAATTTGTAAAACTAGCGAAAGTTGACTATGGCAAAAACAATAAATTGTAGTCTTCGATAAGTTCTAGAAGCTCGCTGTGCAAGCTGCAATGCACTTAAAATTCGAGAGAAGATAGTAAGCTGCATCAAATGTGCCCAGAATCTTCCAAAATTGTCTGTTCTTTTGTTCTACGGGGTGTTACACTCGTTTGGAAAAGGTGGAATCATTTTCGGAACGGTCAAATATTTTGTTCCTCACTCTGCCCGATAGAGTAAGGAACAAAATATTAGGGCGTTCCAAAAGTTATGCTACTTTTTTCAAAGGAGTGCAATACCCCGCAAAACAAACATTTATGAATATTTGGGCGTATTTGTCCGATAGTGTAAGAAGTGATTTTATTTTTCAATTCAGTGCAAGCAAATTTTTTTTTGCATTAGTATTCTTGGCTGAAGAAACAGAAGCTTGCGGAAACAAAACCAGCTGTGTTGGTTTATTTGCGATTTCGAGAAGTTTTTAGAAATATCCAAAAAGGAGACACGATTTACGAAGGAGGCACCCGCAAAGCCGAATGTGATCCTCTGATCTTAGCGGAGGAGATTCCTGAGTCGACCTCTACTACTGATTCAGGAGCATCTACTCTTGATCCCTCAGTGGCGGTATTTCCGTGGTCAAATGCCTCCGGTAAGCTTAATTTTGATCTATCCTTAATCCTACACTTCAGGATTAGCTCTAAATGCATTCGACCAATTACATTTTCCAAAGTAGACCAAATGATCATAAATTTCAAAGATTACTTAAAATTTACGAAGGAATATGCTACAAAATTTCGCGACCAGAAAGAAGGATATTCATCTCCGGAAGGATGCTGTTGTACTTTGTTTATGGATAGCGCAAAAGCAATATGTTCTGGGCTCATTGTAGTTCTACTGCAAAAATCGCCTAACTTTGGGATCTATGCAACAGCCTTCGGCCAAAAATAGTATGTCTAAGTAATTACGGAAAACGCAGGATTCTTGTCCTCTCCTGCGGTATTCGCGACAAGCTGTTCAAAATGGCTCTGTGACTGTGTGGTTAGCAGGGTTATAAATGTCCGTTTTCAGCATACAAGTCAAAAAGAAATGCAGACTTTCTTTGACCCACTTAAGCTTGAAGAGTTCCAATCCATATGTTACCAAACTCATTCCTCAGCTTACCATACTGATAGTGTCACACATTGTCGTGCTTTATATCAGGTTTCTGAAGTTTTTTTTTTCAGCAAAAGTGCAAGCACGTTTTGAGTGCCTCGCTCAAAATCCTGTAAGCTGTTGCCGTTCACTTCTTTGCTCTATATAGTGCTCGGCTTTTCTGTATCGTTGTCAACGCCTGTTTTGCTGTATTTTCAAGTTCTTCAAACCAAATTGCATTTCAAATTTTTACCTTAAAGTTGATATACGAAAATTCAGTCTTTCTTCCAGACTATAATAGAGTTTACCCTTTGTTTTGTTGACACGTTTGTCTAGCTCAATCACCTTTGTTTTTCTATTTTAAAGCCCCCTAAGAATGCGCCGCTTCTCCGTTTGCATGCCGAAATTTCCCATGCTTCCTTTTCTTCGCTAATCTCAAATGCTCTCCGAACTTCATGCAAAAGAAGTCTCTCAACCGAATTTTATCTCACTCTTCAATGCTTTCCGAACAAGTGCGCTCGCTTTGACGTCCCAGAGTCAACACCTTTTCTTCGCAAAACTGTATCAGCAAGAAAAGGTGTTGACTCGATACGACTTCACTTTTTGAAAGCATTCACCCAATTTTATGCGCACTAACGAATCACATGAAACTTGGTTAGAAAAGCTTCATCGGAGATTCAATGGGGTCAGGCACAATCCCTCAAAAGGTCAAGCTGCCTGAGAGCCTTATGCCTGACTTACCCGCTCCCTGACTTGTTTTAAAAACAGAAATCGCTTCCCCATGAAAAGGAATATCGAGCACATAATCTCTTCTTGGTACTATGAAAGTTTGGAGTCAAACACCCTGCCGCTGACAAAATTATGGCTCTTTCAATAGGCCCGTTCATTCAAAAGATCGTGCCTGACCTCTTGCTCAACTCTTCTATAACTTCAAGTCCAATTTTTTGGATAAAATACTCCCTTTTTCCTTCTAGATAATTCTTTTGTAAGACAACACAATTTTTCCTCATTTTCATGAAATATTCTGTGTCATAAATTCCTAGCTGCAGTGGCCCTTCCAGAATGTCCCACTCTGTTAGCGTCACCCAAAGTGCTCCGGAATCTCTCCAGAAAGCACTTTGGTTAGAGAGAATAGAACTAGACGCATATGTTCCGAACAGAAAAATTTCTATTTGGAACATACTTACCCTTTCCTTAGCTGGTGACCGCGTCTAGTTCTATTCTCTCTAAGCAAAGTGCTTTTGTACTTTCAAATAGCATCTCGCGCAAGCTTCGTTCATAGAACTTCGAGGTTGTGCAATACTCAAAAAAAACCGCTGAAAATTTCACTTGGCGTTCTTGGCAGAGTTTTCAAAGCTTTCGTTGTTGATCAGTAACGCAATATTGAACTTATTTTTGGAACTTGTTTAGAGCTGAAGTGTTAGCGGCAAGTTCAATGGCATACGGGTAGCTTCAATTAAAGTCTTTAGATAAACTTTGTGGAAAACACTGCAATTTTCGTTGTAAACTGCGTAAATTCTGAGACAAAGCTCATTTTGATTAAACTCTACTCTTCCCTTAGCTAACACAGCCTTTCGCTTGAGTATTGAAAAATTTTAACGCATCCACGTTGGCATTCTTCTGGAAGTATCGTTGCTCATAAAAAAATCAGTGTTTATTTGGAGCACATTATTATCAAAATAACAGTTGCACTTAGCCGGAAGGGTATGTGATAAAAATTGAAATAGAGTTCTAAACAAACATCCATTGGACATCCGGCTCTGCTTGGTCTGTCAATATCATAGTCGTAATCAGCACGCTCACACATCCTTGTGCCAACTCCCAACTCCGCAGCTCAAACTTTACAAAATATCGATAAAATCGAAATCGATCGATAACGAAAAGTAGCCTACGACGCCCGCCATGCCCCAAAGTGTATGCGTGCAAAGTTTGGTCTGGATAGGTCCAAAAACAAAATTTTGCACATTTGGCTTTAGCACACAAAACACACAACACACACAAACACACACACCAGCATTCTATATAGAGTGAAGCTGGAGTAGGTCTCGAAGGCAAAGGAGATTTTTCGGAAGTTTTCTGTTTATGTCCTTTATGTCCACTTTTAGATCCGAGCACTTGGTGTGAATACGAAGAACTTCCCGACTCGCTGAGAAGTATCATGGTAGAAACTCATAATACTCGACGGTACATTTTGTTTTGTGCCCAAACTTCAGCCTAGCACATGGCATGATTTTCAGAAAGATTTTTATGTATGCGCTTGTACGTATTAGTTCCTTGTCTTGAAGGGGTAGAGAAGATGTATAAATGTATGAAATACACGATTTGATAGAGCAAAGCCGACTCTACAAGATAGTACTTAAAGGCAGCGGCTCGGCAGATTGACCTACCTCAGATTTTGACACAGATGAATAGGAGACCTTCCAATTGAACCAAAGCAGCAACTCCGCGCCGAAAGTGTGAACTCTGCAAGCCAGGGGGGCGGCCCAAGCGCCGCTCCCCTTCCTCCTTTCGCTCCCCTAACACCTTGTTCGGACGAGTATGTTCTCCGCTAGAAAACGCGCCATCACTCGTAGCTTCGATTGTTCTAGCGCTCTCTACCTCCTTACTTTGCGTCTCTGATGGCAGAGAAAAGCGTCTCACTCGTCCGCGCCCGTCTCAGAGGGGCTTTCAAAAGACGGGTTTTCCCCATTTTCGCGCTAAGGGGAGTTCATATCGTGATTCAGGGAGCCGGAATAGCCCCAAATCTGCCAAGACCCCGAAGTTGAAAATCTGCCAAGCCGCTGCCTTCAGACAATCGCAAAAGGTTCGATCTAGATGAAGTTTGAGACCTAGAAAAGTTTGAATATCCTAAAGTCAATCTTCTGTTCAAAAAAATCCCGCAAACTCACAGCTTAGTTAAACATATATTGTAGGTGACAATTGCCGTATTTTTTTACTCATGCCATTTTCCACTTGAAATTGGAAAATATTAGGTCAGCCCAAAAGTTTTGTCGGTTTTCTGAATTGCTCCGTAAATCCCGCACTAAAGATAAAGAAACATTCCAAGTTTTATTCGATGCAGAATTTCTTCCTCTTTCCAGTTTTATGTTCCAATGGGATTCATTGATAGAGTGCTAAGGTGACCGTTAGAAATTCCCTTTCGATTTCAGCGTCTAGCTTTCGTTGTTTTTCAAAGATTTTATCTGAGACTTTTAAAGGAACTTTGGTAGCCAGCAGATAGAGCGAACATTTTGCCAACCCAAGCAAATTTCTGTAGCTTCGCTCGTCTTTCAGAACATCTAGAACTTATTTTATAAAATAACCAAATTTATATTCGTTCTATTTTATCCTGGGATAAAATAGAACAAATATAAATTTATTTTAATAATTTTATCATGTACCATGAAATGGTAAACAGTTTAGGCATCATTCGGTGCTTTTTCTCCTCTTTCTAACTATTATCTTTTTTGGCGATGCACGCGAAATATTCGGCTAAACAGCAGTATCTCCTAGTATGGAATCACAACGAGGGAATGGTGAACTTAACCGAGCCATTTTGAGCAAGCTGTACAGGGTGTCCCAAATGTAAGTACAACTTTTTGATCGTCAATAACTCTCTTCCCACTAAGGCCTTTCTTGAGCTTCAAGTACCATTCAATAGAGGAGGCTCCAACTTAGATTTACATCCTTCATTACTGTAGGATTATGGCAGAAACTTTTAGCATACAGGAGCGTTGTGAAAAGGCCGTTACAAAAAGTTCCAAAAAATCTGAGAAGTTGTGGTGCAGTGTTCCCAACATGATGACTTCATCATACAACTATTTATGAGTTTTTAAGAATTTTGAATGGTTTTTTAAACACTTTTGAACAACACTGAAATAAACGTCGTGGCGGTTTACTTGGCATAACTCATGGAAAAAATCTTACGGTAGGGTGCAAATTTTATATTAATGACCAGCGATTCAATTTAGCCTAATGAAAGAGATTTCGGCCCTTTGAGCGTCTATTCTGGTTCAATATGTAGTTATTAATGGCTCAAAACTCTCCCTAAAGTTCCTATCATGATCCTACAGTAATGAAGGGCAATGGGTAATTCGCTTCATACTGTAGATTTAACAAGTAAGTTGAAGCCAGCTTTACAAAATGGTACTTAAAGCTAAAGAAAAGACTCAGTGGAAAGTTATTAACGATCAAAAAGTGTGTACTTAACCTATTTTCAGGTGTATAAGCCGCACCCTTTTTGCTTTAAAGGCGAGCACGCTAAAAGACTGACTGTCACCATAGGGCGCGTTAAGTGAGAGCAGTGTGCATTAAAGCGACCGCTTCGCGAGAAATATGCGCAGCGGCACGCCTGGGTATGCTCGCGTTTAGAGCAAAAAGGGTGCGGCTTATACACCTAAAAAATAGGGTACTTTTCGGACACCCTGTATGTCATCCAACCGCTTTGAAACGTGATTTTCAATTTATGTTTATTATATGCCGAGCGACTATTTGGAATAAATTATAAGCGTCTAAAGATGTAAAATTATTAGAGTAACAACGGATATTATTCAAGGCAGCCCGAAAGCGCGTAATTTGGAGCGATTATGAGTATTCTAATTACAAGGAAGAAGTAGATTCAAAGAAAACCTAAGCATATTTTTAAGACATTTTTCGTGGAGCGTATACTTAGAATACTTAGCAAATCGCACTTTCAAACGCTTGTAAATTCTTTCAGATAGTCGTTTGGCAGATAGTAAACGTATATTTAAAACCAGCGTTTCAAGACGAGTCCGATGGTTGTGGCTTATTTGGAATAACCAGGTTAAGTTCTGACCAATTCCTGCAAAGTTGGGACAATTCAGTATTGCTTTTGCTAAACATGCCAATTATTATCTCAACTTTTAGCCGTGGAAAAAATACAGCAATGTACACATACATGGCTGATGCGAGCTGTTGAAAATTATCAGATTTTTCTTCCTAAGTTTCCCTGTATCGAACTTTCTGGGATTATTCCTCTTGGCTTACTCTATCGAGTGATATGTTTAACAAATCTTTAGACTCTTTCTGCAGCTTCAATAAAGCTAATTCATAAATCAAGCTCACTATTATCCTTTTTTAGATCAACACTTGCCTTGGGACAAATCACAGACAACACAGGGACAACATTACCGGCTGCAACCAATATGAATTACCTTGTTAGTTTGACTCTGAGATTATCTTATATGACTCAACTTGCAGAACTATTACACTTTATAGGTTTGGGCTTGCAAGTTAGAAAAGGAAGCTCACGATTTCCTTAGAAACTGCCCAACGGAAGGCTACCAAAGACCAGATGATAAACGCCCTGCGCAGAATTTCTATCGCCAGACAATTACTGCAAATGAACGAACATACAAGGACATGAATAAGAAGGTGTGAGATACAATATCCTACTACTTAAACGCGCTAAGGCCGTCTGTTTGTGTGTGTGCCTGTCTGAAAATCTATCTGTCACGAAATTCATAGAGAAAGCTGCAACCAAGCTTTCGGGTCAACTTTTTGCACAACGTACGCTAGCAGCATGTAGGTCCATCATGCCAAAGCACGAGCGGACCCGTTGAGCGGATCCTCCAAATATTGCCCGCCAGCGGATCTACGCGACCTTTAGGCCCGCAAAAGTGGATCCATATCAAGGCTTTTCGCGAAGTTATGTATATGATTGACAAGTAAATGTGCATACCTTAGACTTTAGCCTAAAAAATTAAATTGAAGTTTATTACTTTTTGAGAAGGGCGCCAAAAAGGGTTTATTGCCCTAATGCTCAATTTGACAAAATTTTATCTGATCGTTCGAGAAGATTTTTGCTTAGAGATGTATCTCAAGATGATTATTGCCCTCATTGCAATTACCAACCCATAAAATGTCCTAAAAGTGATTCAGATCTGCACTGGTAAGAATAAAGGAGATGTTTATTTAGGCGGTTACGGAGTGGTGGAAGCAAGTGCGAAAAGTCAGTGGACCCGGGACAAGTACCTATTTTCGTCTGGAACACAACAGCACTCAGATTAGATCTTACACTCTGGTAATCTCGCTCATAGAGGCAAAAATATAAAGTCTTTGACGAAAGATAACACTCATTCTTTTGGTTTAGATGTTGTATACTAAAACTTATCTTTTAAGATGGCTTGGGCTTCAACTGAAATAATGGGTTGTTCTATTGCTAAATGTGGCAACGAATGGGTGGAGGCCTGCCGCTATCACCCGCCGTAAGACTCTTCACAATTACAAATAAAACTGTTCAAGAAATCTTGATTTAGAGGAAACAAAGTTGACGATCAAATGTACATACGTGGCAAGGCATGCTCTCAATGCACTACTATTGAGAGATGGTGCGACCCTAATTCTGGACTCTGCATGTGAAAGTGCACCTTCAACTTGGGATCAAGGATCTAGTCGGGGTTTTAGTCATTCTTGTTCTTTTCCATTCTTTGAGAGAAAAGCTTATACGGCATATTGTCATTCCAAAGTCCTTGCTTTAGTAGTAATCACTTGGTTTCCAATAAAAGTCTGGACGTACATATGTAGCCGCACTTGCCTGCGTGTCTATAATTTCAACGATAAATCGAATCCGAACGCGCAAATTTGCGGACAAAACTTTTTGATTAACGTTATTCTAAAATCAAGCAAATACTAGCGAATACTTGATTTTTAATCAAACTCTACAATGATAAAACAAATTTATGATGCTTCAAAAAGGTAAGCAAAAGCGAACGATTAGTAAGTAGAAACTAATAGACAGTGGTGGTAATTTTTTAAAGTTGCTCACAGGAGTTATAAAAATGTGCAAGTGACTCGTTTATACTCTTCATTAATTAAAATAATTATTAAAATTTTTTGAAAATCAATTTTTTCCAGAATTTTTTTCCCTTTTTTTGGAATTTCGGAGTTATGAGCTCGCGGAAATTTTAGGAATCATACCAGAAAATTATCCGGGGTGCGTAGTTGACGCTACGCACCTTCATCAGAAATTTTTTTGTGGCCCCCTCCCCGAACGGAAATCCTGGGTACGCCACTGCTTGGTGATGTATTAGGTTGTCCCGAAAGTATTTTCGCTTTTTTTGAACAAGCGCCACAGTCCGCAGAACAAAGATTTACAGAAGCACTTCAAAGCAATCGATGCAGTTTTTTATGCTCTTTCGAATTTCCTGTTTTGCAAATAAAGCAAAGAACTTTCGGAAAATTACTATAAACTGAAACAAACTTCTTACCAAGTTTCCGCAATATTTCTGAATTCTTGAGCTAATTTCCCGAAGAAGAAGTAACCTGCGGATGTAGCAAACAAAGTAGGATACAAAACAATTTTATTCTCCTTTCCAGGGCTCCCCATAATTTTTTGACAGAATTTTAAAAAACACCATCGAATTTTAGCAGAACACACCAGACTCACGCTCGTCAAACTCCATTAAATTCTCGATTTTGTTACTTTCAAAGTGGATTAGGATTCAGCATTAATTCTACAAGACAAATGAGTGTTCCGAGGTTCGAAAAGCATTGAACGCAGTTTATTGTAATTTTCTGGGGGGTTACTGCTTCAACTGCAAAATAAAGACGACCTTTCGAAAGAGCTTGAAAAACTGCATCGATTGCTTCCAAGTGCTTCTGTAAACCTTTGTTCTGCGAAATATGGCGCTTGTTCAAAAAAAAAAGCGAAGATACTTTCGAAACGACCTAATATAACACGTAAACAGGGTCATATAGAATAGTTCTAGCACAGTACTTGAAAATTTTTGTCCTTCCACAAAGGTTGTTGAGGTGAAATACTTAAGTCAGCTCCTTATAAGCCTACATGAAAGCGGTTACAAGTATTTGATTATCTTTCTACTGTTTAGTTAAATTGAATACGAGAGCGCTTTTTTTATATGTGCGCTGCAAAATAAATAATCAGAATAAATGGCGGAAGAAACAACCATCAGCATATATGTCCGACTATCCATGAATCTTGGCTTGTAATCTTCTTGTCAGTTGTTTGAGCGTAGTCCAAGATTAATACAGATTTTCACAGCACAGAACACATTTCGGCGAACTCGTAAGGAAACAACTGTAACGTTTGTTTGATATTGAACACCAGACTTACAGGTGAGCAATACCCGTACCAATAGCCTTCACCCATTTATAGTCGACGAGGTTTCCTTTATGTTTGCAAATCGCACATCTTTTTTGAGTTCTTAGGAGCAGTTCTTGTATTTGAGGCTTTTCTTGGTTTTCTCGATTGTTTAGGCACAGCCAATTGGTAAAGCATCAATGTAATCGCTTATTATGCTCTGTTCATTTGGGAAACGTCTTATTGATCGCTAATATTATAGAAATATGCAGTAGCACACATAAACAAAGAAACTGACCCGTGGTAAACCTCTATCAGGGAGATGATCTCCCCTCAAGCTCTCATGTGAGGTTCCGTCAGATTAAATGACGACAGCCCACTTTCCCATGCTATAAGAATGCAATGTCACTGAGTCTGAGTTAAGTTCGACAAGAGAAGATCATATCCCTGTCGCACTTGACTCAGGTGACGAGAGAGAGACTTTCGAGAGATGATCAGAGTGGTGACCTTTCGAAATCTGCTAACGAGGTTTGTACATAAGTTACTCCTGAGCAACTTACAATACACATCAGCATGTTGAAAGAATACTGACAATGAGTGAGGAACCACAGTCAAGCTGAAGATGCTTGACAAGATCTACCTTGTGCGGCCACACCTCAGCCGCTAGTACCAATCACATGGATATGATTGTTTGGCAAACGCGTCTTGACTCGTATACTTGTATGAACGTGGCGTTCTCACTGACATCATCAGAATGGTTGGAGTTATCAATCATTGGCCTTCTGTACTCATCAGAAAACAAGATCAAGTATACGCCGTAGCTTATCTCGGTGATCGTATCAATGAGCAAACAAATTTTCCTGTACTCAACATCCAGGGTGTAATCTAATATTATCTGCTATCACAAAAACATCTCGCCACGAGTCGCATTGTTTTAGAATTATACTTTCCATATTAAGAATAGAAAAAGGTCAAATTTGAGCGGTGCCGTCCACTGTTTCATTACATCCAAACCTGGATTCTCAAGTTTTTGCAGATTGTCGTGAATTAAAACAAAATAAGATCTGATTCAGAATTACAGGAAAAGTTGCAGAACGCTTTTGCGAGAAACGCGGAGCGAGATGACAAAAAATAAGTTTTTAGTAAGCCCTTCTTCATCGACAATTGCTTAGGAAAAGGGCAAGCGACCACTTTTTTTCATAATGCACTGCTCTTGCTAGCTCAACAACAACATAGCGGTTCTCTTTGGGCAAAATTATTGTTAGTCAAAGTTCTTAGTAGCTCAATATGAACAGAAACGTCATCTGGAAAATCACCTTCGCAGTGCGAATCTCCATCATAATGCCCATACACATATATCAAAGTGGTAGCACTATGATGAAGCCATCACGTCATGCCTGTGGATTGATACAATAAGATCTCTGGTATTTCGTACATATAAAAGAGAAGCGCAGTGGCACTAGTTATCGAAGCGTTTCATAATGCTTTTACTACAGTATTTCAAAGTCCTGGTAAGTTTCATCCAACTTCTCAGATAAGTTACTACTAGCAAATCGTTTCATATCATCTCCTCATTGCTTGCGTCGGAAGTGTCAGGGGAAGGTGCAAAATTTCCTGAAGGCAGTTCTTCCGGTAAGCTCAATTATCTAAATTAGAACTTCTTTTTTCAGATCCATGGTTATGAACATGATACGCGTAGTGGTAGAGAATTCAAAGTCGGTCGGATCACTACATCAAGCTATACGTAAAAACATACCATGGAAAAATTGATTTTCTGAAGGTTGCTTAATAAGACTCGTAGAACACTTACCAACGAGCTCAAACGTCATTCATATACAAATACAATTTTTTAATTCTGATCTAGGCAGTAGTTACAATACTTGCAACTCCCCCTCCCCACCCTTCACTTGATTTTCGAAAACTACATTATTAAAAAAGGGTAGTAGGTAACATAAAAGAGCTATGCATTTCTCTGGGATTCGATATTGAAATGGGTTAGCTTAGGGATTTTTTTTGGCGCTCTAACCAGACACTTCGGTCAAAGTGGCCATATGGATGATGCATATGAATAGACAGCAAGTGGCCATATGGAAAGTAATGCATATGGATAGACAGCTCTTCGAACGCTGGTCTTAAAACTGCTTTCGCTATTTGTGGAGCTTTTCTGTAAAGGGAGTTATAAGCCTTTGTTCTCCCCAAAAGCGGCCCTCCCTTCATCAAGGCGCGGGAAGGCATTTTCGTTGGCGGCGTGGTGTAATGGTGAGTGCCTGCGGTTTACAGATGAGTGAGCAGGGCTCGAGTTCTGTTGTCGCCGCAGTTTTGCATTTTTCTAAAATTTAAAGTGATCAATTGGCCTATATTTGGAGAATGTAGTAATTGCTTTAAAGCTGAGGAGTTTGTTGTAACAGCTATTAAGATATACAAGATCTTTAACAGCAAAAATGTGAGCAGATATGGTAACCAGTCAGAAAGAGTTGGAAGCAAAAATGCTTTTCACAGCGTGCGCATTCAATAATTGATCACTTGTTGCGGATTACATGATGAATTGTCCATATGCGGCATTTCCAGAGGCAAGCAAAAATTTTAGAAAAATGCAAAACTGGTGGACGACAACAGGACTCGAATCCTGCTCACTCACCTGTAAACCGCAGGCACTCACCACTACACCACGCTACCACAAGCAAAAAGCCTTGCCGCGCTTTGATAAAAGGAAGGCCTCTTTTGGGGAGAGCAAAGGCTCATAACTTCTTTTACAGAAAAGTTTTGAGATCAGCGTACGAAAAGCTGTCTATCCATATGCATCACTTTCCATATGGCCACTTCGACCAAAGTGTCTTCCCTGGTAAGACGTAAAATAATTTTTATTTTCATGTAATAATGAGTTGACAGGAGTTAAGAGGAAGGCTTTGGCCATACTTTGCCCATGTTACCAGTGTTACTCGTGTTGCCGATGTTTCCAGTGTTACTCGTGTTTCTAGTGTTACCGCCTTTATTGCTGTTGATTCTTGAAATGATCGCCAGTACAGTTTCATTCTTGAACGTAGTCTCACCGAGTGGTGAGTATACAGGACCTGAGGCGATCATACTTCAATAATAATACCATGCCAGAAACTTGCTTCAAAAGTCTTTGTGACACAAATATAATCATAATGTTTGATTTGTAGCACAATAAGCTCTAACGTACTGGTCAACGTTTTGTACGCCTTGACCGAACTCCAAGAAACCTTGTCCTCGGACGTGTCATCATTTGCGCGGCCATATGTGAGAAGGGAGCACTTTCCCTTCTTTGAAAAAAACTTTCGAAACTAAAACTGAAAAAAACTGAAATAAAAAAGGACTTTTTTGAAGCAAGTTTCTAGCATGGTATTATTATTGAAGTATGATCGCCTCAGGTCCTGTATACTCACCACACAGTTGAGACTACGTTCAAGAATGAAACTGTACTGGCAATCATTTCAAGAATCAACAGCAAAAAGGCGGTAACACTTGAAACACGAGTAACACGAGTAGCACTGGAAACATCGGCGAAACCGGTAACACTGGTAAGATCGGCAACACGGGCAAAGTATGGCCAAAGCCGAAGACAATGATTGAACAAAGCTATTTAGTCAAACAGAATAAAGCCTTAGTGGGTTTAAAGACAAGAAAAGCTAGGGCCCGTAGTAAACCCCCTCTCAGCGCAACTCGGCTGGGGGCGGGCCTACGTTGAACGTAGAACGACTCAGTCCGGCATCCGGTGAGCCATCGATCCGGATTCGATCGCTTTCTACACCTAGAGATCTTGTGCGTTCACAAAAACCAAACCCCTTAAGCGGTTTGGTCGAACGACTAAGTGAATGGGTTTCAACACGAAAGTTCATGGTTCAAAGCCGGTTAGGGGCACATTTTGCGCCACCGCAGGACAATCTTTGATAGCGGCCGTTATCGAGAAAAATCGATGGCGACCGCTATCAAGGATATCGCCAAGCAAGCAAATGGATAAAACAAAACAATCACATTTTGACGAAGATATCACGTTAAAACGAAAAAATTGGAACATAAAACAATTAAAGCAATTCAAGAAATCCTTGTTTAAAGCAGTTTTTAAAAGAGAAACGTAATCGAGCCCTGAAAAAAAAAAGAAGAAATCTTGTTTCTTTTTGCTTTTCTCTCCGCTATCAGCTGTTCATTGATCCTCTCCCATTTAGGCTGCCGAAATTGTGCAATTTTGGGGATTTTGCACCGCAGTAGTACGTTAGCGGAATTCTCCCGTAAGTTACTCAAGAGCAACTTACGGGAAATTTGTCTGATCCTCCTCTTAAGCACACTATCTCTCTCGGGTCACCCGAAAATTTAACCTCGGATAAGTGGCATTCTGGTAAACTGACTGTGACACTTAACCGGACAGTCTTCTTACTGTTGAACTGACTATCCTAAAGCACGGGAAGTTGGGCGGGATTAGGTTCACCCGAGGAATTTCTTCTGAGTGATTAATCTCAAGTCACCTGAGATGAATGGAGGTTTACTACGGGCCTAGGTCTTTCTGCTAGTTTGGCGTGTTTTCGCATGCGATTCCTACATCTTAAGCCATTAAAGAATAATTGAAGCACTGGGAAAGTTTGACCAAAGAAACATGCCTTCTTTTCAGCGGACATCATTTGCCCCAATAGCTATCACATGACAGATAAGCTGGGTTTGAGGATTCTGGATATGCACAATAGCCGCAGGTGAAAGCTGAAGCTATATTAGTATTAATTTTGTTATGATGCTCATAGTTTGCTTGCACTTGGAAAAGTGACTAAAAACACTGGGGCCTACTTACCGGCAGCAGCAAATATGCGTAAATTGGTGACTTGCAATGCCGTTATGCTTTTCGTATCAAATGCACTTTAGAGGTATGACTGTGGCCTGTAGTTTTCGGCTATCAAATTCGCTAGCCAGTGTCCTAAGAAAGGTTCGACAGAAGATACTAGAGTTGGACAGGGTGAAAATATGTATCAATTGACAGAGACAGGAGTTACGTCGTTAAAACAGGCAGCAAACAAGGTTGTTAAAAACAAAATTTTTGATCAGGCATAAGGCTTGATTGTACACTCAGGCTGTAAATTCATGGTGGAAGATAGTCGAAGTCCACCCTAGTCTCGAGTCGCGCTAAATTTCGGAAAACCCATGTAGGAACTGCAATAATTACATTTACACAGGTATACCTACGCTCAAAAGTAATCATCCATCTTTGAATGAAACGCTTTCTAGATGGCATGGGCAGCAACGCAGTACTTGGGCTGCTCAGCTCGTACATTGTTCGCCATTTTACATTACTGTTTGCCGTTACTCTCCTAAGTAAAACTGCACCATCATTTATTGCTCAAGGATCAATACCTTTTTGTTCAGGGGAAATGTTGTTGGCGAAACAGTTTATGCTCCAGGAAATTTCTGCACTGCATGCCCACCTGATACCAAGTGTAACGCCGCACTATACCTCTGCGCCCCGTAAAGAATGGCAACAGGATTGTTTTTAGTTTTATTCTATGCTTTAATGAATTGGTCATTTCACTAATTTAGTTCAGGGATTCAAAGGCAAATTTTAGAAGAATCAAGGTTGTAGAATAAAGAAGACAGTTACAATTACTAAAAAATTCATGTATTTTTCGTCACGTGTGATTTTTCGGCGAAATTTTTCTAAAGAAGAAACTATGCGACAAAGTTTGAGAAATTGATAGATCCGTAGATTGATTTCATATAACAAATTTTTGGCATACACACTGTATTAGTTAAAGTAGGAGCTGTGCGGCTGAACTGCCGCGCGGCCGCCTCGCCTGGGCTCTGCACCGCTTTCGCAAGCTTTTTCTCAGGTGTGGGAAAAGATCAGAGAACACGCTCACGAGAAGGAGCAAGATGGTTTGGCGGGTTCTGAGCCGCACCATTCGTCACTCCTACTGAGACAAAGATTATGTGCATTATTTTTGAATAACACGTGTAAGAAGATAGGTGCTTAAGCAAGAAGAGAGGCCAAGAAGTAAAACAAAATTAGCAGTCCCCTCTGGGTAGATCAGCTGGCGACCAACAAGATATACCAAACTGAAGCACTTATAACATTTGGCAAGATCAAAGGCAGCCTTCTAAAAAACTAGTAATATTGAGACCGTGAACTTTTACTGACGTCGGTTATTTAAAAAAGTACGATCTGAGCAATTTTGGATGTTTAAGCTGACTACGAGTGCTCGCGGCTACATCGCAAAACTTTATGGCAAGGACGGTACTGTATGTGGGCATACGTGCGCTTCGGATTAATCGTAATTGGAAATTGGTAGCTGTTCTCGCAAAATGTCTATTTTATCTTATATATATATAAAGCTAAATGTCTGTTTGTCTGTCTGTCTGTATGTATGTATGTCTGTGTGTACGTATGTTCCGAATAGAAAATTCCATTTCTGAACCGATCCGAACCAGACTTGGCACACATACACTTCGGGCCCCGGCGGGTGTCATAGGCTACTTTTCGTCATCGATCGATATCGATTTTATCGATATTTTGCAAAATTTGAGCTACGGGGCTGGGAGCTGGCACAAGGGGGTAATCGAGCATGCTGATTACGAATATAATAATGACAGCGCCGGGAGGAGCCAAGTAAGTCAACTAGTTGTATATATATAATGCTTTCATGCCTCGGCTGGGGCCACATTTGAGCCCGCGCACCACGAGAAAACCCGCTTGTCAAGCAAGCTGACACAAGTGTCAATTCACTGAAATAAGGCTCAATTTTATTTCATCCAAACAGGTGATCTAACGACTTTAGTGGGTTACAAAATTCTCTACTTGAGCTGTACAAGGTAAAATGTCGAACCGCAAAATCTTACGATATTTGAGATAAGTAATAGCTTGGCTAATGAGTAACTGTTTTCGTATGTAACATTGAATTTCTGTAAAATTTTGAGCATTTGCTCTTTAACTGGAAGAGCGGAGCGTTTTCGTCATTTCTAGGTCTTTTCCACTTCACTGTAATGGCTCAAGGTTTAAAGGCCGCTCCTGGTACGTTCCAAAGAGTAGCCAACAGCTTAACAAGAGAATTGAAAGCTTGTTGTTTTGCTTATTTAGACGATATCTTCATTGCCAGTCATCCCATAGATGATCACTTTCGTGATTTGGAAGAGGTTTTTCAGCGAATTGCTAGTTTTGGAATGAAACTAACTCCAAAAAAATGTTCGTTCATTCAGCAAGAAGTCCCTTACTTAGGTGTGCTCATAAGCAAAAACGGGACTAGACTCAATCCGGAAAAGGTTGCCAGCATTACAAAAACTCCAAGACCTCAAGATGGTAGGGCGCTTAAATCATTTTTGGGTGCAGCTTCATATTTCCGTAGATTTATTCCTCGTTTTTCTTACGCTGCGGCACCTCTAAACGCTCGTCTCCCCAAAAATACTCCTTTTGAATGGACAGAATGTTCATGAGAATGCATTCGTTTCTCTGAAAACAGCACTTACTACAACTCCAACTCTCGCATCTCCTATCATAGGTAAGCCCTACATCATACATACAGATGCGTCAACCGTAGGATTAGGTGCTTGTTTATTACAGAAAAACCCGCAAACTCTGAATGAATATCCAATTGCATATTGTAGTCGCCCGCTTAACAAGCATGAAAAGAACTACTCCATCACAGAGCTTAAAGCACTTGCTATAGTCTTTGCGCTTAAACATGTCTACCCGTATGTTGCTGATGCCTCTATTACACTTGTGACTGATCATGCTCCGTTAAAGTCACTACTGTACAGATCGGACCTTGGACGTTTGGCGAAATACCAAATCATGATACAAGCTTACGTTCTGAAAATTGAATATCGACCCGGTAAACATAACAAGTTTTGCGATTTTTTTGAGCCCTTATCCAGTAATAATGAACATTTCTACTACCCCTGACTCAATTCCTAGCTTAGATGCCATCAGGGAAAGCCAGCAAAATTCTTATTTTGGAAGTCTGATCACCTTCTTAACAGGGAATGCTAAAAACCCTTCACAGCAGTTATTGAGTTCATTGGACAAATATTCCATTTTTACTGGGGCATGGTACTATAAGGCTCACGAAAGACCAAAACTTGTCATATTCGATTCTGAACTTCAAAAACAGATCGTAAAACTTCTTCATGATAATCCTTTGCTAGGTGTCCACTTGGGAATTCGAAAAACGTACACAAAGGTCTCGGATAAGTACTAATGGCCAAACATGCATCAGGATATCGCTAGTTACGTTAGATCTTGCGCAGCCTGTCAAAAGGTGAAAACATCAGCAGGAAATATCATTCGCGAGGAACTGGGAACTTTTCCCATTCCTCAGCGTTCTTTTGAGCGTATTCACATTGACGTAAATAGGGCCATTACTACAGTGTATTGATTTTAGCAGATTCATAGCTATTACGGTCTGCGCTTTCAGTAAGTACATTATCTGTACGCCTTTGATAAATCAAGCGGCTGATCTGGTAGTAAAAGCGCTAATCAACGATGTGGTATCTAAGCTTGGGATCCCTAACGAAATCGTTAGCGACAGAGGCTCAAACTACGTGAGCGAGCTTTTCACTCAGGTAAACAGAATGCAAATGCTTAGGAATTGCAAACAACTTTACAACCAGCTACAACCATAAGGCGAACGTCCAGGTTGAAAGAATAATAAAAGTTGTCTTGGATTCTCTCACGTCTACTGCTCAGAAGCCAGAGACTTGTGGACGGAATTCCTCCAACCCATCGTTTTTGCCTACAATTATAGCAAGAACGATACGACAGGGTGCACTCCGTTCTTTGTGATACATGGTAGACATCAGGTCACATGGATGGACGTTATTCACAAATTACATTCTACTCTCACTTTTGCTACAGATAACTTCGCAGGCCAGTTCGCGACAGCCTTGCAGACTACAATAGTGGAAGTGGGATTCAGCATAGCAGCGAAAACGGCTGACTACAAAGCTGGTTACGACTACCAGAAGAAGGTATACAGTAAGGACCTTTCCATTGGAGATCTTGTTCTATTGCATGACGACACAGTACGTCCCAAATTCTCACTCCAATGGAAAGGCCCATTTGTGATTGCCTCCATGTGCCGTCCCAATGTTACCATAAAAAGTCTGTTCAACAATAAGTCACAAACAGTGCATGTGAACAGATTCAAATTGTATTACAGCAGGTCACACGAGCGTGAAGCCTCTGTGCAACCACAATCTAGTCACACAGAGGCAGAGACTCCACGTTCTAATGAGCCTAATCTCAGACGTTCAGAGCGTCTGAGACAAGCAACGGATTGGTCTCCCTCATAGTGAGTGAGAAGTGCCAGTAGCAACCTCACAAATCTCATTCACGCAGCAGCTACTGACACTTGTAAGTTTGCCCGCAAGCCATCGCACTATAAAAAGGAAGACTTCTCCGATTGGCGGCTTGAAGAAGGCTTTCAGTCAATCACTTTTCACTCACGCCCTTTGTAATCAACGTTAGGGAAGTGTTGCCTCCTGAGTTGCTTGCAGGTTAGAAAAAAATGTCAATATCCTGTGAATTTACATGTCCATATCATAGCTTACCATGCTCTGTAACGGCAAATGTTCGGAATATACATTCCGTTCCTTCGCCAACCTCGAACATAATTCATTTTGTTATTTGCTGATTTATATATTATTCCATGCCAGTAATCTCGTTTTCTACAACAATGCTCACTATTTTCTTCACGGATGTCATCATATACCCGTATGTCACATTTCATCACCAGTGCGGTCTTTGCCCGCCTCCCTATACCCTCTGCCACATTTTGCTATCGTCGTCTCCCCGGCATACGTTGGGCGGAGCTTTTGCGGACTTTCAACACGTTGGTAAACTTGTCAAGCATCCACTTCAAAGTGTGGTTCTTTGTACTCTCTAACCTGCCACGATTATATGCTGTTGTCACACGTGGCAGGGTTGGTAGCGAGAGATCACAAAAAACAATGCCTCATCGTAGAGGGTTAACAAGTTCACCAACGTGTTAAAATGTCCGCAAAAGCTCCGCCCAACGTACACCGGGGAGACGACGATACCATGCGGAAATCCCTATCCGCCTCCCCAAAGAATTACGGAAGCCTCATCCGTACCCCGATTTGATCATCATTTGAATCATCTCATCATTCGTCCATGTTGCTCCCTTTTTTCAGTTCGAGACGAACTCATTCTTCTGACAGGGCGTGCGAAAGCGTGCCTTCTCATCCCTTTTCCCCCTGTCCTTGTTAAGAAAAATCCAGCGATTAACGCCTGAAGCAAGTCTGCCCTCAACCAAAGCAGCAAATGGTAAATGGGCAACATCAACTACACTTATGGCGTCAACTGTACATATGAGCAACGTCCAACTCAATGATGACATCGCAACCATGCATATGGACAACTTCCCAGCGAAGCCACTGATGACAACTCAATAACCATGGCCAACCTCAAAAGCTCGAGGACGAGCTTTGCCATGGAATGGACATGTCGAGACGCAGACTAAGGGCCGCATGCACTAACCTCCCCGCTGGGGAGGGGATCGCAGCTTTAAAGAAAGTTTTATATTTCAAAACTTCAGATACCTGGATTTCACGTTGTGTACCTATCCGTAAGTATTCCTACTACCCTTCACTATGAACATGTTGAACAGGAGCGAGAAGCTGTACAAGCCGCATTTTTCAGCTTTTGCATGATCCCTGATGATCCCCGGCGCTTTTCTTTAAAGTCATTTTTCTTTCTCCGAAGTTGACGAAAACCTTCCAAAGTTGTACTAAACATCTAACACAACAGTGCTAAGCATGTTGCTGATGAGAACAAATGAGTTTTTGAAAAGTCGAGTTTTTCGGTAAACCTCAAATTTCGATCTGTGGATCATCGAAAATTTCATGACTTCAAAACATCATTTGTTCTCATCAGCAACATGCTTAGCACTGTTGTGTTAGATGTTCAGTACAATTTTGGAAGGTTTTCGTTAACTTCGAAGAAAGAAAAATGACTTTAAAGAAAAGCGCCGGGGATCATTAGGGATCATACAAAAGCTGGAAAACGCGGTTCGTACAGCTTCTCGCTCCTGTTCAACATGTTCATACTGAAGGGTAGTAGGAATACTTACGGATAGGTACACAAAGTGAAACTCCAGGTATCTGGAGTTTCGAAATAAAAATTCTTTTAAGCTGCGATCCCCTCCCCGCGGGGATGTTAGTGCATGCGGCCCTAATTAGAGTCCGACAGTCCCCCCGCCGACTGGGCGGTGCCATTAACTTCAGATGAGCTGGCACTCCCCGGGTGCTCGGTGGTCCTCTCCCCAATTATGTTCTCCCACATTTATATTTATGTTATAACGATAAAATAATCTAGTCAGAACTGTTATTATATTACAAAGGAAAGAAACTAAGGGTAGAGGAATCAAGTTAAGAGAATAGCTAACTCTTCAGACTTGACAGTCACAACATGATTCATGCAATTCTGAAGAAATTATGAGCTGTTGAATTTCAAAAAGCGCTTTTTCTACCTGCTTTTTCAAGATCCTGTATCTCGGCGCTTTTTCAATGGATTGATACAGCTAAGATATATCCTGATAAGGCAAACCTTACTCTACAGAACCTATGAAGTCGCAACATCACACACTTTTACATTCAAGATTTATATGAGTTCAATTGTCACTTGTCATTAAACACGCTAAAATGCGTAATTTTTTTAGAATTTTGGTCATCGGAGAATATCTCTCAAATCGACTCGATTTTTCACTATTTGATAGAGCACCATTTACTCTTCAAAACCTATGAAGTCGCAACTGCTGACTTCTTCAAACACCAGATTTATGATAGTGGAAATTTCGCATGTTTATTCGTTACTTTATCACTACTGATGAGTTCCGCGAAGATCGTATATTTTGCTTAATTTCCGTATAGTGAGTAAGAACGAAACGGAATTAGGTATTTATTTCGTTTTTGTTTATTATTATGGATATTATGGATTACGACTTGAAATTTTGTTTTAACACGTTTACGACAGCGTGCATTTTTAGCTGCCTGCCTTGTGGGACGATGTCTTCTAAAATAAGTTCAGTATTTTTAACTAAAATCAAGCAGGCCGTCATCTGCAGTATTCCTACAGCGTTTTTGAGAAGCAGTCAAGAAACCCGGAAGTAATCCTTAGGAATAAAGCATAATAACGGAACTTTTAAAACCACATTCATTGCATGACCCACCATGTGGGTCACATTGTCGTCAACGTATAAACAAAGAAAATTATATCCCAAGCAAAACCCAAGAATTCTCAAAAATACTCAAAAAGAGGCTAATCAGTTATGCTCTTGCTCAACGAATTGGATCCGGACTATGATTCGAAATTCCAGATACCAAAAATATAGAATAGTGAAAAGAACATCGGGTTTGTATAGATTATAATTTTGAGTCAACAGACGATAAAACTTAGTTTATGTGCCACGTTTTCGCGATCGCACTCTGTTGCGCTGCAGACGCTACTTCGTTAAAAAATTTCCCAAATTTTCCCCTACTGCAACTGCGATCCGGATACTTCCAGCGTATGTCGAAGACACTACAACATTTCTTAAGCAGTAGAAGGTTTTTCAAACCCACTTCGGAAACAAAAGAATTTCACAAAAAACTTCACACTTCCTTCACATTTCCAGAAGGGAGAGTTGCAAGATTTGATATGGGAGGAGTTGCGAAAAGGGATCCGCCACCGTTTGAAATTGCAAAATTTTGAAGCCAGTTTTTGTAAAATGCAAGAATACATTCACAACTTAGGACTTATGTCAGATTTAGCAGAAAAATCTGGGATTCACGCCGATTTTTTTCCTTTATTTTAAAAAACAGTACATTTTCCGCACCCAGTATTACCAGAAAATGTCTGTAGCAGCAAGCTCTTATCGTCGTCATTTTATTTAGCCTTATTTCTTCTTATTCATAGCCTCGAAATAACTTGTTTAAATGCAACAAACAGTAGAGTAATACTATAGAGCATAATCAACAACACACAACATATGGAATTAAATGTGAACAACCCCACGTTGATGATAATACTACTTCTGCACTGCGGATAAATTTATAGAATAATTTTGAGCCGAGGTAGCTTTGCAGTAAAGATTCGTCTATTTATTGAAGACAGCGTCCGGGTAAGAAGTCGTTTTGAGGTTTTTTGCTCACTTGGGCCTATTGTGCTGTATCCTACAATCCACGTTGAAGAGCGCGAAAAGCGAAAAGGGCTCTAGCGCAGGAAAGAAATCACCAAGTGGGTAGGGCCTTCTACTCTGTTAAGTCACTCTTCCAGCTTCAGGGACGATCTTCTCGCTTTCGCTAACAGCCCTGACATCGCCACGACACCTTTCCTAACGTTTTCGACCTCTCTAGTGCGCATTTTCCGATTGGCATGGCGAATAGTTTTAGGGAAGCAAAATCACAAGATCGAATTCTTGCGCGGAGACCTTCAAGTCTGTCCATGTCATGAACGATACGGCTAGAGAGAAATTTTTGTGAGCGCTTAGTGTGGTCCTTGGAGTAATCACCTTGTATATCCCTGCGTGTTAGAGATTTTAATGAGCTAAAAGAGCTTTCAAATTTAAATCGCACTTAGGTACATGTTGTTGGCCACTTAGGTTCCTCGTATTTTACAGACAGGAAAGCTTGAAGGCACCGTGATTGTGCTGAATTGAAACAAAACAAGATTTGTTTCAGAATTACAGGGAAAGTTGCAGAACGCTTTCGCGAGAAACGCGGAGCGAGACGACAAAATTTCCAAATTCTTAGTAAGCTCTTCTTCATCGACAATTGCCTAGGAAAAGGGCAAGCAAGCACTTTTTTCATGATGCACTGCTATTGCTTGCTCAACAACAACATAACGGCTCTCTTTGGGCAAAATTAATGTCAGTCGAAGTCCTTTGTAGCTCAATATGAACAGAAACGTCATCTGGAAAGTCACCTTTGCAGTGCGAATCTCTATCATAATGCCTACTAATATACATATCTCAAAAATGTTAGCACTATGATGAAGACAATCACGTCATGCTTGTGGATTAATACAACATGTTCTTTAATATTTCGTACATATAAAAGAGAAGTGCAGTGGCTCCAGTTATCAGAGCGTTTCATAATGCTTTTACTGCAATATTTCAAAGTCCTGGTAAGTTTCATCCAGCTTCTCAGATAAGCTATTACTAACAAATAGTTTCATATCATCTCCGCCTTGCTTGCATTGGAAGTATCGGGGAAAGCAAAATTTCCTGAAGACGATTTGCCCGGTGAGCTCAATTTTCTGGACTATTACTCTTTTTTTCAAAATCCATGACTTTGAACTAACTTGACCTGATACGCATAGTGGCAGAAAACTTCAAAGTGGCGCGGCTACTCCCGAGCTATCAACATTAGGCCAACGAGCTCAAACATCATTTGAATACACAAATACATTTTCTCAATACCGATTTAGGCAGTAACTGTAATAATAATCGCTATGTACCTCCGCTGCCGCTGATTTTTGAAACGACATTCCTAAAAAAAGAGTGGGTAGTCAAGCTTAGAAAATAGCTCTGCATCTCCATTGTTTTTAAACTTTCTATAATAGTCTTGACGTTGATATAAGGAATAACTCAGCTTTTCCATTTAAGGAGTGAGCATAATTTATAAGATGTGTCTAATCAAAGTTCCAGCAAGATTTGAGAATCTTAAGGAAATAAAGTTGATGTTTTCAAATAATAGATTGAAGGATTCTGAGAGACATTCGGGCCCAAATTGCTTTGTGTGTTTGTTTGTTTCTTGAATAGAATAAGTAATAAGATGTAGCGAAATGTTGCTCGAATAGTGGGTGAGTAGAAGAAAGAGCGAGAATTTTTGAAATAAAACCGTTCTGAAAACATTTGGAAAACTTTTGGTTCGCAACATCAACGTTGGATGAAGCTGCATGGCATGTATGTACAACCATTCTTAGACTTTAAAATATATTTTATATTCAATCACGAAGTGGGCTAGCTTTTGGGATTCGATATTGAAATGGGCCAATTTAAGGAATTTTCTTGCCACTCTGGGACCGAGACGGATTTTTTTCTCCAAGCAAGGGTTTTTACATGAAAATAGGTTTTTGTGCATTATCACCCTTATTCTGTGACCAATACAAGGACTTGACTGGAGGGGGGAGGGCAATGTGGAAATTTTTTTGCAAGAACGTATTTCTAGGTGAAACCGTATCTCGCCTATCTGGAATCTTAAACGCACCCTAAGTTAGGGTATTGAGCTTTTGACAACTTACAAAAGTAGGCCCCTATAAAGCCAGTGCCCATATCGCGGTTCAAAATGTCGCTTCGGTAGCGAGAAGATCGCTTCGGAATAGCGAAGAGGCATGAGGACCCGAAGTCGGCACCGCCCCGTCCGTAACGCCCGCCCATCCGTGCGCACCTACCAATCACCGTTCCGCGTAGCCGGCCTGCAGGTTCTCCAAAAGGGAATTGTCGGGGTGCGGATTCTTGACTTCGTATTCGGAATCGGACACGAGAAAGTCCCGGAACGACCAAAACATGGAAGTCGAAAATCTGGTTGGACGGTGCCTTCAAGCCTGTCATTTCGTTAGACTAGGAATTTTATTGAAATTTGATATGCTTTTAGAAAAGCAAGAAAAACGCTTCCTAGTGATACAAATAGTACTGAGTTAAAAATTTTCTACGAAAAGTTGCTTCGAAAGCAACGCAACAAAAATCGGACAGAACGTAGGTACAGTCGAATCATTTTATATAATCATGTGTGTCATTGCACACACCGTCTACCTTTGGCGTTCCAATCCAGGATTCATGGAGGAGGAAACCCTTTAAGTAAGGTCTCGATATGTTCCTGTCGTTTTCTTCCATTTTAAAGCACGACTCACCTCAAAATGATGTAAGCAATAGCAATCGGTCAGTCTTTTGCGTTTTTGCGATTACAAATCCAGGTTGAGGACGCCAAAGATGGAGGTGTGTGCGGTGCACGCATGATCATATGAGATGATTCGACTGTAGCAAGCTGTTATAATAGACCTACCATGAGAGTTTTTGCGATATGTACTCTACTGGGACTGGCAATTTCAACTTCTTTCCATTCCCTAGTGATCGTGCCCTGTGGAAATTGAGATCCGCCAAGTAATTTCCGTCCATATGTTCTAAAAGCCGGAGGCTACATTAGTCTTACACGTGTTTCTTACGGAAATTTTCTTTTCAAGATAAGACATGATGTATGTAAAAACCCACCTTTTACCCGTATTTCCACTCAACTACCGGTTGTTGTTCTTCTAAGGTATATCCGGCTCGTGTCTTCGAACCCAAAGTACCAATTTGGCTACATCACATAATCCGACAACTTGTAATTGATATTTTCAGGAATATTCTTCGTCAATAATCCAAAACTGAACAAACTAACAGGATCGGAAAGAGAAGAGCTTCCAGGACAAGCTGGTGATTTAGGAGGAAGTGGAGCAATAAATCTTGGTGATACAGAAGGTAACAAGCGATGTTTGTTTATACTACTCTTTTTCGTAGTGATGGTTTTTGTAGAAAACTGAAAATAAGTGTAAAATATTAATTTTATATTCTACAAGATAAAATATTCTCTATTATATAATGAAAACATTTGAACTTAACATGGCCGGGTACTCAGGCCACGGATTTTCACTAAAATCTTGCTGAGAATGTTGTAGCTGATATTATGAATTGAGATAAGCACTGTGAAGCTAAGAGGAAAATGATATTGGAAACGTGATGCTATATAAAACAGTATCAATTTTTTCCGCTGAGAAAATTCCAAAAATTTGAAGATTCATCGCCTCCGCTAATTTTTTTAAAGATCTTCCTCATGATCGTAGCTATTTCAGATTACGGTGGTGACATACCAAATTGTGGGACGAGTATGACAGCCAAACAAAGAGAAACTCTATTAGAAATACATAATAAATATCGCTCCGAGGTGGCTAAAGGAGAATATACAATCAAAACTCCAAAAGGAAAATTCAGAAGTTTACCTCCAGCTACCAGAATGTATAAATTGGTTGGTATTTTGATTTAGTCTAACTTTAGCTCTCAATACGAAGTACATTTCCAGAAATACAACTGTTCGCTGGAAAATTCGGCTGTGAAGTGGGCAATAGAAACGAAGTGCAAAATGATCCACACGAAGGGTGCTTCCTATGGCGAAAATCTGTTTTTAGCTTGGGGAGATACTCGTCCTAATCGTAGTGATTATGCTGCTGCTGTACGTATTTCGGATTCAGATTTCAGACCTTATTAATTGATTAATATATTTGTTCAGAGTGCTCCTTCTTCTTGGTCTGAAGAAATCAGGAAATTTGGCATCTCAACGCTTGATGAATGGAGACGTGAAATCGGTCATGCAACACAAGTATGGGAAATGCTTTGTTCTAACTAGTTTTGGGCAATTTTTTGGCTTCAACCAGTCACAGATATAAGCTTGGATCTCTCTCCTGCTTAAACTAGGCGGCAACAAGTTGATTTCTGGCTTAGGACTCATCCTTCAGTCTTCTTTTCATTAACAGAAATAACTAACATTTATGACTATATAAGGTGCAAAAGATGAAAACGTGGGATATTTTGAAAGTCTAATCCTCATTGTATTCACCGTCGTAAAAGGATTATTTGGATAACTTTGTCTAGAATCATTCATGCCTGATCTAATTTGGATATTTACAACAGTGGTGTTACTTCAAAATCCAAAAAAGCATCTTCACAACTTTCTACTCTTTCCTTTCGTTACCATAATTGATCTTTTGTTCAAAATGGAGAAAGTTCTTAAACTGCGCACTGCAAAACAGATTGAACGCAATGTCGCTTGAAAATTTCAGAGAAGGAGAAAGAAATAAGGGACGTGTTTTTGATACCTTCTGCGGACTTCCACGCATTTCTACTTCGTAGTCGAAGCGGTAGAGTCAGTGCGATTCTTTACAATGACTTGCGAGGTCAAGCTATTATTATCGTGGTTCATCCTCTCTGATTACTAAGGTATTAGCAATTTACCGTCTCCGAAAGTAGAGGGCTTGGCTAGAAAGAAGGGATCAAACCCTGATCCAAACTGATCTTGGTAGCGTCTCATTCCACTGCGCTTGCTGTCATTATTTTCAAAGAAGTGGAGGAGCTCACTCGGCTTTTTGGTACTTAGTTTCTCACTTTTTTGTTCAGAAATAGAAGTAGTGGGTATTAATTACTAGGAAATGCAATTCAGAAGTCCCCGTTTCTCACAAAAGCAAGAGGACCTCAAACCCAAAAATCGCTTCGATTCATTTATGAGCATTAACACATTGACGACTATGCAGATATTTAATTGTCTGCTTTTTGGGACCAAGGTCTTTTACGGACCAGCCCACATTTTTCAACTATAATTACGCACACTGCCATCTACAGTACATCTACGGTATATCTGAGAGGCTGACAGATAAGGAACAGGTCATCCCTAGATCCACTGCAAAAGAAAGCTCATGGAGCTAGTTTATCCCAGGATAGTGGGCATTTTGACAAAATTCTAGCCTTGACACACATGGTGTGTCAAGCGGTCCCACACGGTAGTCATTGCTTGACTCATCGCGTGTGTCAAGCGGTCGTCAATGTGTTAAAGAGCGGCTAGTAAACTGCGAATTCTAGCTCAATGATTTTCTCGATACCAGTATTTTACGTTAGGAAAGAAACCGCCATCTGAAAATCTACAATAATTTCCTTTTGTCTCAATTTGGTATTTGGAAGCGGAGTATTTTCAACATTCATAAGGGAAACGGCCATAGGTTGCCGGCAACGAGCCGAGGTTGCTGGGATTGCCGAGGTTGCCGGTGTTGCCTAGGTCAGAGACAGTTGAACGCGAGAAACGTGGAGGCTACCATGAGGTTCCACCACGACCGGCAACGCCGGCAACCTTGGCAACCGTTTCCGACAACCTATGGCCATTCCCTAAGAGAAAGATCATTATCATTATCGAAAAAAAAATTGCCATGAAGGCAGCGTCCAACGAGAATTCACTTGTCGACATCGAAGACAGCGTCCGGATATATTTTCGACTTCCGTTTTTTTTTGCTTTATCAGGCCTTTCAATCCGGACCAAACTTGGCACAAATGCACTTCGGGGTGGGCGAGTGTCGCAGACTACTTCTCGCTTCAATCGAAATCGATAATCGATTTTCATCAATTTTCAGTAAAATTTGATAGGGGCTGGGAGTTGGCAAGGGGGAGGGGTAAGTTAGCATGTTGATCGCATGCTGATTACTAACACAGCGGAAACAGGGGATCGACATGTGGAAGTGGGCACAGGGAAAGGTTGTACAATGATAGGGATAGAACCTTTAACATAGTGTTTTGACAGGGCCTGGCGGAGCCGCGTAAGCCAGCTAGTAAAAAAGATTTTTTCTTTCTTTGTAATAATTTTGTGAGAACCGTAAACTGGCGATATCGTTCTGTTTGCCAGGTGAAAACGCGTCAAGGGCTGAGGAGGTTCTGTCCGAGGGTTAGCGTCGCAAGAAAGTGGGTGGGGTTTAAGCGATCTAGTATCTTTTTGGGGGCAGTGTCCGGAAGGCGGGTCCGTGCAGTAGTTCTAAGTTAGACCTCAGAACTCGATAGTGTTATCTGGCAACAAAGTTTATCTGCCTGGACGCTGCCTGAGCATTTTGAAATAATCTTACATGACGCTTTCCGAATTCATAATTTTGCTTTCCTCGAAACGAAAGAAAGGCGAGCCAGGAAGAAAACTAGGAGAGGATTTGGACGAACTCTGCTTTTGATACATGTTTGATATTAGCAAAAAACAGTGTTGTACCACACGATGATTTAAGTACTTGTGAATTCCACACTTGAGGAGCCCATCCTTTCAGGTCTTCACAGCAAGAACGAAGTGGATTGGCTGCGGAATACATACTTGCGGAGACACCTTATCACTAGTATGTCATTATTACCCAGGGTAGGTCATGAAAACTTTTTGTCATCTTTACGACTAATCATGATTGAAAACATTTTTTCAGTGGGAACATAGTCGGTGTTGACATGTACACGCCAGGAAAAACATTATCGGAATGTGGAAAAAATGCAAGCAACGAAAATCTTGATGAAAACACTGGACTTTGCATATGATCATGAAAATATTACAATCAAAAAAAGTACCCTAATTTCACGCGCAAGGGCAGCGGGTTGGTCCTAGCTTTCATCGAGCTGCTCAGCCACCCCAACGTGTTTTGAGAAGCAATCTTTATGCCGCTCGATTCGTCAGGCAAAACGCAGCACGGTATGGGGGTCCTTTGGTTGCGAAGTCCTTTGCCGTGTTCGGGCTGGTCGATGAAAGCTAGGACCAACCCGCGGCCCTTGCGCGTGAAATTAGGGTACTTATTTTCATCTGTGCGGCATCACTCCTGCAAAAAAAATTCTCTATTCTGCTCCAGTGAATAAATCATTTGTTGTCGTAGGTCCAGACTGAGAAAGTGTCAACATTGTCAGGTGATAATAAAAAATTTGGCGTGTCATCTACCCTTCCGACAAGTTTTGTCGACATTTTTCGTCCAAATATTTCTGAGCTCTTTGTTCTAAGTGCAATGCAGAATTTTTTCACCTGGTGGATAATCCTGATACGCCAACGTGGACGCGCACGAGCCACAGGCAACTACCGACTGACGTCCGAGCTTGCGAAGCGATGCAGAGAAGCGATAAAAGAAGACCTTAAGGAGAGAAGAGTAGCAGTGATGGTTGACGCCACGGAGGCTGGAAGAAGTATACGCAACGCCCGCCGAAGTTTCGTCAACTTCAAGACAAAGATGACCGCTCTTCGTCGTCCTGACGGAACCATAACTGCTTCCCGAAGATCAATGGAGAAGGTCATCCACGACTTCTACTCGGATTTGCGAGCCACGTCCACCTTCCACCATGCCATCTCAAGGAGAACGAGTATGTCCCACCGCCTTTTCTTCCTTCCGAGGTTCGTCATGCTATCACGTGGATGAGGAACCCTACAGCACCCGGTCCCGACAGGATTAAGCCAAAACATCTGAAGAATCTTTCGCCAGTTACCATCAAGACCTTGACAAGGCTCTTCACGCGGTACCTGACGGAAGGCAAGGTTCCAAGACAATGGAAGACCAGCAAGACTTGCTCTACAAGAAGGAAGATCCCAGCGACATCGGCAATTATCGCCCTATCTGCTTGTTGTCTGTAGTCTACAAACTCTTTACGCGAGTCATTCTCAACAGGATCGGAAGAGAGTTGGACGAAGGACAATCATGCGAGCAAGCTGGGTTTCGAAGAGGATTCAGCACTATCGACCACATACACACGGTGTCAAGGCTCATTGAAGTGTCACGAGAGTATAAGATGCCCCTCTGTCTCACCTTCATCGACTTGAAGAAGGCCTTTGACTCGGTTGAGACTGAAGCCGTCATCGATGCCTTGAGCAATCAAGGTATTCCGACTCTTTACATCAAGATAATTCGTGAGCTGTATAACGACTTCACAACCACCATAACACCATTCTACAAGGACATCATCATTGACGTGAAGAGAGGCGTGCGACAAAGCGATACTATATCGCCGAAACTATTCAGTGCCGCTTTGGAGAACGTCATGCGTAAGTTGGAATGGGACAACATGGGAGTGAAAGTCGACGGCCGGCAGCTACACCACGTTCGCTTTGCTGATGACATCGTATTGATAACACCAAGCATCACGCAGGCGGAACAAATGCTGGCCCAGTTTGACGAAGTGTGTGGAAAGATCGGTCTACGGCTGAATCTAACGAAGACGATGTTCATGAGGAACGGAAGAGTGCCTGATGCTCCTTTCATGCTCAACGGGACGAACATCACCGAATGCTCAAGCTACACCTACCTAGGTCGTGAACTCAATATGATGAACGATCTAGCTCCGGAACTGAGCAGGAGGAAACGTGCAGCATGGGGAGCATATAAGACAATTGAGGACGTAGTGAAGAAGACCAAGAACATCCGGCTCCGCGCCCACCTTTTCAACTCGACGGTTCTTCCTGCTTTGACGTACGCTTCAGAAACATGGACAATGAGGAAGCAGGATGAACACGCGGTTAGCGTCATCGAACGAGCTGTTGAGAGAGTGATGCTAGGAGTGAATCGACTCACGCAAGTGAGGCAAGGATTACGAAGTTCTACCCTACGTCAACGATCGAAGATCAGGGACGCTGCCGCGCACGCCAAGCAGAACAAGATAAGATGGGCCGGGCACGTAATGCGTTTCGACGACAACCGGTGGACGAGAGCTGTAACAGATTGGATACCACTGGACGTCAAACGCGAACGAGGAAGACCGCCGACGCGATGGTCAGATATGTTCACGAAATCCTTTAATGAAGCCCTTCAGAGCGTTCCACGTGTTCCTGGTGCGATACGTAAACATTGGTCAACAATCGCCCGAGACAGGGACGAATGGAGGCATCACTGGTACCCGCTCGTGCAACACGATGATCAACGGGGATACAGGTGATACAGGTGATACAGGTGGATAATCAGATTAACTGGAATTGACCAAACTGTCAGATGGATAGACATGTTCAGATAGAAAGCGGAGAGGGGGGGGGGGAAGAGGAAAGGAGAATGTGATCCAGTCAATGCCCGTGTTTGTAAATATAGGCTCATGAGAATATCATAGAAATGAATTTCATAACTGCGACTCAATCATAATCAAACCTTAGCAGGGTGGTATCGATCTAGTAAGTACTGACCGCTTCAGCGTCGTAGTTTCTACCTGTAGGTTCTTCTGACACTACATAAAAGGTGAGCCCTTCTTCTCACGGATTTAACATGTAATCAGTTTTTGAAGGTGAGTTTTGTCCCTATTGTCTCGACTGCAGCAACGAATTCAGTGACAGTGTTCTGGCTTATCTACAGTCCGTGTCAATTACGTGCTCCCTTTCCCGTAAATGCAATGAGCTGCGCATCATTTCGCACGCGTATGACTCGGGCATTCACGTGAGCCTCATCGATTGGAGGTCCGCAGGCAGGACCCTTGCGTAGCGCATGCGTAGTTCCCATGCGAAAGGGAGTACGTAATTGACATCGACTATAAGAAAGAAATTGACGGTTGTGCAAGATTTCCCTGCGCAGGTTGTCAATTGACGTAAAGTATTGACGAAAAGACCACGAAGCTTTGACGCAGTTTCACTGGCTACAGAGTACATGATGCGCACAGTTCAGTATGTAGATGGTCGCAGGCTGCGTCAGCATTTTCCACTTACAAAGGCTGCGCGCATATGCCATATGCATTGAGACCACAATTTATCTGTAGTCATCTGGCAAATGCCAAGTCGCATAAATGTAACGATCTGACAATGTCGCGGGAGGCATGCTTTAGGCCTAAGGCATGCCTCCCGCGATTCCAGTTGCGTCGCGATTTCAATTCGGACAATGTTCCGAGCCTGCAGCGCACGCACACTTAATTGAGTATATATCGCTTTATCGCAGAACTAGCGACGGCGACATCGCTTAAACTCAGCGATGTCGCCGTCGCTAGTTCTGCACCAGCTCGGTATGAAATGTTTTCCATATGCCACCTCACCTCTGTGTTAGCATTTACAGTTTTCGCAATGCATTAATCTTCTCCTGTTTTTGTTTATTAATAACAAGTAAGTGACCAAATTTCTAATGTTCTTACTATAAGGTCTGAATACAGATTTGCAGTCTCGGTTGCTCATGCATTTATATGTAATCGCTCGCAGGTTGGCAGAAAAGAGCTCGCGCAGCACTCGCTGTTAACACGTTTCGGATCGGTGCTGCACATGGTGCAGCACGCTGCTTTGAAGAATCCTTTTGACGTTTACAGGAGGTTTTCTTTTAGTCCAAGGTTGATAAGTCAAAGGTCTAAGCTCCTACTTTGCAAATGACCCTATAGAGCTGTGCCGCTGAGATTTGTTCAGGAGATATGAAGACAAATGGAACAACAGTTGCAACAGAGCGCGGCGACGCGTGCGACGTCGCAACTTTGCTTCGATTTCGGAGAGAAAGACCGTGTTCCAATGATGTGTGTGCCGTGAACACTATACATACTCTCAAATACTGTTTGAAACACAGTTCTTGTTCTTACTTTTAAAAAACACAAAGTCCTTCTAAAGCAACAAAACTCAAACACTTCGGACTCACTCAGAATTTATGAAGTTTATCTGATATCCTGATTACAGATGTAGGCAACACTCTGCGAAATAAGGTCCCTTTGTTGGCGAACGGCTGAAAGTACATTCTTTTTCGCCGCGCGCGATTTCGCGGTCCGAAACGTGTTAAAAAATGCTTATTTAGAGTTTTTTACAGGATTGATAGCATGGCCTTACTGTTACAAGCCACGTATATGCTTACCAATGACCGAAAGAGTAATCTCAAAAATTTGTGAGCTAGTAGTCGCTCTCTTTGTAAATGTTAACTGCGCCGGTAGAAGAACGTTGGTAAATACTAGGATAAGTGTAAATGATAATCCTTCCTCGTCTGATGTATTGCTCTCTGAAAGCATATAAGGCCACATTCTGTTCGAATTTCCTTAAGACTGCACTTTAGACAAACCAGCGTAACCAAGTGCATATACCGCAGTGTGGTGAGTGAGCAGCGTCTAAGAAATCGCTTTGGGTATGTCCGATAATCAATGAGCGATTTTTGCACAATGAACGGTCGCCGAAACAGTCTGATCGCAACGATCGAAAATCGTAACGACGGGTTCGTTAGGGGTATACCTCAGGCCTTACGCCTTCGTCCGGCGGTAGACTCTAAGACCGGTGTCCAGCGCAAGATGTGTGTTAACAAGAAATTGTTTTCTTTCATAAAGGGGATAACATGCGCACATTATATTGAGCAGTATCCCCTGAACACTTTGATCACAAAACTGCACTAATGTCTGTTTATACCCTTAGAAGTCTCATGACTTCTGAAATTTGCAAGGTTGCTTGTTAAACTTCTGAATTTGCCTACTTTTTCAAGCTGATATTTTGAGACTGGTAGCTCAGTAGAACGGTGCTGACGCGTATATCTTCGCAATCAAAGCGCCTTAATCGCAACTGTTGTACCAACATGCGAATATTATTAAAACTGTTAGTTTAGAGCACAAGCAGGGGAGAGGCACGCTTTGAATTTGTTTTCCTTTTGTTAGACCTAGATTATTAACTTTGTGAAGAAAGAAAAGTTCGAAAGAATTTTGAGAGAATCCATTATCATGTAAATTTGGGATAAGCTGCACTATCCAGGATCGGTTGCGTGAATATACAAGATGAGGTTGCACAAATGGGCCAGGTGGCGCACAAGGCATTCGAGGGTTGTTGTGTCGTTAAATATGTAAACGAGAAAGTTATCTCGCATCAGTCTATTCTTCATATTGGAAATTTTTTTCTTGTGTGCTTATCTCGCCTATAATATTATTTCGGTTATCATACACTGTAGGCATGAAGGAGAGCTTAGTTAGTACACGTTAACATTGAGAATCACTCTTTTTGTATGATTTTATGGACAAAATTTCACTGCGATTAGCAAGCTTTCAACACAATGTTGTGCAGCATCCGTTTTGTTGGCCATAAATAGAAAAAGGATCTAGCAGGCATGTTTTTTGGTTATTCAACTTGAAGAACAAGTCAAATACGCTTACATGTACGCCTCTTCTAAAAACTTATTGGCCAGGTGAACAATAGGAGAAGCTAAGTAAGTGAAATGAATCACAAGCTTGAACATAGGCCAGCTTTCGTGCCACAGTACAATTCATCGTTATATGCTATGCGCATGCGTAGTCTCTCAACCCTCCCCCCTGGGGGAGGGTGCGAGGGGGAATGGGGGGGGGGGAGGGAGGGGGGTCGTACGTACCTTCAAGGAGACGGGGGGGGGGGTCGTAAATGAGGGTCCCGGATCTCATCAACATGCTTGACCCTGGTCTCGTTTCACGGATATCGTCCCATATGGTCACTACGAGTCGCCTTTCGTGTGCAAAAACGTCACTGGTTCTCTGGTTCTGTCAGCCTTACATGCTCACTATGGATATCGAGTCATGCATGTCATATCAAATATGGAAAACACGGAAGACGATTTTTGTACGAGTTTGACTTTTTTGACCAGTGTAGTAGGTTTTCAATATCTGACGGTATTTTTGGTAGAAACAGAGCGTTTCGTGGGGTCCTAAGGCAAGTCAATGTCAGCCACAAGGCTACGAAATCTCAAACAGTCTATTCAAATCATTGTGCCAGATCCCAGTACGTCTCTCAAAAAGCTGTTCAGATAAACTTTATTTCCTTCGTCAGCATCCTTGTAAATTCTAAAGCAGCTGCTTGAAGTCACTTTGTTTTAGCCGTAAAGCTCATAGTGTGAAAATATATGAAGTAAGAAGAAGAAATTTCAGCAACGCTATAGATGTTGATGTTACTGTAGCCGGCACCGGGATTAAACCGTTTATGTGGCTAATATGGAACCTTTATCGGCTAAAGTGAGCTAACACTAATCTACTTCTTAGGCCTGCAACTGATGCGATGTTTGATGGGACGAATCTAAATCGACTATGCTTTATAGGCTAAGGAAGGCGACTAGACCGAAAGTCAGTGGAATGAATGCTTTAACAGTCTTGATACCGGCTACAGCAAAATCATCATCTAAATACTATATCAAGATTTATGGAGCATTTAATTTCACTACTGAATACGCTGTTCACCCTTAAAGCACACCTTCCGCGATCTCGTCAGTTTGCTACATCCGCGCGATTTCACTATTCGCCAGATGTCTACGGCTCTACCGTGTAAAGCTCTCGAGTGCCTAAACGTCTAACTTTAGCAAGTTGTCGCAATTTAACTTTTCAGCAACTGTAGTGAGTCATGACCAGTTGTAAAGAATCACTGCAGTGCTGATCGACATATATGGCTCAGGCCTTAAAGGCAGTGTCCAGGCAAATCTGGACACATGGGGCTCTCACGTAGATAGTATACTTGGGTAATTCGAAAATTTTTCATCGAATGAATGAATATCAAAATTCGAAAAGAAAAAATTTCGAATAAACGAATATCAAACAAATTCGAAAATAAAAAATCTCGAATAAACGAATATCGAATAAATTCGAGGTTTAAAAATTTTCGAATGAATGAATTTCGAATAAATTCGGAAAGTCAAAAATATCGAATGAATGAATGTCGAATATATTCAAACATTGGAAGTCGAATTTCGAATAGATATTCGAATGATTTTTCGAATAACTAGAGCAACTATATCTTAAACTTGCTGACATATGTGGCTGAAGTCGATCCATTCATAATCAGCATCGTATCCCCTATACCAACTCCTAGCTCAAAATTTTCCGAAAATCGCTGAAATAGATAAAATAGATTCTAGTTATAATCAGCATCCTCATTTACCCCCCCCCCCCCCCTCCCCTCCTGTACCAACTCCCAGCCCCGCAGCTCAAACTTCTCCAAAAATCGATAAAATCGATAAAACAAATTTTTATCCATAATCAGCACCCTCATTTGCCCCTTTGTACCAACTCCCAGCCCCGTAGCTCAAACTTCTCTAAAAATTGATAAAAAAGATAAAGTAAATTTTTATCCATAATCAGCATCCTCACTTATCCCCTTGTACCGACTCCCAGCCCCGTAGCTGAAACTTCTCCAAAAATCGATAAAGTTGGTCGGTTGGCAAGTAGCCTATACATTAGCAAAAACTCATATTTTACCCATTATTGGACGATCTAAAAAGGCAGTAGATTAAGTTTTCACGCTGTGCCCAAAAAATTCTTCTTCAGATGGTCTGAAAGAGATCGATGTACACTAGGAATAACCTTATTTCTTATCAGCATCAACAATGTAAAAGCTAAGACTTGGTCTACTTTCTACATAATTGGGATACTCTTCTTCCAAGTACTGTAGGAATATATGAAGGACATAAGCAAAACGTTACTTCTTCCATACCAGGATTAACATGTAAAAGCAAAGTGATTGTTCTATTTTCTACATATATGGAAAACATCTTAAAGCATGTTGAATATGTGTGATAAATGAACATGGGCAAAAGACCACCAGAATCATCAATGTAACACGGTACTCTATCTAGATTTTCACGCTTTCTTCGAAAAACTCCTCCTCTGAATCTTCAGGTGAAGACTGTTCAGAACTAACAGATGGTGGGTTGGAACCCTCATGGCAACCATAACGCTCAACTTCTCTCTGATCCAAGCTTTGCAGGCCCTGAACACTTGCGTTTCATTTTTTTCTTCTCTGAAGAAGTCACGTTACCTGCTTGTGTCCTTGTTAGTGTTAGCGCTGATCATGATTAAAAGCCTGGCGGTCATTCTTAGCAAACGTTGTCTTCTCCTTTGTTTCCAAAAATGATCCCGGCGGTGCTTAAGTCAGCATATTGTCCAACGCATATATAAAGGGAACACAAACTTAAAGAGCCTCTCGCTATCAACTGGTGTGCACGGAGCAGCAAAGTAAGTATTCCAAGGCGAATGATGCCAGTATTGAAAACTGCTGATGGTGATCGTGCCACCAGGTCACTGGATTGGATTCAGCATGTGGACGTGCGTTACCTTGATTCAAGCAAATCGAATACTGCTGCAGCTCCATCTAAACGCCATAAACGGGGGGGGGGCTGATAATGATTACCGTATTTAAAATTACCTGCAGATCTTCTTCCTGCATTTGCGAGGATCTGGTGGGTGAACTTGCCGGTTGCGAAGTGATCAGAGACCACATGACTGTTGTCGTCGGGAAGGGCTAGCTCTGACATCCTCACCCGCAAGAGTGTCGCATATGTCCTCTGGAATTCGCAGTGTTGCAGTCGCGCGAGGCCGTCGGCTGACTTACTTTTGCACATTAGGAAGTGATTTGATGTTTCTTTCCATTCGTCTTTGCTCAGTACGGCGTCCAAAAATGGGAACCTTGGGTCGCACAGCGCTGCTCAGTACGGCGATCTAAACCGTCTAAGCTTGCACTACAACTGCGATGTCCTTTGCTCAAAATGCACCAATTCGCAAAAAACCTCTAAGGTAGCAAATAGAGGCAGTTGTGCAATATAGCTTATGCGAGAAGAGTGCTCACTAGTGTTGGCTTTGCGCACCACAAGCATGAGCAATGCAAAAAGAACAGGCGTTTCAAAACACTTTCATTATATGAACTCGGAACATGATTGAATATGATAGCTTCTTCGCTGATTTGGTGCCAGTAGAAGTGCGAACAATCTCATTGATCGAAAAAGCATCAATTAAATTCCACATATGATTCTTTTACTATCGCAAGCACTCGGAATGTGACTCTCCATACAGTTCAAAGATATAACGGTTGCAAAAGATTCATTACCGAGTTTTGCGAATAAAACATTCGAATAAAATCTATTCGAAACCCCATTTTTTGATTACTCGACTTTTCAAATTGCATTAGAATCCTCGTTTTTTGATTATTCGAGTTTTCGAATTTTATTCGAAACCCTGTTTTTTGATTATTCGAGATTCGAATATTATTCGAAAATGGAAGAACTCCGAATATCGAATTTCGAATACGAATATATTCAAATGTTTTATTCGAATGATCGAATTTCTATTCGATTCGGGCCCAAGTATAGTAGATAGTAGTTTTAGGGCCCTAACTAAGCCACTGCCCAACCGGCAGCTCAGGTAGTGCTCTAACGGCTGAAATTTTCCCCTCGAAACTGGACCCCGCGATCGTATTTCACATGGATTCAGGCGCAAAGCGTAGATCCTGGCGCGAAACTGCCATGAATCCATGTGAAATACGATCGCGGGGTCCAGTTTCGAGGGGAATATCTCAGCCGTTAGAGCACTACCTGCGCTGCCGCTTGGGCATTGCCTTAGTAAGGGTCCCAAAAGTACTTTAGGAAATCCCCAGTCTGCCTGGACGCTGCCTTTAAAGCATTTTCATCCAACATAGATTAAGAGGGAAATCACCTTGATGGATGAAAAAGTCTGCTTTATTTGATTTTTAAAACAAAGTATAGTAGACGTCATCCGTCTAGTCGCCTCGATGCGATGTGTGTCACTGCACACAATTTTGAAATCCCGAATGAGGTGCTGAGCTCCCGCTGTGCCGCACTTGCACCAAGTGCGCATACGGTTAAAATTCGACGCCAAACTGCCCCTTTTTCTTTTTCTTTTTATGTTTTTTGGTTTTAGCTGCATACACGGTCTAGTTTTCAATGATTTGTTACCTTTACACTCGTGCATTGCCGTCTTAGATCGGATATCTCAAAATTTATCACTTCTGCTTTCAGGTAAGGGAGGCACATGGGCAATCTTGCATGATTGTGAAAAGTGTGCTTTTCAATATTGCCAGATGTAGAAAGTATAGAGTATCTTTAAGATAATACGAGTTTCAGCTTCTTTTTGATTGTTATCGAAAATCCAGGTTTTTTGTGCAGAGTTTCAATGAGAACCTATTTTCAGTATTGGGTTGGGCCGGAAGTTCGTTCGCACCAAATTCACAAATTCATAATTTCTTGTTTTTAGAACGAATTTGCACGTTTCTATTTTTGAAAGAGCAATTCATTCTTTTCCTAGCGGTATCTTAGCGGCGTTCTAATGAGCATACACTGCATAGATATAAGCGGTAGAAAAAAAATGGCTCAAATTTTCGATTTTCTTTGTTGGGTCATAAAAAATCAGAAACTTGCAGTCAAGACTGGAGTAGTCGTTATTATAGGTTTTACTACCGGAGCCTTCTAACTGTGCGAAGTTTGTGCTGATTGAGCGTCTCCATGCAAAGTTATGATTTTCGAGCAAATAATACAAAGGGGCGAATTTGATTTATTTTGGCATTTTTCTCGAAAATCATAACTTTTTATGGAGAAGCTCCATCAGCACAAGCTTTGCACAGTTAGAAAGAGCTGGTAAAAGAACCTATTATAACGACAGCTCCGATTTTTACTGCAAGTTTCTGATTTTTTACCACCCAACACAGAAAATCGAAAATTTGAGTAATTTTTTTTCTGCCGCTTATATTATATTTATGCAGTGTATGCTCATTAGAACGCCGCTAAGATACCGCTACGAAAAGAATGAATTGCTCTTTCAAAAATAGAAACGTGCAAATCCTTTCTGAAAACAAGAAATTATGAATTTTTGAATTTGGTGCGAACGAACTTTCGATCCAACCTAATAGAATGTAAGCCTTTGTTTTTTCCACGCATCCCCAAACCGAGGAATATCATATAGAGAGATACGCGGCTTTGCTCTGTCCATGTCGACAAATCGCCATTGCATTCTTCTACATTACATTTCGCTGCCCTTTCACATCTATATGCCATTCTTATTATTTTCCGTAATCAACCGCAAACTCCTTATGTCCTTTTCAAAACTAATCGTGAATCAATGGACTAAATATTTTTTCAGATCATTGTTACTTTCGTTAGCAGCATGCTCACTAACCCCCCCCCCCCCGTACGAAGTCCAAGGACCTAGCTCAAAGTCGAGTAATTTATAAATTCGCTATCGATCGATAGCGAAAAATAGTCTATGGCAAATGCGTTGAAGTGTATGTGTGCAAATTTTAGTCTTAATCGGTCAAAAATGTAATATTTAGAGCGTATAGGCTGCTGCACGATGAAGGCGCAATATTTTCGGGCGCTAACGCGGCTTTATTAGCCGCAGAGCGCATGAGGTGCGGGATCTACACGGTGAGGATACGCGCGCGTCGCGTTCGCGCACGCTCACCCAATATCGTCATTGCGCCTTCGTCATGCAGCAGCCTTTACCAGACGCATGCAGAAAGACAAACTTATATGTATGGTAACATAAAACAGATTTATGGTAAAGTGAAACGATAGCTGCAAATAAACATAATGTGGTCGATACAACCTTTGAGTTATGAATCATTCTCAAGCAAAAAAAAGAAAAGACACCTAAGAAAATTAAGAAAATAGGCTTATACATGCGTGCCCATTGCGAATCCTCTTTGAGATTTCTCTTACATTGCTCCTATGGAGAAGAAGGTAAGCTATATAGGCTTTTGTAACGGCCCAATGAGTGAGGCTACACCAGAGTCTGAGAAGAATGAAAATGGTTTGATTTCTGGAGAGTTAAGCTCGTGCACATACATTAGTAATCATGAAACACCTAGAACGGAATCTAAGCTGAACTACAATACCGCTCACATTTTTGAAAAAAAGACGCGACTCATGTTTGAACATCATTGTCGCGTAGCCATACTTCGCTTCAAAGTGAACGAATTCTGCATCTAAAGCCACCACTCGACTCAGCTCGGCGCGACGCATCTTCTGATATATAGAGCTGTCTACCACAGTAGGAGTCGATTCCACGAATCGTTTCGAATTCTTGCTTACGGCATAAGTGCGATAGGGTAGCCGGGCTCTCCCCAGGTGGGGGATCTCGGCTGTTTCCGACCTTCCAGGGTGAAGGGGGTATGTGAGCCTAGGGGGGGGGGAGAGAAAAGGTGAAAAAGCTTGATATGAAGAGCTCTAATTTGTACCGTATTTAGGTACAAATTGAATTTTTTTTAATTAAAAAAATAATAAATCAAAAAATTGACTTTATGAAGATCTGTGCTCCTATTTCATCCGTCAGCAAAAAACGAAAGCAATAAGGTTTATCCATCTACAAGTTAGGAGAGACTTACAATTCCTGCACGTCATCATCAACAATATCACACTCGCTAACGTCAAAGACAACAAGTTCGCTCCCTGAAAGATCTTCTTCTTCCTTCAAAAGATCATCGGAGTAGAAGTAGAATTGCGTCAAAAAGCGTTCTGAATCGAAAATGGATTTGAAACGTTCTTCTTCTTCTAAGCGCTTTTGTGTTTTTTCCCTGGCCCTCTGGTAGCACCAGGAAGTCAGCAGGTAGGTGACAAGTTTCTTCATACCATCTTTCAAAATATTTTAAAAAGTCATACAATGACAGCCTGTCTGGACCACTTATAGCAATCCTTTAAATGAGTTTTTAGGTAACCATATGTTTAGTAGAAGGTTGACAAATCTTGAGTAATTGCTTAGATGCTCCACCGTTGTACGAGTTCTGCGTTGCGTTCTGATACAGAGATAGAAAATCCCCTCTCCACCTCTGCCGTGCTACGGAATGGGAACTAGCTTTGCTAATAAGTCCGTCAGATTTTTGCAGTAAGTAATGGGGAAAGCCAGATCGCATATGCTTTCGCAACACGGGAAAGAAATATTGCATACTTTTTTGGGCCTTGTCGAACTCTAGCTTCACCTGCTCTGGCATACCTCTTGTTAGCTGGCGAGAAAGCTGCTCAACTTCTTCTTCAACAGCATCTGCGGAATAGCCAAAAAAAGTAGATACTATGCAGCGCGTTGGTTTTCTTTCAATATCATAGGTCATAGTGTCACAAAGCGAGATACTTCCAGCAGCATAAAGCACAGAGTTAAGTTTGTACTCCAGTCGGGATCTAAGAGCAGTAGGTATGCTTTGTACTAACACCTTCCTTTTGTTCATATCCCTGTTCGTGAATTTAGCAGCCTTGAAATCTTCAGCAACCTGAAGATCAGCAATGGACTTCTTGGACATTTCCTTATTGAAACTAAGCCATCTGCTTGGATTTCTGATGTACGAAATAGAAAGATTTGCTCAATTGTCAACTCTGTATCAATGTCGACAACATTTTCGTCGGCGTAAGATTCTCCTTCTGCCTCGCTGTTGAACTAGAACACATGCGAGTCATTTGCGATTTTGTAAAGTATTCTGTGCCGTTTCCTCATCAAACTGCCAACCTTTCCAAAACATTGAAGGATATTTTGATAACACGTTGTTCTTCTGAATGTCTCAAAGTTTCTGATTCATTGAAACCAACCATTCTCTACAATTAGGTGAGTCTAAAGCGTTTTCACGAAAGTGACCTTCTTCAGCACTAGGTCTACGAAGTATAGATTTCAGAAATGGGCGGTTTTTGTGTGAAGGTGTGTAAATTCACCAATCTCCCACAGTTTTTTGAGTATGTGCTGATAATGACGGCACAACTGTCAATCAAGAGTGCATTTTTCACTTAAAAAAACATAAACATATAACAACAAGCACGCTTAAATAGACGCGCTAGCTCGCGTTCTCGCTAGTGCTAATAACGATGTCAATCCACAGCACATTTTTTACTATTAGCTTGCTTCACCTCGCTCTTACAAGGTGTTGGCTTTTATGGGTCACCGGAGCAAGTGCCTTTTAGAGCCGGTAAGCAAAGAAGCCCTAACATGTTGTATACGATTCGAAAGCTGAGATCATGGAAAATCGACGTAGACCGTCGCCTTTTTTAGGTCTTCGGTGCCGCGAGATATGAGGGATTTTATGTACTTAAAAAATCAACTGATTTTGTGTCCTCACTTACCGTCGCAATATGCCCAAAAGAATTGTAGCTTTGATACAAAGAAGTGTTGATTATATTACCAAATTAAGATTGATTAATTTTCATGGAACTCAGGGAACGCTCAGGGACGTATTTATGAATGCGCGGAAAGAGTTTGTGCTTATGTAGATGCTTTTTTATAAATAAATAATATGAATAAACATAAATACCGTTTTTTTTTTGTAAATTTATGAGTGTACTTGTTCTTTGAGGTACCTAATCTGCAAAACCTTTCAATAACGATTTTTATTTCATATTCTCAGAGTACAATACCAATCTCAGCCCAGGTGAAGGGGGTCATCCGGAGTTTGGCCTCAAAGTAAAAGGGGTAAGATCCATCATTCCCCCTATCGCTACGGCTTACGGTAGGTTACCCAGTGTGCTTATTCATTGCACTCAACCTATCAAGCAATCTGGAATGATTCACGGAATCTGACCTCCTACTGTGTCCAGTGGACACTTCTATATACCAGAAAATTCGCCGCGCCGAGCTGAGTCGAATGGTGGCTTTAGATGCAGAATTTGTCCACTCTGAAACGAGATATGGCTATGCGACGGTGATGTTCATACATAATGCGATATTCGCGTCTTTTTTTTTTCAAAAAAAATGTCAGCTGTTTTGAAATTCGTATACACAAGCATTCGATACATTTCTCCAACTTTTTGGTAATTACAGTTTTGAATCAAAATTTCCCTATTGATTCTAGAAGTTTTTCACCGTTATTTCTATCTGCCCGAAGTTCGGTTGAGCTAACTTTTAAGAATAATGTTCCAGAGTATCAGGAAGCTAGGCATGATACGAATACAGACATATTCGGGCTATATGCTGTGTCACCGAATTTTTCTTATCTGGTGTTTGAAGTTTGAAAAAACTATTTTAAGACCTTGATTTTCAGTAAAGTCTTGCGACACGAAACTGAGGAGAACTATGAAAGCTTTCGGTGGAATTTTGGAGTTCTAACCTCGAAAACTAATTGCTTTTTGAAAAAGCTTTAATTGACATACTCATAAACATAGTTGAGCATATAAAAAGATAAATGAGTGATAATAAAATCTTTTCAATGTGTTGAAGTGAGTTTGTAGAACATATGACATTTGAGGAAATAAGCATGAGTTAGAGGAATGTTAATAGGTGCCAGGGAATGATTGACAATAGCAGGATGTTTTTAGACATAAGTTTCTTCGTTTGTCACTAACGATGGGGCCGTAGGAGCGAGTAGTGCGCCTGTTGCCTATTCCAAATCTAATGAGACACACACTCAAGAAGCACGACGAGCACGTCAAAGTGCTTGAGAGAGAGCTACACATTCTAACGAAACAAACGATGTTAACGTTTGTGGAGAATGCCAGCATAGCTTGGAGCTGCCAAGCTGCGCAATCTTCTCCTGCAAGCACTGTATTTTTTTTTGTTAATAGAGAAGAAACAATAGACAAAGAACAACTGCAAAATTGACGGAAACTTCCAGGCAGTTCGAAAATTGCTAGTACGTAGCCTTATTCTTGCAAAATACAAGGTGTCCCAAAATTACGTAAGTATACGTTTTTTAACAATCAATAACTCTCTTCCCACTAAGTCTTTTCCTTAAGTTCAGGTACAGTATAGAAAGCTTCAACTTAGATTGGCAGTATGAAGAAAATCATCCATCGTCGTATTGTAGGATTACGGTAGGAACTTGCAGCATAGAATGTCATTGTGAAACAAAAAATCTGAAAAGTCGTGTGGCAGTGTTTTAGACATGCTGACTTCGTCATGGCGCAAGGAGATCGAGTTTGCCTCTCGCTAGTCTAAGGTGGGTTCAAATTCCCTCTCGGGTCAAAGCTTTGCAATCGTTCCAGCTCACTACTGCATGGATTTCCATGCTCACCCTCCATCAGTAACCTTCTTGCAGAGTGGGATGCGCCATGGGGGGTTCTCTTAGCCCTCCTGCCCCAGGAAACGGAGGTGGGGGGGGGGGGGCATCATAGTTATAAAAAACGGCGGTTTGAAGGATAGATGAGTGATGCTACGTGCCTCCTATCAGAGCGTAGTATACAAAAAAGGATTACAATAAGTGCATATTTTTTTGCGGTTTCAGATTTCCCTCATATTTTATACCACTGAAAATGCTTTTTCTGTTTTGGTCCCATATAGGTGAAGAGGGAGTGAGTGAGGAATTTTGATCAACTGTTTCTTATATTTCTTACGGAAAATCAGCGAAGTATTCCACCGAAATTGAAATCGCAAAAACCAATAAAAACAAGTAATTTGAAGAGAAAATCGAGAGAGATTATGAACTTAGGAAGTGGCCATCTTCTAGGCCCTACACTACTGAATTTTTTAGTTAAAGTTACTCCCGGTGCAGGCTAAAACCGATCAACTCATGGGCTATTCCCATGAGGATTCTATTATTCAAAAAGAGGAAGGTCTGTGGAATCGCGCGCTACTATGAGGCCGCACTCGCTGCTACCACTATAGATTTCGTCACCCTCCACCCTCTTTGATGATCGATACCATATCAGATAATGACTAAGCCTCGAACATGCTCAAAAACACCTTATAATACACACGTTTATCCTTATAGCACCAAAATAAGATCAACACTCAATGATCCGCGGAAAACAAATAATAACAAAACGATAAGAACAAAGAGATCCAAGCCAGAAGACGAGGTGGCTCCGTTGTCGTACTATCCTCACTGTCTCGAAGTTGCTCCCTCACTGTCTGGCGGCGTCTGGCGAGCATCGGCATCGGGCAGTCAGTAAAAAATTATATGGGAATGGAAATGATACACCAATAGTGTGGTAGGAAAGTAATAAGTGTAGGATTACATACCGGATATATACAGATAATATCTTACAATTAAGTACCGCCTCCGCGGACTATTGGTCCCAACACGATGTTTAAAGGTAGGACGAAAGGACAGCAGCCAGCAGAAGCGGCGCCTAATTGAGGTGTTCGTACCTCTACCCCGACGAAATTGCATGAGTTATGTCCCCTACTTGTAGTATGGTAAACAAATCTTCTTATTTCTAACCTTACACAACTAGGGACACATCGTTCATGTAGACTCCAAATAGTTGTGCAACATCCTGAGCTATTCTTTACAAGTCCTTCAATGCCTTGCTGGTAGTTGAAGCTTTACATCTGCATCCTTAGACGTTTCTCGGCAATTTTCAACGTCACGCATAGCTTTCTTGGGATGCTGATGAGTTGCGGCGTTCAATACCCTAGTTGGTTGCTGTCTTTTGCCGTAGATTACTCTGTTGTCTTCGTACATACCGCAGTCACCGACACTTCTCGAACTTCGGGCTGGCCCGCTATTGCTATAGGGGCAGGGGGGGGGGGGGAGAATTAAGAATTGTCATAGACAACAACTTTGTGGGGACATTAAGCTGAGACCCACAAGAGGACAGAAGGGGGGGGGGGGGCTACGTAAGCAGCTAATTACTCAGACAATCGCCGGGGGCAGGCGGGCACCGGAAAAATAGATTGCTGATTTCTCGCACCCCTCTCGCGGATTTTTGCAAAGCAGTTAGGACTTTTCGGAAGACCGCTTGCTGAGTCAGCGGATTTTTGAGAGACCTGTTAAATTTTTTCGCTCTTATCTTTTGCAGATATCTCCTCCATGACGAAGGCGGTCGCCCAAATAGGTTGAGAGCATGCAAGGCCGAAGCGCACGCGGCGCGCGGGCAATCGTCAACCACGGGTCGCGCGCACGCTCGCGTGGATGATCGCTGACCGAGAGTGCGCGCGCCCTGTGGTTGACAATTGCTCGCGCGCCGCAGCCTTTCATGCTTTCAGCCTATTTAGGCGACCGCCTTCGTCTTGGAGCAGATATTATATTGCTGAATCTCTGAGGAATCGAGAACTCAGCAAGCGGCCTTCCGAAAAGTCCTCATTGCTTTCCAAAAAATCTGCGAGCAGGGTGTGAGAGTTCAGCAATCTGTTTTTTCGGTGCCCGCCTGTCCCCGGCGATTGTCTGAGTACGTGGGGAGGATTGACCAAAAAATCCATATAATTAACTCTTCTATCAATTTTCTGCACTGGCTGAAGCGCTGGAAGTTGTTGGAGCGGGGTTGAGTGACCATGCTGATTACGAAGAAAGAGAGGTAAGGGTAGGTGTACAGGTGGTGACCGGGCAGCCGCTTGCTGCCGCAGCCAGCGGCCGGAGCTGCCTGCAAAGTCGCTGCAGATGGCACACTAATTACCTTCGTCATCTGAAACTCTTACCGAAAGATTTTCTCAACTCGTCGTGCTGAAATGCGATATCAGCATCATTAATAGTCTGACCTCTATATCTATAGTTTTATCATTACAAAAAGCAGAAATTTCGTATCTCGCTAAGATTCATGCAATCGAACAAAAAGTACACAAGCGAAATATTTCCAAAAATTTACAAACAATTACAGAAATGATGAACAGGAAATCAAATAGCCCTTTTTACAAATTTTGACTTTAATATACATTTCTCATATTACCTGGAAAAGTGATGATTTTCCACGTGAGCTTGAGAGTGAAATTGTTCTTGTTGGAAACTGCATGAGTTATAGTGAGAAATGGTTTTTTAAAAACCTGCGCTGTTCTCGTTTATATCAATATATGTAGAACTAGCTGGCTTACCCGGCTCCGCCGTATGTTCCAAATAGAAAATTCCATTTCTTAACCGATCCGGACCAAACTTGACACACATACACTTCGGGCCCCGGCGGGTGTCATAGGCTACTTTTCGTCATCGATCGATATCGTTTTCATCGATTTTTTGCAAAATTTGAGCTACGGGGCTGGGAGTTGTAATCGAGCATGCTGATCATCCCCGTGCTCGATTACACCTCTCTGCCAAATTCCAGGGCCCAAAGTGTATGTGTGCCAAGTTTGGTCCTGATCGGTTCAGAAATAAAATTTTCTATTCGGAACATACGTACACACATACATACATACATACATACAGACAGACAGACAAATAAACAGACATTCAGCTTCATATATAAGATATTTCTACCCTTTATCAGTGATCTACGCAATACGACCTAATTTGAATCTCGCTTAACATTAACACTCATAAAATACTAGTTTTGACAAAGTTTTCTTTCTGTAAAACATTTTTCTGATCGTTCTCGTCCTTTCTTCGACGAGCTAGAAGAAATAATTTTTGCAAAAACTAATATTTCGTGTATTTTTCTGCTTCTGGTTGTTTTGGGTATTAAAAGTGTATTGGTTTTGTGGCCATTTTTCAAAGCAAAACTCTATTCTATACAGCTTCCTGAATTGGCATGGCTCCAAGAAATTAAATTTTTTCCGCTGTTCGAAATGATACAGATATCGCGAATATCACGCTGTCCCTAAGGCTATCGCTTTCAAAGCAGCGAGATGCGAAAAAACCCTGGTACTGCCCGGGTGCCATTTGTTACGCGCCCGAGGTAGGTAACTGGATAAGGAATGGATGAGATAGGGGACAGGGTAATGCTGCTTTTACAACATCAACCGAGTCGGCTATGTCAGTAAATTTTAGATATGGTTATTTTAAATATCCGGATAAAACATTTGAGTAGTCAAATATTTGGGTACTCATCCGAACACCTAGCCACTGAATGATTCATTCGAATATCTATCCAATATATGACCGGTTTGAATATAATTGATATTCGTTTGTTCAAATGAAACTTTTGATTACAAGTTTTCGGCACTCGTTTGCCCGAAATCTCAAATTTCGAGTTTCGACGTTCGCTCATTTGTTGAAAATTTTTTTGAATTTCTTGAGATACATATGCTACTTTTCGGTGAAATCCTCGTTCATAAAATCATCGATTTTCGGCACTTCGAGAGGAATAAATTCGTGTCAACTCGCTCTCTTGTCTCCGCGTAAAGGATAACAGTGAAGCTCTTTTCGCGGTAAGGACTTTGCGGTAGTCCAGTGCAAGTAAGGGGGTAGTTTACGTTAGGAGGGCATGGACGAGCAAAAGCAAGCAATAGTAAGTTTCTTCTTCGCCATTCTAACCAGCACTTCTCTCCCATCAATCATGGATAAAAACCCGGGCAAGGCTGAAATAAAAATGCTTTTTGCAACTTAACTCGTTTTTGGTATTGAGAGTGCGTGCAGCCTGAATCGCTCATAACGCGAATTGCTTGCATGGTGAACTCCACTCCTCTCCGGTACCTGGTATCAAATCGCTGTAAAAGAATAGGCATAGCGGCCGAAATTGCAACTTGTTTTCGCTATAAAAAAAGCTGCCATAATTTCATCCTGCCTGGTTGAAATGCCGGTAACCCTTTAACAAAAACTCGCCGTTTCTTGATGATTTATTGATATCAAACGAATTCATACAAACGGGTATAAATATGACCATGTTATGCAGTTCTATCTATTCCTTCCTTTGATCACTTTGCTTGCGCTCTTGTCTCAAATCTAACACCAGTGCGTCACCTCTGCTTCGCAGAAGCTCGCATTGCCTATATTATGGTAGGGTGCCAGATTTACCCGATTTAACCGATTCACGTTCACCCCATTCGTTATTGGTCAGTTCAGTGATTCTACCAATAGCGAGTGGGTGAACCGCATGAATCGGTTGAACCTGATAAGTCTGGCATCTATTTATATATGCACTTACTGCTCGGACACAACATCTTTTTTGATGAAATATCCGCACCATCAAAAATATGTGTAGAAACCATGAACGGCTTCTTGTTTCAACTCTCAATGTTTGAACAAACAAAGGTAGTATGGTGTCCACTGTATCGTATTACGGCAAGCATATTTGGTACTCGCAATCTTAGCGCATTGAGAGCCTTGCTCCTCATGCATAATGAGACAGCAATAGAACTTAACGAGTAATGTCTATGGCGCGGCGATGGAATCGAGCATACATCACCCGATTTCATCGCCGCGCGCTTTTCTCGAAATGACAACTGTTACGATCGTTGCTTGCTGATCAGCTTGCATTTTGGTGTGATAGTTATTCGCGATTAGTCGGGTCGAAAACTATCACCACCAGGTTACAAGGTAATTGATGTGCAATGGACTAGTAACTGTTTTCTTGCTGGAGGAATCGCGAAGCGATGAAATCGCGTAATGTATGCCCGACGCTTATCATGTGCAGTAAGACAAAAAAGCATTCATTCCGCATGCTCTACCACGTAAGCTCGGAATTTTAGACTAAAATAAAGTCAGTGAGGAGGCGAATACATTTTTAGGATAATTATTGGACTTTTTAATTTGAAGTGGTCATAAGGAGAGCGAATAATGCGAAATGCGCCTCTGAGCATCTTCTTAGTTTTTCGGTAATCTCATTGTTAGGTTACGGCGTGATAATGCGCATGCGTGACTCTTGTGATATTCCACATCAAATGAAGCTTGTTTTTGTTCCTCCTATATTGACTCCAATCCATTATTTTAATTGATTTGTAGGATCCAAAATGCGATTCGTCAACGCATTCTTCGTTATGGTGCTACTGTGCTTATTCTCGATGGGACATGGTTTTAGCAAGGTATGTAGCGCATGGAAAAGTTTTATGCACGATTCCAATTATAATATTTCAGGGTTGCCTTAGATACTGCGAACCTATACGAAGAGGCAAGACTGATTGTCTACATTGGTGCACAAAAGCAGAAGAGCAGAGAGATAGAGGAAACTGAGACAGAAGCAGAAACCGATGAATAGAAAGTCAGTATTTGTGCGCGTAAAGATGATTGCGACAATGATGATAAGATGCGCATAAAGTATTGAAACGAAATACCGTGCACAGTGTCACAAATTATGAGAAACTCAATCTAAGTAATCTTTCGCATCAGAAACACGAATGTAGAAATAATCCACAGTTCACAAATATACAGTCGCAAAGTAAAAATGCAAATCCAAGCACATACATTAACAAAATCACGATGTCTGATGCCGTTGTAAACATCTAGCATTACTCAAGCGCCATTTCTTGTCTCCTCACAAACAGCAGCTCTCTTGGTATAGCTTATATACTTAGCTATATACTTACTATATGCACTTCTGCTTTCTAAGCGAGGCTGCAATCTAATTCTTGGCTTGGAAGCCTTTCCCCAGCTTAGCAGAAACTTAATGCGATGCCATCATTCAAAATCAACGTGGACGAGAAACTCATAACCAAAAATAATTCCAAGCATCAAATGTTTTAGAGTAAAAAAAAGCTGTAGTTATGTAAAGGCTATTGCATGACGAAGGCGCAAAAGCAATTTTAGTTGAGCGGGTGCGGACGCGATGTGCGAATATCTTTGTCGTTGTAAATCTTGCGCCTCATGCGTTCTGTGGGGTCTTCAAATGTGTTTTGAAGTACCTTATTAGCCAATCATGCTTCGACGAATTCTACTCTGCAGACAGGCAACAGATAAGAAGGAGAAGCTGTGGTGGCATAAAAAATTACAGCAAAATAATACATCAAATTTGCCACATGTCCAATTTGCTTGCAGAAAGCTAAACTTGGTGCCAGTATCTCGAGACCGATACGTTGAATTTTTGATGGCACTAATTAAGAAAGGCCAATCCAATTGATAGAACAGGGTGATGCTATCGGATTTTTTTCAGAAAAAAAGTTTTCATGAATTTGGATTTATTAGTGTTAAAGTGAAGATTTTAAAGATTTGATTGCTCGGGGCCTTTTCTTGCAGCAGAAGCGAATAAGTTATAGAGACTTACTAAGCTTAAGTACTGGCAACCATCCATACGTATAGTTTCATCTGAGGAGGTTTCGGTACACTTTGGAAAGATAAAACAAATTCACTGAGATCCCGTACCTGCAGCTTTTCTGGTTTTCTTCAAGTTTGAGTATAGTACAGCATTCAAAGTTGTTTCAAGCTAGTCGCGGCAGTGTTCAGAGGCACCGCCTCAGACAGAGTGGCGACTCGCACAGACTAGCAGGAGACTCGCCTTTCCTTTTTAGTTTTGTTTTTGGTAAAAACGTAGCCTTTTGACGACTTTGATTTAGCGGAAAGTTGCAAGGCTGGCTTCCAGGATCTTATGAACTATTTTTCTGTGTGGGGAAATCGCTGAAGTTGAATGATGCAAAGAAAACTCAAAAAGTTAAGGCTTTTTGTTTCTTACTTATCGGACTAAGGCCCGTATGCACGTACATCCCCGCTGGGGAGGGGAGGGGATCTGAGAGGGGATGCGCCATATCTCGTTACTTTACGTATCTTTCTTCTTCCATTTCTATCTTGCTTATGAAGGTTCTCATACCCTACTACCTGCGCATTATTGATGCCAGGTTACTGGCATGACTGATTAGATTTGTACTATTTTGTGTGATCCCCTGGGGATCCCCAGGGGATCCCCAGGGGATCAGACAAAATAGTACAAATCTAACCAGTTATGCCAGTAACCTGGCATCAATTATGCGCAGGTAGTAGGGTATGAGAACCTTCATAAGCAAGATAGAAAAGGAAGAAGAAAGATATGTAAAGTAACGAGATATGGCGCATCCCCTCTCAGATCCCCTCCCCTCCCCAGCGGGGATGTACGTGCATACGGGCCTAAGTGAGAGCCTATACTTGATAGAGGGGTGGGGGGGGGGCTTGTTACTTGTGGGTGGCAACAGAGATTGTTGCATATTACATCACCTGATGTGTCACGAGGTTTCTTCTCAAAATTGACCAAATAGTTTATATGACAGCGCTCGCAACTTTCTTAACCATTGAGAAAGTGCACGCTCCAAAATGCGAGGTTTCCGCAGGAAATTGACGTCAGAGCGATCATAAACCGAAACTTCCGCAGCACTTTCCATCAAGCGCTGCGAAAATGTAAGGCTCGTAAGGTTTCCGCAGCACTTTGACCTGCCAGCATTTCCGCATGATTTTGAGAGCACATGCGCTTATGTTTAGCAATCAACAGTGCATAGCTCATTGCTCTTTTCTCCACTATTTCGCTCCTGTTTCTCTTCTTTTCCTTCTCTTTTTTCTTTGTTTCTTTAATGTTGGCGTAAGTAAACCTATATCCAAATTCCAAGTATTCTTGCAGACTTTGGTGCAGGTATTATTAGGTTGTCCCATAAGTCTTTTCATTTTTGAATTTTCGCTATGATAAGTCACACACTTCTTACTCTAAATTGACATCAGGATACCATTCGATAGAGCAAAGCAAGCTCTATAAGATGGCGTTTACGATTTCGCAGAAGCTTTAGTGTATCTCGAGTTTTAAATCAAAATCTAGAAAGTTTCGGATGGCCAAAAAACCGAAAAATTTTTATATCTTCCTTCAAAAAAATCCTACAAACCTCAAACTTGCTCACGTATATACATTTCACATCAGACATTCATATGTGCTGTTGCTGCATTTTTTTATCACTTACAAATCAAGAAACCGAAAATTTTCATGTTTTTACCAAAGTGATGCTGTGCTGTTCTTACACAAGCAGTTGTATAGTAGAAGCCCCCAGAAGTACTGCAGTAGATTTTTGGCTCTCTATATGCTCTAGTTCACGAGAAATATCAAATTTAGCTTTCTTCACTTGGGTTTTTCACGCTTAAATCAACATTTCTCGGAAACCAGAGCTTATATAGAGCTAAAAAATTATAGTTGTACTTCTAAGGGCTTGTAGTATACAATTGTCAGTGTAAGAACAGCACAGCATCACTTTGGTAAAAACAGGAAAATTTTCGGTTTCTTGATTTCTAGCCGATAAAAAAATGCAGCAACAGCAAATATGAATATCTTATGTGGAATGTATACACGTGAGCGAGTTTGAGGTTTGTAGGATTTTTTTGAATGAAGATATAAGAATTTTTCGGTTTTCTGGCCATTCGAAACTTTTTAGATTTTGATTTAAAACTCGAGATACACTAAAGCTTCTGCGAAATCGTAAACGCCATCTTATAGAGCTTGCTTTGCTCTATCGAATGGTATCCTGATGTCAATTTAGAGTAAGAAGTGTGTGACTTATCATAGCGAAAATTCAAAAATGAAAAGACTTATGGGACAACCTAATATATATGAACAATCATCACCAAGCTGCCGGAGTGCTGGAAAAGGACTCAACGAAGCGTCTTCATTCAAGCACAACCTCTTGTTCAGATATATCTAACTTTTCTGCATTTTTGCCTTGATTACTATGATACTCAAACATGAAAATACTATTTTATTGGGTTGTTACATAAGTCTTGTTACACTTTAATTTCTTACGACGATAAATCGTGAACTTCATAATTTTGATGGGGCTCCGGGGTTCCATTCGATAGAGCAAAACAAGCTCTACAGGATAGTACACAAACAGCTCTGATCCACCGTAAGTTGGCATATGTGAGTTGCATTGAAGGCTCAAAAAATTAGGAAAAATCCATATTTTCGTTCAAAAAAATCCTCCGCATCTCCAACTTGTTCACGCAAATTACGTACCACAACAGACACTCATATACATCGTTGCTGTATTTTTTCCTCATCTAAAAATTGAGAAAACGAAAATCTTCGCGCTTTTGCAAAAAACGGAGCTTTGCTGTTCTATTCATGTAGTTGTATATTACAGGTCCTTGCAAGTGTAACCGTAAATTTTCAGCTTTCCAAAAGCTCTAGTTTTCGAAAAAATACCGAACTTAGCTTTTTTCATTCGAGCGTTCAATGCTAAATCAGGTGATTTTTAAAAAGCAGAGATTTTGGAGAGCTGAACACTTACGGTTATAATTCCAAGGGCTTGTGGTAAACGGCTACATGAATAAAAACAGCATAGCTCTGTTTTTGTAAAAACAAGAAAATTTTCGTTTTCTCGATTTCTAGATGAGGAAAAAATACAGCAACGGCACATATGAGTGTCTGATATAGTGTGCAATTTCAATGCGTAAGTTGGAAATTTGTAGGAATTTCTTGAACAAAGATATGAATTTTTTGTGATTTTTTGAGCCTTCGGTATGACTCAGATTTTGGATGCAGACTTACCGTGGGTCGAAGTTGGTGCGAACTTTTGCATACCATTCTGTAGAGCTTGCTTTGCTCTATCGAATTGTGTCCTGGAGCCTTGTAAAGAGTATGAGGTGTATGACTTATCGCCATAAAAATTTAAAGTGTAATAAGACTTATGTAACAACCTTGTACTTTGTAGAAAATATTAGGTTGAACCAAAAGTTCGTTCGCACCATTTTTAAAAAATCGTGACTTCTTTCTCCTACAATAATCCTGGATAACAAAAACAATATTAGAAAAAGCAAAGGGGTGCTTTCACTTCAATTTCAGAATTCTGAGGCGAGCTCATTGAAAATTCCAAAACTCCAAAACAGGCCAAACTTTCGGTTCAACTGGTTGGATGTTTCAACAAAGCAGAAACTAATCTGGTAAAAATATATCAAAACAAAGAGGGAGGGGATAGTGGGCCACAAATTTTTTAAAATGTGATCTACATCTCTTAGGCCCGTATGCACGTACGTCCCCGCTGGGGAGGGGAGGGGAGCTGGATCCCCAGGGGGACGATCCCCTCCGCTGAACCCCGCCATGACAGAAGGGAGGAGAGCGAACCCCTCCCCTGCACTGAAGCGGGGATGGTGTGAATGGTTTCAGAGGTATTGATCGAGCGAACCCCAGTGCATACGGGGTTCGAATGGGGGAGGGGATCCCTTCCCTTCCCCCACTCGAACCCCGTATGCGCGAATTCAATCCAATAACGCGGGGGAGGGGATCGACTTCCCCTGCAACGAAGTAGGGGTTCGATGGCGTAGATCATGCCGGAGACGCGGATATTCTGGTTCTGCTCAGTCATTACCAAGCATTTCGTTCATTTTGATGGAGGATTTTCTTTGAAAGCCGGGTTCTTCTCTCAGCGACCTGTGGCTTGCAATTTGTCTTTCTTTTCTATATTCGCCTCTTGAGAAGATATCCGAGCAACAATAGCTGGCAATTTCGATTATTTGTAGGAGTTCTTGATCATTCAGGAAATTTGCGCATTTTTCATATAACGTAATGGTTTTAACTATATAGGCTGCGTAAACACATTGTAACTTTCATATTTCATGACATGTTGCCATTATCTTGTTATTTTAACATAAGCTGCCTCGAAAAAATCTAGAAAGTAGCATATTTGCCTATTTCTGAGCAGAAATCCCCTGGGGAGTGATCCCCTCCCCAGCGTTGCCCTTGTACATAGCAGGGATGGCTGCTGGGGATCATTCCCCTAGGATAAAGGACGATAAGAAGCTGATAGCTACAGCTTTTATGGGGAGCTGGCACAATTTGCAGCTTCTGTTATGTGTTAGATTACTGCTTTGAGCGTCAGCGCGGCACCCCCCCCCCCTTTTCGGCAGCATAACGTCTTCTACCCATTCCCTTGCAGAAACACATCAACTTCTATAGTTCAACATTTTTACGCTGAAGTGGAGCAGCATGAGCGAAAGTGGGCAGCATCCAAGAAAGCAGGAGCATAATGGGAGTAGAAAAAATCATTTTTAGTGCCCCGAGCGCAGTCACTGCATGCGCGCATTCCGCAACCCTAAATTAATGAAAGTGAGGAGATGAAGATGAGTTGCAGTCAAAATATGAAATAAGAAAGAGTTTTCCATCGAAAATCTCAAAGCAAGGTGATTTCCCCGCTTGATCCCCTCTTGTGCATAAGAGGTTTCACTTCCCCTCCCCACAGGGATCCTTTGTCCGATATTGTCTTTGTGCATACGGGGGTTCGCGCGGGGAGGGGAGGGGATCCCCAGCGGGGATCATTTCAATGGTTAAGCGCACATCCCCTCCCCGCGGGGATGTACGTGCATACGGGCTTAGTGAATGACGAAATTTTCAATTTCGGATTTAAAGTTGTGGAGCAATTTTCAGACGTGTGCTAAAAAATCGAGGGGTACAAAAGTTGGGACCGCAAAAGTTCAACCATTCCTGAATTTTCTTCTGCTGGAAGCCACACGCTTGTGAACCCGAAGAATCTTTGTCACTCCCTCCCACCTTTTGAAAAAAATTCTCACACTGCCATTGTTTTTCCTTTTGTTCATCCTTCTCTTCTCTGTTTCTGGTATTTTAAAGTTTTCTCTCTCACTTATACATGTCATATCACAATACGCACACAGAAATGCTCTTTGTGACTATGCAAAGTTTGCCTGATTAAACTTCTCTATGAAAACTTCTGACTTTAGAAGAAAAGTTCTGACTTTTTACTGCTTGCTCAAAAATCATAGCTTTTCATAAAGTCGTTTAACCAGTGCGAATTTCCTGCAGTTAGAAAGAGCAGGCAATGAAAGCTATGATACCGCGGGCTTCCATTTTTGCTGCAACTTTCAGATCTTTTGCGTCTAAACACGGGAAATTTTGAAATAAAGTATTGTCTTCACTGGCTTCGATCTCTGAAGCATGCTTTAATTGAAGGGTGCCTCAGTCATCTTTGGAATGAACACAATTCCTCTTTCAAACAAAAATAAACATGTGCAGATCATTTGAGAAGTAAGGAAGTAATGAGTTTTTTGAAAATGGTGGAGAGATCTTTTGTTTCTCTAGTGTTCGTTCGCACCATATTCAAAAAATTATATCTTCTGATTTTTTCAGCCGATTTCAAGTGTAAATTAAGCTCTACAAAATTGCTCTGTGACCTACCATTTATTGCATAGATAGGAGCGGTAGAAGAAAATGATCCAAATTTTGGATTTTCTGTGTAGGATCATAAAAAATCTGAAACTTGCAATAAAATTCAGAGCGTCCGGTCTGAAAGGTTTTGTTTTGGTTTTCTAATTGAGCAAGGTTTGTGTGTCGATTAAACGTCTCTATCAAAAGTTAGGATTTTTCAGAAAAATGCAGAAATCAATCAAATCCGCCTTTTTATATTGCTTGCTTGTAAATCATAAACTTTGATAGAGAGCTTGTAAATCATAAACTTTGATAGAGACCTTCAATCAGCACAAAGTTCAGTTAGAAAGAACAAGTAATAAAACCTGTAAGTGGGCCGCTCGGATTTTCGTTGCTAGTTTCAGTTTTTTTATGACCCCACACAGAAAATTCAAAATTTGGGTAACTTCCTTCTATTGCTCCTATCTACGCAATAGATAGCCATTGGTAAGCCGCTAAAGTACCGTTGTGAAGAGTTTGATTGACCCTTCCAAACAAATAAAATCGTTGAAGTCGGTTGAAAAAATCACAAGGTATGAATTTTTGAAAATGGACGAATGAACTTTAAGGACGATTAATTTTTCTAAGTAATTCATAAAAATTCAACGTTATTTCTATACAGTTGGAACTTACACATGTTTTTTGTCCGAAAACTCTGAAATATTAGGTCGAACTAGAAAGCCTTAATTTTTTTTTGCTGAAAGCTCCACAGATAATCAAACCTGTCTCAAAGCTTTTTTGTGTTGAAATTAGATTGCCGAAGTTCTAATAAATCGTCCAAACCTTCTCTATTTCTGAGCGAAGAAGTTGCAAAATGGAACATTTGCGGCAAGGCGCGATTTACACCAAAAAATGTCAGTTATTTCTCATCACAGAAAGGAGAGGAACCCGAATTCGGCTCCAGTCGCGCGGAGAAGAAAACGACACCCGATAAGAGGAAACGGGTTTTTCCCATAATACCATCTTCTTCTCAAAGCGCATCTTATCGCTTGTAAATGAATGGTTATCTTTACCTTTATCTTATTCTTCCATTCTCGTACATCAGTATAACATTGTTTTTTAATTCTTAATATCTGCCTATTTTTCCTAACCTTATTCGGTTATGCATATATTTTGATTATGATTATCATTTTATACAATGCTTTTATAATTTCGTGTATAATCATTTAAGCTTCATTTTTCTTTAACGTTATGTAGCCTAAACAATCTCCTAATGTGCATTTACCACCGCCTATTGTGATTCTATAGGTGTCTGCATAAAACGATACACTGCGCCATTTGTTCTTCGAATAAAACTATTTCGCTGTCTACGTCTCTTAGCATCTTGAAAGTTTGAAAAAATTTTCCCATCAAAGTAATAATGGCTTACAAAAAAGCGAAAAACCAGTACTCAAAATGAAGCTTGATATGGAAGAAACGTGGACATAACTAGAAAACGTAGACGTTTCATAACTGCGACCTGATCATAATCAAACCTGAGCAGGATGGTATCGATCGCGAATTGAAAGCGAAAACTGCAAAGTGCGGAACTCCAATTAAAGTACTGCGGAAACCCTGTACCCTGAGTTTGCAGCGTTTCCGCAGCGCTTTCGCAGGATTTAGGCCGAGTCACCTGCGGAAATCCTGCGAAAGCGCTGTGGAAGTTCCGGACGGTTGTCTGAGCGCATGGAGAGATCAGTGAAATATCAGTTGTTACATTTAATTGTTACAACGACTGTTACAATATACAAAAACTTGGCAAATATTTTCACGGCAATAATTTTCACATTCGTTTTGTTGTCCTTTTGATGTGCGGCACATCAATTGAATGAGAGCATTTGTAAAACAGAAACTATAAAAGAAGTTTTTGCGTAAGCGAGTTCACTGAATATGTTCCTCAGAATTGCAGCAGTTCAAGAAGAGGTATAAAAACGGGAAGAATGACTATTCAGAAAAAAGTCATTCCAAACAAGGCTGCAACGCCACGTACGAGCCTCACTTTCGCTCAACTTGATTCGCGTTAGACATTTGGAGATACAAATTGTCTTGGAAAAGTAGAACAGACACTAAAATTTGCAACAACCAGTTGACTGTTAAAGCAACCAAACAGTTTTATCAAAATGAGAAGGACGGCATCCAAAGAAGACCCACAAGGGAGGAGAACTAAGGACGAATCATGATGATTCAGATGTTCCCATTTCAGAAGGGGTGGAAAGGTAACCAGAAATTGAAATTAGTGTTCGATGTTTTGTTATAAAACGAAAATTAGTGCAAGAAGTGTTTGCTATAAACGTTAGAATTTGTGAAAGTTTGGAAAGAGAGCTTGCTAATTAGTACGCATGCGTCGCAAAGCTGCTCTACGCAAACAAGGGAAAATGATTCAATAGTTAGTTTATCCAAATTATAGGTTGCAGATATCCGTAGGTTGGTGACAGTGGCAAAACTTATTCCCAGACAAGTTTGCTATTACACGGGCATCATTTCAAATTTGGCAAGTTTTGAGTGTTTTTACTTATCGGTTAAAAAAGCAGTTGGCAACAATTAGTCCAGGCGGTGAAAGGTCATGATTTGTAACACCGAGATTGAGTAAATCTTTGAAACAGGCTTAAACTGACCGCACTCACCCTTAGAAGCCTGTGTTAAATCCAGGGTCGGAGATTTCGAAGATGATTTGACAAATCTCATGTGAGATGCTTTTGTTTGCATAACAAAAGATTTTTTTATTCAGATTACTTGGTACACTTTGTAGGAATTCTTCTCATCAGTTATATAGAAATGGCATAGGTCTATACATTTCCTTCTCCATTCGTTCGTTGTCATAATGTGTGCAATGCATGTCATAACAGCGGTCAAAAAAGCGACGCACGAAGCTTTGCGAAATGTAAGTTAAATTTGAGTTTAAGCTTTTTAAAGTTCAATTTTGCGTGATTTCAAGCCTTTTTTTGCAAGCTCAACAACAATCAAATACGTTAACGGTCAATCTATGTTTGTCATCTAATTCAGTCAATGGCATTTGCATAAGCTGATGTAAGCCTGCTTCCTCCATAAGCGCTCCGGAAGAGAATTGACGGACCACGCAAGAATCAACCCTCTCATTTAATCGATCACACCCCATAGTTTAAGAGATCGATACCATCAATTGTATTCATTAAAGGCAGTGTCCAGGCTAAATCTAACCCCCTCCGATTAGTTTCGATCCTGCGTGTAAGCCCCAGAAAAGGGGCAACTGCGTTGGTCCGGTCTTCTGAGGTTGTCTCTGAGTGGATAGAAGGGGTCTGGAAGTACCTGGTTGGGTCGAGTCTGATATCAGACTACTCCGCCCAGCCAGGGACTCCCGACACGCATTGACATTGACATGATAGTGAGCAGAAGCTGTGCACTGCAACTGCACCCATGGAGCTGCATCTCCTTGTTGCTGGCATGCCGACGGGGACTAGCGATTTAAACTCGTCCGCGCCCTGAAGACAGGGTTCCCAGAAGTCGGGTTTTTTTGTGAATTTTGGAAAGTTTGAAGTTCGGAACTGTAATCAGGGCCAGCGAAAGGCCTCAGAATGACGAAAACATGAGGGGGGGGGGACAAATTCTGGCTGGACGCTGCCTTTAAGGAACCCTGAGGGTAAAACTTATCCTCAAGAATACGTTTTAGCTCCAGGGTTCATTCTTGAGGATAGGATAGGTTTACATCGGAAAGCAATCAGCCCGTATCGATCGGCGAACCTTGAGGGTAAATCCTACTTTTGAGGGTAAACCTTACCCAAGAGAGCGATCAATCCTTATTCACGAACGCAGTTCAACAGTGTGAATTTTAACCTAGCATAGAGCAAGATTAGATTTACTTCGAAACTTTGTGCAAACATCAAGTGATCTCTCGATCTTGCCCGTATGATAGCAAACTTGTCTGGGGATAAGTTTTGCCATTGTTATCAACCTGCGGATATCTGCGACCTATAATTTGGATAAACTAACTATTGAATCATTTTCCCTTGTTTGCGTAGAAAATTGAGCAGCTTTGCAACGCATGCGTATTGATTAGCAAGCTTCTCTTTCCAAACTTTCACAAATTTAAACTTTTATAGCAAACATTTCTTGCACCAATTTTTATTCTATAACAAACACGTCGAACACTGCGTTACGTTCAATCTCTGGTTACCTTTCCACCCTCTCTGAAATGGCAACAGCTGAATCATCATATTCGTCCTTAGTTCTCCTCCCATGTGGGTCTTCTTTGGATGCCGTCCTTCTCATCTTGATAAAACTGTTTTGCTTTAAGTGCGCAATCAACTGGTTGTTGCAAATTTTAGTGTCTGTTCTACTTCTCCGAGACAATTAGTATCTCCAAATGTCTAACGCGAATCAAGTTAAGCGAGAGTGAGGCTCGTACGTGGCGTTGCAGCCTTGTTTGGAATGACTTCTCTGAATAATCATTCTCTGTATTGGCTCGGTTCAAAAGTGCCCCGTTTTTATACCTCTTCTTGAACTGCTAATTCTGAGGAACATATTCAGTGAACTCGCTTACGCAAAAACTTCTTTTATAGTTTCTGTTTAACAAATGCTCTCTTTTCCATAGAAGTTTGATGTGCCGCACCTCAAAAGGACAACAAAACGAATGTGAAAATTATTGCCGTAAGAATAAATTGCCAAGTTTTTGTAGATTGTAAGTTGTAACAATTAAATGTAACAGCTATCAGTTATCACACTTGTGTAACAGTCGTTGTAACAATCAAATGTAACAATCATCAGTTATCACACTTTTAATGATCATTCCTAAGAGGTCTGGCGAATCGAAGTTGAAATCCGAAGCAGGTGGAATTTTTCAAACAACTCTATATGATATTTCACTGATCTCTTCATGCGCTCAGACAACCGCCCGCAACTTCCGCAGCGCTTTCGCAGAATTTCAGCAGGTGACCCGGCGGAAATTCTACGAAAGCGCTGCGGAAACGCTGCAATCTCAGGGCAGGGTTTCCGCAGTACTTTAATTGGAGTTCCGCACTTTGCGGGTTTCGCTTTTGATTCGCCATCCGTTTCTTCCTTATCAAGCTTACCGAATAAGGTTGGGAAAAATAGGCAGATATTAGGAATTGAAAAACAATGTTATGCTGATGGAAGAAAATGGAAGAATAAGATAAAGGCAAAAATAACCGTTCATTTACAAGCGATAAGATGCGCTTTAAGGAGAAGATGGTAATATGGGAAAATGTCCCAATTCCACTCAGAGATAGAGAAGGTTTGGACGATTTATTAAAACTTCGGAAGTCTTGAAATTTCAACAAAAAGAACTTTGAGACAGATTTGAATATCTGTGGAGCTTTCAGCATAAAAATTAAGATAATAATGTGAAGAGAGATATGTGTGTGTATGTGTGTGTGTATGTATGTATGTGTGTGTGTGTGTGTGTGTGTGTGTGTGTGTGTGTGTGTGTGTGTGTGTGTGTGTGTGTGCGTGTGTGTGTGTGTGTGTGTGTGTGTGTGTGTGTGTGTGTGTGTGTGTGTGTGTGTGTGTGTGTGTGTGTGTGTGTGTGTGTGTGTGTGTGTGTGTGTGTGTGTGTGTGTGTGTGTGTGTGTGTGTGTGTGTGTTACGAAATTCGTAGAGCAGAATTCAGCCACCTCCTGGGCTCAAATTTTCCACAGCGCTTGCTACCCGCATGCCAACATGCAAAAGCACGAGCAGATTCGTTGAGTGGATCCCTCATAAACTGCACGTCAAACGGATCCACTTTGCATTTGGGCCCAAAATTGGGTCCGTAATTCCACTTTTTGCAGAGTCGTGGGTGTTTATGTCAAGTACATGTGCAAGCCATGAACCAAAAAAGTGATCAAAAGTCCATTACTTCAAAAAAGCGGCGCCAAGGTATGTTTGCGTAAATGGTCAATTTTCCAAGGTTTTACAACATTTGACGAGATTTTTGCATAAAGATCTAGCTCAATGTGACTGCTGTTCTTATTGCAACTGTCAAGACCATGGGAAAATCAACACACACACATACACACACACACACACACACACACACACACACACACACACACACACACACACACACACACACACACACACACACACACACACACACACACACACACACACACACACACACACACACACACACACACACACACACACACACACACACACACACACACACACACACACACACACACACACACACACACACACACACACACACACACACACACACACACACACACACACACACACACACACACACACACACACACACACACACACACACACACACACACACACACACACACACACACACACACACACACACACACACACACACACACACACACACACACACACACACACACACACACACACACACACACACACACACACACACACACACACACACACACACACACACACACACACACACACACACACACACACACACACACACACACACACACACACACACACACACACACACACACACACACACACACACACACACACACACACACACACACACACACACGATCTTCAGCCAGCAGATTTGTAACAGCGGAATGATTTTTCACGATTTTTCATTATTTTATCATTCGAAATTCTGGTTCTCGGCGGTTACTACCTACCTCGACCTACTATATAGATATATGCTCTTAATAATTTCTTTTACATATCTTTTGCTTATTTTCCTTCTTTTAAGCTCTAGCAAAAAAAATTTTCAAACCCAAAAGTGAAGGTGGTCACCCTGTACCAGCTCAAAAGTGAAGGTAGGCGGAGAATCGGTTCCGACTGTCGCAACTCTGAATCCAACCTATGAAGTCACAATATGATTCATGCAATTCTGAAGAAGTTATGAGCTGTAGAATTTCAAGAAGCGCTTTTTTTACCTGCTTTTTCAAGATCCTGGATCTTGGCGCTTTTTAATGGATTGTTACGGCTAAGACATATTCTGATAAGGCAAACCTTACTCTACAGAACCTATGAAGTCGCAACATCACACACTTTTACATTCAAAATTTATATGAGTTTAATTGTCAGTTGTCATTAAACACGCTAGAATGGCGTAATTTTTTAGAATTTTGGTTTTCGACGAATATCCCTCAAATCGACTCGATTTTTCACTGTTTGGTAGAGCACCATTTACTCTTCAAAACCTATGAAGTCGTAATTGCTGACTTCTTCAAACACCAGATTTATAATAGTGGAAATGTCGCATGCTTATTCGTTACTTTATCACTACTGATGAGTTCCGGGAAGATCGTAAACCTTGCCTAATTTCCGTATAGTGAGTAGGAACGAAACGGAATTAGGTATTTATTTTGTTTCTGTTTATTATTATGGATATTATGGATTAACTTGAAATTTTGTTTTATCACGTTTACTTTAAAACAAAATTTATTGTTGTGTTGTTGAATTGTTAAAACAAAACAAACAAAACAGCGTGCATTTTTAGCTGCCAGTCTTGTGGGACAATGTCTTCTACGATAAGTTGAGCATTTTTCGACTAAAATCAAGCAGGCCGTCATCTGCAGTATGCCTACAGTGTTTTTGAGAAGCAGCCAAGAAACCCGGAAGTAATCCCTAGGAATAAAGCATAATAACGGAATTTTTAAAACCACAGTCATTGCATGACCCACCATGAGGGTCACATTGTCGTCAACGTATGAACAAAGAAAATTATATCATAAGCAAAACCCAAGAATTCTCAAAAATACTCAAAAAGAGGCTAATCAGTTATGCTCTTGCTCAATGAATTGGATCCGGACTATGATTCGAAATTCTAGATACCAAAAAATAGAATAATGAAAAGAACATCGGGTTTTGTACAGATTATAATTTTGAATCAACAGACAATAAAACGTGCGTTTATGTGCCACGTTTTCTGCGATCGCACTCTGTTGCGCCGCAGACGCTACTTCATTAAAAAAATTTTCCAAATTTTCCCCTACTGCAACTGCGATCCGGATACTTCCAGCTTATGTCGAAGACACTACAACATTCCATAAGCAGTAGAAGGTTTTTGAAATCCACGTCGGAGACAAAAGATTTTCACAAAAAACTTCACACTTCCTTCACATTTCCAGAAGGGAGAGTTGCAAGATTTGATATGGGAGGCGTTGCGAAAAGGGATCCGCCGCCGTTTAAAATTGCAAAATTTTGAAGCCAGTGTTTGTAAAATGCAAGATTACATTCACAACTCAGTTATGTCAGATTTAGCAGAAAAATCTGGGATTTACGCCGATTTTTTCCTTTATTTTGAGAAACAGTACATTTTCCGCACCCAGTATTACCAGAAAATGTCTGTAGCAGCAAGCTCTTACGGTCGTCATTTTATTTAGCGTTATTTCTTCTTATTCATAGTCTCGAAATAACTTGTTTAAAGGCAGTGCATCGGCAGAATGAGACCCGTGACAAAACAAGGTCACAGGGTAGGAGCCTCCATATGGAATCTACCGGCCAAAGTCCAATCTTTCTCTGCCACTTCTAACCCCCGAAATTTCAAAGCGAAAGCAGCGTTCATCTCCTGCCCTCTGCGAACTCGCCCACCCTATGGACGAGTGACTTCCGCGGTCAGAGCGCCAGCCGCAATGCTATAAGCATGAGGTCCCGCAACGACTCTGTGTCTTCGCCATGACGAGCTTCGCGCTCACTCGTTCATGGGGTGGGCAGGTTCGGAGAGGACAGGAGATGAGCGCTGCTTTCGCTTTGAAATTTCGGGGGTTAGACGTGGCAGAGAAAGATGATCGAACTTTGGCCAATAGGTTCCATATGGGGGCTCCTACCCAGTGACCTTGTTTTGTCACGGGTGTCATTTTGTCACGGGTGTCATTCTGCCGATGTACTGCCTTTAAATGCAACAAACAGTAGAGTAATACTATAAAGCATAATCAACAACACACAACATAAGGAGTCAAATGTGAACAACACCACGTTGATGATAATACTACTTCTGCACTGCGGATAAATTTATAAAATAATTTTGAGCCGAGCTTTGCAGTAAAGATTCGTCTATTTATAGAAGACAGCGTCCGGGCAAGAAGTCGTTTTTTTTGAGGTTTTTTGCTTACTTGGGCCTATTGTTATTATGTATCCGACAATCCACGTTGAAGAACGCGAAAAGCAAAAAGAGCTCTAGCACAGGAAAGAAATCACCAAGTGGGTAGAGCCTTCTACTCTTGTTAAGTCACTCTCCAGCTTCAGGGACGATCTTCTCGCTTTCGCTAACAGCCCTGACATCGCCAACGACACCTTTCCTAACGTTTTCGACCTCTCTAGTGCGCATTTTCCGATTGGCATGGCGAATAGTTTTAGGGAAGCAAAATCTCAAGATCGAATTCTTGCGCGGAGACTGCCTTCATGTCTGTCCATGTCATGAACGATACGGCTAGAGAGAAATTTTTGTGAGCGCTTAGTGTGGTCCTTGGAGTACTATCCTCGTATATCCCTGCGTGTTAGAGATTTTAATGAGCTAAAAGAGCTTTCAAATTTAAATCGCACTTAGGTACATGTTGTTGGCCACTTAGGTTCCTCGTATTTTACAGACAGGAAAGCTTGAAGGCACCGTGATTGTGCTGAATTGAAACAAAACAAGATTTGTTTCAGAATTACAGGGAAAGTTGCAGAACGCTTTCGCGAGAAACGCGGAGCGAGACGACAAAATTTCCAAATTCTTAGTAAGCTCTTCTTCATCGACAATTGCCTAGGAAAAGGGCAAGCAAGCACTTTTTTCATGATGCACTGCTATTGCTTGCTCAACAACAACATAACGGCTCTCTTTGGGCAAAATTAATGTCAGTCGAAGTCCTTTGTAGCTCAATATGAACAGAAACGTCATCTGGAAAGTCACCTTTGCAGTGCGAATCTCTATCATAATATTAGGTTGTAACAGAATTAATGCAGGTTTTGAATTCCAACCGCAATAACTCATACACTTCTCATTTCTAAGTAGGTTGCAGAGCACCATCCGATAGAACAAGGCAAGCTCTACAAATAGCTATCTTGCTTTAGCAACAGCTCTGATCCACCACGAGCTTCGAGCTAAAAACTAAAAAGATTCAACTGTCCGAAAAATTGAGAAAAATCGTAACTCAGTTCCTAAAAAACCTACAAAAATTCTAACTTGCTCACGCAAACACTATTCACATAAGACATCTATATACGCCTTTGCCGTATTTTTTTCTCTGTTAGAAATCAAGAAAACGGAAATTTTCGTGCGTTTGATAAAGTGATGTTGTGCCCTTTTCACATAGGTAGCTGTATACTACAGACCTATAGAAGTACTAACGCAAATTTTCAGCTCTCTACATGCTTTAGTTCTCGAGTTATATCGAATATAGTTTTCCCTAGTCAGATGGTCCAAGCTAAAATTCAAATTTCTCGAGAACTAAAGCTTGTAGAGAGCTGAAAATTTACGTTTATACTTTTACAGATTTGTATTATACAACTACATATGTGGGAACGGCACAGCAACACTTTGGCAAATGCACGAAAATTTCCGTTTACTTGATTTCTAACAGAGAAAAAAATACGGCAAAGGCGTATATACAGGGTGGTCCACATGAAGTGTGACACAACAAAAAAATATTATAACTTTGCAAGGACTGAATGAAATCAGAAGCTTTTGTCCTCACCTGATAGAGAAGAGAATTCTGTATAAGAACTTTGAAGTAACGTTCGAGATATTTGTCCCTGCTTTTTTTAAAACGTTTTTTCTCCTTCAAATTTCTTCCAAAAATTCTTCGATTTGCGCGCGATGGTTTCTGCTCCCAAGCTCTCACCTGGTTTCTTTTTGGCAAATCAAATGACATGGGTTTTAAAGAGCAGACTTTTTCCTTTCAGGCTGACGGAAAAGATTGTTTGTTGGTTCAAGGATGTGCGAGCAAGAGGGCCAAACGTCATTTTTTTCCAGTGTCCAAACGATGGATTTTACACAACTTCAATTTCTTCTTTTCGCTGTAAATTGGTATCTAGTCATGCTAAAAATTCCCAAAAGCGTCTATAGAATTTCCTCTGATTCAAAAAAGTGCCACAGCCCTACAGAGTTTGCTTTCAATGCTTTTTTTTCAAAATTTCGAAAGATTGCGGTTTTGTTACCATGGCGACTGCCTTTAATAAACCTTCAAGCTTGACCATGTTTTAGTAAGAACCGAAGTCGGAAACAAGCACAACGGGATAGAAGAATACGGAGAAGACGAATATCTTCGAAACCTGGAATGAAATAGACCAAAAAATGGTTTTTTCGCAGTCCATCAAACTTCATATTTGCCACATACGAACAGACAATTTTGGCCTTATGAATCGAACATTCTTAAACCCACAGATTCTCCGCCTTTTTCTATCTGTAAGCAAAAGGTCCGCTCTTCCAAACCCTGACCATTAGATTTGCTAAAGGAGACACAGTGAGAGCCTGGGATGAAATTTTTGCCAAAAACCATTGCGCGCATTTTGAAAATTTCTCCGAGCAAAACGAATTTTGTCATTAAAGTGGAAGATGGACTTCTTCGAAGCAGTCTATGAGGACTTATACAGAATTTCCTTGTCTTTCAGATGGAAACAGAAGCTTTCAATTCCATTGAGTATTAGCAAAGTTACGAAAGCTTTTGTGCGTCACATTTCATGTGGACCACCCTGTAGATGTCTTATGTGAATAGTGTTTACGTGAGCAAGTTAGAATTTTTGTAGGTTTTTTAGGAACTGAGTTACGATTTCTCTCAATTTTTCGGACAGTTGAATCTTTTTAGTTTTTGGCTCGAAACTCGTGGTGGATCAGAGTTGTTGCTAAAGCAAGATTGCCGCCTTGTAGAGATTGCTTTGCTCTATCGAATGGTGTTTTGCAACCTACTTAGAAATGAGAAGTCATGAGTTATTGCGGTTGGAATTCAAAACCTGCATTAATTTTGTTACAACCTAATACCTACTAATATACATATATCAAATGTTAGCACTATGATGAAGACAATCACGTCATGCTTGTGGAGTAATACAACATGTTCTTTGATATTTCGTGCATATAAAAGAGAAGTGCAGTGGGTCCAGTTATCAAAGCGTTTCATAATGCTTTTACTGCAATATCTCAAAGTCCTGGTAAGTTTCATCCAACGCAGATAAGCTATTACTAACAAATCGTTTCATATCATCTCCGCCTTGCTTGCTTGCTTTGGAAGTATCGGGGAAAGCAAAATTTTCCGGAGACGATTTGCCCGGTGAGCTTGATTTTCTGGACTATTACTCCTTTTTTTTTCAAGATCCATGGCTTTGAACTTTATACGCATAGTGGCAGAAAAATCCAAAGTGGCGCGGCTAATCCCAAGCTAAACAACACTAGGCCAACGAGCTCAAACATCATTCAAATACACAAATACATTTGCTCAATAATTTAGGCAGTAACTGTAATGATATCGCTATCTACCTCCGCTGCCGCTGATTTTTGAAACTACATTCCTAAAAAAAAGGTGGGTAGTCAATCTTAGAAGATAGGCTGCTGTTCTCCATTATTTTTAAACTTTCTATAGCAATCTTGGATGCTGATATAAGGAATAACTCAGCTTTTCCATCTAAGGAGTGATCATAATTTATAAAATCTGTCTAATCAGAGTTTCAGCAAAAATTGAGAATTCTAAGGAAATGAAGTTGATGTTTTTTTAATAACAGATTGAAGGATTCTGAGAGCCATTTGGGCCCAAATTGCTTTGTGTGTTTGTTTGTTTCTTGAATAGAACAACTAATAAGATGTAGCGAAATGTTGCTCGAATAGTGGGTGAGTAGAAGCAAGAGCGAAAATTTCTGAAATAAAACCATTCCGAAAACGCTCAAAAACTTTTGATTCGCAACATCAACGTTGGATGAAGCTGCATGGCATGTACGTACAACCATTCTTAGACTTTATGATATATTTTTTATATTCAATCACGAAGTGGGCTAGTCTTTGGGATTCGATGTTGAAATGGGCCAATTTAAGGAATTTTCTTGCCACTCTGGGACCAAGACGGATTTTTTTCTCCAAGCAAGGGTTTTTACATGAAAATAGGTTTTTGTGCATTATCACCCTTATTCTATGACCAATACAAGGACTTGATTGGAGAAGGGAGGGCAGTGTGAAAATTTTCTTGCAAGAACGTATTTCTAGGTGAAACCGTCTCTCGGCTACCTGGGATCTTAAACGCACCCTAAGTTAGGGTCTTGAGCTTTTGACAGCTAACAAAAGTAGGACCCCTATCAAGCCAGTGCCCATATCGCGGCTCAAAATGTCGCTCGGTAGCGAGAAGATTGCTTCGGAATAGCGAAGAGCCATGAGGACCCCAAGTCGGCACCGCCCCCTCCAGTAACGCCTGCCCATCCGTGCGCACCCATCCAATCACCGTTCCATGTAGCCGGCCTGCAGGTTCTCCAAAAGGGGATTGTCGGGGTTTCGCGGATTTTTGACCTCATATTCGGAATCGGACACGAGAAGGTCCCTGAACGACCAAAACGTGGAAGTCGAAAATCTGGTTGGACGGTGCCTTCAAGCCTGTCATTTCGTTAGACTAGGAATTTAACTGAAATTTGATATGCTTTTGAAAGAGCAAGAGAAAACGCTTCCTACTGATACAAATAGTACTGCGTTAAAACAAAACTCTCTATGAAAAGCTGCTTCAAAGGCAAGGCAGCAAAAATCGGACAAAACTTAAGAACCTTCGATTCGTTGCGCATAAAGACTGCGGACTTATCGGCGCCTCTGTGATCAAGCGTTCTTTCGTTCCTCTTACCACCTGCTGTCTCTCCCACGCACCAGCTATTTTGGTCGTACGTAATGGCGCCCAGTCTTTGTGCGTTTTGAATCGACGATACAGCCAAATCATTTTATATGATAATGTGTGTCATTGCACACATCGTCCACCTTTAGCGTGTTAATCCTGGATTCTTGGAGGAGTAAACCCTTCAGGTAAGTGATCTCAATGTGCTCTCAATGTTTTCTTCCTTTTTTAAAGCACGGTTCACCTCAAAGTGATGTAAGCGACAGCAATCGGTCAGTCTTTTGCAATTTTGCGATTACAAATCCAAGATGAAGACGCCAAAGATAGACGGTGTGTGCGCGTGCACACATGATTATATGAGATGATTCGACTGTAGCAAGCTGTTAAATAGATCTACCTGAGAGTTTTTACGATATGTACCCTACTGGAACTGGTTTTCAACTTCTTTCCATTCCCAATCGTGTCGCTGAGAAGATTGAAATCCGCCGAGTAGTTTCCGTCCTAGGTTCTAAAAGCCGGAGGCTACACTAGCCTTACACGTGATCCTTACGGAAATTTTCTTTTCAAAATAAGACATGATGTATGTAAAAACCCACCTTTTACCCGTATTTCCACTCAACTACCGGTTGTTGTTCTTCTAAGGTATATCCGGTTCGGGTCTTCGAAGCAAAAGTACCAATTTGGCTACATCACATAATCCGACAACTTGTAATTGATATTTTCAGGAATATTCTTCGTCAATAATCCAAAACTGGACAAACTAAGAGGATCGGAAAGAGAAGAGCTTTCAGGGCAAGTTGGTGATATAGGAGGAAGTGGAGCAATAAATCTTGGTGATACAGAAGGTAACAAGCGATGTTTGTCATTCTACTCTTTTTCGTAGTGACGGTTTTTGTAGAAAACTGAAAATAAGTGGTTTATTAATTTTATATTCTACAAAATTAAATATTTCCTATTATATAATGAAAACATTTGAACTTAACATGGCCGGGTACTCAGGCCACGGATTTTCACTAAAATCTTGCTGAGAATGTTATAGCTGATATTATGAATTGAGATAAGCACTGTGAAGTTAAGAGGAAGATGATATTGGAAACGTGATGCTATACAAAACAGTATCAATCTTTTCCGCTGAGAAAATTCCAAAAATTTGAAGATTCATCGCCTCCGCTAATTTTTTCCAAGATCTTCCTCATGATCGTAGCTATTTCAGATTACGGTGGTGACATACCAAATTGTGGGACGAGTATGACAGCCAAACAAAGAGAAACTCTATTAGAAATACATAATAAATATCGCTCCGAGGTGGCTGAAGGAGAATATACAATCAAAACCCCGAAAGGAAAATTCAGAAGTTTACCTCCGGCTACCAGAATGTATAAATTGGTTGGTATTTTGATTTAGTCTAACTTTAGCTCTCAATACGAAGCACAATTCCAGAAATACAACTGTTCGCTGGAAAATTCGGCTGTGAACTGGGCAATAAAAACGAAGTGCGTGATGACGCATACGAAAGGTGCTTCCTACGGCGAAAATCTGTATTTAGCTTGGGGAGATACTCGTCCTAATCGTAGTGATTATGTTGCTGCTGTATGTATTGCGGATTCAGATTTCAGATCCTGTTAACTGATTAATAATTGTTCAGGCTGCTCCTTCTGCTTGGTCTGAAGAAATCAGGAAATTTGGCATCTCAACGCTTGATGAATGGAGATTTGAAATCGGTCATGCAACACAAGTATGGGAAATGCTTTGTTCTAACTAGTTTTGGGCAATTTCTTGGCTTCAACCAGTCACAGATATAAGTTTGGATCTCTCTCCTGCTTAAACTAGGCGGCAACAAGTTGATTTTTGGCTTAGGACTCATCCTTCAGTCTTCTTTTCATTAACAGAAATAACTAACATTTATGACTATATAAGGTGCAAGAGATGAAAACATGGGATGCTTTGAAAGTCTAATCCTCATTGTACTCACTGTCGTAAAGGGATTATTTGGATAATTTTGTCTAGAATCATTCATGCCTGATCTAATTTGGATATTTACAACAGTGGTGTTACTTCAAAATCCAAAAAAGCATCTTCACAACTTTCTACTCTTTCCTTTCGTTACCATAATTGATCTTTGTTCAAAATGGAGAAAGTTCTTAAACTGCGCACTGCAAAACAGATTGAACGCAATGTCGCTTGAAAGTTTCAGAGAAGGAGAAAAAAAATAAGGGACGTGTTTTTAATACCTTCTGCGGACTTCCACGCATTTCTACTTCGTAGTCGAAGCGGTAGAGTCGGTGCGATTCTTTACAATGACTTGCGAGGTCAAGCTATTATTAAATTGATGGTTCATCCTCTCTGATTACTCAGGTATTAGCAATTTACCGTCTCCGAAAGTAGAGGGCTTGGCTAGAAAGAAGGGATCAGACCCTGATCCAACCTGGTCTTGGTAGCGTCTCATTCCACTGCGCTTGCTGTCATTATTTTCAGAGAAGTGGGGGAGCTCACTCGGCTTTTTGGTACTTAGTTTCTCACTCCATTGTTCAGAAATAGAAGTAGTGGGTTTTAATTACTAAGAAATGCAACTCAGAAGTCCCCGTTCTTCACAAAAGCAGTGGGAGGACCTCAAACCCAAAAATCGCTTCGATTCATTTATGAGCATTAAAGAGCGGCTAGTAAACTGCGCATTCTAGCTCAATGATTTTCTCGATCCCAGTATTTTACGTTAGGAAAAAAACCGCCATATGAAAATTTACAATAATTTCCTTCTGTCTCAATTTGGTATTTGGAAGCAGAGTATTTTCAGCATTCATAAGGGAAACGGCCATAGGTTGCCGGCAACGAGCCGAGGTTGCTGGGACTGCCGAGGTCAGGGCTCGGTACGAGCTGGCACCAGGGAAATTTCGAAACGAAGTCCCGTTTGATATTGAAAATTTCGTACGAAGTTCCTTTTGAGCTGTTTTGAAAGCCCGTCATCATTTTTATATTATGTAAAAAAATGTAGTAGTGTTTTCATGCATTTCTAATTTCATGAAAGAACTTTTCACAGCTTTCTGAGCTTTTTAAGTGGTCGAATCACATCTTGACAAGCAGAAAAAGCCGATTTTTCGACTGCGGAGCGGGCCAAGTGGTTTTCATATTGCTATAAAACGCTGAAAAGAGAACATTATAAAACTGTTTCTTTTCCGTATGTAATCTTTTACAGTGTAGATACATTTTATGTAAAAAAGTATGAAAACTTATGTGAGCAAAGTGACGGTGCCAGCTCAGCGGGCACCCAGCTGGCACGGTGCCAGCTAATTCAGAAAAAAGTTGGGCACGGCTTTTATTCACATAAGTTTTCATAAATTTTTGGCCAGTAGTTCCGGTCCACCAACGCGCATGCACACACCAAATTTGGTGTCATACTATTGCGTTTTGTCTGAAAACAACGCCTTTGTTTGTTGATGGACAGTTTGCCAATGGCATGCCGGTGGCATGCCGGCGGCATTTTTGCGACAGTTCTCCGCCTCGGCCCCTGTAGAAACGATATCCCCTTTGCTTTCCGCCATAAAAACGATATCCAGCTTGACCCGGTGCCAGCTGTGCTGAGCCATGGCCGAGGTTGCCGGTGTTGCCGAGGTCAGAGACAGTTGAAGGCGCGAAATGTGGAGGCTATCATGAGGTTCTACCACGACCGGCAACGCCGGCAACCTATGGCCATTCCCTAAGAGAAAGATCATTATCATTATCGAAAAAAATTGGCATGAAGGGAGCGTCCAACGAGAATTCACTTGTCGTACATCGAAGACGCGTCCGGATATATTTTCGACTTTCGTTTTTTTTTTGCTTTATCAGGCCTTTCAATCCGGACCAAACTTGGCACACATACACTTCGGGGTGGGCGAGTGTCGCAGACTACTTCTCGCTATCATCGAAATCGATTATCGATTTTCATCAATTTCCAGTGAAATTTGATAGGGGCTGGGAGTTGGCAAGGGAGAGGGGTAAGTTAGCATGCTGATCGCATGCTGAATACTAACACAGCGGAAACAGGGGATCGACATGTGGAAGTGGGCACAGGGAAAGTTTGTACAATGATAGGGATAGAACCTTTAACATAGTGTTTTGACAGGGCCTGGCGGAGCCGCGTAAGGCCAGCTAGTAAAGAAGTTTTTTTCTTTCTTTGTAATAATTTTGTGAGAACCGTAAACTAGCGATATCGCTGTGTTTGCCAGGTGAAAACGCGTCAAGGGCTGAGGAGATTCTGTTCGAGGGTTAGCGTCGCAAGAAATGGGCGGGGTCTAAACGATCTGGTACCTTTTTGGGGGCAGTGTCCAAAAGGCGGGTCCGCGCAGTAGTTCTAAGTTAGGCCTCAGAACTATATATGAACTGTTATCTGGCAACAAAGTTCGTCTGCCCGGACGACGCTGCCTGAACATTTTGAAATAATTTTACATGACGCTTGCTGGAGTCATGCATTTTGCACTTATAGAAACAAGAAAAAGTCGAGCCAGCCTAAGAAGAGAAAATTAGGAGAGGTTCGAGCGAACTCTGCTTTTGATACATGTTTGATATTAGCAAGAAATAGTATTGTACCAGCATGATGCTTCATGTACTTGTGAACTCTCACATTTGAGGAGCCCATCCTTTCAGGTCTTCACATCAAGAACGAAGTGGATTGGCTGCGGAATACATTCTTGCGCAAACAACGTATCACTGGTATGTCATTATTACCCAGGGTAAGTCAAGAAAACTTCTTACCATTCCTACAGCTTATCATGATTAAAAAATTTTCAGTGGGAACATAATCGGAGTCAAGATGTACACGGCAGGAAAAACATTGTCGGAATGTGGAAAAAATGCTAGCAACGAAAAGCTTGATGAAAACACTGGACTTTGCATATGGTCATGAAAATATTACAACCAAAAAAAGTACTTATTTTCATCTGTGCGGCATCACTTCTGCAAAAAAAAATTCTCCAATTCTGCTCCATTAGCAAATCATTTGTTATCGTAGGTCTAGACTGAGAAAGTGTCAACATTGTCAGGTGATAATAAAAAATTTGACGTGTCATCTACCCTTCAGACAAGTTTTGTCGACATTTTTCGTCCAAATATTTCTGAGCTCTTTGTTCTAAGTGCAATGCAGGTTTTTTTTCACCTGATGGATAATCAGATTAACTGGAATTGACTAAACTGTCAGATGATAGACATGTTCAAATAAAAAGCGGAAGGGGGGGGGGAAGAGGAAAGGAGAATGTGTTCCAGTCAATGCCCGTGTTTGTAAATATAGGAACTTTTTTTAAGTTGAAATAACTTTTTTTCCGCTAAGAGACCACGTTGAGATAGATCTGAGAAAAAAGATGGCACGCTATTGCTATAGGGGGGGGGGGGGAGGGGGAATTAAAAATTGTCATAGACATCAACTTCGTGCGGACATTAAGCTGAGACCATAAGAGGACAGAAGGGGGGGGGGGGCTATGTAAGCAGCTAATCACGTGAGGAGGATTGGCTCAAAAATCCATATAATTAACTCTTTTATCAATTTTCTGCACTGGCTGAAGCGCCGGAAGTTGTTGTAGCGGGGTTGAGTGACTATGCTGATTACGAAGAAAGAGGGGTAAGGGGAGGTGTGCAGGTGGTAACCGGGCAGCCGATTGCTGCCGCAGCCAGTGGCCGCAGCTGCCTGCAAAGTCGCTGCAGATGGACACTAATTACCTTCGTCATCTGAAACTCTCACCGAAAGATTTTCTCACCTCTCGTTCTGAAATGCGATATCAGCCTCAGGAATAGTCAGACCTCTATATCGATAGTTTTATCATTACAAAAAGCAGAAATTTCGTATCTTGCTGAGATCCATGCAATCGAACAAAAAGTACACAAGCGAAATATTTCCAAAAACTTACAAACAACTACAGAAATGATGAACAGGAAATCAAATAGCCTTTTTACAAATTTTGTCAATATACATTTCTCATATTACCTGGAAAAGTGATGATTTTCCACGTGAGCTTGAGAGTGAAATTGTTCTTGTTGAAAACTGCATGAGTTAGAGTGAGAAATTTGGTTTTTTGATAACCTGCGCTGTTTTCGTTTATATCAACATGTGTAGGATATTTCCACTCTTTATCAGTGATCTACGCAATGCGACCTAATTTGAATCTCGCTTAACATTAACACTCATAAAATACTAGTTTTGACAAAGTTTTCTTTCTGTAAAACATTTTTCTAATCGTTCTCGTCCTTTCTTCGACGAGCTAGAAGAAATAATTCTTGCAAAAACTAACATTTCATGTATTTTTCTGCTTCTGGTTGTTTTGGGAAAAAATGTATTGGTTTTGTGGCCATTTTTCAAAGCAAAAACTCTATTCTATACAGCTTCCTAACTTGGCGTGGTTCCGAGAAATTAAAATTTTTTCAGTTCCAAGATACAGATATCGCGAATATCACGCTATCCCTAAGGCTATCGCATTTCAAAGCAGCAAGATGCGAAAAAACCCTGGTACTGCCCGGGTGCCATTTGCTACGCGCTCGAGGTAGGTAACTGGATACGGAAGTGAGATAGGGGACAGGGTAATGCTGCTTTTACAATATCAACCGAGTCGGCTATGTCAGTGAATTTTAGATATGGTTATTTTAAATATTCGGATAAAACATTCGAGTAATCAAATATTTGGATACTCATCCGAACACCTAGCCACTGAATGATTCATTCGAATATCTATCCAAAATATGACCGGTTTGAATATAATCGATATTCGTTTGTTCAAATGAAACTTTTGACTACGTTTTCGGCACTCGTTTGCCCGAAATCTCAAATTTCGAGTTTCGACGTTCGCTCATTTGTTGAAAAATTTGTTAAATTTCTTGAGATACATAGGCTACTTTTCGGTGAAATCCTCGTTCATAGAATCATCGATTTTCGGCACTTCGAGAGAAATAAATTCGTGTTAACTCGCTCTCTTATCTCCGCGTAAAGGATAACAGTGAAGCTCTTTTCACGGTAAGGACTTTGCGGTAGTCCAGTGCAAGTAAGGAGGTAGCTTACCTTAGGAGGGCATGGACGAGCAAAAGCAAATGATAGTAAGTTTCTTCTTCGCCATTCTAACCAACACTTCTCTCCCATCAAGCGATAAAAACCCGGGCAAGGCTGGAATAAAAATGCTATTTTGCAACTTAACTCGTTTTTGGTATTGAGAGTGCGTGCAGCCTGATTCGCTCATAACGCGAATTGCTTGCATGGTAAACTCCACTCCTCTCCGGTACCTGGTATCAAATCGCTGTAAAAGAATAGGCATAGCGGCCGAAATTGCAACTTGTTTTCGCTATAAAAAAAGCTGCCATAATTTCATCCTGCCTGGTTGAAATGCCGGTAACCTTTTAACAAAAACTCGCCGTTTCTTGATGATTTATTGATGTCAAACGAATTCATACAAACGGGTATAAATATGACCATGTTATGCAGTTCTATCTATTCCTTCCTTTGATCACTTTGCTTACCTCTTGTCTCAAATCTAACACCAGTGCGTCACCTCTGCTTCGCAGAGCTCGCATTGCCTATTTTATGGTAGGGTGCCAGATTTACCCGATTCAACCGATATACTGTTCACCCCATTCGTTATTGGTCAGTTCAGTGATTCTACCAATAGCGAGTGGGTGAACCGCATGAATCGGTTGAACCTGATAACTCTGGCACTTATCTATATATGCACCTACTGCTCGGACACAACATCTTTTTTGATGAAATATCGGCACCATCAAAAATATGTGTAGAAACCATGAACGGCTTCTCGTTCTGACTCTCAATGTTTGAACGAACAGAAGTAGTATGGTATTCCACTGTATCGTATTACGGCAAGCACATTTGGTACTCGCAATCCTAGCGCATTGGGAGCCTTTCTTCTCATGCATAATGAGACAGCAATAGAACTTAACGAGTAATGTCTATAGCGCGGCGATGAAATCGGGTATACATCACCGGATTTCATCGCCGCGCGCTTTTCTCGACATGACAACTGTTACGACTTCGTTGCTTGCTGATCAACTTGCATTTTGGTGTGATAGTTATTCGCGATTAGTCGGGTCGAAAACTACCACCAAAGAGTTACAACTCAGAGATTCGCGCCGTGCGGGCGGTCCTCATTAAAGCTCCTCCGCCTGAGCGCACTGCATAGTTTTTGATGTACCATGCGTGCGGTCAACAATAAAAATGCCGTGCAAGCGAAAGACAGTCTTCCCGTTCGATCGGCACGCAATAAAATCGACCGTGCAAGCGGCAGGCAATGCGTCCACACGATCGGCCAGCAATCACTTGATCGTACAAGCGGCAGGCATCTCGCCGCGCAATCGGTACGCAATACAATTGCTCGAGCGAGCGTCCAGCAATGCAATACATGTTGCCGTGCAAGCGGCCAACAGTGACCTCTATTTTCTGCTCACTATTTTCACACATTGTGAGCGTAAACGGTACCTGTGTGAGATACGACACAGTGTTTAGGCTGGCTAAGCGTTGACACATCGTGTTATCAACATTTTCTTCTACCAGCAAGGCTGGAATGAACCTGTGTGAGGCTACAGTTATCAAAAGTGATGGTGAGGGCTTCCCCATGAAAAGTTTGGCAATGCTGCGAGCATCGATCCGTGTTCCCAAAATGTGCAAAGGATTGATCTATCCAAGAAAAATGGTCAAGATATCGCAGATACACCTACTCCAAGAGCAAGCGAGCGGCCGACTTTCTCCGCGCAAGCGGCGAACATTAGAGACCGTGCGAGCGCTCCACGTTAACCGTGCCAACGGCCCTTGACGACCGTACAATCGCACACACCAGCGAGCGATTGTAAGGTCGTCGCTGGCCGCCCGCACGGCGCGAGTCCCTGAGAAGGTAATTGTTATGCAATGGACTAGCAACTGTTTTCTTGCTGGAGGAATCGCGAAGCGATGAAATCGCGTATTGTATGCCCGACGCTTATCATGTGCAGTAAGACAAAAAAGCATTCATTCTTCAAAGCATGCTCTACCACGGAAGCTCGGAATTTTAGACTAAAATAAAGTCAGTGAGGAGGCGAATACATTTTTAGGATAATTATTGGACTTTTTAATTTGACAGTGGTCATAAGGAGAGCGAATAATGCGAAATACGCCTCTGAGCATCTTCTTAGTTTTTCGGTAATCTTATTGTTAGGTTACGGCGTGATAATGCGCATGCGTGACTCTTGTGATATTCCACATCAAATAGAAATTCAAAGCATGTCAACAAGATACATTGCTCCTTAGACACGCTCATTGTCGTCTCAGGCCATACTTCTTTGAAGCTTGTTCTTGTTCCTCCTATATTGACTCCAATTCTTTATTTTAATTGATTTGCAGAGTCCAAAATGCGATTTGTCAACGCATTCTTCGTTATGGTGCTACTGTGCTTATTCTCAATGGGACATGGTATTAGCGCGGTATGTAGCGCATGGAAAAGTTTTATGCACGATTCCAATAATAATATTTCAGGCTTGCCATAGATACTGCGAAGGTATACGAAGAGGCAAGACTGATTGTCTACATTGGTGCACAAAAGCAGAAGAGCAGAGAGACAGAGGAAACTGAGACAGAAGCAGAAACCGATGAATAGAAAGTCAGTATGTGTGCGCGTAAAGATGATTGCGACAATGATGATAAGATGTGCATAAAGTATTGAAACGAAATACCGTGCACAGTGTCACAAATTTATGAGAAACTCAATCTAAGGAATCTTTCGCATCAGAAACACGAATGTAGAAATAATCCACAGTTCAAAAATATACAGTCGCAAAGTAAAAATGCAAATCCAAGCACATACATTAACAAAATCACGATGTCTGATGCCGTTGTAAACATTTAGCATTACTCAAGCGCCATTTCTTCTCTCCTCACAAACAGCAGCTCTTTTGGTATAGCTTATATACTAAGCTATATACTCACTATATGTACTTCTGCTTTCTAAGCGATGCTGCAATCTAAATCTTGACTTGGAAGCGTTTCCCCAGCCTAGCAGAAACTTAATGTGATGCGATCATTCAAAATCAACATGGACGAGAAACTCATAGCCAAAATCAATCCAAGCATTAAATGTTTTAGAGCAAAAAAAGTGTGGTTATGTAAAGGCTATTGCATGAGAAGGCGCAAAAGCAGTATAAGTTGAGCGGGTGCGGACGCGATGTGCGAATATCTTTGCCGTTGTAAATCTTGCGCCTCATGCCTTCTATGGGGTCCCCAAATGTGTTTTGAAGTACCTTATCAGGCATCATGTTTCATCGAGTTTTCGAAAGTCGTCGAAACATGATTCGAGTTCATCGAATCATGTTTCGACGAGTTCTATTCTGCAAACAGGCAACAGATAAGAAGGAGAAGCTGTGGTGGCATAAAAAATAGCAAAATAGTATTAGGCTGGAAACAAAGTTTTGCAACTGGTTTCATAACTTCACTCTCTCTGGATGTGGCGCACTCAAACTTTGGCATTATGTAGAAGGCGATGTGAGCTACAAGAGAGCACAAATTGTCTGAATTTTAAACACGAAATAGAAAAGTTTCATGCGTTTTTCGAAAACTAGTGAAATTTGAAAATTTTTAAGGTTTCAAGCTAAAATGAAGCCTTTGACAGCCTAGACCATGCACAGTAATCCAAATTCGTCTACAAATTATTGCTGGAGGTTGACTCCTTTGGCCTAGTAAGAAAGAAACAAAATTTAAGGGTATGTCGAGATTTGGCGTCCTCATAAAGTCGAACGAGTCGATTACGCAAGAGCTGCTAGGGACGACCGTCAATGACTAAAGAGTCCGGAGCTCAAATTCCGCCGAAACTTTACATAGTAAGGTTATTTGACCTGCCAAACGCGAATATCACATTCATTTGTTAAATGAACGCCTTTTTCCTTGTTTAAGGTGAGACCTCATATCGTACACCTACAGTAATCCCACAAAAAAGCATTTATCACACAATTTCACTATCGTTTTCGTGATCAGCATGTCGAATAACACCCTTGTGCCAAGTTTCAGCCAAATTCGTCAAACTTTGAATTTTTCCCCTTCATACCATGCACCTACCGTAACCCTCACTGCGACGTCAGAATTTGGTAGGACAGCAGCTGCGCTTGTAGCTTACATAATAGCCAACGCAGTGGCAAAATTTGAGTGCGCCATGTTGAGTGAAAGGGAAGTTATGAGACCAGTTGCAAAACTTAGTTTCCAACCTAATACATGCCACATGTCCAACTTGCTTGCAGAAAGCTAAGTGCCAGTATCCCGAGATACGTTGAGTTTTTGATGGCACTAATTAAGAAAGGCTTCTGTTGATAGAACAGGTTGATGCTATGATGCTATCGGATTTTAAAAAAAATTGTCATGAATTTGGATTTACTACTGTTAAAGTGAAGATTTCAAAGATTTGATTGCTCGGGGCCTTTTCTTGCAGCAGAAGCAAATAAGTTATAGAGACTTACTAAAGTTGAGTACTGGCAACTATCCATACGTATTGTTTTCATCTGAGGAGGTTTCGGTACACTTTGCAAGGATAAAACAAATTCACTGAGATCCCGTACCTGCAGCTTTTCTGGTTTTCTTCAAGTTCGAGTATAGTACAGCATTCAAAGTTGTTTTTAAGCTAGTCTCGGCAGTGTTCAGAGGCACCGCCTCAGACAGAGTGGCGACTCGCACAGACTAGCAGGAGATTCGCCTTTCCTTTTTAGTTTTGTTTTTGGTAAAAACTAGCCTTTTGACGACTTTGATTTAGCGGAAAGTTGCAAGGCTGGCTTCCAGGATCTTATGAACTATTTTTCTGTGTGGGGAAATCGCTGAAGTTGAATGATGCAAAGAAAACTCAAAAAGTTAAGGCTTTTTGTTTCTTACTTATCGGACTAAGTGAGAGCCTATACTTGATAGAGGGGTGGGGGGGGGGGCTTGTTACTTGTGGGTGGCAACAGAGATTGTTGCATATTACATCACCTGATGTGTCACGAGGTTTCTTCTCAAAATTGACCAAATAGTTTATATGACAGCGCTCGCAAAGTTACTTTCCTAAAACCTTTGAAATACATTTGAGTGATTCGAAAACTTTTACGGCTACTATGGGCTCTGTGTTTCCTTCCAGTATATATATCCAATTTTTTTGAAAAATCACGTACGCAAACCACCGTTTTCAAGTTGCTTTGAAGGAAGACGCTCAGACAATTCAAAGGAACATCCGCAGGACAAGCAGGATTTGCAGTGAGATTCCGCAGCACTTTCTTAACCATTGAGAAAGTGCACGCTCCAAAATGCGAGGTTTCCGCAGGAAATTGACGTCAGAGCGATCATAAACCGGAACTTCCGCGTAACGTTTCCGCAGCACTTTGACCTGCCAGCATTTTCGCATGATTTTGAGAGCGCATGCGCTTGCTATTGCAAAATAGCAAACGCATCTTTAGCAATCAACAGCGCATAGCTCATTGCTCTTTTCCCCACTAATTCGCTCCTGTTTCTTTTCTTTTCTTTCTTTTTTTTCTTTTTTCTTTAATGTTGGCGTAAGTAAACCTATACTATCCAAATTCCAAGTATTCTTGCAGACTTTGGTGCAGGTATGTGAACAATCATCACCAAGCTGCTGGAGGAGTGCTGGAAAAGGACTCAACGAAGCGACTTCATTTAAGCACAACCTCTTGTTCAGGTATGTCTAACTTTTCTGCCTTTTTTTGCCTTGATTGCTATAATACTCAAACATAAAACTACTATATTATTAGGTGTTGCATAAGTCTTGTTACACCTTAATTTCTTACGACGATAAGTCGTGAACTTCATAATTTTGATGGGGCTCAGAGGTTCCTTTCGATAGAGCAAAACAAGCTCTACAAGGTAGTACACAAAAGTTCGTACCAGCTCTGACATACCGTAAGTTGGCATATGTGAGTTGCACTGAAGGCTCAAAATTAGGAAAAATCCATATTTTCGTTTAAAAAAATCCTCCGCATCTCCAACTTGTTCACGCAGATTGCGCACCACATCAGACACTCATATGCATCGTTGCTGTATTTTTTCCTCATCTAAAAATTGAGAAGACGAAAATCTTCGTGCTTTTACAAGAAACGGAGCTATGCTGTTCTATTCATGTAGTTGTATACTACAGGCCCTTGCAAGTGTAACCGTAAATTTTCAGCTTTCCAAAAGCTCTAGTTTTCGAAAAATCCGAACTTAGCTTTTTTCACTAGGGTGTTCAATGCTAAATCAGGTAATTTTCAAAAAGTAGGGATTTTGGAGAGCTAACACTTACGGTTATAATTCCAAGGACTCGTGGTAAACGGCTACATGAATAAAAACAGCATAGCTCCGTTTTTGTAAAAAACAAGAAAATTTTCGTTCTCTCGATTTCTAGATAAGGAAAGAATACAGCAACGGTACATATGAGTGTCTGATATAGTGTGCAATTTTAATGCATAAGTTGGAAACTGTGGAAATTTCTTGAACAAAGTTATGAATTTTTCGCTATTTTTTGACCCTTCAGTATGACTCAGATTTTGGATGCAGACTTACCGTGGGTCGAAGTTGGTGAAACTTTTGCATACCATTTTGTAGAGCTTGCTTTGCTCTATCCAAAGGTATCCTGGAGCCCTGTAAAGAATATGAGGTGCATGACTTACCGCCATCAAAAGTTAAAGTGTGTCGCGGATTGGGATCCCCCGCTCCAGACGTCAGTGGTAAATTGCTCTCCTGCATCGGCGACAGGAGCGGAGGACTCCATCCGTGAGATAGAGTAACGACACGTGGGGGAAAGGTAGCTACTTGCGCCACGCTGTTATGGCCTGCCACGAGCACAACGCACACGAACTAGAGGCCCTAGGCTACCAACCAGCCCCCTACTGCCTACTGCCAGCCTTCTCGAGCCGTTCACACACGGACATTGTGGATCGCTTGCAACTTAGGCACTATCTAGAATCGTGCCCGTCCTTCCGACAGATGGAACCTTCCGAGACAAGTATACAAGGAACACGAACAGCATACAGATATAATGTGCCAAGGTCTGAGCCTTTGGCTACCACAATAGTCAAAACACTACAGCTCAAGTGCCCACCATTTATCCCTAGTTGAACCAACACACAAGACACTCAATACAATGGGCAGAGTACACACCGGCCAATGATCTCACCTAAGGGGTCGGTAAAAAGGAAACCCCCCGCGAAGTGGCTCCTCAGCCCTGCGGCAAGAAAGAAGCACACAGCCGGGTTACCTCGGTGCAGGTGCCAGTCCTCCAAGCGAGCAGGTGTTGAACATCGCTGGACCAAGAGAGTGCGCTGCTGGATCGATCGATAGACGGTTGAGGTAGTCGGCCGCTCGCTGCTAGACAAGTGTGGGAGAATGCGTGACTTGTGCGAAGTTAGACGTGGGAACGAGAGGCGGGGCAGCGCGAGGACTGGCAGTTTTAGGACCCATTGCTCTGCGGTGGCAAACTCCCTATAAGGAAGTCGCGCAATCCGCGACACTCCGGGCGACGAGAAAAAGGTTCCGAGGTAGGCACCAGTCTACCACCTTACCTACGACTACGTGTTAAACATACACACATGACTACGAGTAAAGTTACCCTAGTTACACGCGCGCTGGCCTACCGCGTATCGTGACAGCCGGTTGTCTCACGGGTTAGCATGGAGAGTCGTCGGGGGCTCTACGTCGGGACTTCTGGTGGGTCTTCCGGCAGTTGTGGAACGGCACTTGTGTTGACGGCGATCGAAATCGGCGACATTGACGGGAGTTGTGGTATCGGCATCTGACCATTCGACCATGACTTGACGTTGACGTGGATCTTCTTGGTGACGTGACGTACAGCGGCTTGACATAGACTGAACGGCAGGTGTCGGCGATTCAAGGTTTTAATTTAGCCTACGTGGCGCGGGTTTTCACGCCGGGGGAAGAATTTAAATAGGGAGGGGGAGAGTTTTCCTCGCGACACAAAAGAACCCAGGGTCAAGTCAAAGAACAAAAGAAGGGAATCCCACAAAACAAAAAATATCAACACGGTCTCCCTCCGTGGCCCCAAAAAACGCAAGTTGTGGTAGCAAGTAGACGTGAGATGTGGACATCGTAGTCAACCTAAATCAGAGTTGGCAACGATATACAGGGCGAACTTAAGGTCCGCCGAAAACAAACAAAACAAAGATAAAACCAAAGAAAAACTAAAAAACCGTGAGTTGTGGGAGATCCAAGCACAATGGGGAAGAACCAAAAAGCAGCACTCTCTACGAGTGCTCCGTAGCATCAACCTAAAATAAAGTTGACGACAAAAACAAAGGAGTGAGCTTAAGGCTCACCCCAAAGACCGTAAATTGAGGAGAGAAAAAGGCAAGTGAGGTAAAACGTACAATGTGGAAAAGGCAACTTACCTGCGAGGTGATCCTTTGATCTTTGCCCCTCGCCTGTTTATTTCCGCTAAGGCCTTACACTGCTCGAGATGCAAATCATACTCCGTGCGGCTGATGTCGCTAACTCCATGCGGGTTCTTGAAACAGAAGGAGGTCTCGTGTTCCGTGGATTCGCATCTCCTGCATTTCCTTCCGCGGTGAGGACAGTCCGCTTCGGCATGTCTGGCGCAGCAAAGGAAACAACCTCCTCGCGTCGCATTCAGCCTCATCTTCTTGGTCAAGTGCCGATAGACATCGCATCTCGAAGGCGAATGTCGTCCTTTGCAGAAGTGACAACGAGTGGTTTCCTCTGCCCGTCGATGTGTATGCCATTCTGGAGTTCTGGACTCTCCCCTCCGCTCAGGCTGCCTTTGGGAAATGGGCGGTGGGGCCCCATCCTGGGGGGCGGCGGAACGCTGTCGGGGCGTAGAAGGGACTGACGACGTTGTCGAACCTTCTTGACGAGCGATCAACTCAAACGCCTTCTGCAGGTGATAGTGTGCTGTGGAAGTTGAAGGCCGCTGAAGCAATTCCTGGACTGTCTGGTGCAAGATGCTAGGTGGCGGCTGTGCTGATGTACGTTGGGATGGCTGTACCGGCTGTGGTTTGGGCTTAGGTTTCCTCTTCCGTGGCTTTGGGAGTTGCGGTGCAGTTGGAGTCATTGTAATCGATGGTGGTAGCGGTGTGGAGTCGAGGGCACCTCTGCCTCGCAGCTGTTCTTTGAGAACTCCTCGATAGCACTCATGCACAAGTGACATTTGTGCCACGATGAGGCTTGCTGCGTAAGTGACAGTTTCCAACTTGCGGAACGTGATGTCATACTTGGCCAGGAGATCAAGTCTCGACTGGAGCTGCTCAGGTCTCATGTACAACCCACATATGACTTCCCTCAGGATCTCGTGATGGCGTCTGTTGATGTTATAGATGTTCTCGAATAACACGTCCATGCGGTTGATGATGTCTTCTGGACCTGGCTGCGGCCTATGACTTAGTTCCTGCAAATAGTTGGTGGCATCTGCTGTCAGCCGAACTAGTCCTTCCATCGAGCCAGAAATAAGCACAGCCGTAAGGTGCGCTGAACTATCTCCGAATTCCTGTCTCTTCTGCGGGTGGATCGATTTGAGCTGAACCTGTTCGAAGAAGTCCTTGTGGATAAAGTTATCAAGTGCTACCAGATCTGCGTGACTCAACTGCGCCGGGCTAAAAATGTGCTCTGTGGAGAGTGCCATAGTCATCCGTTGTAGCAGTTGGACGGCTGGTCGATACTCCCTTGGCCGCCTCTCTTCGTTTTTGTGCGCCAAATCGTCATGGTGTAGATGGTTAGTCTACTCGTTTCGATTTACCCTGAAAAGAACGAAAGAATGACAGGAATAAGAGAGCACATCGTACGTAAGCACAACGGACTCACTTATGGTTAGTAGAAAGAATGAGAAATGAGAGAGATGAGAAAGAAGGAAGAAAGGATACACAAATGCCACTAAAGGGAAGAGAAGTAGGAAAGAGAGTGTAACTTGGGGATGCGATAATTAGTGTTAGTAGCATGCGGTTATTAGGTTATGACATATGAGGTCAGGTTAAATAAGTGTGAACACAAGAATCAAATGTGGATTTCGCAATAGTCAACACCCAAGAAACAAAGGATCTACGTGTGTAGACGGAATAGACACATGTGAAGATGTTAATTCCACGATGCACCGCTACACAACTGATAAAAAGACAAAGAGGGAATGAGAGAATGAAATGAGAATGAATAAGAGAAAGATTAGAAGAGAATATCCCAAAAAGTATGAGCCACGCATGTTTTTGCATTGAAAGAGAGAGAGAAACGAAAAATCAGAGTAAATAAGATATAGAGGATAGATGTGGCTCACTAGAGAATGATAAGGAAAAAGAGTAAGAAAGAAACAAGGAAAAAACACATAACGCGAAAACGAGAGAAAACAATCCAAATCCACAAATTGCATAAGGCAATTGATTGCACACGCTGGCTAGCTTCCATTCGTGGCGGGACCAGTCCCTCTGTCACGCATATTGTGGAGCGCGATAAAAACCGCGCTTGCAACCGCAACGCATGTGGCTAGAGCATGATAAAGATACATGCTAGACACAAACGTCGCTTGTGGAATGAAGCGCGTCAATGATGACGTGCAAATGGGGATAGAGACTTGGCCTTTCGAGGAGGCTGTATCCTCGTAGGCGATGTGGAAGGCTTACGTCTTGGAGACGTTCTTTTGCGCTCAACTACGGGTGTGTAATCATCCTTTGCGCGGATTTCCAGGGGATATAGCCTAGATAGAGGCCTCTTGAGGATGTTTCCATTCGGCACTCGTACCTCTGCTACTCTCACGCTATCATGATTACTGCCACATAGTCGAATCACAATTCCCATCCTCCATTGTCCTCTGGGCACATTGTCTTCCGCAATAATCACGAGATCGTTCACTTGTGGATGTTCAGATGTGTATCTTTGCTGGTGTAGACGGCATTGATGGCGCTGGATAAGGGCAGAGAGGTAATCAGTACGCCACACTTCCCAGAAAGAATCTAGGATAACTTGGGTTTCCCTATACCACTCTGCTAGTCTATGTCCATCGACAGCAATGTCGTGATCCTGTCCTTGCGAGGGTAGTTGTAGACTGACTTCCGGCGAAATGAAATCGATCGGTCGTAGAATACGGAAAGAAACGTCCTTCTCTCTATAAGGTGTTATAGGGCGAGAATTAATGACAGCTTCTATCTCCACAACTATCGTTCGCAGTTGTTCCCATGTCAGTCTCGACTTTCCTACGGTCTTCTTAAATGCGGACTTGAACAGGGCAACTAGTCTCTCATAAAAACCTCCTTTCCAGGGGGAGACTGGAGTAATGAACTTCCAAGTGACCCTGTGGTTAGTGACAAAGTCGTAAATGTCATTCCTACAGTGAGGAGCAAAAAACAAACTGTTAATGGCATCCTCTGCTGCACGAAATGTACTCGCGTTGTCACTATAAATGACGTCTGGTGTTCCTCGTCGTCCAACAAATCTGCGAAAGGCTAGTAGGAAGTCGTGAGTGGAGCAAGAACTAACAACCTCGAAGTGAACCCTCTCGTAGCCATACAGGTGATCAAACAAATTCATGCTTTTGCCTTCATTCCGATGTTGTCTCTATAGGCAATTGGTCCGAGATAATCCAACCCTATATTCTGAAATGGTCTAGATCTTCTTACTCGCTCTTCTGGCAAGCTTGGCATATCCGGATAACGGTATGCTGGACCATTAGCTTTCTTGCAAACGACACATGTGCGTAGAATCCTATCAACTGTACGGCGTGTAGATGGTATAAAAAAGCGTCGACACAATTGCGCTATCGTCCCATAAGTGCCTTGATGGTAAGATGTAACATGGGTATGAAGTACAATGAGAGACGTTAGCCTGTGGGTTGGCACCAATAATATGGGTGCTGTGCGATAAGCCTTCTCCATACGAGCGGGACATCTTATTAGTCCGTTTTCGTCACAATGCGCGTTAAATCGGTGAAGTCGAAAACGTTCCAGAAGATGACCCGATTCGCGATAATGTTCGCGAATAACCAGATTCTCAACTAAGACAATGTCTTGTGCCGTAATATGGCCGGCGAACGAAATTTGAGATAAATTTGGAATTGCCTTGTAGAGAAGTTGCCTACTCGCGAATGTGAGACACTCGACAATCCTACGTCGCAAAAATCGAAGGATGTAAACGGAGATCCGCAAAAGCATGTAACCGTTCGTGGCAAAGAATGGAATAACCAAAACATGTGAATCATCTCTAACCAATGATACCTGTGTGAATTCCTTATCCTGTTCCGATGTTGTTACGGGCGGAATCGTGAAGTCCATATCGTTATTAGGCCAATCTTTAGGAAGTCGACTAATGAACGATGGTCCTGTCCACCAGACGTGATCCGCAGCTTCCTTCGTCGCTAGACCACGTGTAGCATGATCCGCTGGATTATCTTCGGAAGCAACGTAGTGGAACTTGACGTCGATGCCTAAATCTTGAAGCTGTTTAACGGTCTTACGAATAAAGGTTACTCGATTATGGACGAATTGTCTTAATGGCCTGGTGGAATGGATCCAATCGAGAACAATCTGGGAATCTGAAAAGATGTGAATGGACGAGATCTTAAGGTCCAATTCTTTTTGCAGGTATTCGGCTAGAGAGACACAGCTTCTGGCTGCCAATAATTCCATCCTTGATATGGTAATCGGCGTAGGCTCGTTGAGGTGCGATCTTGCCATAATGAGGTGTGAAGTAGTCGTATTGTGGGCTCGGCTTACCAAATATGCGCAAGCAGCAAACACTCGTTTGGAAGCATCTCCAAAGATGCACAAATCGAATGTATGCGCACTGCGTGTGGTTACTCGTCTAGGAAGGGGCGGTAACGGATCCTGTACGTTGTGACAGATACGTCGCCACTCCTTTTGCACTTCCTCGTCCAATTGATCGTCCCATCCAAGCTTCTTGATCCACAAATCCTGTACGAAGAGCTTGAAAGGAACTGTAAAGAGAGTCAGAAGTCCTAGAGGGTCATATGTGGATGCATAGGCTCTGAGAGCTGTGCGTTTCGAAACTACTGGGTACTCCAATGTCCTGATTGGTATAGCAAACGTATCCCGTTCAGGCGACCACGTAATTCCTAATAGCTTCATGTGGTCAGGTTCTTTGGCACGGTCTTTTGGGTCTATCTGTTGATTGACTGCCGACGATGAGCACAGGAATTCTCTCAAATTCATGTGCATGTGGTCGAATATGGACTTCGCTGTCCTGTACTTCTGCAGAGCTTCGTCAGGCGATGAAGCACCTAGGATAACGTTGTCCACATACGTATTTCGCTCAATCTCTGTACGAAGAGGTGAGTTCATGTGGCGAAGATAGATCCTAATGGACGCGGCCAATACGAATGGGGAAGACTTGACACCGAATGGGATCCTTGTAAAACGAAAATAACGCAAGTTATCCTTGTCTGGAGGTCTGTTTACGTCCTTCAGCCACAGGAAACGTGTCACATCTCGTTGAGAAACTTGAAGTCGAACTTGTTGGAACGCTTTTTCGACGTCAGCAATAAGAAGATGCTTGTGCAGCCGTGCTCGGAGTTGGATTCCTGCTATCTCCGGCAACAATGATGGTCCTTCGTAGAGGCAGTCGTTCAAACTCGGATATCCTCTCATATGCGAAGAAGCATCGAATACTATTCTCAGCTTGGTGGTAGCTGAGGACTCCTTGAAGACGGCTTGATGCGGGATGTAGTAAACGAGATGGCTGTCTGTAACGTGTTCGCTTACTTCCTCGATGAAGCCTAATTGTAGATGTTGCTCTATGGCTGAACAGTAATCCTTCCATACCGACGGCTGTTCACGTAACCTCTGGTACTGGCTGACTAGTCGGCAATAAGCTAACTGTTTATTGTTGCCCAGTTGGGGATGTGACTCCTCCCAAGGAAACTGTACGTAAAGGAACCCATTATCAAAACATGCGGTGTCTTCGAAGTGTTTAAGAATAAGAGAATTGTAAATAGCGTCTTCGTCGTCATGTGGATCATCTTTAATACCCAAGCGCTCTAATTGCCACAATCTGGCAACGATGTCCTCGTCTTCATTTCCTTCTGTTGATTCGTCGCTCCTGGTGGATGTTGATACGAGCAGACTTGCGAAAAAAAGATCCTGAAACAACGCTACCAAACCTAGTGTGAGTCAAGACTAATCCTGATGGGAGGCAGACGGACGATCCTTGAGTGATAATATCCCAAAAGTAATCGATACCTATAAGAACGTTGACATAGACTTTCGTGGCATCGTTGTAAGCTGGGAGATCGAATCCATACTGCTTAATAAACTCGATGTCTTCTGTGGATAGTTTTGGAGCGCGTGTATCATGGGTAAGTTGATCCTTAGTGCGAACAAAGACTGTAAACTGCTTGTCGAATGAATCGACAAGTGTGAGATCCACCTTTCCTAGAACTTCGGTGATCTCGTTTCCTCCAAATGTCGTCAAAGTAATAGGCGCATGATCGTATACGCGAAGACCTAAACGGGCAGCTGTGGACTTAGTGATGAAGCTCGTTTGTGCTCCAGAATCCAGTAGAAGTGCTATTTCCTCCAGTTGTCCTGACGAATTCAATGCCTTAGCCTTGACTAGCATCAGAGCTGGAGCTATTCTTTGATCCAAATTGCTGTTGTAAAGATGAGATCGCAAGTAACACTGTACGTAATCCTGGTGTTCGTTATTGCACCAACGACTGTCCACTCGATCTTGTCTGTGCCGGATATGGAGATCCTGATCGTGGTCTTCTTCGACGTTCCGGGGAAGGTGAATATCGTGAAGCGTCTCGCACGGGTACGTCAAAACGAACTCGTGGAGATGGGGAACGAGAACCAGACTGAGAATTGGAACTCGATCGGCTACGGTAACCTCTCTGTTCGCGCAATTGATAGTAACGATCACGAGAATACTCGGGATCTTCTGCTATCCCTTGCTGGACTCCTTGATGGCGAAGAGTCTCTAGAGGAATGATGACTTCTCGCAGCTGGTCGTGATCCACGATTACTCGTTCTGGCTCTTGGGGATCGACTTCTTCTGGACTCACGTGTACAGAGCAGTCGATGATGAAACGCTCCGCAATTCCCACAGGCGGGATGATCGCATTGATCCTGACGATGACCGTCTCGCAAGCACTTCCAGCACAATCCATAGAACTGCACAATCTTGCGTCGCGTAGTTATCGGCATTCGCTGGTCACATCGACGAGAAGAATGATCAAGGGAATCACAGAAGCAACATGCGGAAGGGTTATACTGAACCCTTGAAGGACTTGGCACCGAGATGGTGCTGTGGAGGTATCTCTATTAACAGCATAAGTACTACTACGGGAGCAGGTCTGCTCAAATCGTTCTCTAGACGTGATGATATTGTCGAGATGAATCATGACCTGTTGAAGATCGAAATCGGCTTGTCTCTGGAACTCGACGTCATTGAGCCTTTCCTAGATGAACAAAGGAAACTTGGTTCGCACGAGATCAATGATGGTAAGGACTCGATTAAGATCTTCAAAACGCTTGAGGGCATGAAGGATACCTGAGATTCGGAACCATGTGTTACGCATGTCAGAAGCTGAATCGGTAGCAGGTGGAAGATCCTTGAGCTGCTGATGGAGTAGTGCTCTAGTTCTCCTCGGGCAATCGTATCGCTTCTTCAATGCCTGTACAAGCTGGTAGTAATTGTTCTGCCCTGGCTCCAGATCCTGTAGTACCACTCTCGCGTCTCCCTTAAGTAAATTCTGCAAATAGAGATACTTCATTCTGAGATCAATGCTAGGATCGCTATGCACAGCCAGCTCGAAAGCACACCAGAACTGTTGAAATTGAGTGACGTCTCCATCGAATTGCGGCAACGTTAGTTTTTCCAAATGGATTGCTAAGTGCTGCGAAGGGGACGAAACTGACGTTTCAGTTCCCGTGGGCTGGAGCTGTGGATGTCTTGACTGTTGCACAACGCTCGTTTGCATGTCTACAGGTGTGGAATTGTCCATGGGGCTGCGATCTTGTCGCTGTGGAGTCGCAACTTCCAATACTGGCGTATCGCTATCCTTGCTGATGGAACTGGCAAGTCCACGAATACGAATCGATTGAAGCTGTTCACTATCCGTCTCAAGCGTGTTCTGTAGAGTTCGAAGGAGAGCTTCAGCATCCGCCTGATGTTGATCAATGCTAAACTCCTCAACAAACTTGTCGTACGCCGTCTGATCCGCAGTCAAATTGGATGTAATAACGTGATTCAGAAGCGTGTCTCGACGTTCACGGAGTAACGAAAGCGCAGATTTCAAACAGGCAATATGGAGTCGCGTAGATGCTTGTCTCTGCTGGAGCTGTTGGAACTGCTCACTTGCAGGAGCGTCGAGCGCTACGGGAGTAAGTAACTCAGGACTTAGTTGCTTCCTAGCGGTATCCAGGTCCTCGATGGCCTTGATGATTCTGGGGATATAGTTCTCGACTGTCGTCATATCGATCGATAGCTTTGCACTCGGCAACTTGCAGGAGGCGGTGACTGCAAACCTAAATCCTGGAATTGTAATGTGTGGACATGGCAAAAAGGGAATGTGCTACTACTTCCGGACGTAGCGGCACGAATGGTGAACACGACGAACATAAGCGAATGACAAGTGATAGACAACAAACAAAGACCTTATATTGGCAATGCTAGATGTCACAATGATAGAACAGCGAGAATGCAGGCAGGGAATAGGCGGGTTTTACCACAAGAAACACAGGGAACTAAGCGGTTTGGCACAACTGACGCTGAGACATCCCGTTAGAAGTAGGTGGCTGCAAAATGCGAGCATAAATGTGGTGGCTATAAATTTTAGGGGTGATACCCATCCAAGATCACAGCAGGCGATTCCTCCGCAGGCCTGATGACGTGTCTCAAGGCGGACAGAGCTAGTGCCTACCAAGGGCCTCGATGTCTGCAGAAAAACCTGGTCACCAGAGGGCACCGGCAGCACGGACAATAGGCAGATATCACACGGCTTGTGCCACTCAAGGCATGTGAGGGATCACCCTACTCTCAGCTAAGTGTACTGGCGGTAGTCGCTCACTCGCGTCAGCCCAGTCTCATCGGATCCGGCTACTGCATGAAGGATGCGATCTAATGAAGAAACAAAGAGCACAAATATGTATACACTGTACAAGCACCTGAAATGGGGAGTAAAATTAGAATTTGCATTGCTAGCTAGGGACGCTAATGCGTAAAGAGCGTGTGTGCGGGCATACGCAAGTAAGGTCCGATCGCAAAAGCTAGACATAGGTTTGCTATCCCTATGGCTAACTCCGTCTCGATGCACCATGTCGCGGATTGGGATCCCCCGCTCCAGACGTCAGTGGTAAATTGCTCTCCTGCATCGGCGACAGGAGCGGCGGACTCCATCCGTGAGATAGAGTAACGACACGTGGGGGAAAGGTAGCTACTTGCGCCACGCTGTTATGGCCTGCCACGAGCACAACGCACACGAACTAGAGGCCCTAGGCTACCAACCAGCCCCCTACTGCCTACTGCCAGCCTTCTCGAGCCGTTCACACACGGACATTGTGGATCGCTTGCAACTTAGGCACTATCTAGAATCGTGCCCGTCCTTCCGACAGATGGAACCTTCCGAGACAAGTATACAAGGAACACGAACAGCATACAGATATAATGTGCCAAGGTCTGAGCCTTTGGCTACCACAATAGTCAAAACACTACAGCTCAAGTGCCCACCATTTATCCCTAGTTGAACCAACACACAAGACACTCAATACAATGGGCAGAGTACACACCGGCCAATGATCTCACCTAAGGGGTCGGTAAAAAGGAAACCCCCCGCGAAGTGGCTCCTCAGCCCTGCGGCAAGAAAGAAGCACACAGCCGGGTTACCTCGGTGCAGGTGCCAGTCCTCCAAGCGAGCAGGTGTTGAACATCGCTGGACCAAGAGAGTGCGCTGCTGGATCGATCGATAGACGGTTGAGGTAGTCGGCCGCTCGCTGCTAGACAAGTGTGGGAGAATGCGTGACTTGTGCGAAGTTAGACGTGGGAACGAGAGGCGGGGCAGCGCGAGGATTGGCAGTTTTAGGACCCATTGCTCTGCGGTGGCAAACTCCCTATAAGGAAGTCGCGCAATCCGCGACAAAGTGTGTTAAGAATTGTGTAAAAACCTAATATTATTATTTTGTAGAAAATATTAGGTTGAAGCAAAAGTTCGTTCGCTTTTTTAATGAACTTTTCAAAAGTTCATTAAAAACAAGATAACTGGATAACAAGAATAATATTAGAAAGAGCAAAGGGTGTGCCTTCACTTCAATTTCGGAATTTTGAGAAGAGCTCGTTGAAAATTCCAAAACTACCCCATAAGGTCCAGAACAGGCTAAACTTTCGGTCCAATCGGTTGGATGTTCAAACAAAGCAAAAATAATTTGGTAGAAATATATCAAAACAAAGGGGGATCTCTCTCACTCATACATGTCATATCACAATACGCACACAGAAATGCTCTTTGTGACTGTGCAAAGTTTGACTGATTAAACTTCTCTATGAAAAGTTCTGACTTTAGAAAAAAAAAACCAAATCCTTAAAAATCATAGCTTTTCGTCGTTTAACCAGCGCGAATTTCCTGCAGTCAGAAAGAGCAGGCTATGAAAGCTATGAGGGCTTCGATTTTTGCTGCAACTTTCAGATCTTTTGCGTCTAAACACGGGAAATTTTGAAATAAAGTATTGTCTTCACCGGCTTCGATCTCTGAAGCATGATTTTATTGAAGGGTGCCTCAGTCATCTTTGGAATGAACAAGAATTCCTCTTGCAAACCAAAATGAACATGTGCAGATCATTGGAGAAGTAAGGAAGTAATGAGTTTTTTAAAATGGTGGGAAGAAACTTTTATTTCTCTAGTGTTCGTTCGCACCACATCCTTAAATTTTGGGTGTGGAGCGAACGAAATCTAGAGAAACAAACGAAATCTAGAGAAACAAACGAAATCGGCTGGAAAAATCTTCTGATTTTTCCAGCCGATTTTAACAGTTTTATTTTTATTTTGAAGTGTAAATCAAGCTCTATAAAATTGCTTTAATGGCCTACCATTTGTTGCATAGATAGGAGCAGTAGAAGAAAATGATCCAAATATTGGATTTTCTGTGTAGGATCATAAAAAATCTGAAACTTGCAGTAAAATTTAGAGCGTCCGGTCTGAAAGGCTTTGTTTTGGTTTTCTAATTGCGCAAAGTTTGTGCTGATTGGACGTCTGTATCAAAAGTTAGGATTTTTGAGAAAAATGCAGAAATCAATTAAATCTGCCTTTTTGTATTGCTTGCTCGTAAATCATGATCTTTGATAGAGACCTCCAATCAGCACAAAGTTCAGTTAGAAAGACAAGTAATAAAACCTGTAAGACGGGCCGCTCGGGTTTTTGTTGCAAGTTTCAGATTTTTTATGACCCTACATAGAACATTCAAAATTTGGATCACTTCCTTCCATCGCTCCTATCTACGCAGTAGATGGCCACTAGTAAGTAGCTAAAGTACCTTTGCGAAGAGCTTGGTTTACCCTTCCAAACAAAAATAAAATCGTTGAAATCGGTTGAAAAAATCACAAGGTATGAATTTTTGAAAATGGTGCGAATGAACTTCAAGGACGACCTAATATTTTCTCAATAATTCATAAAAATTGAACGTCATTTCTGTACCGTTGGAAAGTCTTACACATATTTTTTGTACGAAAACTCTGATATATTGGGTCGAACTAGAAAGCCTTGATTTTTTTGCTGAAAGCTCCACAGATATTCAAATCTGTCTCAAAGCTTTTTTTGTTGAAAATTTCAAGACTTCCGAAGTTTTAATAGATCGTCCAAACCTCCTCTATTTCTGAGCGAAGAAGTTGCAAAATGGAACCTTTGCGGCAAGGCGCGATTTACACCAAAAAATTTCAGTTATTTCTCATCACAGAAAGGAGAGGAACCCGAATTCGGCTTCAGTCGCGCGGAGAAGAAAATGACATCCGATAAGTGGAAACGGGACATTTTCCCATATTACCATCTTCTCCTTCTCATTGTTTTCCTTAAAGCGCATCTTATCGCTTGTAAATGAATGGTTATCTTTGCCTTTATCTTATTCTTCCATTCTCTTCCATCAGTATGACATTGTTTTTTAATTCTTAATATCTGCCTATTTTTCCTAACCTTATTCGGTTATGCATATATTTTGATTAATGTTGATTATCATTTTATATAATGCTTTTATAATTTCATGTATATTCATTCAAGAATACTTCATTTTTCTTTATCGATTCTTAGCCTCAATAATCTCCTAATGTGCATTTACCACCGCCTATTGTGATTCTATAGGTGTCTGCATAAAACGATACACTGCGCCATTTGTTTTTCGATAAAACTACTTCGCTGTCTATGTCTCTTAGCATCTCGAAAGTTGGAAAAATGCTTCCATCAGAGTAATAGCTTACAAAAAAGCGAAAAACTAGTACTTCAAAATGAAGCTTGATATGGAAGAAACGGATCGCGAATTAAAAGCATTTCCGCAACGTGCGGAACTCCAATCAAAGTACTGCGGAAACCCTGTACCCTGAGGATGCAGCGTTTTCACAGGATTTCTGCCGGGTCACCTGCGGAAATCCTGCGAAAGCGCTGCGGAAGTTCCGGACGGTTGTCTGAGCGCATGGAAAAATTAGTGAAATATCATATAGGGTTGTTTGAAAAATTTCACCTGCTTCGGGTTTCAACTTCGATTCGCCAAACCTCTTAGGAATGATCATTACAAGTGTGATAATTAATGATTGTTACATTTAATTGTTACAACGACTGTTACAATCTACAAAAACTTGGCAATTTACTTTCACGGCAATAATTTTCACATTCGTTTTGTTGTCCTTTTGAGGTGCGGCACATCAAACTTCTATGGAAACGAGAGCATTTGTAAAACAGAAACTATAAAAGAAGTTTTTGCGTAAGCGAGTTCACTGAATACGTTCCTGAATTAGCAGTTCAAGAAGAGGTATAAAAACGGGGCACTTTTGAACCGAGCCAATACAGAGAATGACTATTCAGAAAAAAGTTATCCAAAACAAGGCCGCAACGCCAGGTACGAGCCTCACTCTCGCTCAACTTGATTCGCGTTAGATATTTGGAGATACTAATTGTCTCGGAGAAGTAGAACAGACACTACAATTTGCAACAACCAGTTGATTGCGCACTCAAAGCAACCAAACAGTTTTATCAAGATGAGAAGGATGGCATCCAAAGAAGACCCACAAGGGAGGAGAACTAAGGACGAATCATGATGATTCAGATGGCCATTTCAGGGGGGGGGGTGGAAAGGTAACCAGAAATTGAAATTAGTGTTCGATGTGTTTGTTATAAAATGAAAATTAGTGCAAGAAGTGTTTGCTACAAACGTTAGAATTTGTGAAAGTTTGGAAAGAGAAGCTTGCTAATTGGTACGCATGCGTCGCAAAGCTGCTCAATTCTCTACGCAAACAAGGGAAAATGATTCAATAGTTAGTTTATCCAAATCATAGGTTGCAGATACCCGTAGGTTGATGACAGTGGCAAAACTTATCCACAGACAAGTTTGCTATCATACGGGCAAGATCAGATCACTTGATGTTTGCACAAAGGGTCAAGATGAAATCAAACCTTGCTCTGTTCTAGGTTAAAATTCACATTATTGAACCGCGTTCGCGAATAAGAATTGTTCGCTCTCTTGGGTAAGGTTTACTTTCAAAAGTAGGATTTACCCTCAAGGTTCGCCGATCGATACGGGCTATTGCTTTTCGAAGTAAACCTATCCTATCCTCAAGGGTTCGTTGATGAATACGGCAAATGAACCCTGGAACTAAAACGTATTCTTGAGGGTAAGTTTTACTCTCAGGGTTCCTTGAAGGCAGCGTCCAGCCAGAATTTGCCCCCCCCCCCATGTTTTCTCATTCTGGGGCCTTTCCGTGGCCCTGATTACAGTTCCGAACTTCAAACTTTCCAAAATTCACAAAAAAGACCGGACTCCTGGGAACCTTGTCTTCAGGGCGCGGATGAGTTTCAATCGCTAATCCCCGTCGGCATGCCAGCGGCGAGGAGCTGCAGCTCTATGGGTGCAGTTGCAGCAGTGCACAGCTTCTGCTCACTATCATGTCAATACGTGTCGGGAGGCAGTCCCTGGCTGAGAGGAGTCTGTCAGACTCCACCCAACCAGGGACTTCCAGACCCTTGTCTCCACTCAGAGACAACCTTAAAGACCGGACCAACGCAGTTACCCCTTTTCTGGAGCTTACACTCAGTATCGAAACTAATCGGAGGGGATTAGGTTTAGCCTGGACACTGCCTTTGATGAATACGGTTGATGGTATCGATCTCTCAAACTATGGGGTTTGATGCTCAAATGAGAGGGTTGATTCTTGCGTGGTCCGTCAATTCTTTTCCGGAGTGCTTATGGAGGAAGCAGGCTTACATCAGCTTATGCGAAATGTCATTGACTGAATTTAAATGACAAACATAGATTGACCGTTAATGTATTTGATTTTTGTTGAGCATGCAAAAAAAACGCTTGAAATCACACAAAATTGAACTTTAAAAAAGCTTAAACTCAAATTTGACGTACATTTCGCTCCGTGCGTCGCTCTTTTGATCGCTGTTTTGACATGCATTGCATACATTAATGACAACGAACGAATGCAGAAGGAAATGTATAGACCTATGCCAGTTTCTATATAACCGTTGAAAAGAATCCCCACAAAGTGATTCTGTAATCTGAATAAAAAAATCTTTTGTTATGCAAACAAAAGCATCTCACATCAGATTTTTCATATCACCTTCAAAATCTCCGACCCTGAATTTAACACAGGCTTCTAAGGGGAAGTGCGGTCAATTTAAGCCCGTTCCAAAGATTTACTCAATCCCGGTGTTACAAATCATGAACTTTCATCGTCTGGACTATGTGTTGCCAACTGCTTTTTTAACTGATAAGTAAAAACACTCAAAACTTGCCAAATTTGAAATGATGCCAGTATAATGGCAAACTTGTCTGTTGATAAGTTTTGCCATTGTCATCAACCTACGGATATCTGCAACCTATAATTTGGATAAACTAACTATTGAATCATTTTCCCTTGTTTGCGTAGAGAATTGGGCAACTTTGCGACGCATGCGTATCAATTAGCAGGCTTCTCTTTCCAAACTTTCACAAATTCTAATATTTATAGCAAACACTTCTTGCACTAATTTTCCTTTTATAACAAACACGACGAACACTAAGTTCAATCTCTGGTTACCTTTCCACCCTCTCTGAAATGGCAACATCTGAATCATCATGATTCGTCCTTAGTCCCTGGTTCTCATCTTGATAAAACTGTTTGCTTTAAGTGCGCAATCAACTGGTTGTTGCAAATTTTAGTGTCTGTTCTACTTCTCCGAGACAATTAGTACCTCCAAATGTCTAACGCGAATCAAGTTGAGCAAGAGTGAGGCTCGTACGTGGCGTTGCGGCCTTGTTTTGGATAACTTTTTTCTGAATAGTCATTCTCTGTATTGGCTCGGTTCAAAAGTGCCCCGTTTTTATACCTCTTCTTGAACTGCTAATTCAGGAACGTATTCAGTGAACTCGCTTACGCAAAAACTTCTTTTATAGTTTCTGTTTTACAAATGCTCTCGTTTCCATAGAAGTTTGATGTGCCGCACCTCAAAAGGACAACAAAACGAATGTGAAAATTATTGCCGTGAAAATAAATTGCCAAGTTTTTGTAGATTGTAACAGTCATTGTAACAGTTAAATGCAAAAATCATTAATTATCACACTTGTAATGATCATTCCTAAGAGGTTTGGCGAATCGAAGTTGAAATCCGATGCAGGTGAAATTTTTCAAACAACCCTGCATGATATTTCACTGATCTCTCCATGCGCTCAGACAACCGTCCGGAAGTTCCGCAGCGCTTTCGCAGGATTGCAGGTGACCCGGAGGAATCCTGCGAAAGCGCTGCGGAAACACTGCAAACAGATTTTCCGCAGTACTTTAATTGGAGTTCCGCCTTTGCAGTTTTCGCTTGTGATTCGCGATCCGTTTCTTCCATATCAAGCTTACCGAATAAGGTTGGGAAAAATAGGCAGATATTAAGAATCAAAAAACAATTTTATACTGATGGAAGAGAATGGAAGAATAAGATCAAGGCAAAGATAACTATTTATTTACAAGCGATAAGATGCGCTTGAAGGAGAAGGTGGTAATATGGGAAAATGTCCTGTATCCAATTATCGGAATGCCATTTTCTTCTCCGCGCGACTGAAGCCGAATTCGGGTTCCTCTCCTTTCTGTGATGAGAAATAACTGAAATTTTTTGGTGTAAATCGCGCCTTGCCGCGAAGGTTCCATTTTGCAACTTTTTCGCTCAGAAATAGAGGAGGTTTGGACGATCTGTTGGAACTTCGAAAGTCTTGAAATTTCAACAAAATAAAGCTTTGAGACAGACTTGAATATCTGTGGAGCTTTCAGCAAAAAAAATTAAGTAATAGTAAAAGAGAAATTTGTGTGTGTTGTGTCGAACTGTGCGCAAGGCTGCTTCGTCAATCCAAGGAGTCAGAACCTCAAAATTCACCTAAATTTCACATATCAAGCTTACTAGACCCGCCAGTCTAGAAGTTTAGGGTGAGACCCTATATCGTGAACCTGCACTTATATTACAAAAAGCCCTTATCATGCAACTTCCATATCGGTTTCAGCATTCGGGTAATCCCACTAAACCAAGTCAATCAAATCTGTCAAATTTTATAAATTCTCTCTTATCATACTAGCTGGCTTACCCGGCTCCGCCCGGCCCTGTCAAAAACGATGAAGGTTCCATTTCTATCCCTGTACACCTTTACCTGTGCCCACTTTCTATGTGCAATTCCCTGCTCTCTCTGTATTAGTAATCAGTATGCTCATCTACCTTCCTCACTAACCCCCCAACCCCGTAGCTCAAACTTTGCAAAAAAAATCGATAAAATCAATAAAAGTTATCGATAATTCTGAAAACTGATATGTATTCGTAATCAGCATGCTCGATTACCTCCTTGTGCAATTCCCAGCCCCGCAGGCCAAACTTTACAAATATCGATAAAATCGATATCGATCGATGACGAAAAGTAGCCTATGACACCCGCCAGGGCCCGAAGTGTATGTGTGCCAAGTTTGGTCCAGATCGGTTCAGAAATGGAATTTTCTATTCGGAACATATAGGCCGTCCGCGCGGTGCGCGGAGAGCAACGTTGTCGCGTCCATCGCAGACAGTTCGTGACCGGAAGAGGCGCAGAGAAAACAAGCGGGCGAGAGTGCGATGGAAAAGGGGAGTGACGCGCGGTACACACTTTGCGCACTCTCCGCGCCCTGCGCGGACGGCCTATACGTACACACATACAGACAGACAGACAGTTAGACATATGAACAGACATTCAGCTTCACGTATAAGATACCTACCGTAACTCTCGCTGCGACAACAGAATTTGGCAGAACAGCAGCTACTCTTCTAGCTTTCATCATAACCTACGTAATCTCAAACAATCGCCGGGGGCAGGAGGGCACCGGAAAAATAGATTGCTGATCTCTCGCACCCCGCTCGCGGATTTTTTGGAAAGCAATCAGGACTTTTCGGAAGACCGCTTGCTGAGTTCTCGATTTCTCAGAGATTCAGCAATATATCTGCAAAAGATAAGAGCGAAAAAAATTCAACAGGCGGTCTCTCAAAAATCCGCTGACTCAGCAAGCGGCCTTCCGAAAAGTCCTGATTGCTTTGTAAAAAATCCGTGAGCGGGGTGCGAGAAATCAGCAATCTATTTTTCCGGTGCCCGCCTGCCCCCATCGATTGTCTGAGATGGCAAAATTTTAGTGCTTGATTTTGAGAGAGGGAAGTTATTGAATGAGCCGAGAAACATAGTGTTAGATTCCAACCTAACATATAATTTTTCGTCAGACATCAATAAAGAATTGTTGGATATTTTGGTGATCGAGACAAGAGATTCAACATGCATAAAATATGTGGATATGGGTTTCTTATACTCTTGCTATGTCTTTAATATCGCATAGATAAGGCTATTGCGGTTATATTTCCAAGGTGTGCTGCATAATTATATAAGAATTGCAGTCCAGAATCTTTCTCTTAAGCTTGTCAGTTTAGCACGGAAAAGACCATCAACTGTAAGAATATCTTACAAGGGAAGTGTGTTTGGTCGAAGTGGCCTTTCCAGATGAGAACCACACTGCTTTGAAGAGCATTAAGTGATAATTCCAAACCTGCCTTCTAAATCTGCTCAGCGCCTCTGGACGCCGAGTTATGACCGTTTTAAGAGCGAAAAATGAATGCAAAATTTAGATAAAATCGATTGTTACAATCTTTCTAGCGCTCAGATAAAGCAATGTTAAGTATTAGCATATTAGACAAAATATATCCATTGCATGAACGGCTCTGACACTTGACACTGGACCATTTGAGCAAATTCGGGCGATTTTGTTGAAGTTTTGCGTTCAATTCTTTTGCCTGAAAAACACCCATGACTCGGCGTCCAGAAGCGCTGAGCAGATTTGAAAGGCAGATTCGGAATCGCCGCCTAACGCTCTTCAAAGCAGTGTGGGTCTCATCTGGAAAGGCACTTTGACTAAACACACTTTCCTTGTCAGATATATATAAGCTGAAAGTGATTATCCTTTCCGGCGTAACCAAAGAACTTCGACATTAGATTTAGATTTTACATGGAATATTAAAAACCATCTTTTAAGTTTGCTTTGCTCTGTCAAAAGGTGCCTGAAGCCTTTTTAACAAAGTTGAAAATATAGAATCTTTTGAAGCTGGCACTACTTTCTCAGCAAAGTGGTGCATCACAAAACTAGCTGGTGTGATAACTGGACTGACTGAGAAAATTGACTGATTGAGGAAATCGTAAAACCCGAAATTTTACCATTTCTTTGAATCTGCCTGAAAAAATTTCTATCTTGTTATCGAGAATTCATATATTAGGTCGCTTTAAAAGTAATTTCGCTTTTTTCAAACGGGCACCACATTTGATGGAACAAAGGTTTTTGAGAGATCTTGAAAACATTCGATGCAGAATTTCATTCGCTTTCTAACGGTTATGTAATTGTTGCAAAACAGTCAATGAGCTTTCAGAAAATAACCAAAACCTGTAACCCATGCTTTTTGAGATGGTCAAGTTTTATGACTTTTTAAAATTTTCATATCAATCCTCAGAAGGATTGTAAGTAATGATTCGATAGAGTAAACCTTATAGAATACAGCACTACTTTTTTCTCTTCCTCGTATCTCGCCGTAATTTTTTTAAAAGATTTTCAAACAGAACCATCGGATTTTGGCAGGCCCACCTCAGCCACAATCGCATCAAACATCATAATTTTTCGGAATTTGAGACTACCACGATAGTACCATGAGTTAGCATAAATTTTACAAAGCATGTAAGGGTTTACGGGTTCGAAATATCAAATTTCGAGTTTTTCGGGTACAGCATGGGCTTGCTAAAGAAATGAGTTATGATGATATCATCCCCGGAAATTAAACGAATCGGAGACAAAATACATTTGTTAGAAAGAGGAGTAAATGCTGCATCGAATAGTGCGCGAGCTGCTCTTCTTTTGATGTTCTACGAGGATTTAGCTTCCCAAGTATGGAAATCGGTAGCATCAGTTAAAATTCTGTTAAAAATGTATGACAAGCTATGGAAAGGAGAAAAAAGTAGGACTTCATTCCATAAGGTCTACTCTATCGAATCGTTACTTGAACTCCTCCTGAGGTTTGATATGAAGGTTTTAAAAAATCATAAAACTTGACCGTCTCAAAAAGCATGGGTTGCAGGTTCTGGTTATTTTTTGAAAGCTCATTGACTGTTTTGCAACATTTACATAAATTTTAGAAAGAGAATGAATTTCTGCATCGAATGCTACCGAGATCTCTTAGAAATCTTCGTTCTATCGTCTGTGGCGTCCGTTTGAAAAAAGCGAAATTACTTTCGGAATGACCTAATATTTCGCAGTTTCGCAGATTTTTTTCCGACGATAATATTAGTCTTACTGTGCATGATGTGATCACATCAGCTCTAGCGAAAGTGACAAAATTTTAAGAATTTCGATAGAGAATCAAAGTTGTTGCAAAAGGCGCAGCGCAAAAATGTCACCAAAATTCTTAACTTCTTAGCCATTTTCTTCCAAGTTTTCATGAAATGCGCAACATACAGCTTTGTTTTTGAATTTTGCCGATGTTTTGCTTGAGCACTGAGACGCCTGTCAGTTGGTGGTGAATCTAAATATCGGCGTCATTTTAAATTTTCATCTATGCCATGATTTCATATCACAAGTCATTGCCACCAAAGTTATGAGAACATCAAAATGTTGGCTTTATGATGCAGCAAAAGGCGTTGAAATTGCAAAGGGCTGTTCCTTAGAAGTGGCTGCATATAAAAAAGAAGAGGGCAGTGAGCCAGTACCTTCAACATGTCTGGGCTGAAATACCTTGCAACCTTGGTATGTTTTATCTCAAATCCCTAACTTCGCGACTAACAATTCTTTCCAGATCTGTTTCATACTACCCGTATCGGCTGCTTCGGATGAAGGTGACTTAACTTTACTTTGGGAAAATGCTAGGCCAGTTCAGCCATGTAAAACGAAGAGAAGCCCTCAGAATTCTTCTAGGCTTGCGGCATGTACTCGCGCATAAAATTGGCAGTACACAGCAATTTAATATCTAGTTTTCCAAAAAGACTGAGACAACCTAGGCGAATTTGGTGCACATAACTAAAACGTTACAATTATCCGATACATCTGTACTGTTTTGCACCTTGCTGATTTTGAAGAAACCAATCGCAAAAAAAGTCGTGATTTTATCACAAAACTGCAACTAGGTCTGCTCCGCCGTCTACTTGAGTTATTTCTCAAAAAATCTTTGAAATAAGGTTGTTGTGTCCCGATGTTGACTCGGGTATATAAGTAACGACTGTTACGCACTTCTTTCAAAATTTCTCTATTTGTTGGGCAAATCCATGAGAGCGAAGAAGTCTTAAGAGATTCCCTGTTTTCAAAATACCTAGCAGAAATTCTTCAAGAGTTTGTGAGCTTAGTATTTTATGTCTGTTTGGTTGTTTCTGAGCTAATTCATGATATTCCGCCAGCATCTTCTTAGGTAGTCACATATGTATTTGCATTTCACTGCAAGTGAGGAACTTGTTACTGAGAGCATGAGCAAGTGATACTTATCTCATTAGTTGAATTTAAAGGGGGGAAGTTCCGTGGTTATGTCGTTTCGAGTCAATGAGTGGTCTTTTGAACTTAAACGGAAGAGAAAAGCATAATATTAGACGGTCATCCTTGAAATTTCGCTAGTTCACGCAAAACTTTCTTTCCAAGTCAGCACTGCTCTAATTGTGAGCGCTTATCACTTTTACGAAATCTTTGAAAATTCATTCATTGAGCATTCGAGATAGGTATTATCTATCCCTGCCTTGTGCTCTTCCGATTCGCTAAATCTTCTTGCTACCGTCGAATTCATGGCACCGTATCAAAGAGAGAAAGTCGCACAAACTAAAGGGTGACTTCTAGTAAACCTAAAATCTAAAAGTATCACTTCGGAATAGCTGTCAGATTCCGTCAGAAACATTCACTATTTCCTTTTTCGTAATTATCGCTCAATTACAACTTATAAAAGAGCATGAACTGTAAGTGGCATTTTCATGTCATGCTAAAGCCATTCTAACGCAAAGACTAGTTTCTTACAAGAGGTACAAGCTGTCAAAGTTCGTTTGCTCTGATTAGTCCTCTTCTAACCAAAAAAAAGTGTCTTCTCTCCCTCATACTTTCCTTGGGATAAAATCAAAAATCAACATTTCAGATGCTGCGTACTGTAAAAATGGCAAAATGTCGGTAAAGAACGTCAGTGATATACTTTCCGTCGTTAACGATAGAAGAACAAAGTTAGTTAATGGATTGGAAACAAAAGGAGAGGATGGAGATCGTCTTCCCCCGGCAAGAAATATGAGAAAAATGGTTAGCTTTGTTCGAATTATCAATGCCATTTCGGTGCAGTAGACACCTGGCTCGATCTAGCCAGGTGTCTACTGCACCAAAATATTGGTATTTCTTATTTACATTTACAATAAACATGCTAAGAACTTGCCATCATTCTTACTAGGCTAAGATTTGCGCGAAAAAAATCCTTAAGGCAGCGTGGATTCTTATGAGCAACTTTACATACTTTTAAAAGTGAGTGCCTGTCAATCGACAGTGATCTTTTGCCGTTTGCGACCTGAACAACTCATATCAATACCCTCGACTCAACGGTGACACTCGGTTACTATCCCATTGTGGGGACTTACTGGAATGCGGAGCGGTTACGGTTGGTTCGCTTCACAACTTGATGGCTTTGCGCTGCTATCCTCCGATAAGGTCCAGACTATTACGTGTAGAGGAGGCTCTTGCCGGTGTACTGGCCAGATTTCAAGAAACCTACATCTACGTTAAGGCCTCTTGCAGGAGATGAGCTCGTCGGAACGTCTGTCGAATAAACATCCTTCACAAGTATATCGTGATCCTAGACGTGACGTATCCGCACGCGATATACTCGTGATATAAAGTTAGCCGGCAAATATGTTGTCCAAAAAATAATTTCTTTTTGAATAAACCAAGCTGTTTTTGTTTTTTAGCGGACTTAGGATACCATTAGATAGAGCAGATCAAGCTCTAAAAATGGCTTCCAAAAATTCGCCTAATTCGAAATCCATGTTAAGTTTGAAGTTGAAAGAAATTACCTCCTGAAAATTGGTTTTTTAATAAGAATCCTGTGGACTTCCAATTTCGTACAGTAGACATCCTCACTGGTTTTTTTTCGCTTATGGAAAGCGAGGAAAAAAGAGATCCAAGAGTGGTAAACTCCGCTTCAGCCTCTCCCACATATGTCATTGTAAACTGCAAGCCTTAGTAAGTATAAATCTAGAACTTCATTCCTGTATGTGCTCTTATAATCGAGTTACCAAGTTTTACATAAAAAAGTGGCATTTTGGCAGTTTCATAGTGTCTTTGTTTCTCAAATTTAAACCCCGGAATTATCCACCAATACATTTTTAGGTACTACTTTGTGTCTACTGTATAATGACCAATTTGGAAGCACGTAGGAATTTCCTGGAAGGAGATCGAATTTTGCGCTTATTCAAAAATTTCGATTTTTGGCTACAAATTTTTTCATGTTCGTCTACAAACAGAGAGTTGACATGAAAAGAGTCCAATAATGTAGAGCTTAGATTTGAAACAGTACTTGATCTGAAAAGTGATCAGCTCTGTGGTGTTCCGAAGATGATCGTAGTAAGCATTAAATGATTCATCGAACTATGAATTGTCCTGCACCGACTTAGGCATATGACTGCAAACTGGAGCAGGAAGCTGAGAATTTTTTGGAAGTACTGGACTGCGCCAAAGCAATTCCAGAGCAACGGGAACCTGATAGGAGTTATATCTTTGCCAGGTACTACTCTTCGCATGGTTGCTACCGCAGATCCGTTTATTCTTCTACCCTCCCCTCTGTGCCAGAGCATAGTGTCATGAAGTTTTGAATTGAACATTGGATTTTGGTAATCTCAGCTCTTGCTCTGATCTTGCTACCGCAGACTGATTGTATTTGAACTGCTGTTGTAAAAACTGAATTTAATTTTCAGTGTTGTACTCCACTATCCCTTGTGGCGTGACCTCATATATATCCTAGACTGGGGTTCTGAGAAAGTCTTTCTCAATGGAAGTCAACCTGTAAAGTACACTGACAATGATGGAGATTTATTAAACTATGCCAACGTATGCACATTTGCTCAAAAAACTGTTTGCACTTGAAATTTTAGAAATCAGCTTTCAGCTAATGCGTGGTAGTGCCTCTAAAATTGGTTGCGCAGTCAAGACATGCCCCGATGAAGAAGACGAAGATTTCTACATAGATTTGTGCCTTACAGACGAGAGGTAGTATTTTATTCTAACATTTCAAAAGACAACTGTTAGCTTTCTATCGTGAAGGTCCATCATAAAAAGTAGCCTTTGCTTCAGACCCCTCAGCAATTCAAAACGCAAGACGGAACTTTTTTCTTAACATCCCTTCGTGAAAGAATAATATCAATGTCGCAAGTTTATCACGTAAAGCAAAGCACAACCACTATGTTACATGTATTTCTTTTCCGACTGACAATGAGTAGACCATAACATCAACAGGTTTTTTATTCAATTTCATAAGTACTTAACCTTCTTTCTCCAAAACAATGCGAATGACCTCAAGTTTATACCGCGGATTGTCGCTTCAATTTGAAACACTTTTAGAAAATGTTCTAAACTTTCAAAGGCGATAAATTTACTAACTAATAAGGCAGTGCACTATGTATCTTCCTGTTAATAAATTCCTATTCTATCTTTAGGAGTTTACAGAACTTATTTCAGCAAAATTTCGGTGTTTTGGTACTTAGGGATGTTACATTTTTCAAATTTCATCTTCCGAAAACTCAGTGTTTCTAATACCAGGTGTCATGTACAAGCTCAAATGTGCCTAGGGTTCAATTGTTAATAACTCTCGTATAAATTTTTCGGAAAAATTGGGCACATTTTGTAGAGCTGGTAAACTTCCACTCACTTTACGGAGCACAGATCGATGTTTATTACTGTAGGGTTACGGTGGGAATTCCAACAAATGGCATCATGGTAACATGCTGCAGTTCCAAATGATTGTTAGAAGATCTAAAAACTTGCACGATGGCAATTTCACGGACGCTAAGTTTGATACTTAACTTCTACAAAGCTATAAAGCTTTCTAAGCGGTGAAACCACATTTTTTGAAATAGCGAAGTAACGCCGCTGCTTACCAGGCATAACTTTTTGAGGAAACATTATGATGAGGGTCAAAATTGAGATTTAGAATCAACAACTGTGAATATCCGTTTTCATGTCGCTCTGCTTCCTTTCTGACACGAAATATAGCCTTCATGTCTCAAAACTCTCTGAAGATCCTAGCGCATTCTACAGTAATGAAGAGCGATCGGTAGTTTATAATCTAAGCTGAAGCCAGTTCTACAAAACGATATCTAGAGCTTCTCCAAAGCTTTATGATAAGAGAGTTATTGAAAAGACATATTTTCTTGGGAAGCCCTAAAGTTGCAGCAAACACGATACTGGTAAAAATTTACAGGTGCCATAAGTTATTCAACTCTAACTTCTAACTCACATCGTGAAGTGCTCATGAAATTTTAGGTGCGATTATGCGCTGACTGCAGCCGCAAATCAGAGATGAATATTATATCAATACTCAATGAATATTGCGTAATAGGGCAATTGGAAACCTGAAATGAAATGTGCAAAGGTACATAGTAATTTGTTCTGAATAGATCGTTGATCCACAGATCATGAACTACCAAAGCTTGTCAGAATTGCTTTAAACAATCAACAATGAATTTGCTTTCTAGCCACTGAAAGATCAAAATTGATTTTACAACAGAGATTGCTCGTAAGAAGGAAAGAAAAAGGAAAGAACATGAAGCGTTGAGATTTTTTCCACCCTTTCAGGAATATCCGCATTGGAGAAGAAATCTACGAAACGGGGACCGCAGGAACTTGCGAATGCGATGAATCCTTGAAGTGCGACGGCATGCTGTGCGTTGTCCCAGTCGAGTTTCCTGGAAGTTCCGACGGTAAGCCAATTGTCGGGCTAAACAGTATTTGTTTCGTTTGATCTTTCATGGAGGTTTTATAATGGGTTTTAGGCTAAGTTAGGCTATTTCTCTTCGTCATAAACTTGATATGACGTTGTGGACTAGATTTAAATAGGTTTGTTGGTTTTGCTACGGTCCCTGAGATAGTGAAGCGAACACGATAAGGAGTGGCGCAACATCATTCTCCCCTCTCCCCCCCCCCCCTCTCTCCTCTCGAAATGAAGAGCAAGTTTTTAGTGTGGTTCTTGCTTGCAATCTGTAATCCATAGTTGAACAATACAGCTGACTTGACACAAATAAAAACAAAACTGTTTTTATTGCGAACTTCTTTTGATTATATCCCTTTTCAGAACCAAACACCAAGTGCTCATCGAAAGAAATTTCCGACACGATGAGAATGCACATGCAAGACACTCACAATTACCGACGGTGCGTTCTTCTATACTCCAAACTTAAATTCAAATGAGAAATTAGTACATTGCCTCGAGATATCCCAACATTATGTTAAATCCAGCTCGCAGCTCGCCTTGGGTCAAATTTCGGACAACAAAGGAAAACCTTTACCAGCCGCCTCCAACATGAATTATTTAGTCAGTTCAACTCTAAGAGACTTTTGTAACCTAACTGTAGAATTTGACAGGTTTGGGATTGCGCACTAGAGAGAGAAGCTCACGATTTTCTCAGAGGCTGTCCAAAAGAAGGCTACAAAAGAACTGATGATGACAGCTTAGCGCAGAATTTCTATTACGGTATTACGGACGAGCCAACATTTAGGGACATGAATAAAAAGGTATGCTGTCGGCGTGAGACTGAAGAACTTGAACAGTAGGTTTTTCAGGCGGTCACCGAATGGTGGAAACAGGTTCGGAAGGTTGCGGGACCCGGAACAAAAGCCTTCACTACTCAACACAACAGCACGGAGATAAGATCATTCACCCTAGTAAGTGTGCTTGTCTTGGAAGCAAAAGGAGCTCTGAAACAAAACCATAATGTTCTACTCTGATTAGCTATTATACTGAAATCATGATCCTTGAAGATGGGCTGGGCGTCAAGTAGAGAAATGGGATGCTCTATCGCCAAGTGTGGTAGCTATTGGGTGGAGGCATGCCGCTACTATCCGCCGTAAGATTTAGTCACATTTTAAAGGAAACTACCCTGAATCTGACGTATAGGACAACCCCGCTGACAAATCCGTTTAGAGCTAAGTCCGATGCATATAAGGCCGCTTCAAAATCATGTAACAAAATCCTATAACATTCAATGAAAAAAGGACATCTGTAGAACGGACCTACCTAGAGACGGATACATCTGAGCCAAAAAACGACCTTTAACACGTTGACGACCTTGTGTATCCGCACGTATGCACGCCCTGACTCCCGTTTAGCATTTTCGTGCATCCGCGCATATGCACGCTAGCTTTTTAGGTGCAAACGAAAGGTTTCAAGGTAACTTCTATGCGGTATTACTACTAGCGGCCTGATTGTCTTACAGAACACAGGGCATTGCGGCAGCTGTTCAGAAGTTTTGGCCGCCAAATTTGGTAGTCAGTCCGTTTTTGATGTAGTCAATGCATGGTAATTACGTTTTTTCGAGAAGGTGAAAACTCTGTATAGTTGTTTTGAAATCAAACAAGGATGAATCAGGCAAAAAACACCTGGTATTACAACGCTTTTCTCGAAGAGGGATTTCTCAGATATCGCCATTGCATGGTTTATTGGAGGGAAAATCGATGCAAAAACCTTGATTTGTGTAAGTCCTGATAAGGTTCTGTGATATACCTGTATGTCTGAACAAAGTTCGCATGTTTTATGAATAAGTGTCAAAAAGACTCCCACATAATGTTTTCCTGCATCCGCGCGTATACACGGGCCAAATGCGCGAAGGACGTTAGTGTGAGTTTCGCCCAAAATGGCGCGGTCGTCAACGTGTTAATGTCAAATTGGGTAATTAATGCCAGTCTATTTAGAGGTAACAAAGTCGGCCAATCAATGTACAAATCTGGCAAGGTATGCTCTAAATGCGATGCTTCTGGAGCAAAATCATGCGATAGAAACCTTGGATTGTGTGGATCAGAGAAGTGAACGCGCACATTATTTGTTGATTTGGGTCGGGTTTTTATTCATTCTTTGTCTGTTCCGTACCTGATTTTTTCCAAAATAAAGTTTATACGGCATGTAGACCTTGCAGAAATTCTCACGTTCTGCAACTATTCTTAGATGTCCTTTTTAGGATGTGAATTTTAGCCAGTTGATCTTGTTTCTCTAATCAAATTTTGCGAGTTAATCAAAAATTTTTGAAATAATTTTTACAGATGTTACGGAACTGCTGCAGTATAAGACTCTTTGTATATAAATATGAGGTTGTTTAAAAATGCTTTGCTCCAAAAAGTTTGAGGTTTTTCAAACTTTTTGGAGCAAAGTATCTTACTTCGTACCTTCTAAAGTGTTTGTGATTTAATAGGTTTCAGTTCTGTCACTAACAATGCTTACGATTACAGGGTCTTTAACCATTTTTTTCTTGAGGTCTACTTGTAATCTGTTTTACTGTCTAATCGAAAATAGCATGGTAAAGTCAATTATTGCCTCATGGTGCGTAGTAACAAGTTGGAGTGCAAAATAAAGCATAACACATCCATCCGTTCACTAAGCGATGGAATGTGTGAGCTTGAAGTTCATCTACAATATTTTTGTTTCGCTTCCTTTTTCTTTTGCTCAAAGCCTAAACAGGTATTTCTTTGGTATGCCAATGGAAGACGAGTCGAAATATTGCGCATGCACAAGAGCACATACTTAAAAAATGCAAAGTCTACTGACTCCTTCAAAGCAAAATTTAGCACAATGCAATGCAGATACAACAATTATATCTAATTTTATAACTTAGACAATCCCCCGGAGGAACCTCCCGGTGACAAATTAATTAGCTAAACTTTACGAGAGTTTGAATTAGTACTGACAATGAGCTAAACGAAGGCGGAAAAAGGAGAACTTTCTTAAAAAAATGATATTTACAGCAGCACATTTGAAAACTACATCCGTTAAATCCGACATTTCTCGAAAACTGATGCTCGAAGAAAGCTAATAAATTACTGGTGGACTTCCAAGCGCTTATATTAGGTTGTACCGAAAGTTTTGTCCCTTTTTTCAACCTATCATAAAAACGCGTGGAACGAAGATAGGAAAACGCTCTAAGCACTATCCGACGCATCTTTTCCTTCTCTTTCTAACTGTTATGATTCCATGCCGATTAATCTTTTGTTTTCTGAGAGAAACGCCGAAATTTCGAACCTATGGTTTTTACTATGTCCAAGTTTGGCAATTTTCCACAATCTTAATTTTTGACTTTCGTGAAAGCTTTGGCAACAGTTAGATAGAGCAAACAAAGGGCAATATAATGCAATTTTGCGGCATCTATAGCCAGCCTTGAAAATTTTTTAGAATTATTTTTCTGATGCTATCAAATTCCACTTTTGATGATGCCAAAAGCCAGAGATCATGAAACGGCGCACAACTAAGGTGTTATTCGATGCAGCTTTTCCTCCTCTTTCCAGTGAGTGTATTTTTCCTCCAATCTGTGGGGTCTCTGGCGATAAAATTTTCATAATTCTTGAATTTGACCCCACCCCAGAGTGTACACGTAAAATGCAAAATCTTATGTTTCGAAGCGGTAAACGCTCATTTGCTTCGTAAAAATAGTGAATAATCGTAATCGGTTTTTGAAAGCTTCAAAATCCGATGATTTCTTAGTGTTCGAGGCGTTTCTCTATTTTAGAACTTCGCAAAAGTGAAGACTTTTGAAAAATTTCTCTCTAAGAATATTGAAAAGCCAGCTAGATATGCAAAATAATTGCATTGCATTGCCCTTTGCTTACTCTATCTGAGGGCTATCAAAGGTCTTCCAAAAGTTGAAAATGAAGATTGTGAAAAATTGTCAAACTTGGACATAGTAAAAACCATGGGTTCGAAATTTCGGCGTTCATCTCAGAGAACAAAAGAGTAATCGGCATATGGGCTTGACAGTTAGAAAGAGGAGGAAAGATGCGTCGAGTAGTGCTTAGAGCGTTTCCCTATCTTTGTTCCACGTATTTTTATGATAAGTTGAAAAAACGGACAAAACTTTCGGGACAACCTAATAGTATGGAAATAATTATGCCGGGGCAATCCTTTTGCTAGAATGTGCCGAAGTTTTTTTTAACATCGTGAAGAAAAAACAGCAAGTGTGCATGTGCATCTGATGCGACAGGCAACTTTTGTGAGCAAATTGAAGGCTTGTCAGATTTTTCTGAACGGAGATTCAATTTTTGAGCATTTGATAATTTTTAGATTTTACTTCCTAACTTTACTTGTATCAAATTTTTCATGATTGCTTAAACCCATCTTGTAGGGCTTGCTTTGCAATACAGAAAGATATGTGAGCTATAAATTTTCTAGCGTTTTAAAATATGTAATATGCATTAGTTATGAATCAACCTAATTCAAAGAAGAACAGCATTTGCATTTTGGAAGTTCTTCAACAGTTTTGCTACTTTTGAATTTAAGTTTTGCAGTAAAGAAGTCCGGTATAATCGCCTTCAACAACGAAAACTAACTCCCTCAAATACATAGGGTGGTTCACATGAAAGGTGACGCAAAAAAATTTACGTAATCTGCACAAAACAATTCAAATTTCCAAGGTTGACTTTATCTGATAGCTACGAAATTTACAGCTCATTGATATGCTTGAAAACGCTTCTGACTTAGATAAATTCATCTAATCATTTTCGTGAATTTTTTGGATGCGCGCTGTCACTTTCGATATGTTCCTTCTAAGGTATTTGCTTTGGATAAATTTTTGAAAAGGCTGTATCATCTACTTTCTAGCAGCCCTTGAAGAGGATTGCTCCTTTGTCGACCGCTTTGAACCACACCGATGAGGTTGAATGGCGGGAAAGTGTGTCCGAAGGTAATAAAATACCCTTGCGTTTGCACAGATACGGTATTTCAAAGAGTTCGAACTATTGCAGAAGTACAGACTGGAAATTGTCTTCACGAAAATGTTTCGAATCCGTATGCCGCTTTAGCTCGAGTGATTTACTATCTATATTACTACTGTTACAGCATACTATCTGCTACTACTATTTACTAGGAAAACACGAGTTTGCTCTCATTTCTCGAGTACAGTCTACCTAGATCAGCTTTTTCACAGAGGTAGTGAAAAATCATGAATCCTCTTGTTTTCAGTTTATTGTTAAGATTTAAGAACAATTTGTGATGAACCTACTCAGACAATGGATCGGACCCCTCCGCTGGGGAAATGGCAGGGTCGCGGCGTTTCCCCAGCGGTGGGTCACCCATTCGTCCGGCGGAGCCCTCCCATTTCTCCGGCGGAGACCTCCCATTTCTGCTCCGGATACCCCCCATTTTCTGCTCCGGATACCTCCCATTTTCTGCTCCGGAGCCCCCCGATTTTGTGCGCCGGAGCCCCCCGATCGCGGCATACTGTAATTAGCCCTAATTAAAGGCAGCTTCCAGGCAGATCTGGACCTATGGGGCTTTTACATGGAAAGTACTTTTGGGGCCCTAACTAAGGCACTGCCGAAGCAGCAGCTCAGGTAGTGCTCCAATGGCTGAGATATTCCCCTCGAAACAGACCCCCGCGAACGTATTCGCATGGATTCATGGCAGTTTCGCGCCAGGATCCACGCTTTGCGCCAAGAATCCATGCGAAACACGGTCGCGGGGCCCGGTTTCGAGCAGAATATCTCAGGTGTTAGAGCATTACTTGAGCTGCGGCTTGGGTAGTGGCTTAGTTAGGGCCCCAAAATACTTTCCATGTAAAATCCCCATAGGTCCAGACTTGCCTGGACGCTGCCTTTAAGCTCCAAACCCCAATTTTGTCTCTAAACCCCACCCAAATAAGCCGAATAGGACCCCCCCCCCCCGGGTAGGAGTTTAGCGCGACCCTCACCCCGTACTCTACCCCCTCCCTCTCACCCCTAGCGTTTGTGGATAGAAGATAGAAGAAAGAACGAAGAGATAAGACATTTATTTCAAATTTTTCAAACTTTCGAAAAATCTATCTATCTATCTCCAGCATACGTACAACAGTTAATTCATATTACAAAAACCATACTAGGAGTTAGAGATAAGAATATTGAAAGAAAAACTAATTTCCTAGTTGCAAAAAGAACCTTGTAACACCACAGTATAAGCATATGGTTTTAACATGGTAAAAAAATGACAAAAAGATCAAAAAAGCATTCTGTGCAACATGAAACAAAACAGACAAACTGTGCGGTTCCTAGCCAGTACGACAGTACTCCAGTTAGAAAGGAGCATGTCAACTCCTTTGGGAATCTGAAGATGGCGCGTTTTAAATTCCAGCTCACCTTACATTAGATGACCGCTTACTTCATCCAGTCATACTCCTTTTCAAGCAACAAGCGTCTAGTTAGTCGGAGCATCCATACAAAAGAACAAGCACATGCGGCATAAAAGTATAAAGAGCTCCATGGAGTCCAGAACATTCTGTATGCATGTGGAAAATCGAGGACACCAAGAAAAGACGAAAAAAGACCTGTCTTCAATCGTTGGATCAGTATCGTGCCACGTCCACCACAGCAATTTCGTACCTAACATACGGAATGGTAATTGAAGCATCACAGAACTCAGGCCAACTGCAGGCCCTTCACCCCACCAAGGTAGGCGCATTCTGAAATGGCAATAAATATAAATTTACGCTCACAATCACCAAAGTGGACAAGGGGAACTTAGTGATTTCTATCCAAGACTGAAATTACTGTCACTGTTATAAGGCCTGAGCTGACTTGACCTGTATTGGTGAAAAAAGTTGAAGAAGGATTAACCAGCGATCAATTTTTAATGAAGCAACAAGTCGGGGGGGGGGGAACGGGGTAGGCGCCCCCCTTCACAAGCTGTTCGAAAAACAGGACCGTGCAGAAACTCTTAACCGTTATCCGTTAAAATTTACGTCTACAATTTTGATCGGAAGATTTTCCCGCTAGTAAAAAATATATGAAAATTCTGTGGACTAATAAATGTGTACAGGGCTTTACAACCTGAGTGTCCCACCCGCCCCGCTAGGACGCCACGCTTAGGTCCGCGCAGCGTTCGTGGCGCTGGCTGCGCGTCGAGTGAAGCTTGGCGAAATCCGGGGAATACGCAGCAAACGCCGCGCGCGGCCTGAGCGAGGCGGCCGCGTTGGAGGAGCCGCGCAAGCGAAACTTGCGACTCTCAGGTTGAAAAGCCCTGTACATGAGATACCTGCTAACAAGGACATAGGATGTGTAGAGAAACATTTGATGAAATCCAAAAAGGGCATAGAGAGGAACTCTCATTCCAAAAAAGCTCAACATACCCTAAGCAGGATAATTATGAAGTCGAGTGTTGCTGAGAAGAAAGATAAATACCTGTGCATGCCAATAAAGATTCAATTCTGGTACAGAGATAGCTAGTGTTTCGATGGCAAACGCATGTACAGTTACGGCAATCCATGTGTATAGATACCGACCGCCATGACGATAGGCTTATTTGATATTTGATAAAGTAAAAGAAAAGAGCTTTCCAAAAACTCACTAAAGACCTCACCGTAACACGGTACAAAACCTCACCTGGACCATGGTGACAGCTTTCTGACCTATACCTTTCCTAGTTTCAGGCGAGACTGTGAAAGGCAAGTTATCGAACAAATACCGATCCAACAAGTAGTCCATGCTAAAAACTTGCTTTATTCAAAGAAACTTGAACCAGAAACGATTGTGAATAATGAAGTGAACGATCGATGTGTGACACGGAACAACAACACGGATTATTTAGACGATACTTTCATCACAACAACACTAGATAGTTGCGCAACTAACCTCATTGTTTCGAAAATCCAGAATTAATCACAAAAACCACTCCATCAATAGTCTACGATGTCTCAGCAAGTCGGAAAGAGCCAAACACTGAAGGTGATTGAGTGCAACCGCACGAAAATTTCAAACATAAACCTGAAAACGAGGAACTTACAGCAACATAAACGCCAACGCGACGAAGAGCAACGCGGAAAAGGAAAAAACGGTAAAGAAACGCGCAAAAACAACAGAATCAAATAAACGGCGACTAAAATATGGACAAAGAGCGTAAACAGAGGACTCATCACCGTGGAGTTAGACGTTTGCTTGCTACGCGCCAAATCGATACGCAGCCTGCTCCGGATACCTCCCATTTCTCCGGCGGATACCTCCCATCTTCTGCTCCGGATACCCCCCATTTTCTGCTCCGGATACCTCCCATTTTCTGCTCCGGATACCTCCCATTTTCTGCTCCGGATACCTCCCATTTCTGCTCCGGACCCCTCCCATTTTCTCCGGCGCGACTCCGCCAGATTTGCCAGGCTCGCGCCGGACAAATTTGTCCGGCGCGAGCCTGGCAAATCTGCCAGGGTCGCGCCGGAGAAATGGCGGACCTTTGCAGCAGGGCCGGAGAAGCCTCCCATTTGCCTGGCAGTGATGTCACGCGAGGGACCGCCCATTTGCCCCGCTCTCATTGGTCAATTGGGTCCGGCGCGAGTCTGGCAGTTTCGGCTTGCCCAGCGGAGGGGTCCGATCCATTGTCTGAGTAATGAACCCTGAACACAGGACAGAATTTTGCACATACCCTGAGCAGCTGTATCAGATTGGCGCAAATAATGTGTTGTAAAGTTTCACTTTTTGTGTTACGACATCGCCAAAGAGTGCATTCAAGGTTACATGTAACAAAATTTCTTTTTGTAACCTTGCGCGGGGCTGACTAGAAATTTTTTCCCATGAAGGTGCGTGGCTAACGCCAAGGACTCGGGAATTTTTTTGAGGATGGTTCCCAGAATTTTTGAGGGTCCAGGACTCCGAAATTTCAAAAAAGGGGCGTGACAGGGGCACACTTCCGAAAAAATTTTTTTTACAAAGCTTATATGGATTTTTGAAAAAATTTTAGAAGTTACTTTTATTATTTATAAATGCAAACAAGTCACTTGCACGATGTCACAACCCATATAAAAACCTTTCAGATATTTTGCAATCCACGCTCTCCCCTTCCCCTCCTCTCCCCCTTCCCCTCTCTCCCTTCAATCCGCCACTGACCCGTACGGTATCACTTATGTGCAGAAAACCTTGTGGAAAGCAAAAACCCTCTGCCCCTTTTTGGCAAATCATGACCTTCTCTGAAATTTGTTCTTATGGCTGTCGATTAGCCTACCAGGTAGCCACGATTCAATGAGACAAGTGCAAGTGGTAGAGCAATTCATAAAAGTACAGGAAAAAAAGCTGAAAAGCGCTGATATTTTCGAACCTGTTTGGGATAAGCTTAAAACTTATGAGATTTTTCTATTCTTGTGTAAAGCAGCTAAGTGTTCAGCAAAATAAGAGAAGTCATATTCTTGAGTAACAAGCAGAATCTTAGCTGTCGCATTCTTCATAGGGTAGTCTTTGGACTCACAACATGCTCTCGGCATGGACGTCGACTTGGTATGAGTATTTCTTATAAATAAAGCTAAATTTCTATCTGTGAATGTCTGTTTGTACATGTGCACGGTATCGGATTCCACTTCCAAACGGATTCGAATCAAACTTTGGACTTGTGCACGTCGGGCAAATGTGACATAGTCTGCTTTTCGTTATTAATCCACCGATTTTCGCAAACTTCGAGCTACAGAGCTGGAAGTTGCCACATGGAGGGGGAGGGGAGGAATCGGGTTTTGCCCGAAGCACCTTGGAACCTCTATACTATATACTTGTTCGTCAGACATTCACAAAATATTGCTAAATATTGCGGTGGTCGAGACAATAAATGAAATTATAAAAAATGTAAGAGTACGGGTTTTATGCTTGGTATGTCTCCGATAGTATACTCAAGAGTAGAAATTTATTCTTGTTGACATAGGTAGTATATGCTCAAGCTAAAATTTGTGAGATTTTTTGAAACCCGTTATGTTTTTTGACGTAAGAGAGCAGCTTTAGACTTTCACTTAAACTTCACCTACATCAAACACTTTGTGCGATTGTTTAAAGGCTACCTGGTGCAGCCTGCTTTGTGTCGAATGTCTATCTAGGGTCCTTATGGAAAGCGAAGGACAAAATTTTCCAAAGTGGGCACAATTTCCGAAACAATTTTGAGCTACACAAAAGTGGCTGAGGCTTTGATCAGGGCCCGGCACGAGGTGGGCAAATGACAAGCTGGAAATCGTTTTGGGGCCAAAAAGCAAAGGGGATATCGTTTTTGCGGGATCCGGGGCGGAGCCCCGGAAGAAGATTCCAAGTGCAAGCAAAAGAAAGTCGAATCATGCTTACCTTATACATCTAATTCACTGGGAAATAGTTTTCATAAACCTCAACGCACAGCAGAGTTCGCGCGCGCTACGCCGCGTTGCCGCTAATTGCCGCGTGCGCGACGTCGCAAGAGCGATGCCGATGAACAGCATGATTACATGATCAGTTCTCAATGCAGGCGTAACCATATAGCACCAAATTACGTAAGCAAACGAAGAGAGGTTAGTAGAAACAAAGTATGAAATATTATGAGAAACTTATGTGAATGGGAGGAATGATAAGCATTTTTTCCAAAAAATTTGGAAAACTGGTAAATGAAGATGTGAATTCAAATGGCTCGTTTGCAGCGCACAGATAACCATACAGTAAGAAACTTGGTAGGTACATGAACACGGGCCTGCAGGGCTTAACTTAGAAGTTTCATTGAAAAATTATATGACTGTAGGTTGTGGAAACCTTTTTTTTCTGAAAATTTCCCACTATCAAGAAAATTGAAAAATGGCTCGTTTGCAACGCAGAGATGACGAAATCGCACGAATTCGCTGTGTATACGCGCAGTAGGACTAGGGAACAAAGTATGTAAAATCATGAAAAACTTATGTGAATGAAGAGTGCTCAACTTTTTTCCAAATTAGGTGGGCAATGGCCCACCTAATGCCCACCTGAGGTGGGCAAAACTTTCAATTCACATAATTTTTTCAAAACTTTTACCTAAATCTGTTGTGCACCTAAAGTTTAATATATGCTGAGATTTTGGTTCCGAAACTCCTCCTCTTGTCTTTGTTAGAGCCCAAAATCGCATCAGCAGCATAGCTTTCTAAGATGGAAAGCGCGCCCTAGTCAATCGATACGCGCGGGAACGGCGTCTCTCAGTCTTATGACTGCGTCACTTTCATATTTTTTCATTCCTTCATCATTTTTCTTGTTTATTCTTCTCCCTGTTTTCTATCTCGATACAGCTGAGGAGTAATTTGAGGAATTTGAGCAATTTGGGCGCTTTTGAGCGCTTTTACGCGAAGTGTGGCCGGTGCTCTCGTTGCACAAGCACAAAGCGTCATTTTTGGGCTCAAGGGGGTATTCGTAAAAACTATTGGGATCAAAGGGGAATTCGTTTTGGAAAACCCCGTTTGCCCACCTCGTGCCGTGCCCTGGCTTTGATTTATTGACCTGGTAAGTGAAAGAGTGACAAGAATGAATTCGCAAGGGCAATTTTTTGTATGTTTTATGAAAACACATATAATAGAAATATTCTCTTTTTTCCATTAAAAGTCAAGTAATTTGTGCATATTTGCATCGTAATATGATTTCGAAAATTGAGTCCGCAATCGAAAAGAGAAGAGTTGTATTGAAAGAAGCTGCATAACTTAGGCCAACCTAATAAAACCTATGTATCTGACGTTCGGCATATATTGCCGATATTCTCGGCTAAGTTGTAAGAATTTCAATATTTCAGAAAGGAAAAGGAGTTTTTGCGGAAGGCGCAGCCGAGAATGTCATAAATTCTCAAGTTTTTAGTCATTTTCTTTCCATTTTTATGAAATGGGCAACATACAGCTTTATTTTTGTGTTGCGCAGATGTTTTGCTTTATTTAGCATTGAGACACCTATCAGTTCTAGTTAAATCCAAATATCGGCGTCATTTTAACGTGTATCATCTATAACATGATTTCATATCATAAGTCATTGCTACCAAAATCATGGGAATATCAAAATTGCGGCATTATAATGTAGCCAAATTGACGTCATATTCACGAACGGCTACAGAGTTCCTTTTGAAATAGTGCATATAAAAAGACAAAGAAGCCGTGAGCCAGCATTCAAGATATGCTTGGTCCGAAATACTTGGCACTCTTAGTAAGTTGCATCTCACATCTCCTATACAGCGAACAATTCTTTCCAGCCCATCTTTTTGCTTCCTGTACTGGATGCGTCTGAGGATGGTGAGTTCAACTCTGCTTTTCGGGAGGGTTCGGTCATATAACACGAAAAGAGGGGCCCAGTAATCTTCAAGGTCTTAAAGGCTTTGCGCATGTGCCTCAGTAAAACGTTAGCAGCAACATACCCTTTGAAGCACTAATGAACTTCTCGGTTCAATGACAGCTTCACGGTCAAGAAGATGAGACGATATGGTGACGAATTACAGCGTTATGATTGAAGGTTTTGATCTTTTTTGCTGGATTCAAAGAAAGGGTTGATGTTTCTTGACGTCAAGTCACTTATAGAAGTGAATTATCAGCTGAAGAGCAAAGGAGTTCTCTCTGTTCAAGACAGTGTCTCCATAGTCTGCGTTGTATTTGTCGTATGATATTTTCATGTTGGGCAAATTGTTCTTGCCAAAGTGGGACTTTTGAGAGATTGTCGATTTCAAAAATGCCCAGCACAAATTTGCTAACAGCTTCTACGTTATTTACATGTGTCCGATTTGATCGTGCCTCAGCTTTTAGCCTGTCATATTCGGCCTGCACGAGGAAGTTCTGAGCAGATGCCAACTGCTACTTTTTCCTGTAGTTGATTTTGAGGCTATGAGATTTCGTAGCTATATTATATCCTGAATGGCTGACCGGGCTTTCAAGCATGCAGAAAATGAGAAGTTCAAAATACCGCCCGTAATCTGTAAGAAAAATCATAACACTTCGCCATACCTTGCTTCAGAGTAGACTATTTATGAATCCAAAAACACTATTCCTCCGCTCGATGAAGAGTGCGTTTAAGGACAACAGTCGGTCGAATTCCGACGATGTTTCCAAATCTTTGCTTATGGTAAGGTGACCGTTGTGCGATGACTGAACACTCTGAGCAATATACCATGAGAAAGAATCTGTGAGGTGCTCAAACAGGTAAAGTCCATTCTTTGACTGTACGGACTGAACATAACCGCGGAGCACGCGCCGCGAGGTAAAACGCTTGCTCCGATACAAACTCGCCATTGTTAAAATCGTGCTCTCGCAACATTTTAACCGCGCCGCGCGTGGTCCTTAGCGTTTGAGGTCCGTACGGTCAACGAATCGACGATACTTCTACTTATCGAAAATGCACCTTGTCGAGATGAGTTGAATGGTGCTTTGGATTCAGAATTGATATAGTCTAGCGCAAGATATGCCATGCAAGGGAAGTTCGGCGAACTCCGGCGATTTTATTTACAAATTCTTTGTACGAGTAATTACGAGTTGTAATACTAGACAGACATCCTCAAAGATGTCGCTCTGAGATTTCTTTCATTCAAAATAAGTAGGTCTTAATCTTACCCCTTCTTGTGTTTTTCTAATCTGCTAATCCTCTTGCTAGAATAATCTGAAATCATGGCAAACGAAGAGTCAACAAACTAAAAATTGACTTCTAATACACTAAACTTCATAGCTTCCCAAGGTGTGAGATTCAGTTGTTTATCCATTGTTTATAGATTTCATCCCGTTTTCCGTAATCGTCGCTCACTACTACAAATTATTAAGAGGGTTTGAGTATGAATAACCTTGTCATTTTATGCCGAAGCCTGTTCTTACAACAGAAGTTGCTGTGGTGAACTATAGAAGCTGTCAGAGTCCATAGCTTTGGTTAGTTTTTCTGTAGCTGCAGGACTGTAACACTCTCAGACTTCCCTCAAAGACAGCGTACAGGCAGCTGTTCCTATTATCGTAATTACTGGATGATATGCTTCGGCCTGCAGGCTTTTGAGCAGGACAAATCGTCCGTCATGTACGGTAGCGGGGTCTTGTTTGGAGGTGAATATCTCAGCCGCCAGTGCACTTTCGCGTTGCCGCTTCGACAAAGTGTTAGTTGGGCCCCGAAAACAGTTCCCATGTGTACGATTCATTTGTTTAGTTTCGCCTGGACTCTATTTTTGTAATGAAATCGACACGGTTTAGATGATGCTTACTGCGAAAATGGCTCTGTGTCGAAGGATGACGTCAGCCAAATACTCACAGCCATAAATGAGCTACGGACGAAGTTGGCTAATGGGTTGCAAAAGAGTGTCGATTCAAAAGGAGATCCAATAACGCTTCCAGCAGCAAAAAATATGAGAAAGATGGTTAGCTCCGTTACATTGGGTCTTCTCGAAAGTTCGTTCGCACCATTTTCAAAAATTCATACCTTCTGATTTATCCACTTTTATTATCATTCAAGAGAGCAAATTACGCTATTCTTAATGGTATCTTGTCGGCTTCCTATGGTACATACACTACATAGATAGAAGCGACAGAAGATAATCACTCAAATTTTGAATTGTAATGGCTGTATCAGCCGGCATCGGTCCCGCGCGAGCATGCCGTGCTACGACGCACCGTCGCATGCGGCGCGCCATAACGCATGGCAGAGTTCGCGCGCGTCAGATCGCATTGTCGCAAGTCGTCGCAGGCGCGACGTCGCATAACCGATGCTGGTTGGTACAGCCTATATGTGCAGGGTCATAAAAAATCTGACTTACAGTAAAAATCAGAGAAGTCAGTATTATAGGGTTTCATTATTTGCTCTTTCTAAGCGAGCAATTGTGCAGCGTCTCTATGAAAAGTTATGACTTTCAAGAAGAATGCTAAAATAAATCAAATTCGCCATTTGCATTGCTTGCTCAAAAATCATAATTTATCACAGAGACGCTCACCACAAACTTTGCACAGTCAGAAAGAGCTGGTAGTAAACCTTACAATACTAACTGTTCCAATTTTTACTGTTAAGAAGCTCAGTAGGAAGCTGCCAAGATATTACCATTATGAATAACATGACTGGCTCTTTTGAATGAAAATGAAAGTAGGCAAATCGTTTGGAAAATTCAGTAGTTATAAATTTTTGAAAATGATGCGAACGAACTTACAAGTCCACCTAATATATGTTATAGGTGTTGAGGTCAGAGCTTTATCCGCACAAATAATTAGTGTAATGAAATTAGGATTATTGATTTGCAGTCTTAGTTGCTGGAAATCTGGCAACGTTCTTACGTTAGGGCATTGAGAAGCACAATACTACAATCTAAAAATGGGGAATTCTAGGAAACATTTCAATGAATAGTTTATTTAAGCTTTTCAGACCGTTTGCATTGAAGCTAAGTATGGCTTAAGAGGAAGATGAAAAACGACGTCTATTAGCAGTGAAACGAAATTGCTGTGAATTATCACGCTAATCATAGAGATTATATTAGTTATTGTTCCGAAAGATTTGTTCGTTTTTCGTCGCTCACTAAAACTCACAGAACACCGTCCATGTCCATGGGCAATAGGTACCATTTAATTCAGATTTTTATCCTCTTTCTTACAGCTAAATTTGTTCTCTGATCTACTCTTCTTTGCAATGTTATCGCCACGGCTCTGCAGGCCAGCAAAAAACGCCAAAATTCTGAATTGTAAAAAATTTTATCCTGATGTTTGAAGGAGCGCTGGCAATTTATCCTGATGTTTAAAAGAGAGCTGGCAACTGTTATGTAGAGCAAACTTTTGGCTACATTCTTACCATTCTAGATTACATGGGCCACGTTTACCAAGTCCGTTATGATTACTTATTTGATAAAAACCGCTGCTTTTGATTATCTTTACCACGTAAAAGTAGCGAAAATTCCGAAAAGCTACTTTTAAAAGCTTTCGTGTATTTGCTGCAGTTGCGTGTTTCATGAATTTGCCAAAAATCGAGACCTCGAGAAATAATTTTTTGAAGCTAAAACCAGCAGGATAGGAGAATCTAAAAATATTACCGTATAGTCCGAAAATTGTTCTATCTGAGCCATACTTAATCCTTTCCAAAACTTCAAATGGAATTCGAAAATTAGCCTAACTTTGAGCAGATAAATTGGAGAGTGTAGAATTTTGGCAATTATCAAAAGAAGCATACAAGATTGAGGTTCGGCAATAAATCCATGTAAAGAAGAAAAGCTGCATCGAATCCATGTTGAAACTCAATCAAGTTTTTATTGTGTGTGGTTTTATGTGGTTTGAAAAAACGGACAAAACTCTCGGGATATGCTGATATGTTGCTTCACCTCAGTATCAATTGTCCCGCATTATTCTAGGCTTATGACTGTGCACTTGAAAGAAAAGCTGCGAATGCTTTGGACGGTATCTGTTCTGAAACACCAGAGATGCCGCAGAATGAAAACGGATACTTCATTAGTTAGTACGTATCTTCCAATTTTTTCCCCTCTGTGTCAATGCAGACGTCTTACAAAGCTCTAAATTCGAAAGCATTGATATTCAAAGGTTTTCATTCCATATAGTGCTGCTGCCATTCGATCGCCTTTGTGTGCTATCGTGATAACTCGTCTGAATTTTCAGTACTATCGCCAAAAGCTGGAAGGAAGACTTCTACGATGTTCAACAAAAATTTCGAATCCAATTTTATATTCCTCGTTACTGAAGGAACTGTAAAGTTTATGCCACAGCAAAAAGAAGCCTTTAATTATGCCAACGTATGCACATTTGCTTAAAAAGCTGTTTGCAACTGATATATCAGAAATCGCCTTTCAGTTAATGCGTGGTAGTGCCTCCAATATAGGTTGTGCAGTCAGCAAATGCTTGGGAATCCACGTGAAATGCTGTTTCACCGACCAAAGGTAGTTCTCAGACAGTCGCAAAAAACCTCCGGAGCAAACTGAGCTTATAAAACTTCCAGGGTGAACGCTGCTATCGTTCTGCGTGGAGCGTTATGAGCGCTCGCGAAAGTTCTAGAAGTCATTTGCCCCGGAGCTTCTTTCGCGATTGTCTGAGTTTATTTACTACTAACTGGCTTACCGGCTCCGCCGTATGTTCCGAATAGAAAATTCTATTTCTTAACCGATCCGAACCAAACTTGGCACACATACACTTCGGGCCCCGGCGGGTGTCACAGTCCACTTTTCGTTATCGATTGATGTCGATTTTATCGATTTTTTGCAAAATTTGAGCTAGGGGGCTGGGATTTGGCACGGGGGGGGGTAAACGAGCATGCTGATTACGAATACAGTAATAGTTTTCGACACCGTGCATTACTTCAATCGATTTTATCGATTTTTTGCCAAATCCCAGCCTCGTAGCTCAAACTTTGCAAAAAAATCGATAAAATCGATAAAAGTAATGCACGATTTAAAAAACTATCAGATATCGAAAGTATTGACGTGTGCGAGTGGGAGGTCCGTAGAAATATTTCGACGAAGATCTAATTTTTTTCGATTTTTGGGCATTTGGAAATCTTCAGATTTTGAGTTCAAGCTTTCCGTGGATCGAACTTGGCGCAATATTATAAACGCCATCTTGTAGAGCTTGCTTTGCTCTATCGAACAATACCCATTAGCCTTTGTTGGATTGAGTCTGTTTGCGTTGTTAAAACAAGCAAATAAAAAACGACATTATTTTCTTGACAACCTAATACTTGAAGATAGAGCCTGCTTTCCACTCCTTCAAAGCAACATTAAGCAAAATGCAGTGCATGTACACCGACTATATACTCCACTAAATCAGACACTCCCCGGGAACTTCCCGGAGGCATGCTTTGCTAACTTTACATAGTTCGAATTAATACCGAGCACGAATAGGAAGAATTAAAACTCCCTACAACTGATACCGACAGAAACGCCATTAGAAACTCCAGGGAATTCTTGGGAGATTTTTCAAAATGCAGTGCTTCCCGAGGTTTTGAACGTGAAAAAACCTGTCCAGAGTTTTTTTAAGCCTTTTCTTTTTATGTTTTTGGTGAGAGTAATGCCAATACCTACTGCCATCGACAATCAGGTTTTTCATGTAAAAGCTGGTTGGCGAAAATTGTTGCACCCTTAGCAGTACTCTTTTATACCCACTTCTAACGGTGTAAAATGGGGAGGAATGCTCATCCTCACTTCCTCACTGCGCGAAAAACAATTTCACTCAGACAATTTACGGGAATTTTCCGAGGGCTGTGGGGAAACTTTCCGCAGGTCACCTCGAAAAGTTCCCGTGAAGCCCTCAGGAAGTTCTGCAAATAAGCTCTCGGGAACTTCCCCAAAAACGGAAACTTCCCGAGGACTTCAGTCACAGAACTCTCGAGGGCTTCAGATAAACCTTTGCGTTGCTATACAGAACCTTTAACAGTAAACCCTATTTTTTTTTTCAAGCCGTACACACACTTCAGCTGCTCAAGTCAAAAATACGCAAAACACAGATATCCTTCATCATTTATTGTTACAGCACATATAGAGCACATTGACGAAAGGCACCGAGAAAATCTTTTTAGCATGTTTCCAAATTTAATTACAACAATGCCTGAATGATGCGGATGGAGTACTACACCGAGATATGAAGTAGCATGTACTGACGGCAGGCGAGCGCAAGCATAGTGAGGATGAGAAGAGGCATCATGTGATATGGCATCAAAAAGAATGATAATTATGGGATGGACGCGTGAGACTGCGGGATCAAATCTCCTTCATGTGCAGCGCTTGTTTCCTCCATTCCGATTTCGTCATGCGTGCCTTGTCTTCTCTAGCGAAGCCGACCTGCGTTGTTTTGTATTTCTGGAAAAAAATATGTAAGTGCGTAAGATATGGTAAACCAAGTTCATACCTTTGATGGCACAAGTTTTCCTTGGCGCAAACGGTAAAGCTAATGTTTTCGCTGCAAAACTGAATGAGGCAAAAATCAATGTTCTCAGACATTCGCGGTTGACGACCGCCGGTGAAACGGAGTTCGACCCATTGAAAACAAGCGGAACAACTCCGTTTGTTTCGGGACAATCCGGCTATTGGTTCAGGACAAGACTGCCGGAGAAACGCCAGTCGAACAGGTTTCACCTGCGTTTGGTTCGGGATTTGCCTGCAGCACATGTTCGGGTCGAACGCAGGTGAAACGCCGGTGAAATGCAGGAGTCTCGAACCAATGGGGCATGGAATTAGCCGTAGAGCGCACTTGATATTGTTCAAATTTCCGGCATACATTTTATACTATATAAACAACAGAGACTGAATCGACAGAGATTTATTCATCTCAGGTTAACTCAACGACGAAACCATAACAAATGATAAGAAAACTCGTAACAACAAAATCGCAGCAGTAAAATTATACATTCCTGAGCAAAAAGAGAAGAAGAAAAATCGACTCTCAACAACAGAATCGCAACAACAAAATTACATCTCTCCGAGCAAAAAGAGAAAGAGAAAATCCATCTTCCTCAGGCGAGTCCCGAAGTTCCGTTTTTTCGCTTGTAGTCCCTTCTTGCGTCGTTATCACTCTTTTTTTTCTGAAATTAAAAAAGAACGACTGACATCACAGCTTTGAAAATGGAGGGAAATTTACCTTGGGCGGCATGAGCGTCAGGCCCGCTGCATCGAATTCGTATTGGCGTATTCAAGCTCCGCAACTCCTCCCATGCGCTCAAAGTAAATTTCTTGAAAACATAGAAAACTGTGAAGGAGACTTGCCGAAAGAATAGCAATATGTCAATGTCAACAATATGTCAAAATCATCTCACCATGAATCACGCATTGATACACTCACCTTTCCAAGTCTATTGTCTTCAAAGCAACGATGCTTTTTACCTCAGAGTACAACATGACCTTGACTACAGGTGACGGATTCTTCGTAGAGAAATCTCCTTGTGTATTACATCTATAAAAATGAACAAAACTCAACAACGAAAGATCTAGTTACGGCACAGTTATTAGCTTGATAAATAAACTTGATAAGGAATTTGCTCAAAATGACAATGAAACCCACGATGGTCTTTGAGCTTCAGCATGGTCCGTTTGCAATTTATGCCCAACCACTTCCATGCTACAATAGACTATTCTATTGAAAGCTATCGCTTTCAATCATTGTACTTCCATTACAACAACCTAAGAATGATATTCAGGAAATCTGAAGCGACACCACGTTTTTAACTCTATGTTGAATGTAAGCACAACATCGCTCTTCGTTAACAGCTCTCCGTCGTCGCTATCATTCTTGTTCAGCGAACCAGAACTAGTCCTCCTCTTAAGACTAAAAATTTCACCTTCTAAAAGTTCACCAGCTCTAGCTGGAAACTCGTTACCCCTGCTGAGGGGGTGATCACGTAGAAAACATGCGACCATGAACCCACAGAATATAACCAAAAACCAAGAGAACCAAGGAAATTGGAATGGACGTGACGAATTGAAAAAGTCAGACGCGACTACCATCATTGCATGCAGAAATGAAAATGAGCTTGATCGCGAATGATGGCGTCCCTTCGATACCTGTCGGCACTTGTCAAGCATGTCCGGTTAAACCCGAACGACTCACAAGGCCGATCGATTGTATTGATACGCGTGAACAATCCCGACGTAACTGCCGGTGTAGTCGGGCAACGGCAGGATACAACTTTGTCCCGAAACAAACCGAAAGTGGGCGGATCTCCGGCGGTCGTCAACCGCGAGTGTCTGAGTTGTTGGAATATTTACAGTGCTTCTGCGATGCACCTGATTTGGAAGCAATATACTGTTTTTAGCTTCGGTAGAAAGTCGAATCTTTTTTCGCGCTCTTCCTCGGATTTGCCCAAGGATATCCAAAAACTGGAATTATTTGATTAGAAAAAAGTTGCTTTCGAAACGTCGACGCACCTACTTTGCGAACTTCTTATCGCATCTAATCTATATCCCTGCAATTCCTCGTTACCGAGATCAAGCGCATCTAAAATAAATTCTAAAGAATTAATTTACCTGAGAACTTTTTTGCATAAGCATTGTACCGTTGAGAGCGCTTACGATAGACTCGGGTAGATCTCGTAAATCTGGATGCGCGACACATTGGAAGTGCGGTGTGCAAAGTTCCAAATATCTGAAGGATCTGGTCCACATGCCTACGAATTTTGCTTTGTAATTTATGCGTATTTACTTATTTATACTATGCTGGAAACTAAGTTTTGCAACTGGTTTCATAACTTCACTCTCTTTGGATTTGGCGCACTCAAACTTTGGCATTATGTAGGCGATGTGAGCTACAAGAGAGCACAAATTGTCTGAATTTTAAACACGAAATAGAAAAGTTTCAGGTGTTTCTTGAAAACTAGTGAAATTTGAGAATTTTTGGGGTTTCAAGCTAAAATGAAACCTTTGGCAGCTTAAAACATGCGCAGTAATCCGGATTCGTCTATAAATTCTTGCAGGAGGTTGACTCCTTTTGACTATTAAGAAAGAAACAAAATTCAAGGGCATGTCGGGATTTGGCGTCCTCATAAATTTGAACGAGTCGATGTACGCAGGAGTTGCTGGGAACGACCGTCAATGATAAAGAATCCGAAGTCAAACCGCTAGACTTTACATAGTAAGGTTATTTGACCTTCCAAACGCGAATATCTATTTGATTAGAAAATTCATTTGTTGAATCAACGCCTTTCTTGTTTAGGGTGAGACCCATATCGTACACCTACGGTAATCCTACAAAAAAGCCCTTATCACGCAGTTGCACTATTGTTTTCGTGATCAGCATGTGGGATAACACCCCTATGCCAAGTTTCAGCCAAATCCGTCGAACTTTGAATTTTTCCCTTTCATACCATGCACCTACCGTAACCCTCACTGCAACTCAGAATTTGGTAGGACAGCAGCTGCGCTTGTAGCTTACGTAATATCCAACGCAGTGGCAAAATTTGAGTGCGCCATGTAGAGTGAGAAAGAAGTATGAGACCAGTTGCAAAACTTAGTTTTCAACCTAATATATGTTTTTATTATACATTAGCTAGCGTATTATGCAGCACACGCCGTTGCACAAAGTGCGAAGATTATCGGACCTCTCTAAAGGAATTTTCACAGATTCCCAATTTGGTCAGTGGAATACAAAAACATTTAGCTGATTTTTCTTTAAAGAATAAGATTTGAGGAATAAAAATACCCTATGGAAAATCTACTTTTTGGGTTTTTTTATGTTAATGTTACTAGTAGACGTAATGTATAGCATACGTCATCATTCTAGTCACCTCAATGCTATGTGTGTTAGTACAAATGTGAAATCTCGGATGAGGCGATGGGTCGCACCGTGCCGTTACACCAAGTGCACAGTAAGGCTAAAATGTGACCCTAAACTGCTTGTTTTTCATAACTTTATGCTTTTTTGTTTCCTTATAATTCTACGCACGTTCTAAGTTTTGATGATTTGTCGTCTTTGTAGATCCTGCATGCCCTTTTTAGATTGCATCTCAAACATCACTTTTACCTTCAGGTAAGGAAAGCAGATGAGCAATTTTCCAGGATTTGCAGTAAGTCTGCTTTCTTCAGTTGTCGTATGTAAGAAGAGTATCTCTCAAGGGTCGAGCATACTTCAAGCGATTTCAGTCGCATCGCGATTTGGCAATATTCCGACTCTCCATAACGTTCTAAGCACATTTCAAATGTGTAGAAACCGCATTTCATCAACCCACGTAAGTTACCAAATCGCGTCGCGACTGAAATCACGTGAAGCATACACGGCTCTTTACTTAGGCATCATTAGTTTCAAATTCCTTCTCAATCCCACTATCGATATAAAGCTTCTCAATGAAAAATCGGCACCAACAGCATCTCGACATCAGTGAGAAGGAAGGCGATCTCGTACTGCCTAAGAGGTAGATACTCTACTCTATCCACTTAAGACAACTAAAGAAAGCATCCGAAACGGCATGCAGACCTACAAAGACGACAAATCATCGAAACTTAGAACGTGCGTAGAATTGTAAGGAAACAAAAAAACATGAAATTATGAACAAGCAGTTTGGGGTCAGATCCTAGCAGTATTGTGCATTTGGTGTAACGGCACGGTGGGACCCATCGCCTCATCCGGGATTTCACATTTGTGTGCACTAACACACATCACACAGAGGTGACTAGACGGTGTCGTCTACTATAGATAGGTATCGATATTATAATGGTTACCTATCCTTCAAACGGTGATAGACAGAAATGAAGCACATCAAACTTTGAAGTTATCAAACTCTAAGCTTATCATTATGATCTCAGGTAGCTTGCTTGCAAAACAAGCAAAACAGGACTGTTTTGCTAACTTGCAAAACAGCTCTGCGAAAGTTCCTTCAAATTTAAATCCTCGGAAGGTTCTGCATTTTGCAGAACTTTCCGAGGATTCGGGAAGTTCCTAACTGTGTTGCTTTTGACGTCAAAGTTTTCGGGAAGTTCCCATTTCTATGGCTTCATTCACTTACGTGCTAAACGAAATCCTCGGAAAGTTTGGCAAATTAGCTTGCCCCTCAGGAAGTTCCCGTGATTTGTCTGAGCAGTAAGGAGAAGAAGTTAGATGGTTGAAGATTTTGTTTGTGCACATCTGTAACGATAATTCTACTTATAACTGCATATGTGTGCTTCTAAGAGGAAGGGAGAGACTATAGTTACCTCCACCATTCTCAGCTCTGCATTCTTCCAGCAAATACTGTGTACATATGCTTCCAGATAGGCGGCTTCAGGGCCTCAGTATTTGTACTCGGAATATCCATACCACGGAGTGTTTATACTCAGGAATAAATTAGTTGGAAGCAGAGGTGCGATAGGTGGAGCCGGGTCCCCCAAAAGTGAAGGTGGTTCCAGCTACCACTGGCCGGCCAAAAGTGAAGGTGGTAGTGCCGGACACTCACCTCCCAAAAACGTCGACCGGGGGGGGGGGGGGGGGGGGGGGGAGCGTTAACGTCGAGTGAGCCTATCCTTCCCGGTCGTTGCCACAAGTGCGCGGAAAATATGCAAAACAAATGCAAAAGAGATTATTGAAAGCATATTTTTATGAGACAGCGGCATAAATATCTAAAATAAACGTGCTTATCAAATGGTGTATTTGAGAGTAAAATTTAGCGGAACTGCACGGACTTTATTGAATAAATTTTGTTATAACGTACTGCGAAGAAAGTAGGTCGATCGAAGCAGTAACCGCCGAGAACCAGAATTTCGAATGATAAAATAATGAAAAATCGTGAAAAATTATTCCACTGTTACAAATCTGCTGGCTGAAGACCTCCGTAGTTGCGACTTCATAGGTTTTGAAGGGTAAGTGGTGTTCTACCAGACAGTAAAAGAATCAGTTTGATTTGAGGAGTGGCCGCCGAGAACGAGAAATTTGAAAAACCTTTAAAATCTTCTCAATTTTAGGTTGCTTAATGACAACTGACATTTAAACTCTCACAAATCCGGACTTTGAAGGTGTGTGATGTTGCGACTTCATAGGTTTTGTAGGGTGAGGTTTGCTCTATCAGAACATATCTTAGCTGTACCGATCCATTGAAACGTCGCCGAGATCCAGGCTCCTAAAGAAGCGGGTAAAAAACCGTTTTTCAGCTCATAACTTCTTCAGAATTGCATGAATCATGTTGCGACTTCATAGGTTGGATTCTCCTCATCAAGAGCTTTCAGATGATATATAATATGTGGGGGGTTCACGCCTTCCACGGCATATGCCCGGGGGTGGAGTACCTCTCTTCACTAATTCTCCACTGGCGGCCTCCCGCCAATACATTGAAATGGGCGGGGTGGAGAATTAGTGAAGAGGAGTACTCCACCCCCGGGCATATGCCGTGGAAGGCGTGAACCCCCCACATATTATATATCATCTGAAAGCTCTTGATGAGGAGAATCCAACCTATGAAGTCGCAACATGATTCATGCAATTCTGAAGAAGTTATGAGCTGAAAAACGGTTTTTTACCCGCTTCTTTAGGAGCCTGGATCTCGGCGACGTTTCAATGGATCGGTACAGCTAAGATATGTTCTAATAAGGCAAACCTCACTTTACAAAACCTATGAAGTCGCAACATCACACACCTTCAAAGTCAGGATTTATAAGAGTTTAAATGTCAGTTGTCATTGAACAACCTAAAATTGAGGAGATTTTTAAGGGTTTTCAGAATTCTCGTTCTCGGCGGCCACTCCTCAAATCAAACTGATTCTTTCGCTGTCTGATAGAACAACACTTACCCTTCAAAACCTATGAAGTCGCAACTGCGGAGGTCTTCAGCCAGCTGATTTGTAACAGTGGAATGATTTTTCACGATTTTTCATTATTTTATCATTCGAAATTCTGGTTCTCGGCGGTTACTGCCTGGATCGACCTACTACATAGATATATGCTCTTAATACTTTCTTTTACATCCCTTTTGCTTATTTTCCTTCTTTTGAGCTTCAGCAAAAAAAATTTTTCAAACCGAAAAGTGAAGGTGGTCACCCCGTACCAGCTCAAAAGTGAAGGTAGGCGGAGAATCGGCTCCGACTATCGCACCTCTGGTTGGAAGCCATTATCTTGGCATTCAAATACGGAAAAATTACAGGAATATTGTTACAAAAAAACGTGGAATTCTATCATACCCTTATACTATAAGTAGATGTAGTATCTCCTCTGCAAAATGTCTTTCATCGTGCTTATATAGAAAAATGTGAAAGTTTAGCGTTCAATCAATATGTTACTCAACTTTATGTTGCTCATCAAGAGCAAATAGAAAGCTCAGGAATAGTAAATAGCACTGTGATTGCAAAAGATTCTTTTGATGCTTTGACAAGAACCCTCTTGCAGACTAATCATTAGCATCAATTGATTCTACAATTTTTGCAGAAAGCATCTGAGGAAAAATCAGTATTGGAATTATATCATTTTCTTTTTATAGAAGCTTACAAAAAGCTGTACTGGCAACCTTCAAGGTTGGAAAATGTGATTGTTGATGCTGCGTATGGTACTGTCAAGGAAATGTTGACTGTAACACAAAATGTCACTCTCGGTGAGATCTTTTTTGAAAAGGGCCATACTAAATCGATGTTGAACATGAGCAGATGGCAGAATTTTTTGAACAGCATGATATAGTGCACAAGAGCAAAACTTCTTACACATAAAAATTACGAGGCAAAACTTTTCAAAGATTTGAGCGCCGGATAATACCGAACCTGGGATTACGCAAATAGATTTGCAAACATACCGCATAAACAGATTTGCAGGACTTGCTGGAATCCGTCATCACAATACTTACGGGAACGACCCACAAATCTTATATATAAAGCTGAATGTCTGTTTGTCTGTATGTCTGTCTGTATGTCTGTATGTCTGTATGTATGTACGTATGTTCCGAATAGAAAATTCCATTTCTGAACCGATCCGGACCAAACTTGGCACACATACACTACGGGCCCCGGCGGGTGTCATAGGCTACTTTTCGTCATCGATCGATATCGATTTTATCGATTTTTATCGATTTTTTTGCTGAGTTCACCTACGGGGCTGGGAGTTGGCACAGGGGGGTAATCGAGCATGGGGATTCCGAATACAATATTGGTTTTCAGGATTATCGATTACTTTTATCGATTTTATCGATTTTTTTGCAAAGTTTGAGCTACGGGGCTGGGAGTTGGCACAGGGGGGTAATCGAGCATGGGGATTCCGAATACAATATTGGTTTTCGGGATTATCGATTACTTTTATCGATTTTATCGATTTTTTTGCAAAGTTTGAGCTAGGGGGCTGGGAGTTGGCACAGGGGGGTAATCGAGCATGCTGATCATCCCCAAGGGGGGTGATCAGCATGCTCGATTACGCCCCTGTGCCAAATTCCAGCCCCCTAGCTCAAATTTTCAAAAAATCGATAAAATCGATAAAGGTAATGGACGATCCTGAAAACTAATATTGTGTTCGTAATCAGCATGCTCGATTACCCCCCTGTGCAAAATCCCAGCCCCGTAGCTCAAACTTTACAAAAAAAATCGGTAAAATCGATAAAAGTAATGGACGATCCTGAAAACTAATATTGTGTTCGTAATCAGCATGCTCGATTACCCCCCTGTGCAAAATCCCAGCCTCGCATGTCAAACTTTGCAAAAAAATCGATAAAATCAATAAAAGTAATCGATGATTCTGAAAACTAATATTGTATTCGGAATCCCCATGCTCACTTCCCCCCCTGTGCCAACTCCTAGCCCTGTAGGTGAACTCTGCAAAAAAATCGATAAAAATCGGTAAAATCGACATCGATCGATAACGAAAAGTGGACTGTGACACCCGCCGGGGCCCGAAGTGTATGTGTGCCAAGTTTGGTCCGGATACGGCGGAGCCGGGTAAGCCAGCTAGTCCTTTATAAAAACAAATTTTTGAGATTTTGCCTTGGATACACTGGATATAGGAGACGACAGTTTTGCAAATCCGCGCAATATGTGCTCTCGAGTTCTCATATAGGTTTTTTTAAGTTGATAATATTTTAGCTTTCGGTTATCTTGGATGAAAGTAATGATGAGAAATAAAAGCACATTCTCGTCGAGCACAAGTCCCGCCGAAGTGGTCAGATTTTTGGTGATTTGATTGACAAATTTGATGCATGTTCATGTTTTTTATCCAGGAATGATATCCACGAAAGTTCCCGCGAAATGGGCTTTTCGTGCGAATAGAATGGACTTAGTCCATGCGGTGCGATAAGGTATCGCATTTGCGAATCCATTCATTCCATGTCAAATTCTTCAGCAAAGCTTTCTCCAACTTGCCTCAACCTGTTTACTCACTCTTGCAAACTCATTTCTACCAAGTGGTCGGTATCTAATTAGAGCTGACTTAACATTACGATGACAGTCACAGTATATTCTATGCTTTCACACTTCATTATACATCAAAAAATTCCATTTGTTGTCGATAACTATGCATCGAAAAGATCTTCAAGAATAGAATGTACATAATATCCGGGCCTTTGCTTCTCAAACTTCTATGGATCTGCTTTAAGTCAAATTCGTATGTAGAGCTTTCTGGGGAAAGTACTTGCACTGCAATCTGTGAAGCAAAATGCTCATCTCGTAGGAAACCTTGCCCTACAACCCAAACTTTAAATCGGAAAACTACGAGTCGCAAAGGATGACTTCGCAAATGTTCTACTTTAGCTCTTCTTTGTCTTTCAGCATTAATGTTTATATCTCTATGTATTTGAATGTATGGACTATTGCTAGTAGAAAATTTTTCGCAAAGTTTTTCTTAGCTAGCGGCATTCCAGTATTCTTGCAACCAATTTCAAAATCGCGTTTGAAATGCCTCTTTGACATTCGGTTCTACGAGAATAGTCAAAAGAAAGCTTCTGAGTAATTGTATTAAAACGCAAATCTTTCTTATTCTCAAATACAAATCATGAATTTAGTTTTGGTTGATAATTTGAAGAGTTAACGAACTTTATTCGATTTACATAGGAATATTCGCATTGATCTGATATTTGGAAGCATTTGAATTTGTTAGCGAATATTTTGTGATTTTAACCTTCTTCCATGATTTTTACAGCGTTTCTATAAGTTTAGAAAGAAATACTTAGTTCAGACTTCATAAAAGACATGAAACTTTCTCCACTCACTTGTTACCATAGTATGTTCTAAGGGACACATTCTCATAAAATCGCCATCAAAAATATGCAAAAAGGTCAAAAATGGGCTTAATCTCAGCTCACCTTGCTGCTGGGAGTAAAATGGGCTTTCAAGTCCATTTAAGGCCCCGGACAGACTTCACGCGACTTGATCGTCGCGATCTAATCGCCAAGATTTCCATTAACTTTCATTTCACTTTCAAAAATTTTGGGTTGGAAAAGTATCACAATCAAATGCAAGTTGATCGGCATGGAATGATGTTGTAACAGTTGTCTCGCCACGATTCAGTCGCGACGATCAAATCGCGTGAAGTCTGCCTGGGGCCTAAAATGAAGGTAAATCCCATTTTGCCCCATTCTAAATGTACTTTTCGCATGATTCCTTCGCAAGCGAGAGCTCAAGTAGGGTTGAGTCATTTTCATCACACCGCTTTGCGTCGTGGTTGCGATGAGATAAAAAATTTTGGATAACGCTAGCGAAAGTAGATTCCGACCAGTTTCTACCGCGAACGAATAAATTGGGATTTGGAAGATTTGGGATTTCCATTTCCCTCCATTATGGACTTTCGTGGATATCATTCCTGGAGCGGCAGAGAAAATTCAAAATTGTATAGAATACACCAATGGGTAGAAAGGCTTTATAGGACAGTATTTGAACAACAGGGAATGGTCCGATCTACATAAAGTTTGCGGAAAAAATCTTAAAAATGTCGAATACACGAAGAACACAAGAGCAAAAGATCCTGCGCACTTTTAGCGTTCAAGCATATTTTTAGACATTTATCACTTGTCGTGTTTTTCTCTCAACTGGAAATTGGAAAGAAGGGGCTAAAAGTTTGAAAAAGCCCGCCTTTCTGGTTTAATCACGATATTCTGATATTCGAAAACTGACGCTCGAAGAAAGCTGATAATCTACTGTTAGACTTCCAGCGCTTGTAGTGTGAAATTATTTATGTCGGGATCCTTTTACTAGAATGTGCCAAAGTTTGTTTTTTTATAAATTCTAGCCATAAAGAAAAAATGGAAGTATGCGTGTGCATAGCTGATGCAACAGGCAACTTTTATGAGCAAATTAAAGGTTTGTAAGTTTTTCCTAAAAGGGGAGATTCAATTTTTGGGCATTTGAAAGTTTTTAGATTTTACTTCCTAACTTTTCTTGTATCAAATTTTTCATGATTGCCTTAAGTTATCTGATGGGGCCTGCTTTTCCCTACAGAAAGATAAAAGAGATAAAATTTTCTAACGCTTCAAGATAAGTAAACATACTGCGTACTATCTGCTACTAATATCTATTGGAAGAACACGAGTTTGCTCTTATTTCTCGACTCTAAAATCTCTGAATAAATTTTTTTTGCAGAGATGGTGAAAGATCATGAATCCTCCTGCTTTCAGTTTATCGTTGAGATCTAAGATATAAATTTGTAATGAAACTAATGAACCTCATACACAGGACAGAATTTTGCTTATAACATGAAGAGTTGTACCAGATTGGCGCAAATAATGTGTTGTATTTCACTTTGTGAGTTACAAAATCGCTAAAGAGTGCATTAAAGGTTACACGAAACAAAATTCACAGTTGTGGCGATCCCTTTTGGGGGAGGGGGGATATTCCTTCTCATGAAGATATGTAGCTAACGCCAAGGACTCCGAAAAACTTTTGGGATGCTTCTCAAAATTTTTGGGGGCCCAAGGCTCCAAATTTTTAGAAAAAGGGGGCGTGCCATTGGGCACGCTTCGCTGTTCTATTTTGATATCACTGTTGGGCAGACAAACGTGGAAAGCAAAAAGCTTCACTGCTCCTTTTTGAAAAATCAGAACATCCCCCAATATTTTTTCTTATGGCTGTCGATTAGTCCACCTTGTAGTCGCAATTCAATGAGACAAGTGTAAATGGTAGAGCGTTTCGTAAAGGCGCAGGAAGAAATGCTGAAAAGCGCTAATATATTCAAGCCTTTTGTGGCAAACTCGGAACTTATGGAAATTTTCTATTCCTCGTGTAAAGCAGCTAAGTGTTCTGCAAAGAGTTGCTCTATTCCCACTCTTGGGAAACAAGCAAAATCCCGGCTGTCGCATTCTTAATAAATTGGTTTTTGGACTCATAAAATGCTCTCAGCAAGAACGTCGACTTAATATAAATAATTCTCACTTATAAAGCTAAATGTCTATGTGTATAAAAATGTCTGTTTGTACATATGCTCGGTATAGGATTCTAATTCCAAACACATTCGGACCAACGGGCATGACATAGTTTGCTTTCCGTTATCAATTCACCAATTTTTGCAAACTTCGAGCTACAGGGCTGGGAGTTGGCACAGGGGGGGGGGAGAATCGGGTTTTGCACCGAAGCCCCTTGGATTCTCTATATTATATACTTGCTCGTCAGACATTCGCAAAATATTGGATATTGCGGTGATCGAAACAATAAATGAAATTTTCGAAATATGCGTGTACGGGTTTCTATGCTTGTATGCCTTCGATTGCGCATATTCAAGGTAAAAATCTCTTGTTGACATGGATAGTACATGTTTAAGCTATAGTGTGAGATTCTTTTAAAGCATATGCGTTCTGGCCTAAGAAGACAGCTTTAGAATTTTTCTTGAACTTCATCTACATCAAACATTTTGTGCGAAAGTTTGAAGGCTACGTGGTGCAGCTTGTTTTGTGTCGAAGGGTATCTAGGATCCCTACGGAAATTGGAGAACAAAATCTTTTAGAGTGGGCAGAATTTTCAAAGCAACAGCTGACTTTGTGCAACACAAAAGTCAAAGTCAGCTGGGGTTTTGAACTATTGACTTGGGGAATGAAAAACGGCAGGAAAGTTGAGGGAAATTGAGTAAAGACCCAATTTTTACTTGTTTTACGAAAATACCTGAACAGAACTACTTTTTTTTATTGAAAGTCGAACAAGTTGGACGTACTTGCATAGTAGTATGATTTCGAAAATTGAGTGCGCCGCAATCGAAAAGAGAAGAGTTGTATTAAAAGAAGCCGCAAAACTCAGGCAAACCAATACAACCTATGTATCTCGCATCTTCGGCATATTCTGTCGATCTTCTGGACTATTTTGTGAAAGATGATCTCAGTTCTCAAAATTCCAATAAAGTTGCAAAAATTTCAATATTTCACAAAGGAAAAGGAGAAGGCGCAGCACGAAAATGTCATAAAAATTCTTAAGTTTTTAGTCATTTTCCTCCCATTTTCATTAAATGGGCAACATATAGCTTTGTTTTTGTATTGCGCCAATGTTTTGCTTCATTTAGCAGTGAGACACCTGTCGGCTGTAGTTGACTCTAAATATCGGCGTCATTTTGAAGGGTTCCATCTATGCCACGATTTCATATCATAAATCATTGCTACCAAAATCATGAGAATATCAAAATCGCGGCATTATAATGTAGCCAAATTGACGTCATATTAACGAACGGCTACAGAGTTCCTTTTGAAATAGTGCATATAAAGAGACAGAGAAGCGTAAGCCAGCATTTCAAAATATGCTTGGTCCGAAATACTTGGTAAGTTGCATCTCACATCTCCTATACAGCGAACAAGAATTCTTTCCAGCCCATCTTTTTACTTCCTGTACTGGGTGCGTCTGAGGATGGTGAGTTCAACTCTGCTTTTCGGGAGGGTTCGGTCATATAACACGAAAAGAGGGGCTCAGTAATCTTCAAGGTCTTCAAGGCTTTGCGCATGTGCCTCAGTAAAACGTTAGCAGCAACATATCCTTTGAAGCACTAATGACCTTCTCGGTTCAATGACAGCTTCACGGTTAAGAAGATGAGACGATATGGTGACGAATTACAGCGTTATGATTGAAGGTTTTGATCTTTTTTGCTGGAAATTTTCAAAGAAAGGGTTGATGTTTCTTCAAGTCACTTATATAAGTAGATTATCAGCTGAAGAGCAAAGGACTTCTCCCTGTTCAAGACAGTGTCTCCATAGTCTGCGTTGTATTTGTCGTATGATATTTTCATGTTGGGCAAATTGTTCTTGCCAAAGCGGGACTTTTGAGAGATTGTCGATTTCAAATAGTATACCCAGAAATTTGCTAACAGCTTCTAGGTTTTTACATGTGTCCGATTTGATCGTGCCACAGCTTTTAGCCTGTCATATTCGACCTGCACGAGAAAAAAGTTCTGAGCAGATGCCAACTGCTACTTTTTCCTGTAGTTGATTTTGAGGCTATGAGATTTCGTCGCTATACTATATCCTGAATGGCTGGTCGGGCTTTTAAGTATGCAGAAAATGAAGAGCTCAACATAAAGCCCGTAATCTGTAAAAAAGAATCATAGCACTTCGTCGGATTCGCCGAACTTTGCGTTGCATTGCCATACCTTGATTCAGAGTGGACAAATGATGAATCCAGACACTATTAAACTCCGCTCGACGAGATGCATTTTCTTATATGGAAAGTGCGTTTGGGGGCAACAGTCGGTCGAATTCCGACGATGTTTTCAAATCTTTGCTTACGGTAAGGTGACCGTTATGCGATAACTGTACACTCTGAGCAATATATAATACCATGGGCCAGAGTCTGTGAATTCCACAATTTTAATGACTATCATGCTCAAACGGGCATCTCTATTTATCGAAAATGTACCTCGTCGGGGTGAGTGAATGGTGCTTTGGATTCAGAATTGGTGTAGTCTGGAGCAAGATATGCCAATGCAGGGCGAACTTCGGCGAACTCCAGCGATTTTATTCACAAATTATGAGCGGAGTTGTATCACTAGACAGAAATTCTTCAAGATGTCGCGCTGAAATTTCTTTCATTCAAAAATAAGTAAGTAAGTCTTATTTTTACCCCTGTCTTTGTTTTTCTAATCTGCTAATCCTTTTGCTAGAATAATCTGAGATCATGGCAGGCGAAGAGTCAACAAACTAAATATTGACTTCTAATACGCACTAAATTCTATAGTTCCCCTTCAAAAGAGGTGTGAGATCTTGAAAGCATACATTTTATCCCCCTTTCCGTAATCGTCGCTTATTACTACAAATTATCAAAAAGATTTGGGTATGAATGACCTTTTCATTTTATGCCGAAGCCTATTCTCGCAACAGAAGCTGCTGTGGTGAGCTATAAGAAATACAAGCTGTCAGAGTCCTTAGCTTCGGTCACTTTTCTCTGTAGCTACAGGACTGCAACACTCTCAGGCTCCCTTCAAAAACAGCGCCCAGGCAGCTGTTACCATTATCGTATAATTACTGGACGATTCGCTTCGGCTTGCAGGCTTTTGAGCGGAGACTCTGCAGGAAGGTGATGGGTTCCCACGCTAGCATATAAGCCGACAGCACACATACACATACACATACACATGCACATACACACATAAATTGTCCGTCATGTACGGTAGCGGATTCTTGTTTGGAGGTGAATATCTCAGCGGTTTGCACTCTCGTGTTGCCGCTTGGATAAAGTCTTACAAGGGGAGGATACTAACATAGATCTGCCTACTGAATTGGTACACACATATTTGGAATCAGCTGGAATGGTGATTCCAAATATGCTGTTGCTAGCTGCTTGGCTTTATTCTGAAGCGAGTTATGGTCTCTTTTCTATGCAAACTTTGCGTGCTTCTCGAGCTACGGACGCCGCGTTGTTGACGTCTAGGTGGTTTTGCAGTTGTATAATGTTCCCTTTCAAGATCGAAAAAATTAATCTGATGCTAATTTAACATCTTAGCACTTTTTTTCGAGCAGATTCTTATCTCTACGCCGTCTTACGACATTCAGAAGTTTGTTAATTACTCACAAGGGCAAGCCCATAACTCGCTCTGGAAAAACGCTAAGCAGCTAGTGATGACATAATTGGAATCAGCGTTCAAAGCTGATTCCAAATGTATGTGTGTCATCTCAAAAGGCGAATCTAAGTTAGTGTCCTTCCCTTATTAGTTGAGCCCGAAAAACAGTTTCCACGTACGATCTCCATTTGTTCAGTTTCGCCTGGACTTTATCTTTGAAATAAAATTGATACACTCTAGATGATGCTTACTGCAAAAATGGCGCTATGTCGAAGGATGACGTCAACCAAATACTCACAGTCGTAAATGAGCTACGGACGAAGTTGGCTAATGGGTTGCAGGAGAGCGTCGATTCAAAAGGAAATCCAATAACGCTTCCCGCAGCAAAAAATATGAGAAAGATGGTTAGCTCTGTTATATTGAGTCTTTCCGAAAGTTCGTTCGCACCATTTTAAAAAATTCATACTGTCTGATTTTTCCAGCCGATTTATCTACTTTTACTATCATTCAAGAGAGCAAATCACGCTATTTTTAATGGTATCTTGGCGGCTTCCTATTATACTTGGGGAAATTCGAAATTTTTTTCGAATATTCGAATATCGAATATATTCGAAAATTGAAAATTTCGAATATTCGAATATCGAATAATATCCGAAAATCGAAGTTCTCGAATATTCGACTATCGAATATTATTCGAAAATTGAAAATTTCGAGTATTTATTCGACTTTCGAATATTATTCGAATGTCGGAAGTTTCGAATATTCGGCTATCGAATAATATTCGGAAATGAAAATTTCGAATCGAATAATATTCGAATATCGAATATCATTTGTTATTCGAATTTCGAATACTATTCGGTTTTCGAATGTTATTCGATTTTCGAATATCATTCGATTTTCGAATACTGACCGAATAATTTACGTCATTGAGACTGCTTATGAAAGGCCAAAACACTAAGAATAAATTGTTTCATGAGTGCTAAGAATTATCACATTCTTATGGTACATATTGCGATGAAAAAACGGTTTAGTTGTGACGTGAGAGACTTAGGAACCTAAAAGCTTCCTGTGACGGTTGTGAAGAGATTTTTCGTACTTTACAGAAGATTATATACCCTCACTGAGAGTTGCAATTGGATATAGGTCCCAACAGTATATAGATCTGTAGGCTGACATCAACTTAAAGTATAGGCGATTTATCAATCGCTTTTCAGTGTTGTAAAATTACCGTAAGACTGAAGCGGGTTTCACAACATCAAGAGCCACTTCCAGAAAAAGAATCAAAAGGGCTGAAAGTCTTGCTTTAGATTTAAATACACTCATTTTATGTAGAATTTGCACTCAACCGCAATGCTTTTTTCAAAACTTACGCCAGGTATCCTGTATCCGCAAGAAAAGTTCCCATGTGAGCCAGCGTGCGTATGTGGTGCGACGCTGCCTTTCGCTCTTTTTGACACGTTTCTCCTGAGATTTTAACGGAACTGCCCGAGGTTAACACGTTCAAAATAGCGAAAGGCAGCGAGATAACGTGGTACCTATGGGAAATTTGCTGGAGAACAAACGATACACCGTAACAAGTGTTTTTCAACGCCTTTCAGAAATGTGATTGCCATTTAAAAAGCTTGAAAACTCATGCGTAGTAAAACCAGCATACGTAAAAACACTGCTGCACAAATTTTAGACCTTTTTTGGGGACAATTTTTTTGGATGTCTTATTTTGTTGTTGGTCTATAAGCTGGACTTTCCTATTGTGATAACACACAGTAAGAAAAACATGGGTGATTCGCTTCCTGCTGTATTTATAAGCTGAAGCCATCCCTACTGGATGTTACTCAATTGGCAAAAGACTTTGAGAGGTATTGGCGATCAAACGGTGTGTAGATACTTTTAAAACATCCCGTATACGCTATGCATAGCGAATTCTCGAACATTGGTGCTATCGAATTTTCGAATAGTCAATTCTTATCGAATTTCTGAATGTTCGGTGTTCGACGAATATTCGAATATTGATTTATTCGAATGATCGAATAATTATTCGATTCGGTCCCAAGTATACTTCCTATGGTGCATACACTGCATAGATAAAAGCGACAGAAGATAATCACTCAAATTTTGAATTGTTTGTGCATGGTCATAAAAAATCTGACTTACAGTAAAAATCAGAGAAGTCAGTATTATAGGGTTTCATTATTTGCTCTTTCTAAGCGAGCATTTGTGCCACTGAGCGTCTCTATGAAAAGTTATGACTTCAAGGATGAATGCTAAAATAAATCAGATTCGCCATTTGCATTGCTTGTACAAAAATCATAATTTATCACAGAGACGCTCACCACAAACTTTGCACAGTCAGAAAGAGCTGGTAGTAAACCTTACAATACTAACTGTTCCAATTTTTACTGTTAAGAAGCTCAGTAGGAAGCTGCCAAGATATTACCATTATGAATAACATGACTGGCTCTTTTGAATGAAAATGAAAGTAGGCAAATCGTTTGGAAAATTCAGTAGTTATAAATTTTTGAAAATGATGCGAACGAACTTACAAGTCCACCCAATATATGTTATAGGTGTTGAGGTCAGAGCTTTATCCGCACAAATAATTAGTGTAATGAAATTAGGATTATTGATTTGCAGTCTTAGTTGCTGGAAATCTGGCAACGTTCTTACGTTAGGGCATTGAGAAGCACAATACTACAATCTAAAAATGGGGAATTCTAGGAAACATTTCAATGAATAGTTTATTTAAGCTTTTCAGACCGTTTGCATTGAAGCTAAGTATGGCTTAAGAGGAAGATGAAAAACGACGTCTATTAGCAGTGAAACGAAATTGCTGTGAATTATCACGCTAATCATAGAGATTATATTAGTTATTGTTCCGAAAGATTTGTTCGTTTTTCGTCGCTCACTAAAACTCACAGAACACCGTCCATGTCCATGGGCAATAGGTACCATTTAATTCAGATTTTTATCCTCTTTCTTACAGCTAAATTTGTTCTCTGATCTACTCTTCTTTGCAATGTTATCGCCACGGCTCTGCAGGCCAGCAAAAAACGCCAAAATTCTGAATTGTAAAAAATTTTATCCTGATGTTTGAAGGAGCGCTGGCAATTTATCCTGATGTTTAAAAGAGAGCTGGCAACTGTTATGTAGAGCAAACTTTTGGCTACATTCTTACCATTCTAGATTACATGGGCCACGTTTACCAAGTCCGTTATGATTACTTATTTGATAAAAACCGCTGCTTTTGATTATCTTTACCACGTAAAAGTAGCGAAAATTCCGAAAAGCTACTTTTTCAAAGCAAATCAAATTCGGTTATGTTGCACAAATAGTGTTTAAGGAAAATCATGTTTCAATTCGGAGAAACTTCAAAAGCTTTCGTGTATTTGCTGCAGTTGCGTGTTTCATGAATTTGCCAAAAATCGAGACCTCGAGAAATAATTTTTTGAAGCTAAAACCAGCAGGATAGGAGAATCTAAAAATATTACCGATAGTCCGAAAATTGTTCTATCTGAGCCATACTTAATCCTTTCCGAAACTTCAAAAGAAATTCGAAAATTAGCCTAACTTTGAGTAGATAAATTGGAGAGTGTAGAATTTTGGCAATTATCAAAAGAAGCATACAAGATTGAGGTTCGGCAATGAATCCATAAAAAGAAGAAAAGCTGCATCGAATCCAAGTTGAAACTCAATCAAGTTTTTATTGTGTGTGGTTTTATGTGGTTTGAAAAAACGGACAAAACTCTCGGGATATGCTGATATGTTGCTTCACCTCAGTATCAATTGTCCCGCATTATTCTAGGCTTATGACTGTGCACTTGAAAGAAAAGCTGCGAATGCTTTGGACGGTATCTGTTCTGAAACACCAGAGATGCCGCAGAATGAAAACGGATACTTCATTAGTTAGTACGTATCTTCCAATTTTTTCCCCTCTGTGTCAATGCAGACGTCTTACAAAGCTCTAAATTCGAAAGCATTGATATTCAAAGGTTTTCATTCCTTATAATGCTGCTGCCACTCGATCGTCTTTGTGTGCTATCGTGATACCTCGTCTGAATTTTTAGTGATTTCGCCGTCAAAAGCTGGAAGGAAGACATCTACGATGTTCAACAAAAATTCGAATCCAATTTTATATTCCTCGTTACTGAAGGAACTGTAAAGTTTATGCCACAGCAAAAAGAAGCCTTTAATTATGCCAACGTATGCACATTCGCTTGAAAAGCTGTTTGCAACTGATATATCAGAAATCGCCTTTCAGTTAATGCGTGGTAGTGCCTCCAATATAGGTTGTGCAGTCAGCAGTTGCTTGGGAATCCACGTGAAATGCTGTTTCACCGACCAAAGGTAGTTCTCAGACAGTCGCAAAGAACCTCCGGAGCAAACTGAGCTTATAAAACTTCCAGGGTGAACGCTGCTATTGTTCCGCGTGGAGCGTTATGAGCGTTCTCGCGAAAGTTCTAGAAGTCATTTGCCCCGGAGCTTCTTTTGCGATTGTCTGAGTTTATTTACTACTAGCTGGCTTACCCGGCTCCGCCGTATGCTCGAAATAGAAATAGAAAATTCCATTTCTTAACCGATCCGAACCAAACTTGGCACACATACACTTCGGGCCCCGGCGGGTGTCACAGTCCACTTTTCGTTATCGATTGATGTCGATTTTATCGATTTTTTGCAAAATTTGAGCTAGGGGGCTGGGATTTGGCACAGGGGGGTAATCGAGCATGCTGATTACGAATACAGTAATAGTTTTCGACACCGTGCATTACTTTAATCGATTTTATCGATTTTTTTGCAAAATTTGAGCTAGGGGGCTGGAATTTGGCGGGGGGTGTAATCGAGCATGCCATGCTCGATTACCCCCCTGTGCCAAATCCCAGCCCCGTAGCTCAAACTTTGCAAAAAAATCGATAAAATCGATAAAAGTAATGCACGATTTAGAAAACTAATATTGTATTCGGAATCCCCATGCTCACTTACCCCCCTGTGCCAACTCCCAGCCCCGTAGCTCAAATTTTGCAAAAAATCGATAAAATCGATATCGATCGATGACGAAAAGTAGCCTATGACACCCGCCGGGGCCCGTAGTGTATGTGTGCCAAGTTTGGTCCGGATCGGTTCAGAAATAGAGTTTTCTATTCGGAACATACGTACAGACAGACAGACAGACAGACATACAGACATACAGACATACAGACAGACAGACAAACAGACATTCAGCTTTATATATAAGATGGAGTAGTCTTATGCATCTCGATAACTCTTCCGACAACTGTAAGTTTAGCTCAAAAAAGTAGCGTACGTAACTAGTTCTGACTCGCTAACAATTTATAATGCAAGACAGCCTTCACTCTTAATATCCTTCATTGGATTTAGCAAGGCCGCCAATGTTTGATTGCGTGAAACACAGCACAGTAGCTAGTCTAGCCGAGTTTCTCTTCCTCCGGATAGAGGTCAAACACAACCGATGATCAAAACTCAAAGCACCACAACGCATTTCAATTTTATATGCATTTGAAATAGCCTTTTTTCCCCTACCGCATGGTTCTGGTTCATTTTTTGATCAATCGCTTCTACAAAAAAGCAGTGTCCAGGCTAAATCTAACCCCTTCCGATTAGTGTCGATCCTGAATGTAGGCCCCAGGAAAGGGACATCTGCGTTGGTCCGGTCTTATAATGTTGTCTTTGAATGGAGATAAGGGGCTTGGAACAGCTAAAGTGCTATCGGACCCCGCCCAGATCCTATCAGACACTGCCTAGCCAGAAACTGCCTCCCGACACGTATTGATATAATAGTGAGCAGAAGTTGTATACCGCTGCAACTGCACCCACAGTTACATCTCCTTTCCGCTGCATGCCGACGGGAATGAACAATCCGAAACACGTCCACGCCCCCAAAACAGGGTCCCCAGAAATCGGGTTTTTGTGAGTTATGGACAATTTCAAGTTCGAATCTGTAACCAGGATCATGAAAAGGCCCCAGAATGGCGAAAACATGGGAGGCGAAATTTTGGGTGGACGCTACCTTTAAAGGCAGTATCTCACCAAAGTTGAGGTCGCGCGGATTTTCACATATTCTATTATAGGAACCTCTAAATAGGCCATTGCAACAAGTCCCACTCAATTTGACCTCCTTCACGCTGAGAAAAATTCGCTCAAAGTGGTACGCGGAGAGCGACTTGGTACGCGCGGACGACTCCTTCGGGGGTGTAGGACGATTCGCACGACCGTAATGCTTTCCACACAGGACCACCGCCGCGCGCGACACACCCTGCGGCGGCTTCTGCCTAAGCAAAACAGGTGGAGGAAAGGCGGCGTGCACTACATGTTAAAACACGTCAAAATCAGGGAGATTCTGGAGACCGCCCGTGCGAAAAGACCGTCTCCCCTCCTTCGGTCTCCCCCCTTACGCGTCTGAACATGTCCCTCCACTTGGCGCCCGCCTATCCTGTGTTGCTGTCACTGTGGCTGAGGCTGAAGTTGGAAGGTACAACTCGTCCACGTTGCTTCCGCGGGGCCTCCAGAAAACGGGGTTTTTGGGAACTTCGTGCGATTTTAGGCCCATACAGTGCTAAACAGGGTCCGACATGCTTGCAAAATGCAAAAAACTCGGCAACTAAATTTTGGTGAGACACTGCCTTTAATTGCTTTTCTGAACTCCTCTACATTCGTTGCTCCAGGCTATTAGCGTCGATCGATTAGCGAACTGTTAAACCAAGTTTTTTGAAAGTCATTTACAAAATTCCTGATGTTTTGACACTAGACGTAAAAGCATGATCTTGCTCGCGCGTCAACCTCTAAAATCAATTTCTTTGTTTAACAGTAAAACTGCCTCTCTTGCAGACGCATGTGCAGCATGTGACTCCGAGTGCGGGGTATAAACGGACAGGGACGAAAAGGAGCATAGTGCAGAATATTGTGGAAAATTTCTTTAAGTGAATGTTGTGACAGGCTTTTTCTGAAATTCAGGTAATGGAAGGTGAAAAGTGACTCTTTTACAACGCTTGGGGCATAGGCTCCAAACCTGGTTATAAGCGCAATAGGCAGTCAGAACAAAGCATGAACACATGAAAACTTGGGCGAATAAAGAGCTTGCGTTCTAGCGAAGAGGAGACGAACTGTCAAACATAGTCTCCTTTTAGAAGGAACCCAAATTCGTAACGAGGCGGGTGAATAAAAAAAACATGCTCCAATTGAACTGATCCCTGCCGGAGCTATCAAGTGGTAAATTGTGAAATTTAAATACGGCAAAGGCGAAACGTTTTCTTACGAGTCCATTCATCAGTCTCATGCTGGCCCTGCCATAAACACAAAGACTTGGATTTGAAAGTGTTAAAGCCTTAATTGCAACTTTTTCCGTCACACACAACAAACTGTCCTATACCCCGCAACCATGCGCTACTTACAGCCATAAGTCAGGCTTCTGATGAACGGTTCTTGCAAAGCTTTGTGCAGTCGGAAAGAAAGTGCAAATGTGTATGTTTTTTAGCGCATCAACACAGCGCATGAAGCAGCATTGCGCCGCCATTCAAAATGCTTCACGGCCAAATTCAAAGGCAGTGGATCAGCAGAATGGACCCTTCTCGGATTTTGATGGATCTAGGTAGTGGCCCCCCAAGTACACTGTAGGCCAAACCCCACTTGCCAATTCATGCACTAAGTCCTAAAGAATGCGCTTCAAAACTCCACCAGCCCCGCCCGCTCAATGGAAAGGGGCAGGGCTGGTGGAGTTTTGAAGCGCATTTTTCAGGACTTAATGCATGAATTGGCAAGTGGGGTTTGGGCTACAGTGTCCTTGGGGGTCTACTACCTAAATCCACCAAAGTCCGAGAAAGACCCATTTTGCTGATCAACTGCCTTTAAGGAAGACAGATTGAAAGATCCGAAAAGTAATAAGTAGGTTCAGTTTGTAGATGGTCATGGTTGAGTCATGTAAGAAAGTCAAAAGAACATGTGACGAAAAGCAGACATGGCTTTCTTTGTGCCATCGCATGACTTTTTGCACCAGCCGCGTAGCCGGAGAAGGAGTATCAACTACCCTATTTTCACAAGTGTAAAACCTTTTTCGATTTTATAAGCAAGCCGCCTCGCTTTATTTCAAAATACGAAACTTATGCCGCATGATGCTCTCAGACAATATGCAGCACTTTATATAGTTAGTTGGTCGCGAAGTGCTTCGGCGCGTCTGTGCTAATCGATTTTAGAAAAAAGTCCCCCGCGTCCGGGTGGAGGACATTAGGTCGCTGGAAAAGGGCGGTCACCCCGGGCATTTGCGACAAATACGCGCCCTTGTACATGCGCGGACATGCATTCCTGCAGGGGATCCGCGCGGGACTCTTCCGAATTCGGCGACCTAATGTCCTCCACCCCCCGCGTCCTATACTCGTAAGATTAAGGTAGTTTTCCTCTTCCAAAATGCTTGCGCAATCTTATGCATAATTTCTGAATGTTGTCATAAACGTCATTTGATTGTTATAAGTTACCATTTATCAGCAAACCCTCCGTGGAAATTCCGTTGTTCATTCATGGCCCTAAGCACCATACAGTGCTGGCCAAAAGGTTGCAGCCACTCCCAAATTTTGCTAAATCTTACTCTGTTTTGCATAGAACGGATCCAAATATTGATATTACTTGCAAATCACACTGCTTAACACTATATCAAAAGATCGTGCAGTTTTATGCACACAGAAGAGGGCTGTGGCGAAAACGACGAATGTGGTGAAGTTTAGGTTGGTCAAAACTTGCAGCCACTTTCCGCTAAATGTCTTTGAAAAACTTGTCACCGTCCATTATCTTGGCTACAGATGCACCCCTAAGCCTTGATATATGCAGTGCAACTAGCGCGACAGAAAAAGCATTGTGTGGCATGCCTCAAAATCTACCATCATCTCAGCATTCGGAGCACCTTTCAGCTTAAATTGGGCTCAGCGGTCTAAAAAGTTCTCAAATTTGATGTGAACACTGCTTCTGCAAAGACCAGCACTATCCCGAATTTTGCGGGGATTCACTGGAAGCATGGAGGGCGCTACTGCCAGAGAAAATTTTTTGCGATTGTCACATCTAGGAAATGTTATTACCAAAGGGAAATATCAGTTGTGAAATTCGCGCAAACTTTTCCGAAATAGTAACGTCTCCATGCTTCCAGTGAATCCCCGCAAAATTCGGGTCAGTGCTCGTCTTTGCAGAAACAGTAATCTCATCAAGTTTGAGAACTTTTTAGACCGCTGAGCCCAATTTAAGCTGAAAGGTGCTCCGAATCTGAGCTGAGATGATGGTAGATTTTGAAGCATGCCACATAATGCTTTTTCTGTCGCATTCGCAAGCAGCCATTAAAGGTCTAGATGATACAACCTTTCCATGGGAGCACGAGTCAGCTGACTACTCCTCGTCAGTTTTACGATTTGTCCAATTTTTGTGGTCATTTGGCGTACAAGCAAACTTGCTCCGTAAAATCTCCTTTTTAGGCTTTGATGAGTGTCATGCACTGCATAAATCAAGGCTTAGGGGTGCATCTGTAGCCAAGATAATGGACGGTGACAAGTTTTTCAAAGACATTTAGCGGAAAGTGGCTGCAAGTTTTGACCAACCTAAATTTCACCACATTCGTCATTTTCGCCACAGCCTTCTTTTGTGTGCATGAAACTGCATGATCTTTCGATATAGTGTTAAGCAGTGTTATTTGCACGTTATATCGAGATCTGGATCCGTTCAATATGAAACAAAGTAAGATATAGCAGAATATGGGAGTGGCTGCAACCTTTTGGCCAGCACTGTATTACTCAGTCTTACTTATTAAGTGGCAGGAATTTCTTTTTATGCACAATGCTGACTTTGAAGACAGCGTCTCGGCAAATTTTCGCTCTTTGGTTTTTCACCTTTCCGGAGCCATCTCACCATGCTGAAGCCATATCTGAGCTTTTCAGCGTTGAAAACGGCGAAAATGAGCTTTTTTCAAAGCTTTCCGTACGCGTTCGCTTCAATTACGTGTAAGAAGTGGACGAAGTCTGGAGATGGGCGGAATCCTTAAAGGCACCGTCCACCCAAAGCGAGGCTGATGAGATTTTGGTGGCATACTAGTGTGTTCCCCCACACTAGGCAAACCCCCAAGTAGCGCCGCAAAATACTCCTTCCGAAGCGAGAAATCCGCTCCGGAAGGGACGTAACCGGAGGTGGTCACTCCGCCCACTTTGCAGGCGCACCGTTGGAGAGACTACACGCACAGCGCAGTACGCCACCTCGTTGTAGGCGACAATCGGAGTTTTTCTAGTGTTATTTCGTGCACTTGTATTCTCAACCGTTCGTTTTTCATTCAGTCATGACCAAATTTACGACAACGTTGTTTTTCCGATTATAGCCATCATCAGCATTCGGCATAGCTGTTTTTTCTTGATATGAACACGATCTTTCTTTATAGGTGACGCTTGTGCTCAATAAAACAAGATGAACATGCGACGTGAGTTTTTTTATTGCAATGTACATCAAATTGAAAAACTATTTGTAGTCAAAATGATCGTTTACGCCGTCTACATGACTAATGGATCATTGCAATAGACTGTCACGCATTTCTGTGTGCTAAAACACTTGCTTTCACTGCTTTCTGTGTGAATGTGCTAAATACACGGAACCTGGATCGAAGACTGGGGCAAACATTTCCTAATACTCCTAATCGATTGCACAATTGCCCATGACTAGTTTGCAAATGACGCCCTGCTTATATCAACGCGCCTGCAAAGTGGGCGGAGTGACCACCTCCGGTTACGTCCCTTCCGGAGCGGATTTCTCGCTTCGGAAGGAGTATTTTGCGGCGCTACTTGGGAGTTTGCCTAGTGTGGGGGCCCACACTAGTATGTCACCGAAATCTCATCAACCTCACTTTGGGTGGACGGTGCCTTTAAGACGTTCGGAGCTGATTTTGGGCTTTCCAAGAGCGCTTTTTCGATCTAAACTCTTCCAAACTAATAGATTAGCTGGAGGGTCTATCATCGCAACACTGTAAAATCTTTCGAGGGGACGCTGTCTTTAAGCTGATTTTCAAGCTTGTGGCAGAAAGAGGAAGCATTAGGGTTTGAATGTGTTTTAACCTTTTTACAACTAAAAATAATAGTTTTTTTCGTACATATACAGCAAATGATATTACCGTATTTGCAATCCTGTAAACTTCCAGTAGCATCCAAAGTGGAGAACAAGTTTATGAATTGGGTACAGGAGAAAATTGCGAGTGTGATGGAACTTTGACCTGTGAGAACTCGCTATGCGTTGAAGCATTAGCCGAATTTCCTGGATCAAGTTCTGCCGGTAAGAAAATTGTCGGGCTAGATAGTGATATTTCTTATGCTTCACATGGAACATTTGAGTTGTAGCAGAATACAACAAATTTTAGGCCTTTCGGGGTTCCTTTGTTGAATAATATTATTTTGAGAATGTTTTCATTTGTTAGGGAGTTTAATTTGAGTTGACTTCCCTCTACTATGAGGGGCAATGATATCATGATGTGACTCATCGGACCAAAATGAAATTGATTTGTTAAGTTGATAGTAGATCGCTTCTTGAGATAGTAGAGTGAATGATAAACATTGCTTAGAGGGGATGGATTGGGATATTGATAATGACAAACTAAAAAAATTGCGCATGATAACCGTCGTTGATGGGAATTATAAAAAGATCGTAACGTATCACGATTATTTGAAGATTTATTGTCTAAATTAAGATTGGTGACCTTAGACCGGACTTATCTCAATCGTTTATTTGTATTACCATACAGCTGCTTTTTCGCACTGAGATGAGATCCTTGCTAAAAATGGTGATGTACAAGATCTTGTAAATGTTGAAAGTTTCAGAGCCAAGCACTTGGTGTGGCTGGAGTAAGATTTCCGACACGATGAGAATGCACATGAAAGATACTCACAACTTTCGACGGTATACTTTGTTTCTGAGCACAAAAAAGTTGACAACATAACAAGGATTTTAAAGAATCGATACGTGTGCTGTTTTACATGGGTTTAGCTCACAATTAGCTTTTTCAGATCAACTCTCGCTTTAGGACAAGTTATAGATAATACAGGAGCCAAATTACCGGCAGCCACTAACATGAATTACCTGGTCAGCTTTCATTGCTGTCCAGAGTACTGTAATTATCAAAATTTGAAGGTTTGGAATTGCACGTTGGAGAAAGAAGCTCATGATTACCTCGGAAATTGCCCAACAGAAGGCTACCAAAGGCCGGCTGATAACAGTCCAGCGCAAAATTTCTATCGCGGTCCAATTACTGTTAACGAGCCAACATGGAGAGACATGAATAAGAAGGTGCATTCTCCTATGTGTTTTTGAAAAGATGGAAGTTGAGCTTACAGACTATCACGGAGTGGTGGAAGCCCTCCCGAAAGGTTGCTGGTCCTGGCCAAAATGCTCATTTCCGTATCGCCCATAACAGCACTTCAATCAAATCATACACCCTAGTAAGTGCATATGTATCAAGGGCAATGATTTATATCTCCATGAAGTATCACAGACATAGAGCAAATGTTAAGTGCGTTGAGTTAGCGTGATCAAAGAGAATGTCTGTTACGAAATAATGCGGTGTTCTACGTTGAGTCTGTGCAAAAGTTTTGCCAGTTTGAATCCCATCCGCAAACCCGAAGTGGAGATAAATAAATATTCCAAGCCGTGCCCGGCTTGGAATATTTATTTATCTCCACTTCGGGTTTGCGGATGGGATTCAAACTGGCAAAACTTTTGCACAGACTCAACGTAGAACACCGCATTATTTCGTAACAGACATTCTCTTCTTCTTCTCAGCAGCTATGTTCGCAAAGCGACTGGCGACGCGTATGGAGATAATTGCAGAAAGTTACGACCCCTCATTTTTACATTGTCTAGCTTCTTCTAATTCTCACAATGGTTATTTGAGACACTAAAGAAGCTTTGATTACCCTTATGTAGAAGACCTTTTGTTGTTCAGCGGCAGAATTTTCTAAACCTCCAGCTTGTTTTCAAAAGATCTAGTATAATTTTCTAAAGTGAACAATTTTTTATTTGCCTGTTCAAGCTTCGAACTTTGAGTGGCAAACAATCTTCATAACTTCGAGGCAGAGATTCTTCTATACCTTCTAACAGCTATCTTTCCTTTACGATACATGCGAGATTCACGAGAAAAACGCCGTATTTTTCACTTTCACAAATGCGCACGGTTATACCCCAAATTACGAAGTCTCCATATCTTAAAGCGATAATCGCCCATTTACTAGATAAAGTTAGTGGTAATATTGAACGAGTTTTAAGCACCAATATTTTGGAGATTTTTGCAGTGTGTTAGGTGTCATGCAATTTCATCAGAAGTCAATACTTCAAAAAATTATTTAGTAAAGCTTTAGCATCGCGGAGATTAAACAAAATTGCTTCAATTAGCAAAAGATTTGTTGTATCTGGTAATCGAAGCTCCTCCAAAAGTTTTTGAAAAAAAAACGGAAAATTAGCGGAAGCTAGACTGAATGAAAATAAAGTAATCTTCGGCAGTTATCCTCGCATTTGTCGCAAGAGTCGCGGAACATGCAGCTTGACAGAGGAAGCAATGCTGCATTAGATACAACTCAAACTATAGGCCCATTATCTCTATTTGGCAGTTGAGGATGGATTCAGTGAAGTGACACAACTTTTACACAGACCCAATATTATGTATTTTATTTTGAAACATACTCTTGAAGATGGGCTGGGCCTCGAGTAGACAGTTGGGTTGCTCTATTGCCAAGTGCGGTAACGACTGGGTGGAAGCATGCCGCTATTACCCGCCGTATGACTTAGTCCTAAATTGATCATCAAGCCTAGTTTGACGATATTAATTTAGAGGCAACAAAGTGGACAGCCTGCAGTACAAGCCTGGAACTACGTGCTCTCAATGCTCTAGAGTTGGGGCAGGGCCATGTAACGCACAACTTGGACTCTGTGGATGATTACGCGACGGTCGGATGCACCTACTACTGTGCGACTGGGTTTTGGTTTTCGCAGTCATTCTTTTCTTTCCTTCACTGATATTCTTCTACAAAATAAAAATTAGCAGAGACCTTGCCTAGCAACAATTATCAGTTCTAACATAGCTAAGTAAAGTAACGGAGTTCAAGTGAAGCAAAGTATTTCACCAAACTGCTCTTTTAAGGGCAGCAACTTTTTTTGCGATACCGCCTTGTCTTACAGCGGCAGACCAATTTCCATTCAGAGGGAGAAGGAAGAAGCGACAAAGAATTTTTCGGATGAAGGTGCGTGGTGTTAACCGCGCACTTTCATCCAAAAAAAATTTTGGGATGCTCTCAAAATCTTTGCAGTCCATAACTCCGAAATTTCAGAAAAAGGAGGGCGTGAAGGCGCTACGCCCCAAAAAATCCTTTACAAGGTTTATTTGAATTTTTAATCTCTACAATTATTTTAATCATAAGTAAAAACAAGTCGCGCAAAATTTTGTAACGCATGTGAATAACTTCCAAAAATTTTGCGACCTATTCTCAGAGGGGGGTGGCTCCCTCCTCTGTGCGCCACTGCGGCAGATCTCTCAACAACGAAATCTTTCGATTGCGCCAAAAAAAATTTTTTTTCAATACTAAGTAGATTTTGGCCAGGATGAATTCATCTAATCAGGATCAAGAAATCAAAAGCTAGCTTTTGGAAGCGTTCGGCACAAGTCTTATGGTCACTATCACCTTTGCTCCAGATATACGTTCACCGTAAAGTGTGGAAAGGAAAAGAAATGAAAAGGCGTGTTTACAACACTGATCATAGCGCATAATTATCCGCGGGTTTCGCAGCTACGATTTTACTATGACGCGTTCTGTTGATTTTGTTGAGCCCAATTTCAAACAACATTAAGCCAACAAAGAGCTTCCATAGAGGTTTCCACGATTTTACCATTCCATTGGGATGCAATTTTTGCAAGTTTTCACGTAGCAGTTACTAGATGATTTTAAATAAACCTAACGATTCATGGACTTCCTTGTACGAAAAGGACTGAAGACGTTCTTTTACTCCATAATATGTAATGCCCTGTAGTGGTATTACGATGACGCTATATAATCAGATTTGGGCAACAAGTTGTACATCTTTAGGGGTTTGTAAGAACTTCTGACCGATGTACTCTAGGCATTATCTTCTTGCAGTTCTGCGAGAACCACAGACAGTGGGAATGATAAAACCTTTCCCTGCTTCTACAGAGAAAGTACTACTAATCCTTTTTCTCTACTAGCCTAGATGATCTCTTTTGAAACTTTTGTGCATCATAGATCTCATTCGCATAATTTAAGCTGACCGCAAACTTCAAGAGTCAACCAGTACACTTCCGTATCTCCGCTGGTTGAATTGAGGCAGGTAGTGTTATGACTGCTAAACGCCTTTCAAGCTATTGCAGGTCCACAGTCCGTAATACTCTGCAAGTCTTATGGCCTAAGTAGCAGAAACTTATATGCACTTTACTGTCACTCATTCAAGCAGTGGAGACAAGAAAAATTATGTTTCGAATACGTTCTAAAACCCGTTTTGCAAGAAACATTGTCATGCCGTTTATTTTTACAGCAATTACGGAATCACCATTTCTGTGCATTTGTGCTTATGGCTGTCGATTGGCCTAGCTTGTAGCCGCGATTCAATAAGACAATTGCAAATGGTAGAGCGTTTAATAAAGGTACAGTAATTTTCAATCGGCTTGAAGCGGAAATTGGGTTGGCGGGGGTCCGCTTCGCAACGGTTCGTGCCATTTCGAAGCTACAGTATAGTAGATTCTGGTAAGAACCTATATCTGCGTCTCTTCATTCCCTTTTGTCTTAGCTCGGCAAAATTCTAGCTCAGTGCGCTAGCAAAGATCCCAGCGATGCGGACGTTCTGCCTCCACGTGACATGTTTCGCCTGCTCCGGGTTGAAACATACTGTACAGGAAAAGCCAAAAAACGCTATTATATTCAAGCCTATTTGGGGTAAGCTCAGAACTTATGGAGTTTTTTATTCTTTGTAAAGCAGCTAAGTGTTCTGCAAAATAGGATAAGCTCTATTTGTGGCGACTTGAGCTTATGGTTTAGCCTAATGTGTACAGGGCGTATGGCAGGCCCTTTTTAGTACAATAAGAAAGTGGTTCAGTGGTTATGTTTATCAGGATATTGACAAGGTCTCGGGAGAGCGCAAAACGAAGAGTGCGGGCTACGCGCCCCGCCTCTGATGCAAGAAAGGGGGCCGCCATCGGCAGGGATTCTGGCGTGGCCAGAACAGTATCGGTGGTTCTAGGCTTTATAGTAGCCTTAGGCGAAATAGCGCCTGGTAGAGTGTGTTATATAGAACACATTAGCTAATAAGCTTTATGAACAGGCGACCTGCACTCGTGGGTGCAATGGTAGAATGCTGACAATAATAGGCGTGGCTATGTAAGTTACTAGGCATCTGGGCAGTAAATAGACTTATATCACAGCAGGTCATGCTTATTGCATGACCTTAAGAGTACTCTGGCAGCAGATAACATACAACAAAGTAGGTGCCGATGTTATCGGCACACTCCGGCCGGCCATTCAGAGCAGGAAAAGCTTAGGACAATCTAGATACGGAATCAAATAATCTATACCATAACACTGCTTCCATTTTTCTGGATCTAGTAACGGGATCTTGTGAGTTGGAAGAGTTGTATCGGCGGCAGTGCTGATGTCCAGAGCTCTAAAGGGGAGGAATTGGCGAAAGGGTGCAGGCAATGGAACAGCAGCTGTATACAGTAGGAAGTATCGGTATAGAAAGTAGTCACAATAGGAAGTAGAGAGGAGATTTTCATTTTCTTCAGACTCTATGGTAGAGATTGATCGCACCGTCAATGCGTCTATGCCTTCTACGCCAGCTGTCGCAAACCTTGCTCGTGGCACCGTAGGTGTCATGCCTGCCCCTGCAAAGGATTATCAGCAGTGGGCACGGACTTTTGGTCCAAATAATTTTGGTCATTGTTGTTACAGTTTATCGCGTTTCGTTCCGGTTCAGTGAATTCTTCTTTGAACATGACTTTGGCAAGAACTTCTTTTCTCCATGTAAATCATATGATTTATCGATGCGCAATCCAACATGGATCCTTTCTCTCTCCAGTTGATAATCGGGGACTGACTTATCCGTTTTTTTCATTGATTTCCTCGCACTGAGGAGCCCTCTTTGGTGTTCCAGTCGTGCTTGGCTGGAACAGGCTTGATGCCTCGAATGGCTTTCTCAGCTGCTCCTTTCAAACTTTCTTTGAGATGTACAATTTTTTCGACTGTAGATAACTCGTCATTTTCATGTATGAGCGTCTCAAAGACGGCCCAAACTCCGGAAATTCTTCCCGGCGACCACTAAATGTCGGTAATGTAATTGATGGCGCTTTAATAATACGTGTTTTCCTTACTGGCAATGTTTGCGTGTTAGCAGACTCATTGCTAATCGTACTAAACTCTCCTGGTTCGTCTTCCTGAACGTTTTGACTGGAAGACTCACTTGCCACGTCTTCCTGAACATTTTGATTGGAAGGCTTTACGTGGACAGAAACTTTCATTTTATATTGCACCTGTTGCAGTTTTATTTTTGCGTCTGCGATCTGAGTCTAACCCTGAGCACGAAATTGGCGGACTCGTTAACAATTTCAGAATATTCCGATTCTTTTTCAAACTCTTCAATCTCCGCAATCCATTCTTTTTGCTCAGTTTTGGATTTGATACCCATGAAAACTTGCTCCATATTGTCAACTTTGCTCTCGAGCGTTTCCGTATACTCTTTTACCTCGTCTAGGCACTCAGCTAGTGATATCAAGTTTGCTGCGCATTTATCATGCCGTTCCTGATCGTCCTCTGGGTAGTCGACCTTTTTTCCGTGTCCATTAGCTTCGTACGTTTTGAGAAGCTCTGACAGTCTGGACGAACTGATACGGATGGCTTTTTTGTGAAAATATAGAGACATGTTTGACTATTTGGCTCTAACACAAAAAATTCCAACTGCTTTTGAGTTGGGAAAGTGTGACAAACAAAGATTTGTGATTTAGGGCTAGCTGAGTCCCAAGGTCAAGTAGATCAACCTCAAATACGGCGATAGTTTGGCCGATGCACCAAAAATGTGGCGACTTGAGGCTTATGGTATAGCCTAATGTGTACAGGGCGTATAGCAAGCCCTTTTTAGTAGAATAAGAAAGTGGTTCAGGGGTTATGTTTATCAGGATATTGACAAGGTCTCGGGAGAGCGCAAAACGAAGAGTGCGGGGCTACGCGCCCCGCGCCTGATGCAAGAAAGGGGGCCGCCATTGGCAGGGGTTCTGGCGTGGCCAGAACACTATTTTTACTTTTGGAAACAAGCAAAATCTTGGCTGTCTCATTTTTTATAGGATAACTTCTGGACTCACAAAATGCTCTCAGCAACCAAAGTCGACTTGATATACATATCTCTTGCATATTCATTAATTATTGTGACGAATCACTTGTAAACTTGCCAAAAATTACTAAACAGAGACTTGAACTACCAATAATCACATGTGATATTGTCTACAAATCTCCCAAAAAACTGAAACCTATACCAAATCATATTCATTCTCATTATCCTCAAGCTTTGCCTTCCTACAAAAACCGTCTGGAAAAACTAAATCTCAAAAATCTGTATTATATAAGAATACAAAATGATTTGATTTTAGCATTCAAGATACTTAGAGGAGAACTGCGTTTGAAGCCTTCTAAATTTTGGTCTTTTCGTCCTGTCTATGGTCGTCATGGTTCTATCGCTTTTCGATTTTCCAAACTACTTACCTCGAATCGTACTCGCCGACTGAATACTTTTATCTCAAGGAATGCCAAATGGCTCGAATGTCTACCACTCCCTTTATTAGCTCTCAAAAATTCATTCCAGTTCAAAAAAGCCATTTCCAGAATTGATATTCTCGATTTACTTCAAATTCCAGATGTTGAATAGTGATTCAGATTTTCTTTTTTCTTTGGCTGCTTGTGCATGACTCCTACCCATGTTTGCTTTCTCCTTTGTTTCCAAGATTGATTAAGTGTAAAAGTTAATTTGTCTTTCCATGTTACCTCTTTAATTCAAATTCACTCATGTGCTTTTCATTCCAGCTGAAGTAGCGGCTTTAGAAGGCATATCCGAGTAACGATTAATTCCGTTGAATTTCCTTACCCGACTCATCAATCTGCTCTTCTTCATCGGCGGGGGCCGTGGCTGGGTGGTGCGTGCGCGCTGAGGGTTTGACAAGCGGGTGTACTGGCGGCCCCCTGCCAGTGCACCCATTTGGTTATGCTGGCGGGGGCTGCCGGTGCAGCAATTTGTCGGGCCCTCGGGGTGCTCGTGCTGCCCTGTACGGTCATTTCCGTTGGCGGACTAGGATGGATTGTTACTGCAGAAATTCTTAACGGGATCTCTACTCGGAAATATGTCTTCTAAAGTCCCATTCTAGCATATCTATTTCTGTGTACATAACCTATATTTGAAGTTCTTTGTATTCTCTGTGATTGATGTTTGTCTTGTAATTGCCTTTTTCTTATTCGACATACAGCACGCCTACGAGCGTACAAAATAAATAAATAAATATAAAGCTAAATTTCTATCTGTGTGATTGTCTGTCTGTAAATAGGCGCAGTAAGAAAATTCCACTTTCAAACAGATGCGGACTAAACTTTGGACTTATGCATTTCGGGCAAATGTGACCAAGTCTGCTATTCCTTATCAATCCATCGACTTTTGGCTTCGTAGAGTAAGCCTTGAAGGTTCTATAGTAAAAGTACCCAATGCAATTTCAGTGCAGGTGTTCTCCTCTCTTTCGGACAGCATAGAACTGTTGTTCGGTTTCTTTAGTTCTTTCCAGTCTTGGTGTTTCTGCGGCTTATTCCGATATTGTACCGCAAAGATGTGCTTGCGAAATTTCACCTAAGCGAAGGTATGTCTCTCAGATAGAACCATTTCTGCTGTGTACATAGAACGTTGCTTTAGATGAAAATCATTTCCGAGCGAGTCAAGCTGATTAAAAGTTCGGTGAAGGACTAAAACTTATACATATTGCTTCTTGGTGGGTCTAGACTAGGCATTATCGTTTTTGTAAAGCTCCTTTCATACCTTTTCTTGTGACATAAGGTATTCCTTCATGGTTCTTCATGTTATTCTTGAAACAAACGTGCTAAAGGATCTGTTTTTGTTGTGTTTTTGAGGAGTTATATCATACAAGTGTACATGCCGTCTGCAGATGAGATAAAAGGACACGAGCGAGATAACAGTGGTTGCTAATGAGAGATGGATAGGTGGTTGACGTTTTTTTGCCAATTTATTTTACAATCTAATTTCCACGATGTTTTATCTGACGTGGTCAAGAGGACTGCTTCCTTAAGTGGCACATTCAGAAAAACCACTTCTTCAGTACGATAATTTGAAAGTTTTCGTGAGTGGCATCTGGTTGTGTAAGGGTCCTGGCTTCTGTGCCTACAGTTATGTGAAAGAGGCAGTCAGAGCCTTAGTTTCGAGCATGGAGTCCATCTTATGGAGTAATTTGGAATCAACTAAACACGCCGCATGCAGATATCGTTCGAACCTATTATAAAATCAAGTAATCTTGAGTCATTTGTAACTTAATATGTGAGATTGCACACTAAGCCCTATTGGCGACGGCACCCACACTAGTAACTTCCCAGTAAATATTTTCTAGCCTAACAAAATGTAGAAATGTGATCTACTAACATATAACCAACTAAAATAAAAGAAACCAAGAAACAAGGAGAAATCACTAAAAATGAGCAGGTTCTAGTTTCGCAGTTTGTCAGTTAACGTGTAAAGTGTGCACTTCGCATGCCTGAAAACTCAGCAAAAGCAAAAACAAGGAGCCTTCTTTTGCAACTTTCAAGCGTTCAGCATCAAAAATTGGAAGCATGCTTGAAAGAAGCTTGCTAGTAAGAAAAGCTGTACGAAAAAGCCTCTGTATATAAAAAGAAAGCTGACGATTTGTTTCGACATGCTTACCACTATCATCATTGAAACTACTGCCTCATCAACGCGTAATTAGCATCTGCTCACTTCGTCAACAAGATAAACCTTATCGTTCGGAAAACATCGATTGTTGGCAACTGTAGCTCAAACATTAAATATCGTAAAGTAACTGTACTTGTAGCTCAGCCTGTAGGTTGAAGCGTACTTGTATTTTCAGGATCCTCCTAGGTAAAGGATGTTTTCAGCGTCACAATGAAAGTTATGGGGTGTGAGCGCTATATCGTCAAGAGTCCCGCGCGGAAGCGCAATTTGTACTGGGTCATAGGGCGCGCTCTTCGCAGCCATTTGTAACTATAGGTACGAATGGTAATGGATATCTAGACAATTTACCAACTGTACTAAGACTAGAAAAAAGTAAGGAGCGTGTTATTTTAGCTAAAATATGGTTATGTGACACTTTACATCAGTGTAAACCTATTGCGTTTACGGAGTTTATAATCAATTTTGTACCATCTGGTGAAAAGAGGAAGTGTGTGGCGGCTCGGTGGGCCCTAAGCACCTAGATTTACCCGAGACACCCGCACGCTCGCCCGCTTACTGCATACGACGCAGCCTACCCTACTACTTGCCCTACGCGCGTCTGAGCAACACATTAAACACTAAGGATTTATCCTTATGACATAAAAGGACAATGAAAGCTACATAAAAACTTACAACTAAACTACGAAGAAAACTACTAAAATCAAGACTAAACTAATGCACGAAAATAAGCTCAACAAGGGACGAGCTGCCCCATCCCGTGCTACCGATGCGCACGACTATAAACACAAATAAGAAATATGCTCCCGAGGCTTCACCTATACAGAACCGCCACGCGTCGCCGGATACCAGGCGCGACAGCCTCTCCGCTCCCAAGGTTTACAAGATATCAAATCTCAAAGGTTTCAAAAGTAGTTCGTCCAAAAGAATCCCAAATCACACTTCGATCTAATATAACTCTCTATCTGCTCAACCGCTAACGCGAAAGAAACATCAAAGGAGGGAGCTAATTGCCAGCACGAGCACAATGGAAAACATACGAAAAGATTATCGATCGAAAACGAAAGCGAACAGACGCTGCGATGAGGCGCCGAAGCTACATATAGCCTTTTTGCTGGCAACGCGCCAAGGCGAGGAGAGGTCCAGCGGCGATTGCGGCAAACGTAAGAAAGTGCCGATATCGTCGCCGTGTAGCGCGGCAGCAACCAGTGCTCCCGGTCTCCTACTTCTAGGAGCGCTCGCATCGCGGAGCCGCGACAAGGTGGGCGCAAATCTGGCATATCGACCTGAAAATCAGATTTTGCTGGAACTTCATGTAGGGTTTTTTGATTACGCTGACACGACTATGATATTCATTTGTAGCCCTGTACACAGTTTCAAGCAAATTGTCAAATGACCCGTAAACAAAGTTTGGTGGAAATCTGAAGCCTACCCCGTACCGTTTACCATCGTGACTAAAGAAAATTGCAATATCATGAGAAATCAATTTGATATTCGTGATCAGCACTCAAATTACAATATGCAAATTTTAGCGAATTTTGAGATTTTGACCCCTTACCGTGTGCTCACCACAACCGAGATCAGGCGCTACGATAACGACTGAGTAACATGCTCTTGACCGGCATGTCAGAGACACGCTCAACTAAACGAAGTTCAGCAAAACTTGGGACAGCACGTAAAGTCATACCAAATTTGCACTGGAAACTACTACGATGTAACTCTCAAAACTTACAAAGCATTGGGTAAACTGATCTTCCTCTCCTGCGCTGGACATTCTCCTTAAACCCTCACCTTCATCAAAACCAAGTTTTCTTTGAACTGAGTTTTGGCCGAAACAGGTCCTCCCGAACTCAAGTTCTCGTACAAATGATCCGAATAAAACTCAGCTTTCTCACGACAGCAGCCGCACCTAAGCTGTGTATCCGTTCAAAACACTATTGCGATAGGCTTAATCTCCATTGCGATGGGTAGAGAGCTAGTAAAAAGCGGCGCCGACCAAATTCTTGGAAATGGCATGCAAGTTATTGCAAGTAGCTTACTCAGTTTTGATCTCATGATCAATTTTACAATACAGTAGTCACAATACTATGACAAAAGACTCCACGCTTGACGACAGACAGACACGACATATTTACAAAATCAGTGTTGCAAGATTACGAAATTCATCGACCGTCATACATGTGCTTGCAACAAACGTGCAAAAAAGATTGTTTACAAACAGTTGGCACAGAAAACATTAGTTACGGACGCAAATAGAAGAGTAAAGCACATTGCCAAGATTGGAGTCAGTAAGCGCGTGATGATACCAAGTGTGAGTACTACAGCGCGCTTCAGCACCAACTCCCTGCAGACTAAATTTGTACTGAGTCATGGGGCGCTCTCGCGCAGCCATGTGTAGATTTGAATATCACTCATTCTATAACTAAAAGGCGCGAAACCGCATTGCACACATTGTCTAAACGAGCCTAATCGTGTACTTAGCAGGTTTATACCTGTTATTTATTTTGTCGAGGTTTATTTACTTTTTGGAAACGGGAAAGAACAAACCCGAAGTTGTTAAGGCAATGCCCGCAATGCGCCTCCTAATCCTAGAATAGATGATATGTGTATCGGCATTGATTGTCAATGATCGTACTGAATGTCAACGAGCGGGCGCTCAGTAGGTAGAATGGCACTTAGGGAGCTGGCAAAAGTAGGCGTGATTCAATCTAACATGGCTCATCAAAATGGCCCTACTAGGCTTAGACTCTGCTGGGAAAAAATAGTCCACTAAAGAAGTCGGCCGCAAGATGATGATGAGAGCAATGAGCAATCACCGCAACTATTAACTTTAACGCACTACCAAGCATGGATAACTTGCTCCTCTGGTGGCGTGAGCGCTATAATGTGAAAGAAACCGCTTCGTCAGCGCTTGAATCTATGCTTCCCGTTTTGTCTTCGCTTCCGCATTGCTCACCTGATAACGTTGCTGGTGAGGTTAAACGTTCTGCAAACAGAAGAGAACAAAAGAGAACTGGAAGGATCAGGAGGAGATGAAAACAAAAAAGAATTATAATGAAAAATTTGGGGCGCTATACCACATTAGTCGGCCCAAAAAATGAAAGTCACAGATTTCGCTGAAGTTCGTCTAAAGGGGTTATTTTGCACGCTGATTACGAATGTCGCATTTCTTTCACACGGTATCATCCGGTGGAATTACGGTAGGATTACGGTAGGGATTAAAACGACCGATTCGCCCCAGAATGTGTTCAGTGGGGTTATTTGGCATGCTGTGCACGAAGATCATATTCATTTCGTACGGCAGCGCCATTTTTGGGTTAGTGGGTGTACGGTAGATTGCTAAAATTAAAAATTTGCTCAAAACTTTGCCTAGAGCGGTTACTAAGCACGCTGATGACGAATATTATACTCTTTCTGCGTGTTACAACTTTTTCACTTATTTACGACAGGCATACGATAGGTGGCTAAATTGATAGATCTGTTCGAACTTTGTGCAGAGGTGCTATCGGACACGCTGATCGCAATCGTCTCGCATGATAAAACCTTTTCGTGGATTTTTGAGGTTTGAATTTGGCTGAATAGTGGAAAAGTTGCTCTTTCACGCACTGTAGCTCCTCGTAATATAACGAAGGCGTAGCTGCAAATTTAGCAAAGGCATTGCTGCAGCGAATGAGCATGAATTCGTCATCAGCGTGCTTAATCCCCCCTAAGCAAAGTTTTGAGCAAATTTGGAATTTTCAGCAAACTATGTTTACCTGCAGTAAACCAGAAAATAACCCCATCGTACGAAAAGAATATGATTTTCTTGCTCAGCGTGCCAAAAAACCCCCTGGACGCAATCTGGGGCGAATCCGTGGTTTCCAACCCCTACCGTAACCCTACCGTAACTCCATCGGATGGCACTACCGTGCGAAATAAATGGGATATTTGTAATCAGTGTGCAAAAAAACCCCCCTAGACGAAGTTTTAGCAAAAACAGTGTGTGGCACGATTCTCTCAACTAATATGCAGCACAATATATGGTCCTTCGGTCGCGAAGTCCTTTGACGTGTTTGGGCTGATCGATTTTACAAAAGATCTCCCGCGGCTTATACTCCTGAAAATAGGGTAAGTGATTTTTGTGCATGAGCTCATCTTTGCATACGTAACCTTCCGCTTGTCTTTGTCTAGGAAAGGGTACTCAAATGAAGCGGCACTATTAGAAGTAATGTATGAGAGTTATGAAAGTTGTTAAATATTAAGTTACGCCAATTATGTTATAATCATAAAGCCAATTTTTTTCAGAAGCCATCCCCTGAGGCCTCAGGCAGAATTCACGCGATTTCATCGTCGCGATTGATTACGACAGGTCAACTGTAACAGATATCATTGCATGTCCATCTTCTTGCATTTCGGTTGTGCTAGTTTTCCAACACGACTAATCATGACTAACTAGTTAATCATGCTAACTATCACAACCGATATACGATGTAGCGATGAATCGCGACGTCCGAGGCCTACACTGCAGAGACTGCCAGAGTGGAGTTCTATTTAGATGTGATAGATCCTATCCTGTATCCTGTCTTCCATGCTACCACCAGAATTGATGTTTGTAGAAGCACTACGTTTTCATCGAAGAGTTTGTTGCACTATAGACTCTTTATAAATGATATTGAACCGAAAGTTCTGTCCTCATTTACAAAAATCGTAACTTCTTTCGGTACTTTTCAGCTATCCAGACCTATTTTTCCCAAAGAAGGATTTTGCTTTTTCTCATGTACCATATTTGATCCCAAATTCACAGGAAGCAGTGTCAACCTTCTACCACGTGTCAAAAAAATTTGACATGTCATCTACATGTTTAACATGCTTTACCAAGACTTGTTTTTGCATCAAATAGCGACATAAATTCAATCAGTATTTGAGTAATAATGACCCATTTTTGAATAAATGGTTGTAGAAATGAATATTTTTGTAGTAATAACGTCATCCTATTAATATGATACCGCAGGCCATCATTTATTCTCCTAATTAAATTCGCATGGCGGAAAGTTTGAAGAGGAAGGCAAGTTTGAATGATTGCGAAAGCTAAGATGTTCTGCAATAAGCTCTAGACAGTTGACGGGCGGTTTTGCTTCTATAGAAAACAGTTGAAAGGCTTTTAGGTGGTCACAAAGCTTTTTTACCCCACCGGAAATGATCTCAAAAAAAAACAAGTCAAAATGTACTAAATTTTTTCTGACACGTGGCGGGGTGCAGCCTTCTTAGAATACACAAAAAACTATTCTGAGATTAAAGATCGTATATTATAAGAGCCTTCTGAAAAAATGGATCCGGACAGATAACGGAAATGTACCCTTCTTTCTAACAAGATGTTTTTGCATGACTAAAGCTTTTCTGGAAAGAGCAAACCATGCACTTTCTAGAGGCACTTTGACTGCTATCTACTAGGTTCTCAATGCAGGGATAAAAAATGAAGGAAATCGCTTCAATTTCGGATTTTGGAGGCAAATCGTCAAAAATTTCAAAACTGTGCCATCAAATCCAGAACAGCCAGTAACCTAGTTTGCTGATCTCCTCTTCCTACTGAGCAAATTTTGCGTAATCGAGCTTTCTCAAAAAAGCTATGAGTTTTGAGGAAACATGTCAAAAACCCACAGGAAACTGATTTTTTAGCACTTTCGAAAATCATAGCTTTTTTAAGAAAGGCTCGATAAGTGCGAATTTCGCTCAGCAAGAAAGAGGGGTCAAAAAACTTAGGGTTACTGAGTGTTTTGTATTTATGGCACAGTTTTGGAATTTTTTACGGGTATCCCTCAAAATTCCAAAACTGAAGTGATTTTCTTTTCCAAAATTTATCTCTGCATTCAAAGCTTAGTGGTTAGCAGTCGAAGAGGCCTCTACAAAATTCGATTTGCTCTTTCCAAAAGAATTTTGGCCATGCAAAAATTTTGTGTTAGTAAGAAGTTGCGAATTGTATTAGGTCGTTCCGAAAGTAATGTCGCTTTTTTCCAATTTCGAGAAGTCTTAGAAGCATTCGATGCAGCATTTCATCCTCTTTCTAATAATTACAACTGCATTGCATAATATCCAATGAGCTTTCGAAAAATCACCAAAATCTGCGACTCATGCTTTTTGCCATGGTCAAGTTCGGCTATTTTTCTAAATTTTCGTACCTATTCTCCGAAGAAGTGCAAGCGATTGGTACATAGAGCAAACCCTACAGGACACAGAGTAATTTTTTCTTTTCCTTAGCTTGCTTCTTGGAGTTTCTGGAACCAATTTTCCAGTGCAATCAAATCCCATATTTGATCAACTCAAACCTCACAGAACAACAACCGGCAAGCAACTCGGGTGTCATTCGACGCAGCTTTTTATACTCTTTCTACCAGTTGTTTTTTGTTTCCGATTCATCAAATTTTCCGGGATAAAATCATCTTAATTCAGGTTTCCCAGGGCGCCTCAGGCTGTAACCGAAATTTTCGAAAGTTGCTAATCTGAAGCGATGAATGCTCATTTGGTTTGCAAAATTAGTGTCAAACCATAATCCATCTTTGTAAGTTTCAAAATCCGAGAATTTATTGGTGTTTGATGCATTTATGTTAGGGGCGAGAATGCTAAAATTCGGTGGTTCCATCAAAAAATCTATACAAAAATTATGACGAGCTCTGGAAAGTAAAAAAAAAGTTGTGCTGTTTCCTGTAGGGTTTGCTCTATCCATCCATTACTTGGACTCCTTTCGAGGGTGTTATAAAAATCAAGAAAAATTGTGAAACTTGGCCTTTTGAAAAAGCACAGGTCGCAGATTTTGATAATTTTTCGAAACGTTATTGGATTTTGTGCAATGTTTATATAACCATTAGAAAGAGAATGAAATGCTGCATCAAATGCTACTAAAAACTCTTACATATCTTTGTTCTACGAAATGTGGCATACGTTTGAAAAAAGCGACATTACTTTCGGAACTACCTAATATATGATAGAACTTTCGGTTCAACCTAGCAGAACAGAAGGAACAACAACCTAGCAATTTGCCCATTTTTGTTTTCCAGTGTAAATTACAATTCCGTTACTGCTGAAGTCCCTACCAGACAATTGTGCACTTCTGTCTTGGTTTTTTCAAGACAGCGTTCTGAAAAAAGTGCGCAGGTTCAAACACCCATTAAGGTATATTTACGAAATTGGGCTTGCCATAAAAGTGCCCTCAGTCTTATGAATCTAACAGTAAGCGGTCTAAATGTTGTTTTGAGGGTGGAACAGCTTCGAATGAATTTCAACGCTTGAGGCTTTTTGTAGAGTAAGATTTGGATAACAAGTTGTACATAGTTTTTTCTTAATATATATGCGTGTTTTTACTTGTAAGTAAGGGATGCTCTATACGTGAAGAAATGTAGTCTTGGAAATTATTTTTGACACAGATGTAAACAGACATAGACGATGTACATAGAGGTAGTGATCTGAACGAGAAGGTGGATTGTCTTTATTCGAATCTTTCTGAACAAATCTGCACCAGAAAAAAAAAAGATTGTAGAGGAAGATGCGGAACTATTCTAGAGAGCATGAATAGGCTTGTTTTAGCTGCTCCCCTTTGTTTGTCTTAAACTCAAATTGCACCTTATGTGGTCAGCATCGCTGCCATTCCTATCATCTAATAATAAGTAATTAAAATTCTCGTACACACATTCCTCTTCTGAAGCTTTCCATCCTTTGCTGTAGCTCAGATAGTTACTCATTTGCAAATCTGTTCGTCCATCATGAGTTTGTAGTGAAAAAAATGACCAATTGGTGTGATCCACTTACCCAAACCCAACCTTTGGTTTACTCCAGCGGGTCTAGCTTGTGAAATTGCAAGGTTAAGCGAAAGTCATTTTCGGAAATTGTTAACGGAATCGAGAAAAGCTGAGAAGACTTGCGGAGCGAAATATTATCAAAATTCTTGACGTCTTAGTAAGCTCTACGTCTCAAATAATTGCTTAAAGGAAAGACAACCAAAGCTTTTATTTTTGATGATAAGCTGATGTTTTTGTTCACCAGCAACACAACGTTCTCGTTCGACATAATTAATTTGCCTATCGGTGTTATATTTAGAAGAACATAAACAAAAATTTAATTTCAGAATTCATATCTCGATCCTTAGAATTATTGAAAATGAATCACTGTAATACGGCCAGTCACGTCATGATCTCTGTAAAGTACAGTACTTTCCTGATGATTCGTGTATATAAAAGGGATGCGACATAACCGGGTCATCGAAGAGTGTCAAAATGCCTTCGCTGCAATACCATGTAGTAGTGGTAAGTCTTTTCTACAGATGCCAAAAATAGCAACTAAATTTATTCTAGATCGCGATCTTCACGTTGCTTGCGGTGGAAGTGTTGTGTGAAGAAGCCAAATTCCCTGGAAACCATCCGTACGGTAAGCCTAAGCGTCGGAGTTATTTGGTTATCTTCGAAATCTCATGCAATTCAATTATGAATGGACAGTGTAGCAAATCTAAGGCAACAAGCTTTTCCCAAATGTACTGTGTGACTGGTTAGACTCAAAATTCTGTGTTCTTTTTTAATGGCGCACCTCGAGGGCATACAAATAAATAAATAAATTCCCACAATTACTAATTATACAAGGCAAGCTTGATAAGATTTGATAGTCTACCGTTTTCCATGAACATGCTTTCTGACAACAATGGGTTTTCTGCCTCGCCCGATCAAAGATTCATCTATCCTTTGCAGATGAGTGATTTTTCTAAAGTCATGATACTTCTTAAATGGAAGTTTGATCAATTCTGTACTCTCTCACTACTGTTCGGAACGATATTTCAAAGTTAGAAAGAAAGAGAAGCTAGAGAAAGACGACTGACTACCTAAGAGTCTATTTAAGTTCTGCTGTGCTGAATTTATTTTTCAATCTCAATATTTCCTCTGCTTTGTCATTCTCAAGATGTCTAATTTGCAAGGAGCATGAATGAACGCAGGAATTTAGACAAAATGTGCGGTTACAATACAGAAATGAATGATGAGTTGAGGTGAAACTTTACGGACACGCACAACTATCGCAGGTGAGTTCACTGATTCCTTTAAAAGTCTTCACAACATATCTTTCCCAAAAAACCGTGCATACTTCACGCGATTTCAATCGCGACGACATTTGGCAATTCGCCGAAAGTCTTCAGATCCAACAATAGCAAACTTCACATGTATATGTAGTGTGTAAAACTTAGTGGATTGATAAAATGCCGTATCTTTAGTACAATGAGTTAGGGACAGGAATATTGCCAGATCGCGTCGCGACTGGAATTGCTTAAAATATGCACAGCCCTTAAAACTCATTTTAAGAAGCCAGCTCGCATTGGGAAAAGTGAGAAATGTCAATGGTCCCCTTTCTGCGGCTTCAAACATGATAAAATTGGTATGTTCTTTGCACTTACGGTGGAACAACGCTAATTTTTCAGGAATGGGACTGCTGCTTGGAAAGAAATGCGACAGAATATGTTCGTACATGCCCACGTGAGGGGTCGAAAGAAAATCAGAGGGATCCGAGAGTAGGGGAGCTCTATGCGCGGGTGTCTGTTTCAGCAGTTTTAGCAGGCGACTTCAAAGCTGCAGCTCTAATAGTAACACTTTAATCTGTTTTCAGACAACATCTATAAATCTTGGTGATATTTAGGCTGTTAAAAGTTGGTGGAAGGTCGCACGTGATGTGCCTGAAAAAGAGTGCATTGAAAAAGATGCGAAGTTCCAAAAAAATTTCGTTGGCAAAAAAATCGAGAGTTTTACGCAGGTAAGAAATAGTAATAGCTTCTCCGTGGTTACAAGATGGAGTCAAGCGCAATCTTATGTATATTTAATGTCACAGGTTGAAATCAACTACCTAACCCTTGATTCAACTGGCTTGGCTCCGGAAAGGCGGGGCTTTGTGACCTAATTGAGTTCCTCGCGCCTGCGACGCACCTGCGTCTCTCTCGCGCGGGTGCTCTCTGATCATTACCTAGCCTCAATTAGGTCACGAGGCCCCGCCTTCCCGAAGCCAAACCAGTTGAATCAAATGGTATTTTAGATGGCATGGGCGAAGACAACCAAACTAGGATGTGCCGTAGGCAGATGCAAGTTCGGGAAGAATGAGGACTATGTGGTTGTCTGTCGCTACTTTCCAAAGTATGTCTACCAATCTTTTATTGGCCAATAGCATCTGCAGAATTTTAGGGGTAACAAGGAAAATGAATATGTGTACCGTGTCGGACGCGCTTGCAGTCCATGTCCAAATGGCTACGCCTGTACTACTTCTTTCGATTGTGACCAGCAGAATTGCCAAGGATTATGCATTTGAAGGAACTTAACAATCAACTATTACGCTCTTCTTGGATGTTGAGCAATGAACTGTTGCATCTGTCTGTGTGTTACAGCTTCATGAATTAGTGAAAAAGATCTATGTCGCATTGTGCCAAATCAGACAAATGCACTATGTGTTTTCCATTATTCGGTTAAAGATCTGAAGGGTGGATGTCAGTACGCACGATTCGAGCCCTCACTTGACCAATTGCTTAATGTGATGGCTACTTTTAGGCTGGCTCATCATTTGTCTTTACCCACCAGTTTTGCACTGCAGATTTCGAAAGTTGTGCAATAACACAAAGCACTGATCAAATGAAGTGCTATAGAGGTGGATGTAGGTTACGGTACCATCTGCATCCCCACTGGTCCACGTGTGACACGAGTTGGTCAGCGAAACCTTTTTGGGTTCATAAGTTGTAGCAATCTTCGAAAACTTCAGAGGAAGGGTGATGTCACACACAGGGTGTCCCAAAAAATGTGCCTACTGTTTGATTGTTAATAACTCTCTTATAATGAAGTCTTTCGAGGAGCATTGGGTATCATTTTGTAAAACTGGTTTCAACTTAAATTTATAGCATGGAGCGAGTTACCAATCAGTTTTCTTACTGTAGGATTACGGTAGGAACTTTGAAGAGGGCTTTGAGCCATGAAAGGCCATATTTTGGCTCAAAAAGCAAACAAAACAACCTGGAAACTTTCACGCCGGGCTAATTAGAGTCGCTGATTCTATGTGTGAATTTCCCAACATATCATATTGCTTCATTGGAGAGTTATGCGAGGTAAGCAGTACCGGCCGTTTTTTCAATATTCTAAAAAAGTGTGGTTACACCATTTAGAAAGCTTCGCATTTTTGTACATAGTTGAGTATTGAACTCAGCGTCCATGGAAACGCTATTACACAATTTTTCACTTTTTTTGAAAATTTCTGAAAACAGCTTTTTTTTCACAGTTCCGAATATTGAGTAGTACACTTTTAAGACGCTTAGAATTTTTATAGAATCACACTATATGTGGTTTAGTGTTCTTAAAGTGGGGGGGGGGAAGAAAGTTCACTTTGACAATGAGTCCGTAGACTGACGCTTTTCGGAAATTTTTACAGTTTACTTAATCTCGTAAAACTAGTGGGGTTCCAAACTTATGAGCTTTCAGAATTTTTAAGAGTGGCCAATTTCCTGTTCCTGAAGAATTTTCTATTGCTCCGTTGCCTATAGTCAATGTAGTTGCTACTAATGCACGGTGCTGAGATCGTACCAGAAAAATTCACTACGACATGCAATTGAAACGCGCAGCACTGAACCATTGGCTCAATTTTTTCAACAGAAGAAAAATCAAGATTCATAAACTACATGTTTTCTTGTCGCAAATTGCTTGTGTTCAATTATACAGTCCAGTTACCATATTGACAAAAATTTAATACAGAAGATTATTTTCTTGCAGCATCCATCTAATTCTTTTCGCGCATAATCCAAGCGATAACTTCTTGCTCAAACTGTTAACCTCAGAACTCCTGAAGTGAAAAGAAAACAATTTGTCGCGCGTTAGCTACCATAAAAACAACCTATCATAAAAATGAACACAAACAACATGTTACATTCAAGGCATTCAGTTTCAACACAAGGCAAAGATCTTGTGTAATCAGAATACTCTAATTATTGATTCCTGTCCATTATACCTAGGGAAATTCGAATTTATTTTGGAACTAGCTGGCTTACCCGGCTCCGCCGTATGTTCCGAATAGAAAATTCCATTTTAACCGATCCAGACCAAACTTGGCACAAATACACTTCGGGCCCCGGCGGGTGTCACAGTCCACTTTTCGTTATCGACCGATGTCGATTTTATCGATTTTTTGCAAAATTTGAGTTAGGGGGCTGGAATTTGGCAGAGGGGTGTAATCAAGCATGCTGATCACTCCCACGGGGGTGATCAGCATGCTCGATTACCCAACTGTGCCAACTCCCAGCCCCGTAGCTCAAATTTTGCAAAAAATCGATAAAATCGATATCGATCGATGACGAAAAGTGGCCTATGACACCCGCCGGGGTCCGATGTGCATGCGTGCCAAGTTTGTTCTGGATCGGCTGAGAAATGGAATTTTCTATTCGGAACATACGTACACACATACAGACAGACATACAGACAAACAGACATTCAGCTTTATACAGGGTGTCCCAAAAGTAAGTACGCACTTTTCAATCGCTAATATCTCTCTTCCCAGTTGGTCTTTTTTTGCCACTCAAGCACCATTCTATAGAGGAGGCTTCGACTTAGATCTACGGTATCGATCGAATCACCGATCGCCCTTCGTTACTGTGGGATTACGGTAAGAACTTCCAGCATGTGGAATCATTCAGAAACATGCCATCTGAAAAAATTTTTCCAAAAAATCTGAAAAATTGTGTACTAGGGTTTTCGCGCATGCTGATTCCACTACATAACTTTTTACGAGTGTTTTCAGCTTTTTTGACGGTGCAATCACATTTCTGACACATATTGGGAATTTACCTATTACGGTTTACCCGGGATAACTTTGGAAAGAGGCATCACAGTAAAGTGGAAATTTCATATTCGAAATTAGCGGCTTTTATTACCATAGCACATAAAAGTTTTTGGCTTGTTTAGTTTTATTCCGAGGCAGAATATGGCTTCCAATGGAATAAAATCCTTGTCGAAGTTCCTACAGTAATACTACAGTAATGAAGAGCGATCGGTGATTCGCTTGACTCAGTAAATCTAAGTTGAAGCCTCCTCTACAGAATGGTACTCAAAAGGCGGAAAAAGACGCAATGGGAAGCGAGATATTAACGATTGAAAAGTGTGTACTTACTTTTGGGACACCCTGTATATAAAACCAGTCCAAAGCGCCGCTTCGCGGCGCTTTGGACTGGCTGTGTGTGCAAAGTAGGACATGTTCTAAAGTTAGAATTTTGGAGTTTGTGGCGTACCTTTTTCTAGCAAAACGTGTAACATTAGTCAATGAAGCACGCGTAGTTTCATGTAGAGAGCACTGATTAGTCGTAATTTAGTTCCTAGCGTGCACTCATTCCCGCAAATCCACAAAAAGGACCGTAACTTTTGTTATGTAGATTTGCCGTTTTCCCACCATGCTGAAGTTCTTAGCCAATCTCTCCTCCCAGAAGATTAGAGAAGAATAGAGCAGACACTGATTAAATATATTTTTTGGCAAAACCTTCTATTAGAAATTATTTGTCTCCCAAAGCTTTTCCTCTGGATAAAGTCTTTAACCTATCTTGCTCTACATAGTCTTCGGTCTGGCCCTAGTTTGGGATTTTCCACCGTTGAGTTGTCTTAATCGCAATGTGTTGCCTCAGAGTTTCGCATCTGAGATATTTACTGTTTGCCATGAGTTTCCAACCCCCTCAGAGTCCCACACTCCGATCTGACCCGCAGGTTCCACACTTCCAAGGGCAAAATGCATCTCCGTTACTGTTCAGTTATGATAATGGAATTACATTGAAGTTTCCTCCGACTTCCATTCTTATGAATAGGATAAGTGCTTTTATCCATTCCCGAGTTGTAGCACATACTTTGGGCTCTTCATTGTCAAAAGACTCCAGTCATCCAGGTTTTTGGGATCCAGGCACCCTTTCTTTTCTCGTAAGTACCCTATGAAAGTGTTCACAATTCTTCTCCATGCACAAAAATTCCCTGGCAAAATCCAAATGCGTCTCTCTTTTATGGTTGTTTTCTAGTCCACGATATAGTACCTTTGGATTCAAATCAGTAGCTCGACTACCTTTTTCAAAAAACAGGTGATAGTTGTCTGATAAGCAAATTTTGTACAAAAGTAAGCATTTGTGCGGATGTGTGAGATGTGTAAATTTTTGGAAAGCGTTGGATTTGTATATTTATTCGAAGAATTTTCCTGGTTTCTCTACTTTGAGAAATGACAGTTCATTTCACTTTTGAAGAATAGATAATAGCAGCTTGTTAAGCAAATTTCGTACAAAACTGTAATTGAAGATTGAACTTTACGTGTACGTAAATCTTTGAGAGGCACTGACATTGTGAGAGTTTCCCAGAAAGTAGTTAAATTTTCAAGCTGGAAAATTAACAGCTCGATATTTCACTTTTGCACTGCTAATAGTCGCTAGATGAGCAATTCATACTAAGACTCTCAAAATCGCGTCAAATGGAAACGTATAAACAGGGAGGCGAGTGATTTGAGCTAGCTCAGGCTTGATTTTAAAAATCATAGAAAAGTCGGTAGAGGACTGTGCTTGAGAGTTCGAAGAATCTCTGATAGGATTCCAAGCGAAAGGATATGACATAAGAAATATTTGATTGGTACTTTTATCGATACATGTTTCCTGAAACCATTATCTGGCTGTAATTTAGCATAAAAATGCTTCTATGAACAAATTCAGTCTGTGAATTGTGAAAGATTGTTTTCGCTGATGGGAGACACATGAGATATCTTGGGGGAAAATTGCTGAGACAATGATCAACTAGCTTTCATATGGTTTGGACGGATATGTCAAAATACCTATTGATCGATGCACTTTTCTCTTTGAAACATATGATCGAATAATACTCTACAGATGGTATATGGTGTATGCAACAGCCCGAGAAGTAATTTGCAACTGGGAACTTCAGAGTAATATAGAGTTGACAGAGAAATCAGAAAAGGAGGTTCAATGTTTTGACTGAAGCAAACGCAGTCATTTTTTTGAAATCGCTTTTCTGCGTAAAATCTGTTGATGAAGCCAGGATATATTGACTACTATTGCACTCGAAACTTTAGAAACTCGTACCTTCGCTATGTTACTTGAAAGCGAGATTAAGATCTGGGTTGATACTCCAGAACAATTGGAAAAAAAACTGTAGCAAATCGGCAGAAGATTCTAATAAATGAAATAATGCATGTTGGTGGCTTGAAGCGCAGATGGAGTAATGCAGAGAGACTGATCAGCCTACATGTATTCTAGACTTTATTGTACCCGCAGCCATCATACCGTCTTGTATTTTTTAGAAGCTCTTCAGAGCAAGCAGTTGTTTACGGAGTATATGGCCGTCTGGTGAATGCCAAAAATCACTTCTTGATCGCTCTTCGGAGCCGACAAACACACTTATTTACGCCGACAAACGCGCTGACTCATATGGGGGTGCTTGCGCTTTATATAGAGTAGGATATTCAAATATCGAATAATATTTGAAAATCGAAATCGCATATTCGACTATCGAATATTATTCGAGAATGGACATTTTCAAATCGAATAATATTCGAATCCTTGCAGTATATCTAATGATAAGGGAGTGCAAAATAAAAAAAGGCAGCGGTTGCTGTGCTGGAGCTCGCGGAGACAGCAGACAGCAGTGATGCACTTTCGTCTGGCGGGGGTCCCCCCTCTGCGCCGCCGGGTTTTTTTATTGACGCTGAGTTCAATACTCAACTATTCACAAGATTACGAAGCTTTCTAAACGATATAACCGCACTTTTTAGGAACATTGAAAAAATGGCCGCTACCTCTTACCTGGCATAACTCTTCAATGAAGCATCATAATAAGTTGGGAACTTTACAGTTATAATCAGCAACTCTAATTAGCCTAGTGTAAAAGCTTCCAGGCGTTTTGTTTCCTTTCTCAGGCAAAATATGGCCTTTCATTGCTTAAAACCCTCTTTGAAGTTTCTACCGTAATCCTACAGTAATGAAGAAAGATGAGTGATTCGTTCTGTAATGCAAATCTAAGTTGAAGCCAGCTCTACAAAATGGCACCTGAAGCAAGGCAAAAGACCATTTGGAAAGAGATATATTAACGATCAAACGTTCGATACATTTTTTTGGGACACCCTGTATTATTGGTTTGTAAGCGGCACGTAGGGCAACTCGATCGTGCAGGGAACCGATTTTTATACGCTTGGGGCAGTTCTTATAATTTTTAAAAGTTCTTCAAGCGGCACTTAGGGCATGAACTGTCTTCTAGATATAGATATTATTGGTTTGTAAGCGGCACGTAGGGCAACTCGATCGTGCAGGGAAACAGATTTTTATACGCTTGGGGCAGTTCTTATAATTTTTAAACGTTCTTCAAGCGGCACTTAGGGCATGAACTGTCTTCTAGATATAGATATTATTGGTTTGTAAGCGGCACGTAGGGCAACTCGATCGTGCAGGGAAACAGATTTTTATACGCTTGGGGCAGTTCTTAAAATTTTTAAACGTTCTTCAAGCGGCACTTAGGGCATAAACTGTCTTCTAGATATATTAGGCTGGAAACTAAGTTTTGCAACTGGTTTCATAACTTCCCTCTCACTCAGTATGGCGCACTCAAACTTTGGCATTATGTAGAGATAATGTGTGCTACAAGTAGGCGCAAACCTTTTGAATTTTGAGCACGAAATAGAAAAGTTTCAGGCATTTTTCGAAAACTAATGAAATTTGAGAATTTTTGGGGTTTCAAGTTAAAATGAAACCTTTAGCAGCCTAGACCATGCGCGGTGATCCGGATTCGTCTACAAATTATTGCTGGAGGTTGACTCCTTTGGCCTAGTACGAAAGAAACAAAATTCAGGGGCACATCGAGATTTGGCGTCCTCACAAAGTCGAACGAGTCGATGTACGCAGGAGCTGTTAGGGACAACAGTCAATGGCGAGTCCACAGCTCAAATTCCGCCGAGACTTCACATAGTAAGGTTGTTTGACCTGCCGAACGCGAATATCATGGTCATTTGTTGAATCAACGCCATTTTTCCTGTTTAGGGTGAGACCCCATATCGTACGCCTACAGTAATCCTACAAAAAAAGCCCTTATTACGCAATTTCAGTATCGTTTTCGTGATCAGCATGTCGGATAACCCCCCTATGCCAAATTTCAACCAAATCCGCCAAACTTTGAATTTTTCCCCTTCATACCATACACCTACCGTAACCCTCACTGCGACGTCAGAACTTAGTAGGACAGCAGCTGCGCTTGTAGCTTACGTAATAACCAACACAGTGGCAAAATTTGAGTGCGCCATGTTGCGTGAGGGGGAAGTTATGAGACCAGTTGCAAAACTTAGTTTCCAACCTAATAGATATTATTGGTTTGTAAACAGCACGTAGGGCAACTCGATCGTGCAGGGAAACAGATTTTAAACGCTTGGGGCAGTTCTTATAATTTTTAAACGGTCTTCAAGCGGCACTTAGGGCATAAACTTTCATTTTAAATAGTTACTAGCGATCTGTAAGCGGCACGTAGGGCAACTCGATCGGGCAGGGAAACAGATTTCTATACGCTTGGGGCAGTTCTTATAATTTTTGAACGGTCTTCAAGCGGCACTTAGGGCATAAACTTTCACTTTAAATAGTTAGCGACTCGATCGTGCAGGGAAACAGATTTTTATACGCTTGGGGCAGTTCTTATAATTTTTGAACGGTCTTCAAGCGGCACTTAGGACATGAACTTTCATTTTAAATAGTTACTATCGGTCTGTAAGCGGCACGTAGGGCAATAGGGCAACTCGATCGTGCAGGGAAACAGATTTTATACGCTTGGGGCAGTTCTTATAACTTTCAAACGGTCTTCAAGCGGCACTTAGGGCATAAACTTTCATTTTAAATAGTTACTATCGGTCTGTAAGCGGTACGTAGGCCAACTCGATCGTGCAGGGAAACAGATTTTCATACGCTTGGGGCAGTTCTTATAATTTTTAAACGTTCTTCAAGCGGCACTTAGGGCATGAACTGTCTTCTAGATATAGATATTATTGGTTTGTAAGCGGCACGTAGGGCAACTCGATCGTGCAGGGAAACAGATTTTTATACGCTTGGGGCAGTTCTTATAATTTTTAAACGTTCTTCAAGCGGCACTTAGGGCATGAACTGTCTTCTAGATATAGATATTATTGGTTTGTAAGCAGCACCGGGCAACTCGATCGTGCAGGGAAACAGATTTTATACGCTTGGGGCAGTTCTTATAGTTTTTGAACGGTCTTCAAGCGGCACTTAGGGCATGAACTTTCATTTTAAATAGTTACTATCGGTCTGTAAGCGGTACGTAGGCCAACTCGATCGTGTAGGGAAACAGATTTTTATACGCTTGGGGCAGTTCTTATAATTTTTAAACGTTCTTCAAGCGGCACTTAGGGCATGAACTGTCTTCTAGATATAGATATTATTGGTTTGTAAGCGGCACGTAGGGCAACTCGATCGTGCAGCGAAACAGATTTTTATACGCTTGGGGCGGTTCTTATAACTTTTAAACGGTCTTCAAGCGGCACTTAGGGCATGAACTGTCTTCTAGATATAGATATTATTGGTTTGTAAGCGGCACGTAGGGCAACTCGATCGTGCAGGGAAACAGATTTCTATACGATTGGGGCAGTTCTTATAATTTTTGAACGGTCTTCAAGCGGCACTTAGGGCATAAACTTTCATTTTAAATAGTTAGCAACCGATCGTGCAGGGAAACAGATTTCTATACGCTTGGGGCAGTTCTAATAACTTTTAAACGGTCTTCAAGCGGCACTTAGGGCATGAACTGTCTTCTAGATATAGATACAGGGTGTCCCAAAAAATGTATCGAACGTTTGATCGTTAATATCTCTCTTCCCAAATAGCCTTTTGCCTTGCTTCAGGTGCCGTTTTGTAGAGCTGGCTTCAACTTAGATTTGCAATATAGAACGAATCACCCATCTCTCTTCATTACTGTAGAATTACGGTAGAAACTTAAAACTTATGGTGCCAATGTGGAAAAAGCTGCCGTTCCAAAATTTTTCAAAAAATTCTGAAAACTCTTGTTATAGGGTTTTTTATGGACGCTGAGTTCAATACTCAACTATTCACAAGATTACGAAGCTTTCTAAACGATATAACCGCACTTTTTAGGAACATTGAAAAAATGGCCGCTACCTCTTACCTGGCATAACTCTTCAATGAAGCATCATAATAAGTTGGGAACTTTACAGTTATAATCAGCAACTCTAATTAGCCTAGTGTAAAAGCTTCCAGGCGTTTTGTTTCCTTTCTCAGGCAAAATATGGCCTTTCATTGCTTAAAACCCTCTTTGAAGTTTCTACCGTAATCCTACAGTAATGAAGAAAGATGAGTGATTCGTTCTGTAATGCAAATCTAAGTTGAAGCCAGCTCTACAAAATGGCACCTGAAGCAAGGCAAAAGACCATTTGGAAAGAGATATATTAACGATCAAACGTTCGATACATTTTTTTGGGACACCCTGTATTATTGGTTTGTAAGCGGCACGTAGGGCAACTCGATCGTGCAGGGAACCGATTTTTATACGCTTGGGGCAGTTCTTATAATTTTTAAAAGTTCTTCAAGCGGCACTTAGGGCATGAACTGTCTTCTAGATATAGATATTATTGGTTTGTAAGCGGCACGTAGGGCAACTCGATCGGGCAGGGAAACAGATTTCTATACGCTTGGGGCAGTTCTTATAATTTTTGAACGGTCTTCAAGCGGCACTTAGGACATGAACTTTCATTTTAAATAGTTACTATCGGTCTGTAAGCGGCACGTAGGGCAATAGGGCAACTCGATCGTGCAGGGAAACAGATTTTATACGCTTGGGGCGGTTCTTATAACTTTTAAACGGTCTTCAAGCGGCACTTAGGGCATGAACTGTCTTCTAGATATAGATATTATTGGTTTGTAAGCGGCACGTAGGGCAACTCGATCGTGCAGGGAAACAGATTTCTATACGATTGGGGCAGTTCTTATAATTTTTGAACGGTCTTCAAGCGGCACTTAGGGCATAAACTTTCATTTTAAATAGTTAGCAACCGATCGTGCAGGGAAACAGATTTCTATACGCTTGGGGCAGTTCTAATAACTTTTAAACGGTCTTCAAGCGGCACTTAGGGCATGAACTGTCTTCTAGATATAGATACAGGGTGTCCCAAAAAATGTATCGAACGTTTGATCGTTAATATCTCTCTTCCCAAATAGCCTTTTGCCTTGCTTCAGGTGCCGTTTTGTAGAGCTGGCTTCAACTTAGATTTGCAATATAGAACGAATCACCCATCTCTCTTCATTACTGTAGAATTACGGTAGAAACTTAAAACTTATGGTGCCAATGTGGAAAAAGCTGCCGTTCCAAAATTTTTCAAAAAATTCTGAAAACTCTTGTTATAGGGTTTTTTATGGACGCTGAGTTCAATACTCAACTATTCACAAGATTACGAAGCTTTCTAAACGATATAACCGCACTTTTTAGGAACATTGAAAAAATGGCCGCTACCTCTTACCTGGCATAACTCTTCAATGAAGCATCATAATAAGTTGGGAACTTTACAGTTATAATCAGCAACTCTAATTAGCCTAGTGTAAAAGCTTCCAGGCGTTTTGTTTCCTTTCTCAGGCAAAATATGGCCTTTCATTGCTTAAAACCCTCTTTGAAGTTTCTACCGTAATCCTACAGTAATGAAGAAAGATGAGTGATTCGTTCTGTAATGCAAATCTAAGTTGAAGCCAGCTCTACAAAATGGCACCTGAAGCAAGGCAAAAGACCATTTGGAAAGAGATATATTAACGATCAAACGTTCGATACATTTTTTTGGGACACCCTGTATTATTGGTTTGTAAGCGGCACGTAGGGCAACTCGATCGTGCAGGGAACCGATTTTTATACGCTTGGGGCAGTTCTTATAATTTTTAAAAGTCCTTCAAGCGGCACTTAGGGCATGAACTGTCTTCTAGATATAGATATTATTGGTTTGTAAGCGGCACGTAGGGCAACTCGATCGGGCAGGGAAACAGATTTCTATACGCTTGGGGCAGTTCTTATAATTTTTGAACGGTCTTCAAGCGGCACTTAGGACATGAACTTTCATTTTAAATAGTTACTATCGGTCTGTAAGCGGCACGTAGGGCAATAGGGCAACTCGATCGTGCAGGGAAACAGATTTTATACGCTTGGGGCGGTTCTTATAACTTTTAAACGGTCTTCAAGCGGCACTTAGGGCATGAACTGTCTTCTAGATATAGATATTATTGGTTTGTAAGCGGCACGTAGGGCAACTCGATCGTGCAGGGAAACAGATTTCTATACGATTGGGGCAGTTCTTATAATTTTTGAACGGTCTTCAAGCGGCACTTAGGGCATAAACTTTCATTTTAAATAGTTAGCAACCGATCGTGCAGGGAAACAGATTTCTATACGCTTGGGGCAGTTCTAATAACTTTTAAACGGTCTTCAAGCGGCACTTAGGGCATGAACTGTCTTCTAGATATAGATACAGGGTGTCCCAAAAAATGTATCGAACGTTTGATCGTTAATATCTCTCTTCCCAAATAGCCTTTTGCCTTGCTTCAGGTGCCGTTTTGTAGAGCTGGCTTCAACTTAGATTTGCAATATAGAACGAATCACCCATCTCTCTTCATTACTGTAGAATTACGGTAGAAACTTAAAACTTATGGTGCCAATGTGGAAAAAGCTGCCGTTCCAAAATTTTTCAAAAAATTCTGAAAACTCTTGTTATAGGGTTTTTTATGGACGCTGAGTTCAATACTCAACTATTCACAAGATTACGAAGCTTTCTAAACGATATAACCGCACTTTTTAGGAACATTGAAAAAATGGCCGCTACCTCTTACCTGGCATAACTCTTCAATGAAGCATCATAATAAGTTGGGAACTTTACAGTTATAATCAGCAACTCTAATTAGCCTAGTGTAAAAGCTTCCAGGCGTTTTGTTTCCTTTCTCAGGCAAAATATGGCCTTTCATTGCTTAAAACCCTCTTTGAAGTTTCTACCGTAATCCTACAGTAATGAAGAAAGATGAGTGATTCGTTCTGTAATGCAAATCTAAGTTGAAGCCAGCTCTACAAAATGGCACCTGAAGCAAGGCAAAAGACCATTTGGAAAGAGATATATTAACGATCAAACGTTCGATACATTTTTTTGGGACACCCTGTATTATTGGCTTGTAAGCGGCACGTAGGGCAACTCGATCGTGCAGGGAACCGATTTTTATACGCTTGGAGCAGTTCTTATAATTTTTAAAAGTTCTTCAAGCGGCACTTAGGGCATGAACTGTCTTCTAGATATAGATATTATTGGTTTGTAAGCGGCACGTAGGGCAACTCGATCGGGCAGGGAAACAGATTTCTATACGCTTGGGGCAGTTCTTATAATTTTTGAACGGTCTTCAAGCGGCACTTAGGACATGAACTTTCATTTTAAATAGTTACTATCGGTCTGTAAGCGGCACGTAGGGCAATAGGGCAACTCGATCGTGCAGGGAAACAGATTTTATACGCTTGGGGCGGTTCTTATAACTTTTAAACGGTCTTCAAGCGGCACTTAGGGCATGAACTGTCTTCTAGATATAGATATTATTGGTTTGTAAGCGGCACGTAGGGCAACTCGATCGTGCAGGGAAACAGATTTCTATACGATTGGGGCAGTTCTTATAATTTTTGAACGGTCTTCAAGCGGCACTTAGGGCATAAACTTTCATTTTAAATAGTTAGCAACCGATCGTGCAGGGAAACAGATTTCTATACGCTTGGGGCAGTTCTAATAACTTTTAAACGGTCTTCAAGCGGCACTTAGGGCATGAACTGTCTTCTAGATATAGATACAGGGTGTCCCAAAAAATGTATCGAACGTTTGATCGTTAATATCTCTCTTCCCAAATAGCCTTTTGCCTTGCTTCAGGTGCCGTTTTGTAGAGCTGGCTTCAACTTAGATTTGCAATATAGAACGAATCACCCATCTCTCTTCATTACTGTAGAATTACGGTAGAAACTTAAAACTTATGGTGCCAATGTGGAAAAAGCTGCCGTTCCAAAATTTTTCAAAAAATTCTGAAAACTCTTGTTATAGGGTTTTTTATGGACGCTGAGTTCAATACTCAACTATTCACAAGATTACGAAGCTTTCTAAACGATATAACCGCACTTTTTAGGAACATTGAAAAAATGGCCGCTACCTCTTACCTGGCATAACTCTTCAATGAAGCATCATAATAAGTTGGGAACTTTACAGTTATAATCAGCAACTTCTAATTAGCCTAGTGTAGAAGCTTCCAGGCTGTTTTGTTTCCTTTCTCAGGCAAAATATGGCCTTTCATTGCTTAAAACCCTCTTTGAAGTTTCTACCGTAATCCTACAGTAATGAAGAAAGATGAGTGATTCGTTCTGTAATGCAAATCTAAGTTGAAGCCAGCTCTACAAAATGGCACCTGAAGCAAGGCAAAAGACCATTTGGAAAGAGATATATTAACGATCAAACGTTCGATACATTTTTTTGGGACACCCTGTATTATTGGTTTGTAAGCGGCACGTAGGGCAACTCGATCGTGCAGGGAAACAGATTTTTATACGCTTGGGGCAGTTCTTATAATTTTTAAACGTTCTTCAAGCGGCACTTAGGGCATGAACTGTCTTCTAGATATAGATATTATTGGTTTGTAAACAGCACGTAGGGCAACTCGATCGGGCAGGGAAACAGATTTTTATACGCTTGGGGCGGTTCTTATAATTTCTGAAAGGTCTTCAAGCGGCACTTAGGGCATAAACTTTCACTTTAAATAGTTAGCGACTCGATCGTGCAGGGAAACAGATTTTCATACGCTTGGGGCAGTTCTTATAACTTTTAAACGGTCTTCTAGCGGCGCTTAGGGCACAAATTTTCATTTTAAATAGTTACTATCGGTCTGTAAGCGGTACGTAGGCCAACTCGATCGTGCAGGGAAACAGATTTTCATAAGCTTGGGGCATTTTTGTAATTTTTAAATGGTCTTCAAGCGGCACTTAGGGCATGAACTGTTTTTTCGATATCTTTCTTATATATAAACTGGAAACATCCATCGAGACGACGAAAACCATACATTGTTCTTCCACCCTGACGCCCCCCTTCAGCGTTGCGGAGGGAGAGTTGTTGACAGTGTGAGCACGCGAGAAATCACGCTTTCTCTCGCAGAGGTTAAAGGCAGTGTCTCACCAAAGTTAAGGTCGCGCGGATTTTCACATAGTCTATCATAGAGACCCCCAAATAGGCCATTGCAACGAGTCCCACTCAATTTGACCCCCTCCACAGTGAGAAAAATTCGCTCAAAGTGGTACGCGGAGAGCGAATTAGTACGCGCGGACGACTCCTTCAGTCTCCCCCCTTACGCGTTTGAACATGTCCCTCCACTTGGCCATCCACCCTCCCCTCTGTTGCTGCCACTGTGGCTGAGGCTGAAGTTGGAAGGTACAACTCGTCCACGTTGCTTCCGCGGGGCCTCCAGAAAACGGGGTTTTTGGGAACGTCGTGCGATTTTGAGCCCATACAGTGCTAGACACTCTCCGACAGGCTTGCAAAATGCAAAAATCTCGGCAACTAAATTTTGGTGAGACACTGCCTTTAAGGACGATGAGAATTCTAGAGAATCTTTCTTATATATAAACTGGAAACATCCATCGAGACGACGAAAACCATACATTGTTCTTCCACCCTGACGCCCCCCTTCAGCGTTGCGGAGGGAGAGTTGTTGACAGTGTGAGCACGCGAGAAATCACGCTCTCTCGCAGAGGTTAAGGACGACGAGAATTCTAGAGAAACGGTGTACTCCCATCCGCAGGCAAGCTAGAGAGGAGAGAGTTGTCTCGACATTTGTCAATTGATCGCACCCTATAGGCATGCGATGACGGCAGGTGTTTTGACTTTGCTTGCGATGACGAATTGTGATGAAATACCGTATATTCGGTTTGATCACGGCCCTCACAGCTGTAGCATACCTACTGCTTACATACACAGTTCCACTTCTTTTCACGTCCTTAGCTACATTCCTCCTTCATTCTAAAGACTCCCTTGCCCCCCCCCCCTCTCCCATTTTGCATAACAGTTTGGTAGGAAATCTGAGCATTGTAATTCTTCATAGAATAGTCGTCAGAGCTCAACATTTTGTGAAATGTTAACGAAAATCCCAATCCGAGAGCAATTGAACAGCAAAAAGTGGGTTTTTGGCACGTTCTTTCTCTGCGGCTGACCAGTTTTTAGAGCGAAAATTTTTGTTTTTTCCCATAATTTCCACCAAAAACGGTAAAAACCTCGATTTCTACAAAATTTCAGCCACAGAAAATGCATTTGCTCCCGGAGTGAAGACCCAACATGGAAGCTGTGGTCTCGCTGGTTGAGCTCCGGCAAACTTTCTCTGTGGCTGACCTATTTTTAGAGCGAAAATTTTTGTTTTTTCCCACAATTTCCACCAAAGACGGTAAAAACCTCGATTTCGACAAAATTTCAGCCAGAAAATGCCTTTGCTCCCGAGTGAAGACCAGCATGGAAGCTGTGGTCTCGCTGGTTGAGCTCCGGCAAGCCCTTTTGTGGCTGACCTGTTTTTAGAGCGAAAATTTTTGTTTTTCTCACAAGTTCCACAAAAACCTCGATTTCGACAGAACTTCAGCCGCAGAAATTCTGTCGAAATCGAAAACACCAGCCTTCCTTTGCTCCCGGAGGAAAGACCCACCATGCATCTGCATTGGTCAGCATTTTAGGAAGGCGATTATGTTGATTTTAAGTGAGCAACGAAAGAAGCAAGTGTATCAAGTAAGTGAAATCTGGTGGTGGCATTTGGAGGGAAAGATCAGGTATTTTTTTGTGTCTACCTGCAAAGTCTGGTTTTTGATTTATTTAGCTTCTCTGGAGAGGAGATGTGAACACCGTTTATAGTTAGATGCAGTCCCAACTAAGCAAATACTGATGTATCTGCCCCGACCCACTTACAGCGGCCCGTAGGGCCGCTAGTATCGAATATTATTCGACATTCAAATTTCGAATATTATTCGGTTCTCCAATACTACTCGATTTTCAAATATCGTTCGATTTCTGAATACTCTTCGGATAATTTATGTCAGTGAGACTGCCTATGAGAGACCAAGTCATCTAACAACAAACTGTTTCATGTAAATATCAAGAAAAGGACTTTTTATGTTGAAATTTACGATGGAGTACGGTTTATGGTGACGTGAAGAGACTTAAACCCTAAACTACTTCTGTGACGGCTGTGAAAAGATTTTCCGAAATCTGAGAAAGACTAGACCTCCTTGAGAGTTGTGGAGTGATATACAGGGGTCCCAACAGTATGTGGATCTGTATGATGACATCAACTTAGATTTGCAGTATGAAGCGATTTATCGATGCTTTTCACTGTTGTACAGTGACAAAGGAAATCAGAAAGACCGAAAGTCTTAGATTAGGTTTCTAAAGACACTCACTATGTATAGTATTCGCACTCAACCGTGAGCTTTCTTTACAACTTATGCCAGATATACCGTAGCAAATGCTTTTGATTGCCTTTCAAAAACGTGATTGCACATTTGAAAAGCTTGAAAACTCGTGCTAAATAGAATCAGCATGCGTAAAAACCCATTTTTTCTTGGGGGGGGGGGTCTGTCTTATTTCGCAGTTGCTCTGCATGCTGGTAGTATTCACCGCGATAACACAACAAGAAAAACATGGGCGATTGGCCGGCGTATTTATGAGCTGAAGTCATCCCTACAGGATGTTACCCAAAAATTGGCAAGACTTTGTGAGAGGTATAAGCGATCGAACAGTGTGGATACACTTAGGACACCCCGTATATGTTGTCTATGTCAAATTTCCAAATATTCGATATTCATCGAAATTTCAAATACTCATTTCTTATCGAATTTTTGAATATTCAATGCTCATCAAATATTCGAATATTCGAGGGAAATCGAATGATCGAATCAATGAATCGAATATTCGACTATTAAATAATATTCGAAAATGGAGATTTTGGAATATTCAAATTTCGAATAATGAAATAAAATGAAAATTCTCGAAAATTCTATCGTATATTATTTGAAATCTCAGATTTTCAATGTTCGAATTTTCGAATCATTCGCATTCGAATGATTCATTCAAATAATCGAATAATCATTCGATTTGGTCCAAAGTATACTGTCCATAAAAGCAAGTAATATATTAGGTTGTCCGGAAATTAATGCAGGTTTTGAATTTTAACCGTAATAAGTCATACACTTCTCATTTCTAAGTAGGTTGCAAGGTATCATTCGATAGCGCAAAGCAAGCTCTACAAGATGACTATCTTGCTTTAGCAACAGCTCTGATTCATCACGACTTTTGAGCCAAAAACTAAAAAGATTCAACTGCCCGTAAAATTGAGAAAAATCGTAATTCAATTCATAAAAATCCTACAAAAATTCTAACTTGCTCACGTAAACACAATTCACATGAAACATATATGTACGCCGTTGCCGTATTTTTTCTCTGTTAGAAGTTAAGAAAACGGAAATTTTCGTGCATTTGCTTAAGTGGTGCTTTGCATTTCCCACATAAATACTTCAAACATTTAGAAGTGCGAACGCAAATTTCCAGCTGTCTACAGGCTTTAGTTCTCGAGAAATCTGAATTTTAGCTTAGACCACGTGACTAGGGAAAACCGTATTCGATATTTCTCGAGAACTAAAGCTTGTAGACAGCTGGAAATTGACCTTTGTACTTCTACAGGTTTGTAGCATACAACTACTTACGAGGGAACGGCATAGCACCACTTTAGCAAATGCACGAAAATTTCCGTTTTCTTGACTTCTAACAGAGAAAAAAAATACGGCAGCGGCGTACATAGATGCATTATATGAATTGTGTTTACGTGAGCAAGTTAGACTTTTTGTAGGATTTTTATGAACTGAGTTACGATTTTTATCAATTTTACGGGCAGTTGAATCTTTTTATTTGGCTCGAAAGTCGTGGTGGATCCGAGCTGTTGCAAAAGCAAGATAACTTATCTTGTAGAGCTTGCTTTGCTCTATCGAATGATACCTTGCAACCTACTCAGAAATGAGAAGTGTATGACTTACTGCGGTTGGAATTCAAAACCTGCATTGATTTCCGGACAACCTAATATAATACAATGCCGTGCATCTTCCGATATATGGAAGTGCAAGTGCTTGTTTGGGCACAACAGTCGGTCAAATTTCAAGAATCCTTCCAAGTTTTTGACTGTAGGTTGATCGTTGTGCAATGATTGAACACTGTAATTAACCTACCGTGAGCAAGAATCTGTGAAAGGATCGTCAAAATTGACCGGCTATGAACCCAAGGCGCATCAAAATATGCATCTTGTCGAGACGAGTTAAGTACTTGTGTTCTCAGAATTGGCCTTCTTTGAAGCAAGATATGGCGATGCAGCGCGAAGTTCGGCGAACTCCGGCGAAGTGCGGTGATTTTTTTTCACAAATTACGAGCGGTATTGTACTTTCAACTCCAATTTCACTACATTTGTGTTTTCGAAACTGTGTAACATAGGTCTGGTAGGTGGTTTTCATTTCCATATTTGCTTATTTATTTCTGTATGGAAAGGCACAGAAGCGAGATGCGAAAAGGGTAGGATCTCAAAATGTGAGATTCTTTCTTATGAGGGGAAGACCTCAGCTAGGAAAGCGTTGTGTAATAAAATCAGCGTGCGCGAAAACCCTGGTACACGATTTTTCAGATTTTTTGAAAAACGTTTTGTCAAAGGGCATACTTCACGACGGTTCCACTTGCTGAAATTTCTTACCGTAATCCTACAGTAAAGAAGAGCAAACGGTGATTCGCTCCATACTGTGAATCTAAGTTGAACCTCGCTTTACAGAATGGTGCCTCAAGCTCGCCGAAAGACATGAAATCAAGATAGTTATTAACGATCAAACAGTGTTTACATTTTTTGGGACACCCTGTATAAGTGTGTCCGTAGGATGACTTACTTGTCCGTAGGATGACTCAATGGTCTTCTACCATGTCATTCTTGTTCTGCGAAATTTCCACGCCAGGAAAGTAAATGAAAGCACTAGCTCGTTTGCAAGTGATCTCTGTTTGAGTAAAACACTTCAAACCTTTTCAGTCTTCTAAGGACGAAGGCGTCGAAACGTTAGACCGTGAGAGTGGCAAAAACCACTTACCAAGCCTGCATGGCACAGAAGTGATTTGAACGCACGAAAATGCTTGTGTTTTATGAGAAGATTTGGAAGTTATTAAGGAACTTCCTTACAACTCTTTAGACATATAACGCTGCTCAAAGGCAGTGGCTGGGCAAAAATAAACATTGAGATTTTGATAAGATGGATTGCCTACCTCCCAAACATGAAAACAAAACAAGTTCGGTCGCTCAGCACCATCATCCGGCCGAGAAAATTGTCCCAAAGCCATGCGCGCAAGCCTTCCTTACAAGCGCTCGGATAAGCCCCACCATAATAGGCGGCATGCCGCAACGTTGTTGCTATAAGTCAGCGACGAATCTGCGTTTCTAACCATGGCAGGAGCTGTTTCACTCGCCCAAATTCAAAAGGCGGGCCTCAAGCAATGCTGTTTTTTCATTATTTTCGCGCTCTGCAAAGTAGATTTTTGGAATAAGTGCATCGGATTACCCCAGGTCAGCAAAAAATCCTCATGTCGAGGATTTGCCGAGCCACTGCCTTTAGAGTGTATAAGTTTAGCACAATGAATTTTGTCGCACGCAAGCCTTCTTTGAAGGCTGTGCCCGGGCAAAGCTGGACGCATGGGTTTTTCGCCTGTAAATCGAAGAGAGGGTCCTTACTTAGGCACTGCCCAAGAGGCAGCCCAAATGGTCCTTTCGCGGCTGAGAAATCCGTCCCCAAAAACCTCGCGCCTGCGACGTGACCGTAACACAAAAACGACTTCGCTCACTTCCTACGTTCGCGCTGGGACCTAAGTGTTACGGATGCGGCGCAGGCGCGAAGTGATTGAGAATGGATTTCTCAGCCGCGAAAGGACCATTTGGGCTGCCTCTTGGGCAATGCCTAAGTAAGGGCCCCCTCTTCGATTGAATGAATCATCTGCGCTGCGGTTTCGGCAGTGCCTCAACTGGAATCTCCTCAACAGTTTCCAGGCAAAAAACCCATGTGCCCAGATTTGCCTAGACACTGGCTAGTAAACCTCCATTCATCTCAGGTGACTTGAGATTAGTCATTCAGAAGAACTTCCTCGGGTGAATCCCGCCCACCTTCCCATGCTTTAGGATAGTCACTTCAACAGTCAGAAGACTTCTCTGGTCAAATGTCACAATCAATTCACCAGAATGCCACTTATCCGAGGTTGAATTTTAGGGTGACCCGAGAGATAGTGTGCATAAGAGGAGGACCAGGCAGATTTCCCGTAAGTTGCTAGTGAGTAATTTACGGGAAAATTCAGTCGACGGATTTTGGCGGTGCAACTCCCAAAACTGCACGATTTGTGGCCTAAATTGGAGAGGATCAACGAACAGCTGATTGCGGCGAGAAAAACAAGAAAACAGATTTCTAGGATTTCTTCTTCTTTTCAGAGTTTGCTTACATTTTTCCTTTTGAAACTGCTTGAAACAGGGTTCTGTTTTTTTCAATTGCTCTATGTTCCAAAATTTTCGTTTTTCATGATATCCTCGTCAAAATATGGTAAATTTAGATTTGTTTTATCCCTTTATTTGCTTGGCGATATCCTTGATAGCGGTCGCCATCGATTTTTCTCGATAGCGGCCGCTATCAAAGATTGTCCGTGGTGGTGCAAAAATCTGCCACTAGCCGGCTTCGAAACATGGTCTTGCGCGTTGCAACCTATCCGCTCGACCAAACCTGCTCAAAGTGTTGAGTTTTTGGGAACACACAAGATCTCCATGTCTAGAAAGCGATCAGCAACCAGATCAATAGCTCACCGGATGCCGGACTGAGGCGGCCTACGTTCAACGTAGACCCGCCCCCAGCCGAGTTGCGTTGAGAGGGGGTTTACTACCGGCCATTGCCTTCAAACCAACCTGAATCGGGATTCTCAGTAACTTGTCCCCAAGAATAGGCCCCTCAAAGTTCGTTGGCCGTATTCACCAACGAACCATTGAGGGCAGGGTTCACCCCGAAAAGCGATTAACCCGTATTCATCAAAACTCTGTGGGTAAATTCTACCTTTGAGGGAACCTCACCCCAGAAATCGATTAACTCGTATTCATAATCGTGATTCATCGGGATAAATTGAACCTTCGCATAGATCAAGGTTTACCTTGACACTCTCTAGAAACATGAACTGATCTTTTGATGGACCACTCAGACCTAGCAATAGTGTTTTGACAACAAACACATATTTGAAATTACCATTATTTTGAAAATTTCTATGGTTTCTTTTCGTTTGATGTTATCATCCGGTACTACATTCAGCCGAGTTGTAAAGGTGAAAGTTTTAGTTTTGAATAAAACATAATACAATTAGGATCAAAGGCTTTGTCATGGCGAACATCAAGCTCAACAAATCAGAGAAATATTTGTAACATGAAGCCCCCTCAATCAAATTTTTGTTCAAGGATATACTCGTTTAATAATAGGATACATGGTCAAGCTATCGTAGCGCAACTAAATACACTCAAAGCCCTGCACCCTGTGCTTCATGGACACAGGTTAATCGCTTTCTGAGGCAAAACTTACCCTCCAGGGTAAGGTTTGCTCGCAGGGTTCGTTGATGGATGGGGCCACTGAAGTAAAAGCTCCGAATTCAGACGTTCGGTCAACTGCATATCTATCTTCCTACGACTTTTATCCATGTGTTAAGTTCATATATGACTTTCCAAAAGCGCAAGATTCTGACATCACAAAACACCACTAAATATGTTTTTTGCATAAACAGCATTTGAAACTATTATAATTTCACATGCAAGAAGAAGACACGAGTCCTATAAACGTGAAAGATTTTGCGTATGATCTTGTTTTCCTTGAACTATTTAACATGAAGGCAAGAATGATTACTACTCCCATGCTTAGTATCAGATTATTTCGCAGCTACATAATTTAGCGATTTTTGATCACAACGTTGATGAACATTCCGTTCTGCTGTTCCAAATCAGACAGACTGATCCATGATCAACTTCTGCCAAACAAGAATTGTTGACTAATAGCATCAGCGCAAAACGTAACTATCTGTAACTAGTTATTTCCAACATTTAACAACGATGATATTCCATTTCCTTCCAGCAATTTATTGTAAACGACAAAAGACATAACTGGAGCTTTTTCCCTCATCGAGTAGTGTAGACAAGACCCGACTGGGGATGGAAATGTCAAGCTGAGAATTGTATGAGAAAAAAAGAAGAAACTATGTAAACCTTCAAGGATTCCGGACAAATGATCAATAAGCACACGACTGACGTGAATTTTTTTACCATCTATGATTTCACAATGATGAAAATGTCCGAAAGTTTGGAATGTTGCTGACAAAGTAGATCGATATGCTAGAACACAGAGCATCTAAAGACAGGAAATTCTGACAAATCCATGATTCTGCTCCAATAAACTACCACACTACGAAACCTTGCTCTAATCTACAACATTACCTCAATGCTCTGTTCATCCTATTTGTGCTTATCACCGCATTCTGCCAAGAAAAAAGAGGAGACCTTGCCATTTCCCCAAATCTGATTGTGGGTAATGGTTGCAATTTGCAGAAACTTGCTCTTTTATCTCCTTAGCATGCCATCTCACGAGAATGGCATATATTTGGGTATATAAGAACGCAACACATTTCCTTTAGTCGATAGCATGTTGTTTTCGGCTAGAAGCCGAAGACTAATCTGCAGAGTTGTTGTTGCAGAAAAAATCGTTACTATAAAAAACGAGACGCCAATGCTCGGCATTAACCCTTCTGAGAACTTACAACAATCAGCTCAGTGCCTTCGCCATAACAATCGGAATTGATTTGTTTTTCTAATTCAACCATCTCTAGCAACATAAATGACGTTATAGTTTGTGACACTCTAACTTATAAATGCTTATTTGCCCTCTCTAAACAGGTATCAACAATTTTTACATCATCAACACTTTTGTCTGTTAATCGAGTGTATTTATAGTTGTTTTCACATTTGAGTCAAATATGTTTTTTGATCTCTAGGCGGAGCTCAGCTTCACAGTATCGGTTTACATTCATTTATCACTAAAATTATCTTCCTAGCAATAATCTTGATTCTTAGATAGCCCAAATTATAAATCTTTCTGATTACAATTTGTAATTTGCTTAAGCGGTCACTAAGCTGTTTCACTTCTATGACTTTTGTGAAGGCCATGTACACAAATTTCGAATTGATAGCGAAGTTGCCAATAAACTTTTTCAAAATAAAAAACCCCTTTTGCCAGATTTCCACAGGAGACTTCTCAAGCTTCAACGCCCCAAGTTGAGAATGCAAACGCTGGATGATTACAAGCGACGCCCGATATAGGCTTTTCAAATACAGATATGGGCATGCAATTTAGGGGACAATTTTGTTTCACGATTTTCCTTTTTTTTTGAATCCCTTCCATCACAAAACATAGTCTTTAGACATTTCCCTCATTATAACTTTCATTAAACAAGAATTCGAACTGTGATAAGCTCCGATATAGAAAAGAGACTTCTTACCAGACTTCTGAACGAATCTTCAGCACTTTCAAATCAAAAATATCAAATGGTACCGAAAACTTGAATATTGACCACAAGAAACGTGTGGCACCAATTCAAAGGACATAAGCATGATTTTGATAAGGATAACGCTTTACTTTTTCTTGTATTCCTTCCAGTTTTCTACACTCTTTAATTCTCTTGTATGGTGCGCCAATGGCTCGATCTCCTTCCACCTAAGATGATCCCTCGCAAAAATTCGAGCTTCGCAGAAAACCTAGCTTACATATAGGTTCCACAGACCCTGAAAAATTGCTAACTAGACTCATGCTTTTACGCTAACTTTTACTCATTTTTGCTTCTAAACAGCACTTCTTTCAAATGTTGTTTTTTGCTTTCCTTCAAAAGCAATTACGTCTGATATAGAGTTTTGACATTCTTCTGCCTCATATGCCATTTAAATGCCATTTGGAGACATCTGGCCCGGTAGTAATCTATCCTACACGATGGCATCATAGATGCCGGCAAGTTGGCACGCATCGCGCAAAGATGTCAACTTCGGCGTTAGCTCACGGATGGTTATAGGATTTGGTGATTTCGTGTTGTCTTAGTCCGCAGCACTTTCTCCGATTTTGACGATGCAGTCTGCCGAAAAACGTTGCCGCGCGACCTTAAGCCTGCATGCATCCACCTCGAGTGCGGGCCTGTTGCCCAATCGGCCACTCGTGCACATATTGCTCTCGAAGAACAAGGGTAAGAAGGCACAGACGCGGCGCCCGTAAGAGTGTATGATCAATACGGTGTGTGTAGACTTTGACCCCAAACAGCTAATCGAGATGGACAAATGGCACACGAAATCGTTCTGAACGGGACAATGGAGAAGGAGAGACGATGCTCACTAATATCTCGCGATGAAATCAATTTAACTTTCATACAAATCATATATTTTGACCTAAGGAAACTCAAATAATGCTAAAAATAACGACGAAAAAAAGTAGAAATTTTGGTATTGTTGGCTGAGACGTATTTAACTTGTGTGATATGCCGTAGCACTCAAACTCACAGACGCCGCCAGCAAGGTGCTCTAGCATCTCGACGTGGTAGGGGCATGTCGAGATGCTGCCACTTTTCTCTCTCAAAAAAGCACGCTATTTCTGGTGATCTCTGACTCGCCGGCGGCTCCCATCTTGTAATTTTCGACGAGCTGCCGGCAGATTGCCAGCAGGTTGCTGGCAGTTAGCTCGCACCGCTACCAGCAGCACCTCCTGCCCTTTTCTATATATTTTTCTGTGAGTGAATTCCTGGAATCTCAACATTTGATGTAGGTTTGTTCAAAAATTGCCTTAGCGTCTTCACCCAGGCATTTTCTTATAAAAAGGCTTAGACGGCCTAAATGTGGAATCTTAGTTTTTTGCCGACTTCGCGTCAAGGTGCCGGCTACCTGCCGTCGAGAATTACCGCCACGGGGCATTACTATCGTCCCAGAGTGGGCATGCCCCTTCCTGATTACCCCCCCCCCCCGCCTCCTCTCTCCACCTCTTCCCGCCCGTCCGCTGGTCAGTTATGCCCGGGAAATGTACCTTCATATTAGTGCTCGTAAATAACCGGGAATTGGGGAGAAAATTCTTCATCATTCTTTGAAAGAAAACGAATTGCCGATATCGGAAGGAACCTCATTTAGACTAACGATATATGAATTGCTGTGCTTTGTATTAATTCCTTCACCTCTTCCTCCGAATATCCTACACATTTGTTTCGAGAACTCACTACAAGCAACTACTCCAGTTTCTTTTCAGATCCCAATCATATACACTACTAATTCGCAAAATGAACCATACACCCACAGCAGCTCCTCCATCGATGACTGACGTAGTAGAGACTCACGAACTTCCTACAGTGGTTGTCACTCTACCCATACATTTGCTCACTTCTATATTTATTGCTGTCTTCATGATTAGCATAATGTCAACAAAGCATATGCAAAGCCGGGTTCAGTGGCTTTTCGGTATCAGCTGCATCTTCTTCCTGATCGCTTCACTGTACGATGTTGCCATTGATGTGGCCTATTTGGTGATTTCGAAAAGACCGGTGAGTCTCAACAGATATGATTTGGGTTTGGCACTTTATACCTTATCAAGGATGATTTAGGTCACTGTTCAAACATGTTCTGTAATCAGAAACTTCGTCTACAATCCCGTCGCTACGCAGACTCTTGTAGACGCTTGTGATCGTTTTGCACTAGCATTTTTCAATTTTGAGATGTCTCTGATCTCGTAAGTCTCAACCATTCTTATGAATCCTCCATTACTGAACTCAGCAATTTCAGAATGTTCGCATTCTACAGTATATTCCCCTTGATTTGCATAGCATTAGCCGTTTACAACAGATTCATCTCGCAAGAGTTAACGCACACCGATGACGTTTGTAAGACCATTCGACGTGCACCATGGACCAATAGTTTACTTCTCTCTATTCAATGGTAAATTTTGGGCAAGATAATGAGGAGTCTTCTTGGAAGAGTTGTAAAATGGCCCTCTTGCCCTCTCTTAACAAAAAATTTGACTTTGACAATCCTGCGATCAAAGTCTTTTCTTTTTATTTCGTCACACTGCTCAGTTTAAGGAGTTCAGCTTTGCTTGCTTTCATACTGTACGTTTGCATATGGCGTAAACTACAACGCGAACGCAAGTCAAAGTCTGGGCTAAACGACGAGAAGCATGAATATGATTCGAATAAGATGGTGAGGATAACATAGAAACTTAGCTACTATCAAACCACAACACTGTAGACTTACATTTCAGTGTCCAAATCGTTATTACTGGGACCATCACGTTATCAGAATATTCTTTATCTGTTGTACATTGCCACTATTTTTAGCACTACCGAGTTTGTTATTTACCATCATCACAGACCTGGAACTCTATGAGAATCCGGTGAGTCAGAGCGCATGAAAATTGCATCGCTTTGCAAAATAATCAAATAGTAATTCAAAATGATAAGAAACTCGCTGCTACTCCTTATGATAGAGAGAGCGGTCTCTCACGCTCCAGATATGTTTGCAAACTTTTACTTTTACAGATACCGGAAATGAGTATTATCGGAGGAGGAAAAAGGGGAAGATTCCTTAAACACTAATCGAATAGTTCTAATTAATCACCATGATACTGCCAGCCCGTCTCGGCTTCACAAGAAAGTCTAAATTAGCTAGCTGACAAAACATGTACTATAGCGTAAAATGTTTTTTTTTGTTTGAAAGTCTTCTCGTGCTTATTCTATAGCTCAGTTGGAGGACTGCGGACATATGACGCTAATTTTCTTTGTATTGGAGCACTGCTTCAAAACCTCTCCATCTCCCAACCTTGAAACCGTTCCGCTCTTCTCCCTCCTCTACTTGAGAGAAACTCCTACCGCTAACTCAAGACGCTCCGTAAATTCCTCTTCTCTCAAATTCGTGCTGTGCGCTGCATTTTGTAAAAAGAAAGCGTTTATCCGCGTGATTTAGAAAACGGGGCTCGAATTATCGCATTCTCCTAACCTTAGAGTTGAAATCTTTACTATTCCTTTTATATGATTATGGGAAAATAGTAGGGTGTCTCATAATTTTTTACCGTTTCTGCAACCGCCGTCTTTTTGTATCTTTCCTTCATCTGATGTGGCTTGAGTAATCATTCGACAGGGCAAAGCAAGCTCTACAAGATTTCTATCAAAAGTCTGCCCAGATCACATCATACGTGAAGTTTTGAGCTGAAATCTGATAATAGTTAAAAACGAACTTTTCTTTCAAAAATCGTATCTCCGACCCAAAATATCCAAAAAATTTCCCATTCATGCTAGCATATGCTTGACACATCGCGTATTCAACTGTACACTTCTCGAATTTTTTCCATGTCTAGAAGTAAAGAAAAAATGAATGAGGCAAAATGGCAAACTCCGCCTCTATACGATTTGAGATCCTACCATGCAGTGATCATATAGCTTATATATACATAAGTACGATCATGTGTTTGGATCTTTCGTGGGTGCTCCAATTCTCGAGAAATGCTGATGTGGTAATGGTAAAAAATTATGAAACACCCTAATAAACGATTAAGACTAACAAGGACTGCATGTTTGGTCGAAGTGGCCTTTTGGAATGGGATGTATACCATACTGAAGGGCATAAAATGCTGATTTCAAATCTCCCTTCCCTATCTGCAGAACATTTATGGACGAGGAGTTATGAGCGCTCATTGGAGCAAAAAACTGAATGTGCTGTATGACAAAAATAGTCGTAATACTTTTTTGGCTCTCCAATGGAGCAGTGATAATCATCAGAGCACTTTGTTCAAAAATACTCTAAAATAAAAAATTTATCACATTTGGTTGCATAGTTTGAAGGCTAGTAAGATTTTAGCAACTCATTTTATAGAAAATGCACATTCAATTTTTGGCTCAAAAACGCTCATAATTCTTCGTCCATACATGTTCTGCAGATAAGAAAGGCAATTTTAGAATCAGCGTTTTATGCCCTTTAGTACGGTATACATTTCATTTGAAGAGACCACTTCGACTAAACAAGCCTTATAAGAAGCTTTCATTCTCATAGATGTAACAACAAATCAATAGACTGATAAAAGGGCCCACTGAATTGCCGTGAAGAGTAGCTTTTGGCATGGACCTCGAAAACATATGTGTGCCAAGTTTGGCGCTGATCGGTCCACACAAAAAATTTTACGACGAACCTACTAACCAGCACCTTTACCAATACTAGGTTTCATATACATATGTGTGGAGATATGTTATCTTTTTTACCGAGAAATAGCTTGAGTCTTCGCCCTATCTGTTAAGAACGCTTTGTTCTGGCTCCTATATTTTTACAACTTAGAAAATGGAACCTTTCTTAGTGTAAAAGATTGAGTCGCACTTCATTTGCATTTTTGTCCTTTTCGCACACTTGTGACTCCTTCGGAAAAAATGCATGGAGCTCTTCGGATGTAAAGCTTACTGAAAGCGCAGCCCATACATTTTTGGGAACCAAGCAGCAAATAGCGTGTTATCAGAGCTATGGGAAAAATCATTTATATGGAATGAATTGTTAGCCGAATATCGTTGACTGACACGAAAAGCCAAAATTTGCGAACGAGTCTCGTACCATGCTTCCCCGCAATTACCTGAATTAGGTTTTCCCGCTGAACTGATAATAGCCCTGTTTTCAAAGCATACATAGCCAGGACCCGGTAGTATGAGGGTGAAAAACGTCAAGTTGAAAGTTCTTTAAGGAAAAAAGCAAAGAGGATATCGTGAAAATGAGTTCATCACTAATACGCCCCCGCAACAAGTTGCTACGCGACTGACGTGCAAAAACACGATTTGACGGCCCCTCGTTCCCAAGACCGTTCTTTCCATCAAGTAGTAATGAACTGTCTCAATCATAGGGCACACATAACGATATGACTCCGAATTTGGTGTATAATCGGACAAGGCCAGTGTATTGCAAATGGAAAAAATATGTTTGAAGGTTGCGGCAAATTTTTTCTGTAAAAATTTCATTGGTAAAAGGAAAAATGATCATTTGAACGTACTACTACCTGACTCCGAACTTGATATGTATATACGTGTGAAGGAGTGAGAACAAAGTATGAAATTTTACGAAGAGCATTGTGAAGAAATCGTACCCAACTATTCAAACTAGGGGGGCAAATGCCAATCTACTTTCGACCAACGAATTATTATTCGATAATTGGATAAAACATTCGCATGCGAATGATTCGAAAATTCTAACGCTCGAAAATATGAGTTTTCGAAAAAGTTCAAAGGACAAATATTCGAAAATGTTCATTTTCGATTATCCGAAACTCTAACAAGGGAACGATCCCAACTTAAGGTGGCGAATTGGAATGAACCGCATACCGTTAGATGCGTCTTGATGAGCTGATTCCAAATCTACCTTCCTTCTGCGATGCCGTTAACTGGAAAAAGTTATGAAAGGTTAGAAATGTGGAGTCATTGGGATTTTAATGCATAATATGCTTCAAAATCCAACTTGCAAGTGCACGACTAGCATGATATTGAATGTACTGATTTCAAGGAATGCTCAGATTCAAAAGAAACACAGATAAGTGTTTTTGAACAGCTAAAAGGCACCTAAACTTCATTGGTAAAAGCTATTAGCAATGAAAAATTCAAATTTGACAAATATACAGCACCGTACCTCGAAATTTAGTTGTTCAAAAACATTTATTTGTGTTTCTTTAGATTGTGAACATTCCTCGAAATCAGCACACTCAATATCATGCTATTCATACACTCCCAAGTTGGATTTTGAAGCACATTATGCATTGTAACCCCGATAACTTCATATTTTCAACCGCTCATAACTTTTTGCAGATAACAGCATAGCAGATAAGGGAGGTAGATTTGGAATCAGCTCATCAAGACGCATCTAAAGATATGCGGTTCACAATTCGCCACCCTAAGTTGGGATCGTTCCCTTGTAAGATACGAAATTTTCAGTTTTTGATCATTATTCGATAGTCGAATTTTCGATGGTCATTAATTCCTTTTATCAATTATTATCGAATCTTCGAATGTATGAGTTACGAATGATCAAAAATTTGACAGCCATAGTATTTATTGGGGCAAGATGCCAAATGTCTATCACCGCTCGCAGATGCGCTGAATTTGAAGATGTTTGCCATTTTTGGACATTTTTTGTTTCTCGCTTTCTATGCTCGGAAAAAATTCAGAAAAGCCATATTTGACTACTACTATATGCCTATTGTATAATGACCAAGTTGGAGGTCTGCAGGATTCTTTATCGCAGAAATCCAATTTTCAGGTGACAAAATCTTTTCCGATTTTGGCTTCAAACTTTCCATGGAATGCGATTTGGGCAAATCCTTGGTGGTCAACTTGTAGAGCTTGATTGGCTCTATCGAATGATACCCTAAGTTTACTAGGAAAACGAAAACAGCTTAAATTATTTGAAAAAGGAATTTACTTTTGGGACAACCTAATATATAGGACTAGCGAACCCTACGGGTCGCTAGCAAGCAGATTGGGGCAAACCCATTGATTAATGCTGTTTCAAATCTATAATTTTCCCACATGAATTTTCAGTTTGTCAGCATATGTATTGCCACAACCGCTCAAGGCGAGATTTTCGAAGATCTTCTCAAAAAATCAAACGGAAAATGGATCATTTTTCTGAAATAGTGGTTTGCTTTACCCATTCTCGCACTCACGCTCACAATGTGGTGAGAAAAAGTGAATTCGAGCAGAGCAATTGCTTTCAAAAGCGAGATTTTCAAAGACTTTCTCGCAAATTGTCCGGAAAGTGGATCATATTGTTCTAATATAGTGATTTGCTCCGAAAACCACTGTACATTTTCCTTCCACAATGTCGTTCTCGCACTCACGCTCACATTGTGGTGAGAAAAAGTGAATTCGAGCAGAGCGATTGCTCCCAAAAACGAAGTTTTCGAAGATTTTCTCAAAATTTGGGCGGGAAGTGGATCATATCGTTCTAAAACAGCTGACATGAATGGGAAGAGCATGTAGAACGAACGAGAGCATGAATATAGAGTTGGAATGTGAGCGGATCAATAAGGCCCGTACGCACGTACATCCCCGCTGGGGAGGGGATCTGAGAGGGGATGCGTCATATCTCGCTACTCCAAGTATCCTCCTTCTTCTTGCTCTATCCTGCTTATAAAGTTTTTCATACACTTGTACCTGCGCATAATGGATGCCAGGTCACTGTTATACAACATCGGCTTTTTGCCATTTTGTGTGATCGCCACGGGATCCCCTCATTTTCACAGTGATTTATCTTCCTGAGAAATTAAATAAAAACACTGCAAAATTGTACTGAGGATATACTACGACACTGCTAAGCATGTTTTCGACAAGAGAAATGGAATCTGAAGATAGTGAATTTTTCGATGATCCCTGGCTCGCGAGCTAGGGATTACCGAAGATTTCGATATCTTGAGATTTCATCTATTTCTACTATAAACATCTTTAGCAGTGCCGTAGTATAACCACAGTACAATATTACAGCGTTTTCATTTAGTTTTCAGGAAGATAAACGGCATTGAATTTAAGAGGTGATCCCCTAGGGATCCCCTGGGGATCCCCAGGGGTCACACAAAATAGGGAAATTCTAATCAATCACGCCAGTAACCTGGCATCATTTATGCGCAGGTATTAGATTATGAGAACCTTCATAAGCGAGATAGAGAAGGAAGAAGAAAGATACCCAAAGTAGCGAGAGATGACGCATCCCCTCTCAGATCCCCTCCCCTCCCCAGCGGGGATGTACGTGCATACGGGTCTAAATGTATGCTTTAACTTTCGCAACGTCACCATCTCGCATATTTCAACACATTTGGCACGCGCTTGCGTAATTCATCGCAACTATTGCAGCAGAGCGTACGTACCCTGCGCGTCGTGGTCTCTCGTTCGCGCTAGGTCCTTTGCGTCCTCTTCGCCTCATGATTGCACCGTCGCGTCTCTAAACGATAAGGCCCCCTCTCTTCGATTGGAGTCTGTTTAGAACAAACGTTAAAGCGATACATGTGGGCAGACCAATCTAGCCGTCGCGTTTTCGGGATCGGGTTTATATTAGGTTGTCCCATAAGTCTTTTCGTGTCTGAGTTTTCACCAGTATAAGTCTGCTCTCCCTAGATTTTCAATGGGGCGCGGGGCACCATTCGAAAGATCAAAGCAAACTCTACAATATGGCTCTCAAAAGTTCGTACCAGGCTTGATCAGCATCGAGTTTAAAGACAAAATGGAAAAAAAATCCAAAATCGCGAAAAAACGAAAATAATCGTATCTCACAATCAGTTCAAATTATTCTGCAAAGTTCCCAATTGCTCACGCGTATAATCTCATCATCAGATATTCATATACACACTTGCTGCATTTTTCTGATGGCTAGAAATCGAGAAAAAAATGCGCTCAATTTCCAAACTTTGCCTGTAATGGATCTATGCTCCTCGCAAATATATATGTGATATATAGCTTGATCACTCAAAAATACTGCCACAAATTTGCACCCTTATGGATGCCTTAGTTTTTAAGAAATATCAGTTTGAAGGTAAGAATATGAAAAGACATATGGGACAATTATTATAGGAAATGTGGGCAAAGTGCTTACAATCCATTAACACTTAGCATTGCCACATAGTGTTACCGAAATAACACGAGGCGTGTTCAAGACCTTATGGTCGAGTTTATTTGAGATATATACTTTGTGTTTAAGGTGGTGAACGTGATCTGCATCCTTATACTCGATCTCTCCACTCCAATCACCGTATTCATCTACATCTTCTTCATAAAGCATCTACGTCGAGGATTTGTGGATTGCATCTTTTCCGATGACATACGGGACAGCCATCCGTCAAAGCATAAAATCGTTTCCGAACATCTATAACTTTATCCTAACTTCGGCTGTATTACACGTATGGATATTGAGAGAGCAGCAGCAAGCAAAAAGTAACTGCTTCCACGCGCAATAGAAAGTGATGAATCTCAAGTCATTGTATGCATGCAAAGCGTTGTTCTTGCTAATTTCGAAAGAGACCAATTATGTTGCATATCGCAAAGTCTTTCGACGATATCTATGCGTATCTACCCGTAATATATTGTCGACTTCCTCGTAACTATGCTATTAGTCTTGTCTGCGTACCGTAGAGATCATGCCAAACGCATGATCTGCTGTAAGTATATCATTGCGCAAATGTTCATGCTGTGATATGATTACTCTAACAGATGTATGTTACCTAACTTCGCCCACCATACGTAGCATTCTTCCACTGCATGATGAGTACAAGTCTGTTCAATAAAGCTCTAATAGTTTCTGTGTTTAATAGCACACAAGAGCCACCAGACTCGATATAAGCGCCATCTTTCGTGTGCAGCTACAAAGCTCAGTCAGCCACCCCAATGCCAATTCACTTTACACAATGCCGCAATCATGTTGATTGACATTTTGCAAAAACGCTTACAAGAAAGGCCTGGAAAAATGTTTTTATTGCGCGGCTTTTCATTCGCTTGGCTGCATTGTACAACTTAGCTACCAATACCAGCTTAACGACTTACTCAAGAATGATAGATTCATCCAATCAGGCCAAAACTATTAGCATAGAGGGAGCCCGCGTCGCCAGGGTTTGCACCACGTCTGCGGCTAGCTTGTCTGCCCTCTCCTCAATCTCTTTGCTCTCTCCAACAGCGCGCAAACAGCGCTGCGACGCAAATTTAAGCAAGTCGTTCGACCTGATCTTAATTGGGACAGACCGCACTAGTCTCACCCAATTATATCCTACGCTATGGGAGCTTCTGGGCGCTCTTTCAATTTATTTATTTATTTATTTACAAAATGCACAATAAGTGCGCACGAGTAAACGTATTACAATAGATAGATGAGAGAGTATGAGAGGAAAAGGATAAAGAAAGCCAACATGTTTAAAAAGTAGACAACATCAATTCAGCAGTAATCTATCCAAATCAATGTTGGATAACTTTCTCTTGAACATTTGGGCATTACTTGACTGTAGAATATGAGGCGGAAGATTGTAACCATCTTGCACCTCTACAGAACAACATGTTGAAAGTTAGCAGAAATTGTTTTTTATTGATTGGGGGATAATGCAAGTTGAACGATCCAGAGCGTTCGTTGATTGGTGGGTATAAATAATCAGTATTTACTAGCTTTGAGTCTGATTTCTCTACGTAAGATTTTAAATCAGAGTACCAGATCAGAGACTTTTCGACGGTATGCCAAACTTCGCATGTTGAGAATTTTCAGACGATTATTGTAATCGGGAACGTTTCTGTTGAACCAGCACCTGCGAAATAGTAATCGAGTAAAAGTATGTTGTACCTTTTCTAGTTTCCTCATATCTTTCTTACAGTAAGGGCTCCAAACTTGTGAGCAATATTCAAGATGAGGTAACATATACGTTTTATACAAGAGCTTCAAAACTGAAGGATTTTGTGAGTGTATATTCCGAAAAATGGCATACAGTACAGTATACGCTTTTCTGACTATACAATCTATGTGTAGTGAAAATTTGAGGATGGAATCAATAAAAATTCCTAAATCTTTGATTGAAGTGCACTCCCTTAAAGTTATACCATCAATTTCATATTTTGTTGCTGTAGTATTCCCAATGTGCATAACGCAACATTTGTCCAAGTTGAGAGGAATATCCCAAGTTACCGACCATTCAAGCATTTTTCTGATAGAACTTGTGAGGGCTGACTGAACCTCCAAAAAATCATTAGAATCGTAAATACCGAAAATTTTTACATCGTCAGCATATATCTGTACTTTGACTGAAGATGAGGTTTTCAGTATCTTAGGTAGGTCTGAAGTGTATAAGAGGATTAGCAAAGGCGAGAGCACACCACCCTGTGGGACTCCGCTTTTGCATGCGTACTTTCCAGAGTAACTATGGCCAATTCTGACAGTCATATGTCTGTTTTGCAGATAAGAATTTAACCAAGCTAGCAGAGTACCAGTAATTCCAATTGCCGACATCTGTGGACCAATCGACCGCACTATCGGGATTGTGTCCCGCCTTCTAGTGGATCTCTCAGAAAGCGCACTGATAAGAGTGTAACATACTGAACTCCTGATATCGTACGAGCCAGCATTGCTGCTTGCCACATCAACAAAACACAACACTTCACAGGTGCCCACAACTCATCCCATAAAACAGGACTACAACTCATACATGGGATGAGTGGTAACGGTCTAGATGTCGCCAAAGGCCGGCCAGTCCAAGCAAAGCTGCTTCACCGAAGAGCGTCAGGGGAGAACGTACCCCGTCTTCCAACTGCAATGTGGGCAATTGTCCTCGTCGTAATTTTTTGGTGATGGCGATAGGTGTGGAAGTGCTCCTTGACTGATTGATTAATTGATTGACTGATTGACAGATTCCTTATTGGTTAGCTGATTGGTTATTAGTACCGATTGCTCTAGTGGGCACTTGCGGCGAGACTGACTTTTCTAAAAAACGAGGGTTATTCATTCGCCTAGGGTAGGTATATGTCAACTGCGAGATATACGTAGACATACGACAAGGAATCAGAGACAGTCTTCATTGAAACAGGTGGAAAAATTGACTAGCGAGAATGACAAATAAAACCCACCAGTTGCATTTCGTAGCTGTGCAGTTAAGATATCCATTGATGGGGTTCTACGGTAAAACACAAGAAGGGTTACGAGAGTGGATATGGTGGAACTGTGTTCAGCTGTCAAGCATTTCTCTTTCCCATAGAAAACAATACCGTGCGGGAAGAGTATTATCTGCGCAATATGTCAGACAATCCTCTAACGCAAAATCACAGCGAAATCTACGATTTTGAAAGTATAGAGCAAGAACGTAAGAGGACTACCGCGCAATTTAGTTCAAAAACAGCACTACCGAAGTGTCCGCAAGATTCCAAGCTTCATTGTCAAATATACTTCACAATGTTATGGATAACTACGCAACTATGACCGCAATTGCAGTCCAACCTTATGTATAAAGCTGAATGTCTGTTTGTCTGTCTGTATGTGCGAAATAGAAGTTTTTATTTCTGAACCGATTTGGACCAGACCTGGCACACATACACTTCGGGGCGGGGAACGTGCATAGGCTACTTTTCGTCGTCGATCGATATCGATTTTATCAATTTTTATCGATTTTTTTTGCAGAGTTCACCTACGGGGCTGAGAGTTGGCATAGGGGAGTAAGTGAGCATGGCGATCCCGAATACAATATTAGTTTTCAGAATTATCGATTACTTTTATGGATTTTATCGGTTTTTGGCAAAGTTTGAGCTACAGGTTGGGAGTTGGCACAGAGGGTAATCCAGCATGCTGATTACGATTACAATATTAGTTTTTGGTATTACCTACTACTTTTTATCAATTTTATCGATTTTTGCAAAGTTTGAGCTACAGGACTGGGAGTTGGCACAGGGGGTAAGTGGGCATGCTGATTTCGAAGATGCAGGGAACGGGAAATGAAGTGTAGAAGTGGGCAGATGGAAAAGCTGTACAGGGATAAAGATGAAACCTTTATTGCAGTGTTTTGACAGGGCCGAGTGGAGCCGGGTAAGCAAGCTAGTTATCTACAATACCGCTCACATTTTTTGAAAAATAGACGCGAATGTATGGACATGTATGGACATGTACGGACATGTCCATACATGTATGGACATGTCCATACATGTCATACATTTGCGTCTATTTTTCAAAAAATGTGAGCGGTATTGTACACAATACAACAAAGACCGTAACTATCGTTCAAAACAAACATCGCCCAATTCTACCATCCTATTTCCCCTTCCACTCGGCAGTGTCCGAAGCGGAAGAACGAATACCCTAATCAGTCGCCTCCGCGGACTACTGGCCCAACGCGATGCACAGCAGTAGGACGAAAGGACCAGCAGCCCGCGGAGGCGGTGCCTAATTGAGGTGTTCGTTCCTCTACCCATGTGTCCGGGCAAGAAGTCGATTTGATTTTCTTACCTGCACTATTCGCTATGCTGAATCAGAAAATCCACAATGGAGAGAGCAAAATTACGCAAAACGACTCTAACGCATGAGCGAAATCTGCGTCCACTGTGAAATCACTCTCCCAGCTTTCGCGGCGATCATCTCGCTTCCGCTACCGCCCTAACACTGCCACAAGCTAAGAGCGAACGAGTGATGAAGCCGGAACTGAGGAGATCGATTCCGAATTCGGGAGAGTGACTTCACAGGGTGGGAGATCCCCGCCCACCTGCAGATTTCCCTAGTGCGCTAAAGCCGTTTTTCGTCATTTTCGCGCCCGCAAATGATTCTGATTCAGCATAGGAATAGGCCCATGTAAGCAAAAAATCTCAAAATCGATTTATTGCCCAGACACTGCCACTAATAACTTCTAATGATTCTCTCAACTTATCTCGGACAATGCTATGTACCTATTCCGTTCCCCTTTCCTTTCCGGCGGGTACTACCTATTTTCACAGTTGCTTCAGAATCAGAGGCGATAGACAGGAAGAAAGGAAAGCTTAGAAGACCGACGCTGTGTACGGAGACGAGGAAAAAAGAAAGGCACGAGCGTTTCTTTTTTCTTGGTTTCAGAACTTATACGCGCCAGCGCCGCACGCTTGCCACTATATTAATGTACAACCTGAACCAGAGTTCATGACACTCCAGACCTTACAAATGTTTTCCACAGCGTTGCAAACGCCGTTCATCCGCCCCTTTTTTTAAGGTAAATTTCCACAACGATAACAATAACATTACAACGGCAGTCAAAACTAAGGAAGTTAAATTGAATAATGGTTCTAACGAGAAAATTATGTTAATTTGTTGTCCACTCACTGTTTATGATTACGTTTTTAAGAAAGTGAAAAAGATTCTTGTTGTTGACTGTGGTCGTGTTTTCTCCGGCTCTGTTATGTAGGCAACTGTTCAAGTTCCTGATATTGTAAGTGCATAAGTTGCGGTTGAAACTGTGCTTGATCAAAGAGACCGACAGCGTCGCAATTCTCTGCGTGCGATGAATAATCTAAATTTTCAATTACCATATTCTTCACCCAGTGACGTAAGACCTTTTCATTTCAGCGTTAGATACTCGTATTTCAAATTTTGTGCTTTACACTAAATTACCAGTAACAGCTTTACTGCTACAACAGCTTTCCACGACTACTGAGCTTAAAGAATGTTGTTTGCATAATAACCTGGAGAGGAGAAGTAGAACCGAAAGGCGCGAACTGCCAACTTATTTTGTTCCCTTCGTCTTGCTAACATCTGCTGAATGTTGACAAAATTCTCGGATCCGAAAGGTGTTAAATAGGTTTTCATTAAAAAAAATGTTTGTACCTAGTCCTAGCTACTATTAACTGGCACTGGTATGAAAATTGAGGTTTGTGTAGAGGAAGAAATTCCGTTGCAGAAGTGTACAATGGATAGCAACAACACTTTATCATGCAAAATAATAGAAACAAAGAAAAGTTCCGAAAAAAGTTTTAAAAAGGAGCAATATGGATGAGATCGCTTCCATTTACGTGAAGGTATTCAGGATACGCAATATGGCGTAAAAGCTTGAAGGTAACTGAGAGACGAAACATTACATTCCTTGTTCACAATAGTACGCACTTGAATAATGGTCACGCTAGATGAACAGGTGTAGAGCAACTCGGACGAGAAGATGCGAGTGCGGAGATCTGAAGACATCTACTTTGAACGCGTGCTATAGGAACCTGATTTTAATCTAACGAGAAGTTACGGGACAAAAAATTCTTGAGACGTAGCGTTGCCACGCCTTCAAAAAAAAAATTCTGGGATGTTTTCCAAAATTTTAGTGGGCCTACATAAAATCAGAAAAGGAGGCGTGGCTACAGCCATGCCCCCGAAAAAAAAAGTATGAAGGAGCTAATTTGAGTTTTTAGAAAAAATTTAAAAACTATTTGGATTAACAAAAAAAGCACTTGCGCAAATTCATAACTCACATAGGTAACATTTAAAAACTCCCTCCCCCCTCCCCTTCGATCCGCTTCTGTCAGCTAAGGTTGTAAAAAACAGCAAATAATAAGCAAAAGAATGCCGCGATTATCCTGTTACTGAATAAGAATAATTCTGATGTTACAAATGCGAAAAACAAGTGCGAGAAACATTATAGTTAGCTTGAATCAATAACAATATAGATTAAAAGCTCTTCCCCGTTGACTTTTAGGCTCGAATATTTTGATTTAACCACCCTATGTATGTAAAGGTAGGTCAGCTGATGCTCTCAAGCTTTTGCACCGTCGGAAAGATTTTGCGGACAGAATCTGGCACATGGGACAATCCTCAATATAGAAAAACTTTCTCAATTAGACAGTGGTAAATAACACTTACAGGCTTGTATTCTAGTGAGCTTTGGACAGATAATTTTGCCACCGAAGGCTTCTCCTCGCTTTTTACTTCTACCATCTGCTGTCGCTGGTTGCACGCAGAATTTGTGCTTGGATTTGGCCTGGACAACGTTGGAGCTCTATTGTAGATCGAAGTGGTGGATGAAGAGGATTCTCCATTCCCAGATGAAGTTGACTGCCCATATCCAGCGAGAGCACTCGGATCCATTTCTTGCCTAGTGAATTCCTCTTCAACCTCTTCTCTGAAACATTGGTCTTCAAACTTTTTGTCTTTCTCATTTCCTACCTACTTTTTCCATTCTTGAGGAGTTTTATTCGCATGTGATTTCTTCCCCTTCGTCAAGTATCTGGAATAATCATATAATGTACTACGAAAACTCGATCAAATGAAATACGAAAAAGGAACAGGGAGTACTGTAATGGAGGATAGAATTGTAAGAGTTCACTAGGGTTTTCGAATTTGTAAATGTTGCCTCCAATTGGACAACAGTAGCAAGAAGATGTGTGGTACTATTGTGTCCTATTTTTCTAACTTTTTAACTATAAGACAATTTCACCCAAAAGTGTGCTCTCGCCCAAATCAAATCAAGGAAAAAGTAACCGCAATTTTTGCACAAGGTTCAACTTCATTTAGCGTACTTGTTGGTTTAGTGCACTTACTATCCACTCACTTTTTCCAAATTGGAGGTTTCTTTCCTCTTCGTTCCTTCGTAGGAAAACGACTTGGAGCAGCGCTGAAAAAATACTTGGTACCATAGGAACATGTAGTTTTTGCTAATTTTGCCAAAAAATTCAAATGTCTGCAACTCTGATGAAATTTTTTCATATAGGAATCAAATTCAAAAAAAAGAAGATCAACTATAGTACCTTGCAGAGATCGTGTCCGAGAAAAAAGTTGGGTCAGCCAGAAAATACGCTGAATCCTTGTTTATGCGCACAGTTTGATCTCTAGACAAGATATAAATTTCTTTTGATCATATTGGTACTACTCCAGAATGGACAAGAGCAAAATTACCCTGCTGGCCTAAATGTAGTTGTTCTCGGTCTTCTAGAGCTTCTTCTGGAAGTATGGCCTTTTTTCTTCCCTTGTCGTTGCGTTTCAGTTTTTCTTCTGAAAATATCACATATTTCAGCTTCTAACTGGCCTGAGTCTTACCTTCATGGATTTTTGAAAATTTTTAGGCAAATACAAAAATCAACTTACATCGCTTTCCGTATCGTATTCAGCATCCTATTACTGGGCAATTTATCTGTGCAGACCACATTTCCATATTTCAACCTGAACATTTAACAAATCTATCACATTCACACATCACATACATTCTCACCTTGCAAGAAATTCGTGAATCTCCCTATTAGATGAATGACTGCTATAAGGTATCCATAAAATACTTTCGCCAAGAACCCTAGATATGAATTCTGCATCTTGAAAATAGCAGTAAATTCTTAAAACCTTCTGAGATCCCCTCGCGGTGACAGATCCACAATCATTGCTGGTTTTGGAGCTTTCTTCAGAGCATTTGCAGCATTGAAACATCTAAAGAAACGCCTAGAAATTTTTTTGCAAAACTTCCTACTGATGTCAGTAAGAAGCTGTTTCCTGCATATAATTAAGTAAGAAAGTGAGTGTTACTGATCACTGCCAGTCCCAGAAGTCTTTCCCGAGAGAGAGAGAAATGCCGCAAAATTTTTTGCAAATAAAGCGGTGTGACATTAGCCATACTATGCAAAAAATAAATAAATTGCAAGATTCTAGCGAGCTTACAACCCTAAAAAATCGATATAAATATTGTACGGGGAGGATCTGATTCTCAAAAATCCTAGAAATATTGTTTATTCAGAAAAACATCACTTGCATTTGAACGCATTACAAAAATTTTGCGACCCATTTCTGAGATGGAGGGAACGAGAGGGGGGCTCCCCAAGAATGTAAATGACGTCACTGCTCCTTATGACAAAAGTAAAAACTCCGATCTACAAAATTATCGATATTCTTGCGAATCCTCCCCCCCCCCTCCCCAAAAAAAAATACTGCAGTACATAGGCCCTAGATATTCTCACCTGGACCACATGTTTGTCACGGACAAGGTGCGGATACGGAAATTCGCATCATTACCATTCGCAACGAGTTTACCGCCTTTGACTCCGCACAACTTTGACACAGACAGCGTCTGAGAGCTTACCAATACAGATTCCTAAAATAGGGTTTTCAAATACAGTAACATTGCATCTACATACCGCAAGTTTTTGGCTGATACCAGCCAATATATCTTCCATGCCGACTTTCGGTATGGGAATTATGATGGTACGTCCTTGATTTTTTCTAAGCTCGTCCACCAACCTGAAATACCACTCTTGCGTTTCTGAAAATGTCACAGCAACATCTATAAATTTTATGAGCAAATCTTATTGTAGTTCCTGAAGCGCCATCAGTCATGGTGCGTTTGTTTTTTTCTCTCTTCTAGCCAGACCAGAAATTATCAAAAAATTTTGAAAAAAAACTAGTCTTACATCTTTTCCGAGTCCTTTCGCTCGGGTAGAGATCCAAGCGATTCATCAAAGCAAGTAGCGTCCAAGTAGACCGTAGAGAGGAATGTCTGAAATTTCAGAATTGTCACAATACGTTAGGCATGTACTATGAATACTGGCGTTCAGTAAAGGAAAAATTCACAAAAGCGCGCGTCGCAGCAGTTGTTCCCAAGTCTCGGGTTTTATAAACTGGAAACGTGTAAAAACCAAGTGAGTGAGCTTGAAGCAGAAAAAATTGACTGTCTTTGGCCACTCCAATAGATCCTCATTGTAGAACGTTGAACTAGACAGGTAATGTTGACAAGGAGGCGATCAAACCATGACCATCCCACTTTGTTAGGCATTCTTCTATGAGAGTTTGTGCAATTTACTGAAGTACTTTTCTAATTCTCTTTGTGACAAAAGAGGTTCGCGAATTTAGACATGCAGATGAGTTCCTCTGCACAGAAAATCATCACTAGTGAATAATTTAGGTAATATCATAGGGATTCACAACTTTTCACCAATTCATAACACAACAACAACGATTGATTTAGCTTTGTGGAAACGAAATTCAGTTGATGTGCAGTTAGAATAACAGATAGTCTCTGAGACTTATAAATTACAATAAGCAGAAAATCATGCTCTGTCAACAAGTTTTCAAAAAAAATTTCAAATTACCTGACTCAGTCGCGTGAAAGCTGGATCATTGTCAAAGAGGGCCATAAATTGGCTATCGGCTCTGAAATGTCCTGTCACCAAAGCACTTCCGCCAGGCACAAAAGATCCTCAAATTTTGTGTGATTAGCAAGAAAGTAGCGAAAAAGAACTCCAGATACCTTCGAAAAGAAACATCACCGATCCAGGACAGTGATTAGCGTCTAGCAGAGTCACCTAGAATAAACGCTTAAATTTTGGATCTGCCATATTTTGCACTTAAAAATTATCTGAAACTCACATGTAATGTTGGATCTATGCTGTGAACTTTCCCAACCTCTAAGGGACGAATAATTTTACTGAGTGAAGCCTTTCCTCTGCGAAGGAACATTTTAGACAAGGAAGGAAAAGACTGAAAACCTACGGTAGCACTAATGGCAGAAGTCGTGCAGTCAGCTGTGAGCAGTAAATCGGTTTTGCACCCCAATCAATGAATTTCTTCTGGAATTTTTCATCGTTCAGAAGACAAGTTGCGAGCACGATATTTCTTACATTGATCAGAACATGAGCATGAGTGAGAAAATGGTATTCGCACTTATCATTTATGCTAAAAATAAAAATCTGAGGGATAGAAAAAAACGAAGAAAGCGGTGAAAGGAACCCGAACGTACTAGAATCGGTCAACAGCTATATTCTGGCCGATAACAAGCCCTCCACCTTCTCGTTCTTCATTTTTCCTTGCCATAACCGGGAGAGGTAACCTAAATTCTTACTACACTTCATACACCTCTAAATCAGACCTACTCCATCTGCAAATTTGGCAAACTTTCTTGCGCTTCCACCATCGGGACAATTGTTTCCTCAGATTTTGTTTCTTCTTGAGCGCTGTAAGTCATCTCATAACCATACATAAGTGCTAATGAAAGTTTACTACCATCTCGCAAGAACCTGCGCCAAGTTTTCCTCTCCGCTAAACTTTTCGCAACGCGAAGGTTTGTTTTCCGATTGCGAACTACAATTATTCATCTATTAACCTAGCTATCGCAGAATACAGATGGATTCCTTACCTCCCTTCCAACTCAGCCACATTGACCTTGACTCTTTTGCAATTATCACTCCCTTCAACGGTACCGATACCTTCAGATTCTGCACCGTAGGTTCTTTTAACATTCGAAGTCTGTCTAAAGACAAATCACAGATCGTTTACTAGTTAGAACTCATCGAGTATTTGCGAGGTGAATAACTTATAAGAACTACCAAGGAAAATTTACGAATCTGGATCTTCTATCATCTTTAAATTTATGTGTTGCTCAAAAGAGAGCTTAAAAAAATTGGAGAAAAGACGACCTTGGGAAGGAGGTTACAGTGGGAGTGGCGCTAACAACGAAGCTGTCGTCGCCCTCGCCACGCCAACCCCATGTGCAAAAAATCAAAAGTTTGAATTCTCAAGAAAAAGATTGAATAGAGTTTTGAGCTCAGCTCAAGGACGGTATAAGATTAACATCCAAACTCCAGAAAATGAACGACAAGACAAGCTCACTTCTCTGATGTTGAGGCGATCTCCCTCGAGCCATCACTATCGTCTTCAGTACTCACGAGAAGTTCATCAGCAGTAGCTGTGTAAGTTCTTCCAGATCTCAGTATGACCATGATGACAAATAAATTTTGACGACTAAAATACAGGCGTAGAAATTGCGGCAAGCGAGCATGCCTTCTTTTGCTCAGTCAATTCAGACGTCCACTATACGATCTTCCCATCGTGATGGGCGGAACAAAGGCTGGAGAGTTCCCATCTGGCAGCTGTGTTTCACTCGCTTCGAACACGAGTAAAAAAAAAGAAGGGTAATGCGAGCGAAGCAGGCAAAACATGTTTATCAGCGCGATAATTAGGAGTGTGTTCATTCATAAAATGTGACGACGGATCTGACTGTTTTTGCGCCCACAGGAGCATAACACCCTCATACAAAAAGGTATCACCTTAAAGGCAGTGTCCGGGCAAAAAGTCGATTTCAAGATTTTGTGCTTTTCTGGGCCTATTCGCTATGCTGAATTCGAAAATCCACACTAGAAAGCGCGAAAACGGCGAGAAAGGGCTCTAATGCAGGAGGGAAATCGGGAGGTGGGCGGAGTCTTCACCACGGTGAATTCACGCTCCAAGCGTCCGGAGTGATTTTATCGATTTCGCTAGCCACCCTAACATCTCCACCGGCCAAGTGCGAGCGCTTGACTTGAAGTCGGAACCGAAGAGATTGCTCCGAACGCTGGGAGCGTGAATTCGCAGTGAGGAGGACTCCGCTCACCTCTGATTTCCCTCCAGTGTTAGAGCCCTTTTTCGCCGTTTTCGCGCTTTCTAGTGTTGATTTTCGGATTCAGCATAGCGAATAGGCCCGGGTAAGCACAAAATCTCAAAGTCAATTTCTTGCCCGGACACTGCCTTTAGCGCTTAACTCAGTCACTTTCAGTGTCCAAGTATTGTCATACCCAAGCAGAAAAACCAGTCGAGTAGTGATTAAAACCAAGAGCATGTGGTTGCGGGAAGGTGCGTGCGTGGTGCGCGCGGTCGCGCCATCGTCACGATTTTTCGAATGCCCTGTACACGAAACAGGGCTCGGCACGAGGTGGCACCAGGAAATTGTCAAAACGAAGTCCCCCTTGACTTTTGGGAATTTTTACGAATTTCCCCTTGATCTTCAACGATATCCCCTCTAGAATCCTAAAAAACCCCCCAAAAACGAAACGTCGACTAAAAAAAGGTCGCCGTCGCAAAAACGAAACCCTGTGTCGGCCCAAAAACGATATCCAGCTTGCCCCGTGCCAGCTGATGCCAGGTTATTCCCTTTTCGACAATGCTAGTACCCAAAATACACACAGCATTTGTGGAAAAAAAAGGGATGAAAAACTTCAATGTAAAAAGACCCCCGATTTGAGCCCTACAACAAATTTTGTAGATCCAAAATGCTGCTCAAATGACTAACAGCATGTTTGTAAGGAACATGGTGTGCACATGCGTATGAAGGACTTTGTTTGAAGATTTACTGAACTTATGCGAATGAAAGCGGGAGCAATCTTTTGTCCCAATTGACTGGAACCGCGCCACTTAAAGACCGCCACTTTGCACAAGTTAAAAAAACTAACTTCTCATACATGAGAGCAGGGAAGGGACTACATGTCTCCGATAGGCTCTACTCCGCGGACAGCTGGTTAAAATTCTGTAGTCTGTGATATGCATGACTGGGTGGTCTGTTGCAAATGTCCGCGTGGGAGCACCCCCTTGCGGCGACATATAGTCCACCCCGACTGTGGTCATTTTCGTTATTTTTTAAGAACCCATTTCAGACCGTACTTGCGCTACACGTCATGCAGAGCGACTATTGCAAATTGTTGTGCAAAACGGCTGTCTGCCAATGAGGAGCCTTGCAACATAGGTGTTTACGGTGTTATATCTACCCGGACACTGCCTCCACAAAAAAAGGCTTCTTGCCACAGTATTGACTAGTTGCTTACTTCCAAATGAACTACTGCACTCAGTATACAGCAGACTAATCGTACTACAGCACTAAAGTGATCAACACGAATGCACTTATCAATTTATTGACAAAAACGGCTGAAAGCAATATGTTTGGGATGCAAGACACTTTCACACGTAGAACTCCCCACGATTATAGATCGACTTAGAGATTAGAAAAAAAACCACAGACGAATGAATAGTTCGAAAGCAGACAAAGCAATATACAATTAACAAGTAAAAATCTTCACTATTTCAACAATTCAGAGCATTTAGTATGCATATAACAATCCTTATCACATTTGTTGATTATTAAATATCTAGTGGATAAATTCTTTGGCACCCAAAGACCAGCAAAAAATTTCATCTAGAAAATGTCGATTGCGCCAGCAAAAACAATGACTTTAGCGCCGGCAGAAATGCGGAAACCTAAACAAGTTGTATCAACATGGTGACCACAATGGTTAACTTTGCCTTACCTCTACGAAGTCTCCACCGGATCGAACCATATGCCCACAAGTGGCTACAGCCCCTCGGTAATCCCCTCTAGAAGCTTGTTCACAAGTTTGCCATAACAACTGCCGTGTACCCATGGTTAACTGCAACTCGAGGAAATTTTTGAAGCTTTCGAACTAGAGTCAGATTCAAATTACCCTTCCACTAGCTAGTCTCGGTGCCAACTCGCAAGCCAGACGGGTTCTTGCTTCCTCAGCTTTATGCAGAGCAACCTAAATGGAATATCATGATAGATTTGACCTTTCAACACGATATTACCTTCCAGTTGAGGATTGTATAAGGGGGCCCCCAAGGTTGCCCGTGCCAGCGCCGTGCCGCAAGTTCATAATCAATACGAAGCGCGCGGAATTTCGGCACGGCACTGGCGCAGCTCCAGCACACGGGCAACTCTGGACTCAACAGAGAAGACAACCAAACTCAAGACGAGAGAGAACAAAAGCTTTCAAAAAAATTACAAGCAAGCTGCAAAGGGGTATTCAAACAAAAAATGATGTAGATGACGCTCTCATTGATATCGGTTGTATTGTATCCATTAATGAAAATAAAATCTCACCGGCGTCCGATTTACTGATACAACTGCCTCAATCAACTGGTAGAATCGATTCATTATTGCTTGATCTTCTGCCGATAAACTTACCTAAAATTACAGCTGGGGACAGCATTAACTACCATAACTAAAAGTTCCGTACTTGTGGTATATGTTGAGGTTCATGATGATGAACTGAAGGAGCTGTAGATGGTGGTCTCATGGGTGCCGCACTGGGCACACCTGGAAGTCCATTGGGCAAAGTCACTGGCGCTGCTTCCAGAGGTTTCCAATTCACCTAGAGGTATATGGTCCTTTTAGTGAAGTATACTGGAAAATTCAAATAAAGCAGGGTTTACCTCCATGACATTTGCAACTGGGTTAGGCGACTTTTTGCCCGGTAACGGTGGCGGATCGTTCCAACCGGGTGTGAAGTTCTAAACGGATGCTGGTGCACAACAAAAAATACCAAGTCAGAAATACTCTAAACTTGCTACTCTTACTCCGTCATGAAAAAAGTCAAAGGGCCTATGCATTAACGTCCCCGCTGGGAAGGGGATTGCATCTCAGACAAAAGCTTTGTATTCTGAAGATCCAGGCTTCCGGATTTCACGCTGTGTACCGTAACTATTCCCACCATCCTTTACTATGAACATATTGAACAGGAGCAAGAAGCTGTCCAAGTCGCATTTTCCAGCTTTTATATGATCCCCTGATGATTCCCAGCGGCCGACCGTGTTTTCTCCGAAGTCGTTTGTCTTGTTTCCAAGTGAGAACATTCCATAGTTGTGTATGTCTAACTCAACAATGCCAAGCTTTGCCTTAGAAAAGCTAAAGTATTGGGATGATGAAAATGTCCTTGACCCAAGGACTAGAATGTCCTTGAAAATGTCCAAGTCGAAACTTGGGGTTTCTCAAAAATCTCATAATTTCAATAACCCATTTCTTTATGTCAGAAGGGTGCTTAGCACTGTGGGATTAGAGAATCACACAACTTTATAATGTTGTCGCCGACCGAAGAGAGAGGAATGACTTCGAAAAAGACGGTCGGCTGTCGGGGATCATCAGAGGATCATACAAAGAGCTGGAAAACGGCCTCGTACAACTTCTCGCTCCTTTCAGATAAGTTCATAGTGAAGAGTGGTAAAAATACCTATGGATGGATAGACAGCGTGGAATCCTGGATTCTTTATGTATGGGTTTTTTTTGACCTGCGATCCCCTCCCAGCGGGGATGTTGACGCATGCGACCCAAAGATATAAAGAGTAAAAGCATAGGAACACTAACTAACTTCAAACAACATTGAAAAAGGAGGAAAAATACTCACCCCAACGTCATTATAATTGCCACCACTGGACGCCACTGAGACAGTAGACATAGGACGCTCCTGGAAAGTAAATCGTGATTAGGATCTTCATTAACCTAATTGAGTAGCCCTGGCGGTGAATATAGTGTCCATGCAGTGCCAAAGTGTCAATCGTGCGCATGAACAGATAGCTTAGAAACCGGCAATCTGCGCGCATGATGCCGGCATTTCAGGCCTGGCTATCTATTCACGCGCAAAATTTTCCGCCCAATCTCGCCACCAAAGGGCAACACATTTACCATCAAACCTAATCGCCTCTATACTTACTTGCAAATGATGAGCATAGCTTTGTAGTGGAGTCATGGTCCTGGTCTGAGTAGGGATACCCGATTGCGAATACTGCGTGTAACTGCTGTAAGAGCTGGGAGCGGCTGCGGGTGGCATCGGCGGTGCTGGCGCCATTGGAGCCACTGGTGCCACCGGTGGCGGAGCAATAGGTGTGGGAACTGGGTTGAACCCGGGTACTGCAGGTGCTTGACTATACATAGACTGCATCGATGTGGGTGGATATCCAGGAAGTGGTGGCATTCCAGGAACAGATGGTGGAGGAGTGGGAGCGTAGCCACTGTAGGATGAGCTGGAATACTGTGGTCCAGTAGGTCCAGTAGGTAACGGTGGCATTCCTGGATGCTGCATGGCAGCGGACTGCCTTTGTTGTGAGGACGCATAGTATGAGGCAGCGGGGGCATTCGATGGTGCAAAGACAGAGTTCCTTTGTTGAGTGCGCTGGAATCATTCATTTACACAAGAAAAATTTTGAAAAAAAAATCGAGAATCAAATGCACACCCTTGGAGATAATGCGTTGGCGATTTCTTGCGTTTGCTTTGAACGAGGAAAAGCTGGTTCTTTGCTCATTGTGCGTTCTTCTCCTCCACATATAACGAAAAGGTCGTGGCGAAGGGTCAGTAGACGCTGAATTAGGAAAGAAGTGGGACATTACTTTCGGGAAGACTAATGATAAAGATCTTGTTGAAAAAAGAAATAAACAAATAGAAACAAAAATAGAATTGAGCCAAAGTTAAATAAATAGAGACAACCAAAAATTGAAAAATCTAAAGAAACGTGTAGGAAGTGCTTTACCTCGTCATTCGTTTTAAAATTGCTCAGCAGTCTCCAAGCTGCATCCGTTACTCCTCCATCTATTAGCTTTTCGCAGTAGCTGTGCAAAAGCTAAAAACAGCAAACTAAGATTTCATCGTTTCAATTTTTTAAGCCACAAAAGTGCAACCTTTTCATATTCAGCATCCACTTCGGTACCCGTCACTTTTTGCAAAACTATGGCCTGCTTGATCCGCTCCTCTAAAAGTACATAAGTATACTCAAGAACTGAGATAGGAGAGATTGAAGAACCTACCTAAGGCATAACCACGATTGGCGGATAACAAAAGCTCAGTATCACTAGCAAGCACTGCTGGCAACGCAGCATGGACAGCTTCTGGGCCTGAAACCATTTCCGGGTAAGTTTCGTATTGTAAAAGATCAACCAATCGAACCTCCCTCTCCGATCCAACGCGTAGCGATTTTGCGCATAGTATGAACGAGACGTGCACGGTCAGCTCGCATTAGCACAAGTGCAAGTAATCTCGTCCACTGATCACGAGGGAAAGTTTCCAGAAGTTGATCAAAGTTGTCAGTGGCGATCAGCGACAGTAACCGTTGAGGTGCAGCTAGTTCCTCTATAAATGACATAGAAGAAAGAAGAAAAAGACGAGAGAATCCAGTAAAAAGAAAAAAAAGAAGTAGGCTAAGACCATACCACTAATATATCTCTCTGCCACATGTCGGGTCAAGCTCGAACTATCCCTTGCTAGCATAAACGCTGTTGCATAATCTTTCTTGTCGAGGAGGCTGTCAATAACCACTTCTTCGCCTTGGTCAATCAAACTGTCCAGCAAAGACCATGCATTCGCATCTGAAGAACTGGGATTTGTATTAGTTGAAAGAAGTGCAATACTATAATTTACCTAAGCGATTCCAATCGAGATTCGGTTGCTTGGCAAAAATTTCAGCATTCGAATCGTCAGAAACCGACTCAGCATCATGACCGTTCTGCTGTAAAAGTATTTTATTACAAAGATGCAATCGAACTGCACATTTTCATAAATAATCACCAATTGAACTATGTAAATGAACTATGAACGCACCCGAGGCGAAGAGCAGTTCACCGATGACATGATGTTAGTAAGTTGAGTGACTTCGTTAGACGTTACCGATGTCTGAGAAACTCTAGATTGCTTCGAAACTGCATCTTCTGAGCCTAAACCATACATACATTCTTTCAAAAAAAAAAATTCAAGCAGAGCTCCATGAAATGCTTACTGACCATAGCCCAGAATGCGCACAAATTCTCGACGTCCTTGTTTATTACTCAGCGCTGCTAGGAATGTCCATAGCGTCTGCAGGTTACGATCTTCCGTGGCATGAGCTCTGAACAAGACGCATACAAACTGAAGCACATAATTCCGTAGTGCATAATCATGCCACATATACGCCATCTCAACTGCAGTGTCTGGTCTAGAGCTGCCGCCTCGCCTGAACCTTCGCTGCGTTCAGAAACGTATCTGGTAATTTTGCCATGCCTGGGCGTAGAGAAGGGCACGAGTCGAGCTTCACTACGGTAACTGGGCGTGGGAAAATGGCTAAAGGACACGTTCGCGAACGCAAGCCCAAGCCAGGCGGCCGCGCGGGACCGGAGCCGCTGGTGCACCCGGCACGGCGACTGAGACAGCCTGTAAACGGGAAAAAAGAAAGCACAAGAAATAGCTTAACCTGTCTTCGCAGTAAGAACCCAATGTATTGGAATCGCATGCATTTTGTAGTTCCATAGCAGACTGATATACTGCTTCATCTACTGGTAGCTAAATGAGAAGATAATACGGATGTAGGAGACGATAGCGAAGTGCGGGCTTAATCCGGCTGTCACTAAGAATTTATCCAGCCACTTTTTTCGACCGCCCCTGCTTCAACCAATTAAAAACTTGTAAACTCTAACAATTGCCAAGACTACTAGAATGCCACACAAAGTTGATTAGTTAACCGTATATGAAAATCACTGATGGATAATCACTCACCAAATTTTGTGGCTTTTGCTGGAATGGAGGAAACTACAAACGATATGAGGTCGCAAATTATTGTTGATTTTTTTCGACTACTGCATCCAATAATCGAACTATTACAATATTTCATTCACTACCTAATGTTTACGTGATCTTTTCCTACAACTGGGTACTCAGATGGATAAAAAATCTCAAAATGTCAAAGTTTCATAACATTTTCAACAGTTTCATAACATAGCTATACTCTCCAAGAAAACGCAACGATCCCCATTTTAAGCACGAATTTGAAATAAAATTTTCACTGCTTGACTCATGATATTATTTCTCAGTAGACGATGCGAAACGATTCGAGAGAAAAATACAAAAATTGCAATTAAGACATAAATGCAATGCAGAGATAACATTACATAAACCTCTCACATTATCAATATCAATCCACGCCTCGTCACTGCAGTTTTGTTTAACCCCTCCCGCAGCTTCCAAAAATGATCATCATAGCTATGACACTTTACTTAGAATAAGGGCTTTGAATTTGGGCATTTGAATTGCGCTCTCTATGCTGCAAAATTTTAAAACCTTCATCGGAGGTGGCGCATGTATTATGCTTGAGTGGGCAGCTAAATAAACAAAAGCGAGGATCATATTTTCATAAAGAACCTGACATCGCTTGATCTTCGTTCAGATATTCTTTCTACCGCTTGATTTTACGAGTCTTGACATTCATATTCGCCAGGCGTATGACTCCATCTAAAGAGCGTTTTTCGAACATAGATATCAAACACGTTGACGACGGCCATTTTGGGCTAAACTCCCACTATTTTTCGCTCATTTAGAGCGTCCATATGCGAGTATGCACAAAATGATTATGTGGGAGTCTTTTTGAAGCTTATTCATACAACATGCGAAATTGTTTCAGAATTTCACATATATAACAGTCTTTCAAAGATTACACATATCAAAAATTCTGCATCGCTGTCCCCTCCAAACCATGCAATGGCTATGGTTTATTGAAGAGGCAAGCGATGTCAAACGTTAACACCAGGTTTTTTTGCCTGATTCAATCTCGTTTGCTCTCAGGAAAGCTATATATATAGAGTTTTCACCTTCTCGGAAAAACATAGCCGACATATATTCACTATATCAAAACTGAAATGAATACCCGAATTTGCCGTTCAAACTTCTTGACAGCCCTGTGTTCTATATGATAGTAAGTTTACCAGTAGTAATAATACACTAAACTGCACAGAAGTCACCTCAGAATTTATCGTTTACACCCAAAAAACTAGCGTGCATACATACGTATGCGCGAAACCGTTGAACAGGAACGGCGTGCATACATACATATGCACACGGTCGTCAACGTGTTGAATTAATTTTCGCATGATTTCCAGCGGCACCATAAATCATGCGTACTACGCTACGCATTCAGAACTACATAGTCACAAGTTATTTTTATCCACAAAAATTATGCGAATGCCCTTTTTTACAAATCGATTTCGTTTCTACACAACAAAAAGAATATTTTTATTCATTTGTGTGTGATGACTAGTCCCTAGTAACGGATTATCCTGCAACTACATAGTTTTGCGATTTTTTGCCGTAGAACATAGTGATCAAAAACTCGTTTTCTCCACTTTCACGTCAGACAGACTGTATTAATGATGAACTTTCTGCCAAACATGAATAGTAGACGATTAGCAGTCAGCACTAAACATAAATAATGTATAAACTGGTTTTTTTCTCAAACTTAACTACGAGAGTGTCCACTGTTCCATTTGACAGATTTTTAGCTAGGTATGTTGGACCTCCTTATCTTAAATAGTGAAACTAGTGCGGATTGAATGAGCACTCTAGTTCTAATGCTCAAAAACTTTCCGGTCAACCCCAACAATGCAAAAATGCATAGTAAAAGGACCAGTTCTCGTCAATTCGTTGCAAAGCTGGCGGTATCTAAGGCGTAGCTAATTTCATCTGCTTCAAGTGCCAAGGCTGTATAATTGTTTATCGCACTGTAACATTATTGACGCTGATAAGTAAGTATAAAGTTCTACGTCACTGTGCAGACTATGTATAGTCGATACTTCAGTCATGCATAGTGCCATTATATGCCTTAACATTAAATCAATTCTGACTGCCTTTTCACGCAGAAACTTTCGAGACTGTTAGACTTTATTTCATATCTTGTTAGATGAAACAGCATATTTCTACTCAGAAAAAAACCTCCTGATCATACTTATCATCGAGATCGTTTCCTCTTCAAGATTACAATCCAAATGAAAAATTGTACCATTACTACACATGAGAATACATTTCCATGTTTTTTTTTCAGTTTATTCATGTTCGCATTTTTCACCTTCAGTTAAATCAACAGAAGGTAAAGTCTCCAAAGAGACTGATAAAATTTCGCCAAATATCAAACAAAAACAAAAATCAGGCTGACCTTTTTCACTTCTACAGTAAATCGCCAAGTTTTAGTTGCTTCGTCCCAATACTTGCCATGCGCAGCCATTCTTCCTCCGGCGGAAAACGATGCGCCCACAGGTGCTGCGCTTACCCACGTCGGGACCACATTTACATCTAACCGTCCTACTGTGGATTCCTAAGATGTGAGAAGGGTACAAAATTCAAATGTAAAGTAAGACTTCTTAGTCGGTCAGACTTTGAGAAACTGAGAATGGATAGATACCAAAAATTTTCTCACCTCACTACCGCCTTCAATAGAGAAGAATTCAGTGGGATGCTGATAGTACTGTATTGCTACGAGATCCGGACGTGCTTGCGACCATGATACCCGTCGCACTTTGTCATTCTTAATTATATAAGATTTTTTGGCGTCTTATTAATCAGCATAAAATTCAACCAATCCACTGAGGATAAGAGGAAGGAAGTAAATAAGTAATTTCTATGATTAAAAAAAGTAAAACTGTTCCAAATAATCATTCGAAAATATTGAAAAATGTCAAGCAAATGTTTCGAGACTCTTGAAAATTTAACCATCCAGAAACATCAATGAAATCTCAAAATTCTCAAAGATGTCAGTTTACCAACCTGTTGCTGTAGTTGAACAGCTCCTTGTACTTCACCCGTTTCTGCGTTGAAGACCCTTATGAAACCGTCGTTACCTGCGGATACCACAAGACGCGGATCTTTTTGATGCCTGAAAAAATGTAAAAGTTGGAAGTCGACGTATCAATCAATAAGCTTATTTTCTCATATATTCGAATATTTTACGGTTCATATATTCTCAACTGACGCATGAGAAACATTTTTGTTTCTACTTCCTGATTATTTTCTATTCAACCCCTTAAATATTGAATCAAATTGAAAGTGCTAAATATTCATCAAATCACCACTCGTTTTATTTTGATATAAACATCTTGAAAAACTGAAAATCAATGAATTAGCTGTTACTCGGTGTATGTATAGGGGCCTGCAGGATCGCGAGAGTCGGACGTGCGTACGGCCATTGCACCGCGCACGTCTGATGTCACTAAGGCAGGTGCCAGACTTATCCGCTTCAATCGGTTCGTTCGGTTCATAGGTCAAATAGCTACACTGTCCAACAGAAAAGGTGGTGGACCGAATGAACCTGTTCAACAGGATAAGTTTGGCATCTACCTGAGTCGTCGGACGCGCATCTGACGTGCGCGGCGCAAGGGCCGTACGCACGTCCGACTCTCGCGATCCTGCAGGCCCCTATATCTTTGAGATTACATAACGCTCTAAATCAGGAACAAATGTACATTCGCCGAATTTCAGTCCTGCTCTGATTCCAATATCAAACAGAAAATTCAAACATGTTCTCATTTGCAACGTATCTTTTCCTACCACCGTTCTGTTTGTGCCTTTATTATCGTAACTTTTCAAAACGGATTACCCCGTTTTGCTTCCCGTCCTGAGTCATGCGCTCATTTTGCAAAGATAATTGCTCTTAATTTGTCTCCTTATCAGCAAAGTTGCACATCTTCCGAGAAAATGACGTGTATCTGGGTACATCAGAACACAAACATTTCTTTTGCGAAGTCGATAACGAAGTGATAAGCATATTAATGGCTACCACAGGTCGAAGACTAATTCGAAAAGTTGCTCTTGCAAAGAATTCACCACTATAAAAGGCGAAACGCGCAGAAGGTTTCGCATTAAACTATCTGAGATGCTACAGCAACCAGGTAAGGGGCTCTTCCTCGAACTAAGAGTCATTTTGAAATTCGTTTTCATCAAATTCTACCTAAACCTCTTCCCCCGTCGACAAAAAAGACGTTACATCGGCCCATCGGCCGTGACGCTCAAACTTACAAACATCGTTCACTCACACAGTATCAGTAAATAATACACTACCAACACTTTTATCGTATGAATAAGTGTATTCATAGTTGTTTCTACTGCACCCTATATGTTTTTGTTATTTCATGAGCGCAGCGGAGCTCAGGCGACACTCACATTTTGGGTTGCAATTTATTCGCCCCCTAAAATATCTGCAGCGTGTACTTCTAAATCAGTTCAAAAATTTTCAGACACTTAGAGCTTTTTCTAGGCGATCAATGACCGCATTAGTCATTTTCAGTGACTTGCAATAGCTTCGATTGTAAAGCGAACACGGAATTTGTGAACTGCTGCTAATTGCCCTTTATGATTGAAAAACCTCTTGCCAGAATCTTACAAAAACCATTCTAGCAGCCTTAAGATAGAGGAAATTTGAACATAACAATTGATGATCCTCACACCGGAATAACAATTAATAAACTTGTGATGAGCTCATGTAACACCCCCTCTATAATAAATTAATAGTATTTAACAAAGGGATGCCCCTAGATGGTTGGGCTTCCGAAAAATCACTTTTGTGAAGTTGCCGGGCGTACTTCTGTTGTTCTGTATTGTGTTTATCTAGTCCTTTGTAGCCGATTTATATGCGTTTACTTGGTGTTCTAATGGTTTTGCTATGTTTGATTGATTCGTGTTGAGACTACGCGATCGCGCCTGCACATCTTCTCGGGCCGCTATGGCTGCGTTCAGACTGATTTCGAAATCCGGGAACAGTTCCAGCACGGCGCTTGAAATGAGCGCGAAATGAGCGCCGTGCTGAAACTGTTCCTGGATTTCGAAATCAGTCTGAACGCAGCCTATATAAGGCGGCTCCGCTTGGCTCAAGTCACTTTTTGTCATCGTGTCACTTGGAGTGCGGTCTCAATTGAGAAGCCAAGCCGAGGAAGACGCAGACGCCGATCGCCTGGAGAATCACCTCAATAAAATTTCTCTATACCCCTCGACACCACGCCGAGCCCCGCATTAGCGCCTACCTTGCAACTATTGCCTGACATCGAAGAAACTAAGTCTCTTCTTCTATACACTTCTCCGAATTTCTGATCGTTCTCGGCATATAGTGAGTGCATAGAGTAATTTTTTAAATATATAGAACCTTTGGCTACATGGCGAACCACAATGGAGGTTGTGATTGCTGTTTACAAATTTCCGCAGCCAAAAATGTGATAATTGTCAGGCATTTGAGCGTGGAAGTCAGTTCTTGGGCAATTTAGACCGCTTGAATTTCACCATCCATGGTCGCACAAGTGGTAGGAGACTTCGAAACTTTTTGATTAGTTGCCAGCTACATTTTACAAGCAACTTCAGTTCGTTTTTCGAAGCATGATTCTTCGAAAATTCGTTGAAGAAATCCGACTATTCTACATACTTTCCTGCACAATTCCGCTGTCATAATGATTGGTGCTCAAACTAAGTTGACTATCTGATTCTCCTTGATTTGCTCTTTCCACTGGTAACATACATTTTCAATGAAATAAAATCAATTTATAACATTTCTACAAACCGTTAAAAACGACCTCATTTTCAGTTGACCTAATACTATCGTCGCATATCATTTGAAAAAGAAGTTATCCGCTTTTTTTCTAACTTGAGTCATGCGTACATCTTGCAAAGACATTTGCTTTTAATTTGCTGCCTTATCTGCAGAGTCGCACATCTTACGAGAAAAGGCTCGCGTCGGGGTACTTCAAACGCAAACACTTTTTTTAAGTGTCAAAGAAGTGATAAGCATGTTAATGGCTACCACAGGTCGAAGACTAATTCGAAAAGTTGTTCTTGCAAAAAAATTCGCGACTATAAAAGGCGAAACGCGCAGAGTTTCGCATTACCCCTTCTGCGAAGTTACACCAACCAGGTCAGCGCCTTTAACCCCAAAATCAATATCATTTTTTCCAAATCAAACCTATACCCCTTACTCCATCAACAAAAATGACGTTATATCGGTCGTGACACTCAAACTTACAAATACTTAGTCGCTCACTCACACAAGTATCAGCAAATATTACACCATCAACACTTTTGTCGGATGAACAAGTGTATTCATAGTTGTTTTCACAACTGCGCCCTAACAATCGAACATGTTTTTTGTTATCCCATGGGCGGAGCTTAGGTGACACTCACACTCAGTGGATTGCAATCTATTCGCCACCAAAAAATATTTGCAGCGTGTACTTCCAAATAAATTTTTGACATTAGAGCTTTTCTGAGCGATCAATGACCCCATTATATTACAATATTCGTTGTAAAAAGCCATTTCCATCAACTCGCATTAGCTTCGAACGTAAAGCGCCTAGCGAAATTGTTATAAACTGCTGCTAACTGCCCTTTCATAATTGAAGATTCTCTTGTCAGAATCTGAAGAAATTCTAGAAGCTTAAAGTTGGAAATGCAATGGTTTTATTGTTTACAAGAGACAAGCTTTTCTTTTTCCAAATACTAATACAGGCATAGATTCTTTGGGGGACCTGTCTCGATTCAGTCTTCATAGACTTTAAGTGGAAAGCACCTCCTCAAAATGTTTATCACATTATGGCCAAAAACCCCATTGTACAGACGTACTGGATACGATTTCTACGCGAAGCATTCAACGTCAGTAGGACAGCGAAATCCAACTATCAATCTAATTCCACCTATGAACATCTACAAGAGATTTTTCTCCCCACACTTGACCTTTGATTCAACTGGCTTGGCGGCTGGAAGGCGGGGCTTTGTGACCCAATTAAGGCCGCTCGCGCCCGCTACGCATTCTGCGTCTCTCTCGCGCCCGCTACGCATTCTGCGTCTCTCTCGCGCCCGCTACGCATTCTGCGTCTCTCTCGTGCCCGCTATGCAGTCTGCTTTTCTCTCGCACGCGTGCTCACTGATCATTATCTAGCCTTAACTAGGTCACAAAGCCCCACCTTCCACCCGCCAAGCCAGTTGAATAGAACAAATCAACAGCTGACTACAAGAAACATGGATATTTAGCATAAGAAACGTGGTTACAACCTGCGACAAGCGCATGAAGTATTCGAGGACCAGTTCTGTTTTATACCTTCACAAATTCTTCATTTAATGATGATTAGTTCTCGATTCACACTCCGAAATCTTTGGAACTAAAATCGCTAAGTAAGTCTAACCGCAAAGTTTCATTTACAGATTTCAACTGCACGTACTGAATTCACAAGATGAGCTACACACGCGCATCAGCTCCTTCATCAATACCTGACATAGTGGAGACCTACGAACTCCCGACCGTGCTTGTCACACTACCCATACATGTACTCACTATTATATTCATCACTATCTTCCTAATCAGCATACTGTCAACAAAACATATGCATAGCCGAATTCAATGGCTTTTCGGAATCAACTGCGCTTTCTTTCTGATCGCTTCACTGTACGATATTGCCTTTGACATCGGCTATTTGGTGATTTTGAATAGACCGGTGAGTTTCAACCCTTTCAAAGATTGCTTCAAGCTTTTTCTTGTCAAAAAATAAATTTAGGTCACTGTGCAAACATGTTCTGTGATCAGAAACTTCGTCTACAATCCCATTGCTACACAGGCTTTTGTAGACGCATTCGAGCGTTTTGCACTAGCATTTTTTGATTTTGAGATGTCTTTATTTACGTGAGTTTTAACCATACACTTAAAGCAGTGTCCCGGCTAAATCTCGCCATCCAGTTTTCATCTTTTCGGAATCCGCTCTGAGGAACTCATATCTGGGCATTTCAGCTTTCAATTTTGCCGAGCACACGAAAATGGCGAAAATGAGCTTTTTTCGAAGTTTTCCAAGTCCACATTCAGTGGAAAATACGTGTAAGTGGGCGGAGTGCGAAACGAGGGAGGCGAGGCCCGGAAGACTTCCGGCGAATTTCCACCAAATTTCCACTTTCCACCTGGAAACCTTCGAAGAAGGCTCATTTTCGCCATTTTCATGCACTGGAAAGCCCAGATATGAGTTCCTCATGGCGAAAAAGCTCCAAATAGGTGAAAAACTGAACAGTGAGATTTTGCCGAGGCTGCCTTTGACCTCTCCACCCCAAACCCTTTTTTTTTTCAGGGTCTTCGCACTCTACAGCGTATTTCCCTTAATCTGCATAGCATTAGCCATCTACAACAGCTTCATCTCGCAAACGCTGACACAGACTGATGACGTTTGTGAGACTATTCGACGAACAAAATGGACTAATATTGTGCTTCTATTTATACAATGGTGCGTTTTTCTTACCAATACAGTTAACATGACGTGGTCCAGAACTTTTCTCTCAATTTTTTTTGCAAAGACATTTGCACTGAATCGGAGAAAAAAACTGAAATGAAAATGTGAGAAAAATCGAGTCTTTTGCATTACTTTTACCACGGTATGAGGTGACATCGGCGATATGATTACTTCGTGAATGTATTGGTGGTGATTTTTGCTTTTCATTTCGCTCATACCTAATTCGGAGGGTATACAGAGTTGACAAAAAGAAAGGAAAATGAGTTTCTGCTTAGAGAACATAGCTTATAAGGAATTGCGTAAAACAGATGGTCGCTTTTTATTAGGTTCGAAAATAAAAGACTAAGGAAATCGTATAGAGATTTCAAAAATATAATATAAGCTTGAAGAAGCGTGAAGAAAAAAAAACCATGAAAAAGTGTTGTTATTACAGGAGCTCAGCTTTTGTTGCCATCATATTGTACGTTATCGTATGGCGTAAATTACAACGTGAACGCAAGTCAAAATTCAATCCAAACCAAGAAAAGCGTGAATATGATTCGGACAAGATGGTGAGCTAAATATTTGAGCATTCAAATTAACCAAAAAACCTACATTTCAGTGCCCGAACCGTTACTACTGGGACCACCATGTCGTCAAAATTTTCTTCATCTGTTGTGCATTACCACTAATTCTAGCTCTACCAAGTTTGATATCTACCATTATTACAGAACTGGAGTTCTATCAAAATTCGGTGAGTCAAAACATAAACTATGAACCCAGTGCAAGATAAGCAAATAGTAGTGTTCATAGTGATAACGAAACGTCTGGCTGTTTTTGCGATACCGATAGCGGTCTCCTACGCTTGCGATAAAAGTGTTTTTACAGAATCACTTACAGACCAAAATAAGATATGGAGATAAAAAAGGGTTAGAAGAAGAAGATGGAAGAGGGGCCTTAAGAGTTCATCAAAAGAAACCAAATCAACTATTAAAATACGAAAGCTACCGCGAATATAAAATTTCGCAGATGACTTGACTTACTTGTAAATGAATGTAATAACTTTTTGAAATTTAACAAAATTCAAAGCAGTAAATTGTAAAGATCGGAAATTCAAAGAAACATTCAACACCGCCCAATGTTGACCTCTGTATTTCAGGTAGCAAACGTGATCTGCATTCTTATACTGGATCTCACCACTCCAATTACTCTACTTATTTACATCTTCTTCATCAAGCATATACGTCGTGGATTTGTGGATTGCATCTGTTTTTTCGACCATGACATACGGGACACCCATCCACCGAAGCACAAAATTATTTCTGAACATTTATGACCGCCCTACAGCTTCGACTTCATTACACAGGTATGAGAGCTTATCCAGACATCAGCAGCAGGTGAAAACTAATCATATCCGCCCGCAATAACATGAAAGTCATAGATCTATTATGACCTGAGTATCACCCCTTTTTACATAACAGTCATGGTTGTTAGCACTGACAAACTCTTATGTACAAGGTAGGCATCGAATGTTCCTATTGAGCAGCTTTCTTCCTCTTGCTGTAGCGTACAAATTTGTTACTGACAGCTATCTACGATGAATAAACAAGAAGGCATTAATCCACTAATCCACGCCTGAATAATCTCAAGTGCAGAAACTCGTGCAGATGCATTATCCGATAGCGAAAATCAACTCATTTCGCATGAGTCTGTTGAGTGAGGGTACGGTAGCCATACAATAAGGAGTGAGAACTATTTTCATTGAAACTTTAACAAAAAGGAGGGAGAGGGGGGCCAGTCTTTGCGTGTCATGAATCGTTATACTTCTCAGATTTTACCGTATCTCCTCAGTCATAGCAACTAGACTTTATGAATCGTACAGTAACTTCGCAAAAGGGTTTACGGTAACGAGTGTGATCAACATGTCAGCTTCCCTATGCTGAGTTGGATAGGGGAACGAACTCCGCTAGTTTGAGCCCCCCTTCGCTGGCAATTAGTCCTTTTGCAATATTGTTGCACAAGACCAAAGCGCCGCTACGCGGCGCTTTGGTCTTGTAAGTGGATAAAATGTACAATTCATAAGCTATCATCTTGGCGCTTTCAGCTATGTATTCCAAATTTCAGCTTATCCAGCATTATTCAGACAATGTACGAAGACATATGTACGGTTCATGCTAATTTGATATAGAATAACCTGACCGGCAAAGTTTTTGAGAAATGAGGTTTTTTCTTAAAGGTTACACCCGTGAATCGATTCACTATTACTAAAGCAGCAACTTTGAAGTCAAAATCTGTAGTTTGATCTACTTTGTAAACTGTAAGACCACTCTCTTTTGCAAAATTTGCACAATCGCTCATGTAAAAATACCTTGGAGTTTACAACACAATCAAAGCAAAATTCATGAATAATCGGCTATCGCTAGACTATGCAAATTCAGTGCCTAGTAGCGGAATGGAGTACATGATACGTAACTCGTAACATTTGAAGATAAGAGTGAGATCGATGAGTATATGCATATGCAAGGTTAATAGTTATTAATAACTATAGTGTATTCAGCATATGAGTAGTATGATATATAGGTAATGACGTAAGATAGATGAATGTATAGTGATATGCGAGTAACGCTAATTGTTATCAAATTTTGGTTGTGACACGTAAGAAAACAAAACAAAGCTATCAAGATCGTCAAGATTGTTGAGGATTTCAATATGTGGATAATTGGTGTTAGTCTGTTAGATACTTAATTCATGGCTACAACTTGAGAACTGCCTTGATGACCACATTTTTCACCCGTTCCTGTGCCTTCTGCACTTTGAGACCTTGTTTTCTTCGAGCTCGCGATAAAGCCACATAAAGTTGTCCATGCGAGAACACCTCCGTATCGAGAAAAATACCCACGTTCGTCAAACTCTGCCCTTGCGCTTTATTTATTGTCATTGCAAACGACAAACGGACGGGGAACTGTCTCCTTCGCAATCGAAATGGAACCCCTTTGTCAGTATAATTATCTATGCGTGGGATTGGCACGAAATCTCCCTTTCGATCACCTGATGCAAATCTGCAACCTAGAACGAAATGGCCGCAATGCGCGACTATCAATCTAGTACCATTGCAAAGACCATTCCGAACGTCTAGATTCCGCAGAAGCATAATTATCGACCCTTCTTTCAATCTAAGCTTGTGTGGAGGTAGTCCAGCTGGAGCTAGGCTATTCAAAAATTCAGTGCTATATTGGTTTGTTTCTGCCTCATCACTCATCACATCATCAGCACTTATGTATTCGCGCAGTTGGCCTGGAAGTTTGTCTAACGCTTCTTCATTAATTCTATATGCCTCAAGGTTTCTCGGCGCCAGTATCGCACGTTCGCTTAATGTTTCAAAGTCTGTAAGGAGGTCTCCAAACACCTCGTCAATAAGATTGCCACTAGAGATGATTTCACGCGGAAGTTCTATTCTACCCATTTCGTCTTCGTCTGCCTCTCCATTTCCAACGGTCATCAAGAAATCACACCAATCAGATCCAGATTCAACCGCTCGCATGTTAATTGAAGGACGGTGTTTGCGAAATGACTTCCAAAGATCACTATTTTTCACGCAAGCGTCGATCATATCCGACTCCTGTCCTCGTACTATGATAGGCAATACCTGTCGAAAATCTCCCCCTAATACAATAGTCTTTCCTCCGAAGAGCTCGCTGTTGCACATGAGATCTTGGAATAGAACATTAACTGCTTCAAGCCAAAACTTCGGGACCATGCTAATTTCGTCCCAGATAATGATGTCTGCTTTCTTGAGTGGAATGGCCTCTTTGGAGTCTCGACGCATAGTGGAGTTACGATTGCCCTCATGCATATTTAATTTGAACCTGGAGCTGGCCGTTCTTCCCTCAGGTAATAAACTAGCTGCGATTCCCGTCCAAGCTACGCAGATAATGGATTTGTGCTGCCCTTTTAACATGTGGTATATGGCATTATACAAATAGGTCTTTCCACTACCTCCAGGACCATCGACGAAGTGCAATTTGGGTCGTCCAAGACCGAATGACGCTAAAATACTGTCTGCAGTCAACCTTTGTTGCATGTTAAGACACTCATACATTTGTAACCCCTTCTGCTCATGATATACATAGTCAGTCAAGTCAGCCAAGACCGGTCGAGTCTGTGAAGGCGGTTTTATACTGACAGCTAAGTCATAGCACAGAACCTCTAGTCGGTCGTATAAGTCAAAGTATGCTGACGCTTCGGCGTCAGCTTCACTGCAGCCTCTGTGGATAAAGTCCTCTGCCATTTCAACTTTGAAGCGTTCATAGAGCTGACGTGGATCGGAAATTGTACAAAACGCCAGCAAATAGGAGAATGTTGCCCGAAGTTCGGCAGGCATTTGGAAGTGAGCAACTTCCTCTAGGCAACTGACGTAATGTGCGTCATCGTGCAAAAGACCTAAAGCGCGTACTGCATCCAAAAATGTCGGATGTACTTGTTCTTCAACTGTGCGGAGGTCTTCAAAAGAGCGCATGTTCTTTCGATGAAGAAGCAGTATGCGCAAGCTAAATCTTTCAGGATCATTTGGAGGAGCAACAAACATGCGACCAATCTGACGGTTCCCCCTTTCCCTTCTTTTCCATTTCCGTGTTTCTTTCATAAAAGTAAAGTGCTCAGGTAATTGGTAGTAGTAGAGCGTACGAGGGTCAACACCTTTTGACACGTCAACATTTTCTCTTTCCATACGATAATATTCAACATTCAACTTAAACCAAGCTGTGAGCATGGAATCTCGAGAGGACTCGCGCACCGCAGCTTCACGCTCACTACCTGACTTGAAAGTCACCGACTGAAAATCTGGGAGGTGCACAGCCAGTCGATAAACGGTGTCAGATTTGAACTGGCATTTGTTCTCGAAGATATGATGCACAGCCTCGGGAGAGCACACGTATCGAGCGTCTAAGTGAGCACGGATTTCGTCAAGTCTCTGATTTGTATCCTGTTGCACTAATCTTAAGGAAGCTCTATCTGGTCCCTTGTACACATATTTGAATAGGTATTTAACCGCCTGCACATAACCGCAGATCTCCAGGTTAATGTGAGCATTCAGAAGAAGCAAGAGATAGGGGTTATATGGCACGACGTCCCTATTATCATACGTCTCTACTCCCACTTTTACCGTACGACCGTCGCGAGGTCTTTTGTATTTGGGATATCCGTCGACATCAATGACAGTCGATTCCCTATAGTCTTTAGGAAAACGTTTCAAACATTTTCCATTCAGCATGCATGGGGCGGTCAGATTGGTCATTCCGCACCGACGATGTATCATGTTTCTCGATACTATGTTGGTCAGACGGGGATTTTCGGCAGCGCTTGGAAGATATGCATGAACCGCCGAGTCCACATCCTCAGAAGTTCTAGGCTTAGCATCTGCAGCCATTATTAAGAGCATGTGACAGTGCGGAAGCCCTCGCTTCTGCCATTCTACTACGCCAACGTGGGCAGCAACAGAGCCTAATACTTTTTTCTCGAAAAGATACTCTTGTAGAACTTCTAGCTTTCGATTAAATACGCGCGCTACCAAGTCGGGCCGATCTGAAGAGGATTGTCCATTGTAGAGGTTCTCGCTTATCTCTTTCCAATGGGGATTGCAAGTAAAAGTTAAAAAATAATCCGGCTTCCCATACTTGGCAACTATGGACATTGCATCATGATATGACTGATGCATGGCTCGCGGACTAGCGCGAAACGATGAAGGCAAGATTATACGTTGCCCAGGAGGCCCATCTGCGCTGTCACTGGCCAAATGGTCCATGAGCCCTCGATAACTATCTACCCGCAGCTCCTTTTGATGCGTGCGCGTATAATTTAGTCGATTTTGTTCAATTTTGACGTACGCGTCAACTACAAATTGCTGCAAAAGTTTGCCGGCGTAATGGAGCGGATTGAACGATCTGCGCACGGCCAGGAGATTAGAGTAAAACTCTCGCTGAGTAATTCTAGTGCGACTGCGGCTACTGGGTCTCTTTTTCAAATGGATATGCCAACCGAGTCCGCCTCTGGGAAAAAATAGAGGATAAGTTAGCGGATCGCAACGGCCATCGATGTCTGGAATCACTTGCAGACCGATCCTTCGATGATGAATAGCGAGAGAACGTGTCGCTGGAACGTCGTTGTCTTCCCCCACATAGACAACAGCTATCTCGTTAGTGGCGGGAACATTGTAACGGCGGCGATCAAGAGTCTGAGCATCATCAAAGACCATACGGATTGTTGGGAGCTGTCTGCTTTCCCGTTGTGCTCGTCTCTCCTCTTCTGCAACAACGTCACCCATCATCTTTAGCGAAGCTGCGTAGATATTGTGAGAATGCAGCCATGACGATAACTGCTGCATGACACTGGCATCACAGTGCTCGTTTGCAGGGTTCCCACTTCTCTCAGCTGCTGCCGCCTCTGTGTCCAATATATAGAGCTGCCCGTACTGCCGAGGCATCCCTTCTTCTGGTGTAATAGGACCGACGAAGTGATACACCTGACCATGAATTCTAAAGCAATACGGGCCGTAGCCACGGGGTGTATCCACTTGAGCCCCCATCGAAGCCATGGCGAGAGCGCTGTTATATGAGCGAATATGATCGCGGAAGTTCTTGCAAAAATTGGTGGTTCCCGTGTAAAAAGTGCGAAAAAGCTCGGGAAAATCCTTGAAAATGTCTAAAGATATGTTGCCGAAGTTGCAACAAAGGTTAAAACTTCCATTCACAGGTGCAGCTTCGTTTGGAAAATATAGAGCCCCACAGTAATTACAACTGACACTTAATAAACCTAAGTAGTTTTCCTCCACATAAATGGTTGTCAGGGCTATGCCGAGATTGGGAAGAGTTCTGGTGCGTTTACGCGGTCCAAGGCACTGAGATGAGCTGGTCTGAAAACTGTGGCCATGCGGAGGAAAAACAAATCGTAGTGCAAGCGAACCGTAGCTTCACGCGGATTCCGGTCACTCTCATGTAGCATTAAAGTGTTCCTTCCATCTTCGTTGCAATGTTGCGAGGAAGCCTTAAAATCTTTGATGAAATGTTGCCAAACCGAATCAGCTGATCGCACACCTCATTAAATTCTGTTGAACTTGTACTGGGTAGATCATGAGAGCAGGAAGGGACCAAATAGTTCTCCTGATAAAAAGTGACATTTAAACAGAAAACCATCAAAATTCAAGCTCACCACTTCTTCACTTTCATCCTGATGAGCTGTGGTTGCAGATGACATTGGTGTGCCCTTCACACTGTCCTGAAGTCTCGATCGCTTCTGGACTTCGCCCAACTCATCCTGCGTTCCCACCGATTTTCTTTCTTTTGCTTTGGCTCTCAGCATCCTTGCTCTCTCAGCCTTCACTGCAAGGCGTTCTCTTCTGTTCTGTTCGCTTTCACTCATTCTTTTCAATCTATCCCTTTCTGCCATTGCTGCAAGACGTTGCTTGCGCTCATCTTGCGTCTCGTTAGATCTTTTGAGAGCAACTCGTTGTGCTTCTACAGCAAGTCTTGCATCGCGTTCGTCTTCGGTTTCCGATTTTCTTAAAGTAACACGCGTAGCCTTTCTTCGAGAACTGCTCGTTAGTTCCTTCTGCGTTTCACCGATGCCAGAAGGCATCTGTGTAGTCTGCGAATCCATATCAGATTCCTATATGCGTTTATTGAGCATAGGTAAATTACACATACTGCGATACCGCGAAGCAAGAATTTTTTACAACACATTTAAAATTTTTCATCGTGCTTCGTATAAATCTCTTGGCTAGACAAAATGCTGTGTACAGATAGTCCGAAAATGAACACGAATAGTCTTATGCGACGCCTTTGACACGGAAACAGTGTTTAGAGTTGAGACAGTGATTGAAACTAAACAGATCTCAGAGTGCAGCAAGGTCGATAGATTTTAGAAGATCAAAACAATTTCTGCATTTCTGTGCAACAACGAATTTGACTTAAAAACAATGTTTGAAGGTAACGATATAAGAACGAAGAAGGCTTGAAAGCAAAGCCAGCAGTTCTTGAGATAGCTATTGATCCCCTAAATTGTTTTACCATTTTTTTTTTATATGAAGACACTGCTGGAGCAATGAATTAAGCGCAAAGAAGAGAAAACTCATAGAGGGAGAGAGAAAAAGACCGATTTCCGCGTATCTAGCGCTCAAAGCTACCAATAAGCATAGAGGGGAGAACTTTCAGAATGTAAATTCGATGATAATAGAAGTGATAGAGCAACCATTGGGACAGGAAGAGATTTGGGATAGACTTCAAAAGATGCAACAGTAATGGTGGATAGAGAGTGTTGGGATGAATACCACTTTGACTTTGGGTACGGTTGATGAGTGAAGTGAACCTAACATGAAAGGCGACCGAAGCATACGTAATGCAAGGTGGTGTCTATGTGATGCACAGTTTTGGAAGCAAAAGGTTGCTTATTTGGCTTTGCGACGTCTGAGTTCTTTTGTTTTTGACTTTTTTGTGAAATTGACCTTTCAAAGAAAGTTCCAGAACTGTCTGGCGCTCTCTGAACCCTAAGGGATTGTAAACATGCCCCGGCGGTAGTGAATCGTTCAATGGATTGAATTGAACTGCGACGAATTCCTTTGTTTTCGACTTTTTTTGTGAAATTGACCTTTCAAAGAAAGTTCCAGAACTGTCTGGTGCTCTCTGGACCTTAAGGGGTTGTAAACATGCTCGCCGGCAGTGATTCCTATATGCCTTTATTGAGCATAGGTAAATTACACATACTGCAATACCGCGAAGCAAAAATTTTTTACAACACATTCAAAAATTTTCATCGTGCTTCGTATAAATCTCTTGGCTAGACAAAATGCTGTGTACAGATAGTTCGAAAATGAACACGAATAGTCTTATGCGACGCCTTTGACACGGAAACAGTGTTTAGAGTTGAGACAGTGATTGAAACTAAACAGATCTCAGAGTGCAGCAAGGTCGATAGATTTTAGAAGATCAAAACAATTTCTGCATTTCTGTGCAACAACGAATTTGACTTATAAACAATGTTTGAAGGTAACGATATAAGAACGAAGAAGGCTTGAAAGCAAAGCCAGCAGTTCTTGAGATAGCTATTGATCCCCTAAATTGTTTTACCATTTTTTTTTTTGATATGAAGACACTGCTGGAGCAATGAATTAAGCGCAAAGAAGAGAAAACTCATAGAGGGAGAGAGAAAAAGACCGATTTCCGCGTATCTAGCGCTCAAAGCTACCAATAAGCATGGAGGGAAGAACTTTCAGAATGTAAATTCGATGATAATAGAAGTGATAGAGCAACCATTGGGACAGGAAGAGATTTGGGATAGACTTCAAAAGATGCAACAGTAATGGTGGATAGAGAGTGTTGGGATGAATACCACTTTGACTTTGGGTACGGTTGATGAGTGAAGTGAACCTAACATGAAAGGCGACCGAAGCATATGTAATGCAAGGTGGTGTCTATGTGATGCACAGTTTTGGAGGCAAAAGGTTGCTTATTTGGCTTTGCGACGTCTGAGTTCTTTTGTTTTTGACTTTTTTGTGAAATTGACCTTTCAAAGAAAGTTCCAGAACTGTCTGGCGCTCTCTGAACCCTAAGGGATTGTAAACATGCCCCGGCGGCGTTCAATGGATTGAATTGCGACGAATTCCTTTGTTTTCGACTTTTTTGTGAAATTGACCTTTCAAAGAAAGTTCCAGAACTGTCTGGTGCTCTCTGGACCTTAAGGGGTTGTAAACATGCTCGCCGGCAGTGACGATGTCACTGGTGACGTCATCGGCCGGACATAGCCACATGTTTACACTTGATGGGGGGGGGCCTGCGAATTATTATAGTAGATGATGTTTGAAGGTAACGATAAAAGAACGAAGAAGGCTTGAAAGCAAAGCCAGCAGTTCTTGAGATAGCTATTGATCCCCTAAATTGTTTTACCATTTTTTTTTTGATATGAAGACACTGCTGGAGCAATGAATTAAGCGCAAAGAAGAGAAAACTCATAGAGGGAGAGAGAAAAAGACCGATTTCCGCGTATCTAGCGCTCAAAGCTACCAATAAGCATGGAGGGAAGAACTTTCAGAATGTAAATTCGATGATAATAGAAGTGATAGAGCAACCATTGGGACAGGAAGAGATTTGGGATAGACTTCAAAAGATGCAACAGTAATGGTGGATAGAGAGTGTTGGGATGAATACCACTTTGACTTTGGGTACGGTTGATGAGTGAAGTGAACCTAACATGAAAGGCGACCGAAGCATACGTAATGCAAGGTGGTGTCTATGTGATGCACAGTTTTGGAGGCAAAAGGTTGCTTATTTGGCTTTGCGACGTCTGAGTTCTTTTGTTTTTGACTTTTTTGTGAAATTGACCTTTCAAAGAAAGTTCCAGAACTGTCTGGCGCTCTCTGAACCCTAAGGGATTGTAAACATGCCCCGGCGGTGTTGAATCGTTCAATGGATTGAATTGCGACGAATTCCTTTGTTTTCGACTTTTTTGTGAAATTGACCTTTCAAAGAAAGTTCCAGAACTGTCTGGTGCTCTCTGGACCTTAAGGGGTTGTAAACATGCTCGCCGGCAGTGACGATGTCACTGGTGACGTCATCGGCCGGACATAGCCACATGTTTACACTTGATGGGGGGGCCTGCGAATTATTATAGTAGATGATGTTGTTGCAGGACCAGTAGTCCGCGGAGGCGGTTCAAACTGGCGGAGTTCGTTCTACACTGCTGAGCTTCAATGAGAAACTTCGACTCACCGTACGCCTACCGTAAGCTCACCAAAACTACCATACGGATTGCCGTATCCAGAATGATCACCTCGCTACGCAAAACAACCTAATTTGTAAGTTCAAAATTTCGGCAGAACCTCGGGGCTCGAATAGCCGCAGAAACATCAACAAGCATATGTAAATGTTCGTAAATGATTCTACAAACTCGCTAAGAAAGATAATCACACAAACCTTAACTACTTGGTCATATTTTAGATGACCATTCTACACCTGCTCTATTATATGCAATTTTGTTAGAAATCCGATGGCTGTCTATTTATCAATGCCCTTGATGGCATCTGATCATTTCTAATCACCATATTCTTCAAGTATTGACGTGAGTCCTTTTTGTCTCAGCCACAGAAACAAACTTATCCATCAGCAATCCAAGATGTTTTCAGAGTTTTCATGCTTTACACTATCTTTTTCTGCTACGAGTATTCTCACTGCCATTCGAAACAGATTCCTCCCGACTAACTGGGTCGAAAACAATGTTGTCTGCATTGTAACCTGAAGAGGGGGATGGACAAGCGAGCTACGGTTCCCTGCACAGTGTAAGAACTGAAAGATGTTAGAATCACTCAATAACATACCTTTTTAGGCTCAATGCCGCTACAGGCATAATCCTCACTTATACAGTCGCTTTTATAACAATTCTGCCAAACTTTTTGGCAAATTATTCGATCTCACTGCTTGAATGACTAAACATCTGTTGTTCTCATCGTTTTCTAGGCAGTTAGCCTCACAACCTTGCTGTTTTCTAATCTAGCTGTTCTTTTGAATAGACAGTATACTTTACATTCCCATTCGCAGTGTTTGTCCAGAAATTCTTATCTATTCGTAATCAATACTTAGACTACTATAATCTTGTCAGCCTCTCAAATCTGAATTTTGTCACATATCGATTCGGATTCGTTAATAAACTATTTAATTTCAGCATGATTAGTCATGCTAATAACCCCATGATTCTAACTCAATAATATACCATAATCTTGGTCCGCACTATCCCCAATATCCAAAAACGGAATGTCGAAATGATTGGAATTCATAGGAAGTTCTCGAAAGATCCTTTTCTAGAAAAGCTGAAGTTAAGCAGTTCTTCTGTGATTTCACCTATCACCGAGAGAGGATTTGAGAAGAAGCTTAGAAGCAGAAATGACTCGACAGCGTTGTGAAAAATAGTATGGCAACTACACTAAGAAGCAGTCTTGAAGTTATCTACACCGATGATTCTGCGGAAGAAAGCTGCGTAATATACTGTGAAAAAATATAAGTGAGAAATAAGTTGAGGTCTGATGCTAGTACTTCGATTCAAAAGCAGAAGAAGTTTCAAGAAAAGAAGATAGAATACGGGTGATAAGCGAGTAGATGCAGAACTCGAACTGATAAAAACTTGATAAGGCACTCACCAATCCATAGCAGTCACTCCTCGATCATGGATATAGAACTCGCCCACTGGTGCTGTAGGATATCGCAAATCCCATTTCTGAATGCCAGGTGTTGCTGCCAGCTGATTGCACAGAATCATCGTGGAAGAATCGCCAGGTTTCCAGCAAATGTCTGCCCAGTCACATCCGCTGCCAATCTAAAAAGATAACGGTAATGCATATAAAAGAAGGAAAAAGAAACCTACAACTCAACAACGAAAAACGAGCCTTCTCAGATCGTTATAACATAATAGTCAATCTATAGTTTTTTAACACCCACCTCAGCGAATTCCAATACAGGTCCTCCAGGTCTCCGCATATCCCATAAACTGCCACGATGTGCCGACAGCGACACCAAAATGTTATCCATGGAGCGATTCCATCTCACCTTCTTCACCTGAAACAAAACTGATTTTCATTTAGACAGCTGATAGATTGATGAAAAAATGACCCATAACCCAAATACTGAAATTAGGGATAAGATTTTTAATAGAAGCAGTGCAGACTTACAGCCACACACTGACCCTCCTAAGATAAAACACAAAATCAGGGATATTCTGAAAAGACAACGAATGTAACAATGATTTACCTACCTGATCGGTGAAGTTTGAAACTCCGGGAGAAAATGGCGTGGCTAGATTGTTCAAGTCCCAAAGTAGCAATTGTGCTGCTCCACCAACGGAAATGGCCCATCTGTTGTCAGCAGAATGATCCACAGACAAGACATGGCCCTGATGGTCACGTCTGGAGGATACCACGGAAAGAGACTTATCTGAAAAGGGAGGTTTCTAAAATGCAAACAATCATGTACCGTGTAGCTTGCATAAAAATGTTACCGCATAGTATAACCACGATTACTATTAGTGAATAATGGTATTGTATCTGAGTCTTCTCATTCTTTTTTGTCATTTGGAACGCACGAAAAGTTATCTACGCAGATACTAGCCGACTATTTTTCTCGCATAGAATCGAGATGACATCAGCAAAGACCTAATTAAACGTACAAAATAGAAAAAAAACAAAAAAACCAGTGAGGTAGGAAATATAGCAATTGTACATTTACGCAGCAGATGAAGTATGATGAAAAAACTCACTAGTAACAAAAGCTTGAGCATCAAAAAATACGACTGTGCCATTTTCTGTTCCTCCAAAAATTAGACCGGATGGGTGAGAGTCAGTCTTCAGCGGAGACCATGAGAGCTCATTGAACCTGCACTGCCAACGATTTACCAAGGGACGTACTCAAGCAAAATGCATTTACAATGTACTGCTCACCTATATTCGCAGGGCACGCTATGTTGCAAGGAAGAATCCTCAGTAGGCTTTCGTAGGATGTCTTCAATAGTAAGAAATTCGAGTCGAGATTGATTATTTGTGGCATTTGGGTCGAAATAGTGAGCATAATCACCAACAATCGCACCCTAAACATGATACTAGATATGTAAAGCGACGCACATTCAGGCCAATATTCGAAGCTTTCATTGTCATGTCAGGATCACATTTTGAGGCCCCGGGCATACTTCATGCAATTTCACTCGCGACGCGATTTGGCAGTACTCCAATTGTTTACAACTCATCTTAAGTGCCTTCTACTCAGACAATCACAGGCTCTCAGCGGGCCCCACCAAAAGCGTCGTTGCCTTATCGCAGCCACTGTCGCTTCCCACTGAGAGCTTTGTCGGAGCTTGTCGGAGCGGGCTCGCTGCCCGCTGAGCCCGCTCCGACAAAACTCCGACAAAGCTCTCAGCGGGAAGCGACAGTGAGGGGATGAGGCCACCGCGCTTTTGGTGGGTCTAGGCGGTGGCTTTGTGGCTGCCGGCTGAGAGCATTTGATTGTCGGAGTATATCTACAAGAAACAGAGCATTTTATTAATATGCAAAAATTATACACGCTGTGCACTTTTAGCCTGCAAGTGTTGCCTTGAAGACATTGCCTTGAAGGCTGATTACCACATTGCGTCGCGACTGAAATTGAGTGGAGCATGCTCGAGGCCTAAGCGAAACCGAAAAACGACCAAAAAAAAGTTGGCGATACGCTGTGCTGCGCTTAAGGCATGTTATGGTCATACGATGTGTAAAATTGTTTGCATAAAGCTGCTTGAAGCGAAAAGCGAAGGAGGAAACCAAAAGTAGAAAATCGTGGAGAAGATGGATATCTTTATAGACAAAAATCTTCAACCGAAATCATCATTTCCAACTCCCCAGCCAAAGTCACCCTTCTATTTTGCTAGGAAAAATGTTTACAATTGATGCGATAGTGATGCAAATGGTGTGACTGCTCATCGCAAAAAAAAAGCGTGGCCACGATGATATACAATCGAACACCGCAGCTGACGCAACATGGGCAGCGTTCGCTTATAGAATGGGTTGGCTAGAAATATGCGAAAAAAGTATACTAACATAGAGACAGCATCTTGATCAAATAGGCCATTTTTCTGCAGAAGGAAAAGCTTTACACATAAACCATCAGGTACAAGAAGGGCAAAATGTCAAAGATAGGTAACAACTGAGGATAGCGAACTAGTTATTGCCTGCTGCAGAAGACAGGGAAATCTGAAGAACAAAAAGCTCCTTCGTAGAAAAGATGACAATCAGTTGTAGTAATTAGAGAAAACCCTGGTAGGCTATTTAGGGTTGTAATAGCAAACGCTTCAGATCGTTTACCAATCAGTCAAATCTGGCACAGAGCAAACCAAATATGGCACACTGACAAAGTGTTACAGAAACTAGTGAACTCTAAACAAAATCTATCTGGGTAGGATTTTCGTCACACCATACACATTCATTATAGAAATCAACCTGTAAGTGGTTTGATCTGTACTCTAAAAATCTGTGCACGATTTTCAGTTATCGCTGCAACACAGGCTTTTGACACGTTGCCACAGAAGCACCAAGGTTTGGATGTTTGAAAAGAAGCACAAAAAGGCGAAGCATAAAAAGGCGGCGCAATGGAGCGAGAAGCATGCAAAGTGGCGGTACGCTGAGATCATAACTTAAAACTTAACACAATTCAGACATTTTTTCCCAAGGTATGACCTCAAAATATTGATAAATACGGGCATTGAATAAAATGAACGATTCTGCTTCATGATGTAAAAAAAACATTTCATAAACGAAGATCGCTCAGGGTTTGGGCGCACTTTACCGCTTAAACTTACTATTACAACACCGCTTTGAAATTTTGAAAAGAGATGCAAAGTCGCCCGATTCATGTGATATCACCGTAGCGTGGCCACATCTCCGCTCGGAGTAGACGAATTCTCAATCCAAAAGCATTCGACTCAACTCAGCGCAGCGCATCTTCTGATATATGAAAGTACCTGTTTGGACACATTGGGAGGCCAGATCCCAGGAATCTTTCAGATTTTTGCTTACGGTAAGCTACTCAGTGTGCTTATTCATTGCATTCAACCGTAAGCAAAAATTTGAACGACTCGTGGAATCTTGTTACTGTGTTTAAGCAGTCACTCATATATCAGAAGATGCACCGCGCCAAGGTGAGTTGAATGCTGCCTTTGGATTTAGAATTCGCCCACTCTGAAGCGAGATATAGCCACGCTACAGTGATGCCACATGAATATGGCGACGGGTAGAGGACTATATGTCGCAGAAAAAAGGCGGTTCCCGCGGTCATTTGCGACAAATACGCATCCTTGTACATGCCGGATATACGTTCCTGCAGGGAATCCGCGCGGGCCTCTTCCAAATTCGGCGACATATAGTCCTCCACCCATATGGCGACTTTGCCTTGTTTTCTCAAAAGATACGAGCGGGTATTGTACATTACCGGTAACTCTTCGCAAATGTTGCTGGTGCTTTATATTCGTCTTATTCTGCCATTCTTTCGCGTAAGATTGGTAAAATAGACAGGAAGCACGACACTTCGTCCAGTACCGGCAACTCTGGTAACAATGGTATCAGAGATGACAGTGGCAGGGCATAGTCGGACTTCCAATAAACAAATAAACACAATCAGATGGAGGCCGGAACACTAATGTCAACGAAAGCTATGATTGGGAAAGAAAGAGAAGTAAGAATTCAACGTGACAAATGGAAAACAGTAGAATAAACACAACTGAACAAAACTGAAGCTAACACTTACCTTAAAGTCGATGCCTGTTGGGCTCCAGGCAAATGCCTCCGGACGCTGACGTGTCGTCACCATCGACAAGTGGAGTTTTCGTCCTGGAAGAAGGCAGTCAGCAATGGCAAGATTAAGAAAAAAGGTTGAAGTTATCAATGAGGAAAAAATTATTCACACAGTGCTCAAGAATTCGCCGAGATTACATGATAAACATGATACAAGTCCACTGTTCAAACATTCACTTAGCTCAAAAATCGATAGCTTAGTTTGGTAATCAGATGAATGATGGCTTTGAAGCAGTGCAAACTAAGTGTGGAAACTCCTACAAGAGAAAGTGATTATTTTTACGACCTGGCAGGAATAGAAGTTGTGTAAAAACGTGTCTGCAGCAATGGCAAAAAACCTGCGTTTATAATGGAGAAAATCTACTGAATTTACGAACACAAAGCATTAGCAGCAGAACGTTCCAACTCTCAAAAGCTCACGTCAAAGCTATGCATGCGACGTAAATGCGTACCGCGCCTTTCTGGGCACGGCAGTATCTGGCGCGCGCTTCATGAACTCCTCCGGAATGTTCGACATAATAGTGCTGGTCTTTTGAGGTTTTGATGTTGCAGATTTGGCCAGGAGTGTCCAAACATGGTGAAAAACTTGAAAAATTGAGGAAAGCAACTTCCAGAATCTTCAACCGCAGAAATTAGCTCAATATTCTTGGACATATATAGGTACATAGTTCCCATTTTGGAGAAGTTAACTTCTGAAAAGACAAATGTCATATTCATATCAACGCAAATCAAACTGCAAAACAATAGTAACAGGCTTAAGATGTGTGTATATGCTTCGAATCCATCATGTGTACAATGCACTAAACAAATACACTAATTTATCAAGCAAACAAAGCCGGTATCGAAGCTGACTATCTATTGATTGAATAGTAATGTGGCTGAGAAAGTGACCTTTGCCATGTGTTGCACAGTCGAACAGCTGAAGGGCGGTGTAAACTAAGCGGAGGTCAAGATTGGTCGGTTTTTAAGTGCGCAATTTTTAGCCCAGAAATTTGGTAATTTAGGCGATTGCTGTAACGAAATTTCTTGCGCAGAAATTAAACGCCATTTCTATGGTGCCGGTAACATTTTCACGAAAAGCCACGCGCAAATTTACAAGTTTTGCTACCATTCACCATTTTTACGCGCAAATGTTGTCGGCAACGTCGAAACACTATATCAGTAAAATCGATCATGTTGTACTCTAACAGCGTACTCGCTCAGCATAATTATTGCAAAATGTCGAACCTCCTCACAAAATCCCGCAGAATGGCGATTTCTGATTCGACGCTTTTCCGTTAATTCTCTGATTACAGCTGATTGTCTGCTCATCTGATCAATATTTCATCTCAATTTCTCATTTTCAAGGTAAGGTTTCTTTTTCGTAATGATTTTGAGACGCTTTACAACACCTCCAATGTTTTTTTTTGTAGAAAAAGAGTGTTAAAATGGCCGATATGCTGTACAGAAATAAGAGAACCCTTGATAAGTACAAAAAAAATGCATTCTCTTGCAGGATTGGTGAGATAGTATACACGATTCATGACACTCAAAGACTGGGCGCCGCTGCGTCCGGCCGAGATAGTTCGCGCATGGGAGAGGCAGCAGACGGTAAGAGAAAGGAAAGAGAGCTCGATCGAAGAGACGCCGATACGTCCGCAGTCCGTGCTATGAATCGTTTGTACAGTTAACAACTAGGTTTCCTTGCATGTGTGCAAATGCACAAGATCAGGAAGTTGCGAGGAGCAGTCGTTTCCGGTAAGGGTTGCACGAAAAAATCATTCATGTTTCTTCGATCTTGATTGCGTCCTAACAGTCAAAAAAGGCAAGAAAAAGACGAGAAAAGTTTGGCGCCCTATTTCTACGTACGACTTGCTTTTGGTTTTCCGCGCAAGTGTTGTTAGTACCGCAGCGGCACTAAGATGTGCTGTTTCTTTTTAGGTAGCTAGTAAAATCACAAAGTGATATGTTCTCACTGAAAATGAATATGTGCTTAACTGATCACTAGAGTCGCAAAATTTCCCCTACTCAAGGCCAAAGATCCTTACAAAAACCGTCATTTGCTCTAATTAGCTGCGTTAAAGCCACAATCTTTTAACCTGATTACATCTCATAGCAGGTGCATTTTTCACATATCACTGAGCGTTCTGAAGCGAAACAAATTCGCTATCCGTTCACATCATGGCCTATGAAGCCATCTATGCAAATTTCTCTGGAAATTTCCAAATGGCAATATATGTCGATGACTATTATTTCAATGATGTACTTATATATCTACCACTACACACTATAACAATTATTTATGTCCTTATTATGCTTATCAGTATTGCTAACAACGCTTATATGCAGCATCGGCCGAAAAAGATGTTTTTATTCAGTGGATTTTTCTTTTTTCTAGCCGCCGCATATAATTTTTTGACAGATGTCAGTTATCTCATAATGAAAGATAGAGAGGTAAGGCTACTCAAAAATATAATATGAAGTTCACTGCATATAGGCGAGTAGTTGATGGGACTGTTCTTGCGTTGCTGACAACATTTGCGCGTAAATGGTAACATGCACTATACGGCCTCTACACGCACATCACAAGCAAGAGACGGCATTGAAAGCATGCCAATTGTTTTCGAGCAAATGTTAACTTCACCGCATAAGCCCCACTATCATCCTCAGATGACTGTTTAGATGTATCTACACTTGAAGGCATTGACTCTGCTACCCTGCTACCGTAATTTCTTCTTTTAGATGACTATTCAATATTGTTCAATTATACGTAATTTTATCCAAAATCCAATTGCTGCACAGGGTTTAGTAGAGGCTATTGATCGATATTTTATCATTTTTGATCACGGAGTTCTTCAGCCAACTACGTAGGTCCATTTTCTTAAAAATGAAAGCATCAACTTGTGACTTGCACCTTATAGGCCCTAAGTTATTGGTCCTTTTGCATCTACAGTCCTTGTTAATCACGTGCTCCCTTTTCCGTAAGCGCAATAACCTTCGCGCCAGGTTCGCGCGCCTATGGCTCAGGGCATTCATATTGGCCTTATCGATTGGAGGTCCGCGGGCAGGGCCCTTGCGTTGCGCATGCGAATGGGAGTACGTAATTGACATTAACTTATACATTGTACGATACCGTACGATAGATATTATAAGATGATTGAGCAAATTCTTTAGTTGCACATGAAAGACGTGTAGCGTTTTGCACGCAACGGTAAAGTCGACTGCACGAAATCGCCCGGGCCGCTGTAGGCTGAACGCACGCGAGCGTGCCTGCAACGCGGCTGCCGGGTACGGGCGCTATGATGATTCATGCGGCGAATATCAATATTAGCCCGCAAGAGACCCTCGCGAGCGTTCAGTCAGGGCGATTCCGTACAGTCAATTATAGCACACGGTTAGCGGTGCAAAAGGGCCGTCACCCACTTTACACGATTTTTTTACAGAATTTTCATACTTTACGCTCTATTTCCTATCACAAGCATAATGTTTTCTGCATACAATAGCTTTTTCACTACTGACTGGGTAAAAACTGATGTGGTATGCGTGATAACGAGGAGGAGTTCTTGGAGTGTAGACCTGTTATTTGCAGTACAATGGGAAGGCATCTCTTTGATTTTATCATATTTGGTTATTCTGTACCTTTATCTCCAGGTTCGCATTCATTTTTGGTACTATCCTGTATTTTCGAATCTACAGAAAAGTAACAAAACATTTTCAAAGTCAACACCAGAGCACAAATCTAGTAAGTTTCCAAACTATCGCTTTCATAAAGGGAGGGGGAATTTCAATCTCTATTTATAGTCGCAAGAACGCTATTATCGTGATCGCTCCATCGTATCATTATTTTTCGTTTGTAGCACAATACCGGCTATACTTATTACTCCAACCATACTGGTTACACTAGTCGATGCAATTTTTGGGGCACATATCAAGGTAAAAACGATATTACAGCAACTTTGTCATTACACAAAATCAGTAACTAAGTTTTGTAGCTTTTCTACAGCATGGTAATTTGTCGGTTATCATGGTGCAAATGCGGCGACGACACCATTTGCGAGGGTGATTGTAAATGCCGTGGACTTGCTCGCGATTTGCGCGCGAAAGGTGGCCATAGTGCGCACAATAGCTACTGTTGACGCGCAAATCTTGTCGGCAAAGCAAGAACGCTGGTTAAACGTCAATTTACTAGTCTATACAGCCTGCCACAACCAAGGACACTTCATAATGGCGGAAATATCCTACGTATCTCCGCCTTGATATTAGGTTGTCCGGAAAATAATGTCGCATGGCACTCTGCCGGGACAGAATGACTACAAAAAAACAGCGACTGGGGTATCATTTGATAGAGCAAAGCAAGCTCTACAAGAAAGCTTACAAACCTCCGCGAAAATCGTGCTCCACCTGAAGTTCGAATTCAAAATACAAAAATTTTTAGATCTCCGAAAAATCGTATCTCCATTCATACACGTTATGGATCCCCAATTTGCACAGGCATGTACTCTCTACACTGGAGTTCACCTGTATAGTTTGTGGTATTCTTCCATGGCTACAGTACGAGAAATAAAGATGGGTCAAAAGTGCGAGTATGTCGCGTTTTTTTGGGTTTTTTGCAAACAATTTGATTTTTCTTCAAAACTAGTGCTTGTCTAAAGCTGAAAATTCATGGTTATACTCCTAAAGGTTCATACTAAAGAATCACCCATGTGAGAAAAGCTCAGAGTTGTTTTGGCAAGAATATGCCAAATTTCGTTTTCTCAATTTTCAACCATGAAAAAACCGCAAAAATGTGCATACGAGTGTCTCGTGTAGCGAGTCCACGCGTGAGCAAGTTAGGGGTTCCCAAGGCTTTTCTGAACGGGGATACGATTTTTTTCGTTTTTTTAGATCTTTAGTGCCTTATGGAATTTGGCTCCAAACTTCACGCAAATCTAACCTGGAGCGAAGGTTCGAGCTTCATTTTGTAGAACTTGCTCTCACTATCTATCGGTTGATACCCCAATTACTTTTGTGCGCATCCTGCTGCGATATTGCATGTTAAAACACGATGCGACATTATTTTCCGGACAACCTAATAGTTATACAGTAGACAATGAATAGTATTCAAAAATGCTTTTGCTGGATTTTTTCATACATAGATAGATAGTATACTGCAAGTCCTAGTAGAACTCAAGATATTATCTCTGAATGTGCCCTGGTAATCGAGCAATACCAAGTTTAACATAGAATCAAAAAAGTGACATTTTTTGCGTATTCGGGCCATTTATATTTCTTAATTTTGAGACCCGAAAAATCCATTAAATGCGTTTTTGGGTCTACTATGTGTCTACTGTATAATGACCAAGTTGGAGATCCGTAGGAATTTTCTGGAAAAAGATCCGATTTCTAAAATAGTTGAAAAATTTTGATTTTTGGCTGCAAATTTTACCTGAAATAAAAAGAGCTTAACTTACCTAGAGAAGAAAATCAATGTTGGAACAACCTAGTAGTAAGATTGAATTTCTGCTCAGGTAATCACCTTACTTTCTTGGATATGTCTCGATCTCGCCATTCCATTTATCTGGACGGTTTATTTTATTTACATACCTAGTATCCGGCAAGGTGTGCTGGATTTATTGGGATTGAGCACGATGAAGCTGTTCAATCGTGGAGCTGATTCGGAAACGGCTGTTAGCTCACACGATGGATAAAGAATTGAGCATCTATTGGTTTGTTGACAAACTTCTATTCGAAGGGATAAATAAATATGTTTCGAATTCTTTTTTCCTCACCAGCAAACTTTAACCAGACAATCACAAAATTTCCATGAAGTTCAACTTCACATAAGCGACAGATGTGGATATGCGAACACTTGAGGTGACACAACCGCTCGCATGCCGCTTCGCGTGCGTTTGCTTCATATGGGCATTTTCGTCTGGTATCCTTACCAATTTTGGTAAACTTTATAGATTCCTCGGTATTGTTCATGGGATATGCGTGAAGTCAAACAAACATAATAAACAATCTGTATAGTTTATTTCAGCCATTTTCACACTTGATTATTGGATTCTGTTAAGGACCAACAAGTATGGTTGATTCGTTGACCGCACGGACTGGACTTCACTTCGGAGCACGCGCCGCGAGGTAAAACGCTTGCTCCAGTATAATCGCCGTTGTACAAGCGTGCTTTCGCGACAATTTAGCCGCGCCGCGCGTTGTCCGCAGCGTTTGAGCAGTCCGTGCGATCAACGAATCTACGATAAATATCACTAAACGTTCACAACTGTATCATCACGCGAATGTGTTGAAGCAATTCCATTCATCATCTTCATCGTTCCCTTTCTGCTAGCCTCCTACAAAAAAAAGCAAAGAAAAAACTCGGCGATAAACACAGCTGAATTGTCGCTCCCATTACCTTGGCCAATGTTTCTCTCCTTCGTTGGACCTGTTCCTCAAGTTTGCGTTTCTCTCCTTTTACGAGTTTTTGATGTCCTCGCCTAATCTGAAAATTGATTTTGATAGGGATTGTGACTAAAAGCGCGGTTTCAAAGCTATGCTCGAGCATACAGCAGAATCAGTGTGTATAGGCTATTCTGTACCGTATGTTACCGTCCTTGAAGCATTGTTCATGTCGATTGGGAAGTGATGGGGTGCGGGAGCACGGCTCCTGATTAATGCAACAATTCAAGTCCGATTGAAAAGGTGGATTCTGAAGCGAGAAAATCGCTCCAGAAAAAAGGGGCGGTCCGCTAATCTCGCCTCCTTGACAAGTTTTGACTTGGTTGCTACATTAGATTACAGCACTCGCCACGTCAAAACTTGTCAAGGAGGCGGGATTAGCGGATCGCTCCTTTTTTCCGGAGCGATTTTCTCGCTTCAGAATCCACCTTTTTCTATAGGACTTGCAGAGTACATTAATCAGGAGCCGTGCTTCCGCAGTGCGTCGAAATCCCATCACCCTTCAGTTGATCTGGACAATGCCTTTAACGCAGCATTTGGGAGGCTAAAGTGCGCCACGCTACATGTGCGGATTTCAACAATTTAAGGGGTCTATCAGTAAGGGGTGGATAATTAGCATTTCCTCAAAACGTATTCATTTTAGAGCCGCGCAGGTCATGTACCATACTGTAACGGTGCAAAATGGTCGCATTTTGTTTATCGAAAACTGTGCCACCTAAGTTCTTTTGTTATCAAAAGGCTCGTGTAGTTGGCCTTAAAGTTATTAGGTTGGTGCAAAATTGAGCGCTCCTTAATACAGTCGCGATGGAGAACATATCAAAATGTATGGATCACATCATTCGAGGGCAAAGCGGGCCCTAATGGCATTCAAAAATTGCAAAAAGTATGCAGGGCAGAATAAAGAACGCTCATTACTTTTGCACCAACCTAATATATACTGCAATTATTTGCTGGTAAAATGTCATGAACACACCCTTCATGGTCTCATGAGCTTTATAGGTTTATCTAATTCAAAAGCATAGAGGACATATGAACTTTCTATGCAATCAAATTATCTAGCAGACATTCTATAGTCGTATGGTCTAGGACAGTAAAACGTTTTCAAAGAGTAATTTTCTTCTACATGCTTTATCAAAATGTCTTAATATTGAGTTATCTCATAATTAATGCATGTTTTCTGCATTTCCACTTCTGATCAAGATGTTTCATTTCTAAAACCATCTTTTTGAGCGCAATAAAAATATTGCAAATAGCAAACCTTTGGCCATGCAAGGCACTCTTTTATTGGATCGTAGCCGCTCCGAGAAAGACTTCTAGCCCGAAAAATTCAAAAACATTTCTCTAGAAACCCACACTTTGAGAGAGCTTAACTTGCTCTCAACTAAACTAGGATCGCGCGAGTTGTGCTGATTATATAGCAGATGGTCGGTTGTGCAATCGAGTAAAGCTTGGATTTACTGCATTTTTCTGCAAGAAAATTTTGCAAAAAATTGAAGTACCCACTTTTGAGGCATTTGAGACGTTCAAAAAGCCACCGTTTTGGAATTTTTATTTTTTTCTTTTCTAGAGAACAGGCAAATCCTGCCAAATTCCTATCTTTAGTTGTACTAGGTCCATTTTAGGCTATAGAGCAAAAGTTCTGCAATTGCTTTTTGTTTGAGATCTTTATGCAGCATAAATGAACCCCAGAATTAGTCGTTTGAGTCAAAATTTCTCGGCCCAGAATCCATCAAAAATCTAAAAATAAAGAGCATCTCGTGGCACAAAACTTCGCGATCATTAAGTGTTTTCTTTGAAACCTACCTTTTTTCATGGATTTGGAGGAAGGAAAGTGAAAGGAAAATTTCTTATGTTTTAGTCACTTATTTTTAAAGGCTGTTGCTGATGAAGCTTTTGTTCAAAGAAAGATATGCGAAAACGAAAGCACATGTAAGAAACTAGAAAAATAGTGCTTCCAGATATCATAAAGAGTTTTGTATAAAAATGATTTTTCTTTGAGAATCATCTTTTCAGAAAAAAGTTAGAAAAACGTTCATTAGTTATGAGACAACTTAATATAAGAAAAAAAGAAAAAAACAAAGCTCAGCAAATTCTAGTAAGCGGAAAAATTTGCAAGTTTCTGCAAAGAAAGTTTTTGTTTTTCCCAGAAGTATTGACTTATTTTATTATACTACAAAAACAATTGCGGAAGGTACAAATGCAGGGTACAATTACAAAAAAATTAATCTACTTACCACTTCGTATATGGTAAACACGTATCCTAGTCCACCAATAGCCGTCAGCGCAATTCCCACAGACATAATCACCACCTTTGTTTTTCCTTTGAATTCACCATCGTCGTCAACACTGCAAGAAAATCTACTGTCTTCTATTTTTGTTATTTTTAGAATAATAATACCGCTGGCACATACTTACGTTCTCGTTGTCATACATATCATTACCGTACCAAATGCAGTAACAAATGAGCAGATTATAGCCTGAATATTCATACCGAACCACCGAGGTTAGTGAACCGAAGTTGGGTGGGTAAAAGTCGGTTATTGTACGGGAGAGGAAGAACAGCGGCAACATTACGTAATCGCTACGTTATCTGCACATTTTTATAGCATTCCAGACGATCGCTGGGTCTTTTGCTGCCAGAAATAGACATCCGGTTCATCCAGAACCTTGTCAGTAACCTTGATAAAAATTATATCAACTCATGCAGAAAATTCATGATAATTTCAAAAAAGCGAGCATTTTTACAAAACTATTTGCATTATAAAAACCTAAGTAAGTCCATTACACCAAGTCTAATTGAATTCTTCTCCTGCCAATATAAAATTCAAATTGTAATTATTGTTCGACAATGAAAACGAGTCTGTTACCAAGGTTACCGCTCATTTTCAATGTTTTCACACGAAACGTATCCAAAAAACTACACCATATCATTTTTCAGCAAAGTAGTTTCTACGAATTCATTTATGTTACTTGTTATTGCTCAGCTATAACAGAAAACCCCACTTTTGCATAAGAATTAATTTTGCTTTATTCTTGAGTTCTGTTGCGAAAACACTGCCAGTTTTTTTTTTAGCTTTGTAAGGTTGGTACCAGTATGTCGCCTGAATATCAAAAAAGTGTTTAACACTTTTCTTAAGATGAACAATCTTTCAATTTTTATTATTTCTGACACTTTGCAGCTTGTGTATTTTCTTTAAAAGTATTCGCTTTCGTTATCAATCGAACTATGACTTTTGCCTCAGATAGTAAAGCGCGACTGAGATAGGAACTGACCTTACTTTGCAGAGTCAGCGTTATTTTCTGAGATGCAAAAAGAACTACTGTTATTCGCTGTAAGACCCTATTTAGAGACAGTGACCCTGGCACGAAAATCGAGCGCTTTGTGAGTGATCCGTAGAACTTTCGACGTAGCTGCAGTGTCAGCCTAAGTTTCAGCTGCGTAACAGAGCGCCGGGAGAACAGTTGAGTCAAACAGGTGGGCACGAAGCTCCTGGTCCATCAATTGGTGGGTGGCTTTTGAAGGCCCGAAGGGGCTCAGGCTGCTCCTCTTCCCCCGTCAAGTTCTTCGTTCAGGTCATTCTCCATGTGACGAAAGTCCTACATAAAAAAAAAGGCCCAAAAGGTTCTTCCAGAGTCAATTCCGCACAAAGAGCGTTTCTCATGAATTGAGTCTTCCGACTTATCTACAGTTCGAGCTTCTTTCTATCTCATTTAGTTTCTTTCCTCTGCGCATTACCGCTCAAATGAACGATGGCGTTCGCACAAAGGAAGGCGCGAGAGGGATTCCATCAACTCGCAAGCCTCTCTCTTCATTAGGCACAGCAAGGAGGGGGGAACAGCTTCGGCGAAATCGTGGACTCCCTGAGATCCATGGGCGATAAATCAACTGCAGTTTATCTTTGTGAAGTCTTTTCAAGCGACCGATGTCGATCTACACCTTGACCAATCATCACTGGCAGGGGTTTATGGGATTCAAACTTTCCCGTAATTGATTAGGGTTAGAATAAGAGGCGGGTGGCACTCCGTAGACTTCTATGACCCTCGAGTTCGTCCAAGTGTCGTCCAAGCAGCGAAGCCTCTGCAAAATCCGGCTTGTTCCTGGGGCTGAGCTCCAATTCTAGTGTCATTAATGCAAGCAAGAATAATTTTTATGCAGCTTATGCCGCACACTCAGCAAGCATAGGACAGTGGATCCTCCCGTTCGACTTCTCAAAAATAAAAACGGCTATTTTCTTCGTCTGAGATCGGGAGCGCTTGTGTTAAAGGTATTATGTTCGATGTGACGCGAGAATCTAGTGAGACAAGTGTCGTGCGCTTGCCCAAATTCGACGGAAAGATGATCTGCTTCTGGAGCCGCCAAAGTTTCAATCTGAACGGTGCGCACTTCAGCAGGAAAAATTCATGTTCACCGTGCACTTCAGTATGTACAACGGGCGTCGGAATGGGCGTTGATGAGCAGAAGTTTTTATGTAAAGATCTCTTGCGTTCGGTTCCATTTCTTGTCGGGAGAAAGTTGGGATCTTGTCTTCATCCAGTAGTCACTGGCACGTGATATTCGCAGAGATCTCTTTATCACTTCTTGAGACTTTCTTCTAAAGGCAGCGTCCAGGCAAGTCTGGACACATGGGGATCTCACGTGGATACTAATTTTGGGGCCCTAGCTAAGCCACTGCCCAACCGGCTGCCCAGCTCAGGTAGTGCTTTAACGGCTGAGATATACCCCTCGGAACTGGACCCCGGGAACGTACTTCGCATGGATTCATGGCGCAAAATGTGGGTCCTCGCGCGAGACTGCATTTGAATCCATGCGAACACGATTCTAGGGTATACTTTGGAGGCGCATATTTCAGGCATTAGTGATTTACGTGCGCTGCCGCTTGAGCAGTGCCTTAGTTAGGGTCCCCGAAATTACCTCCCACGTAAAATCCCCATAGGCCCAGATCTGCCTGGACGTGCCTTTAATTCGGCTGCTTTTAGTATCTTCGCTTGTCTGGACTTCCAAGAATTTTCCTGCATAATCTCCTAAGTTTCGTATTCTACGAAATTTATTTAAGATTTTCCTTCCGTATGAAACAACTTCATAGAAGACCATACTCGGTTGCCGCTATCGAAGTTGGCTCACCTCGACCAGTCAGGTCTCCGCTTCCACCAGTCAGGTAAGAACTCTGCCTAGGTTGCACAGTGACGACTCCCATTTTTTAGAGTTCCACATCATTTGACAGCGCAGGAAACTGTGTCAGTGCCCGCAGCACGTACTCCCCGCCCATCGTCAAGTCAGCTGCCACCTATAAAGTAGGTTGACTGTTCCCCTAAAATAAACCCACCTTTACGTGTATACAAGCCGAACCACATTTCTGAGGCCAATATGCATGAACACCTCTCCGGCGAGGATAGCGGCCTATAGTTATAAAATGAGCTGCGAGCAAACACGCTGCGATCTTCCGCAGTGGAGGGGTGCCGCTCAACATGATGCAGGACCTTTATGCATGCGACCTTCCAAGTCGATAAACCCCTGGACGCATTGCTCGCAAGTGCTTACGAAGCAGTAGCTCTCGCTTACACTTTATCAGTTGATGCGATCCACCGTAAAGGGTCCCACACGGAATTCTCTAAAGTAGCTCCCTTTAGACAACCAAAATGCGGTTACACTTAAAGATAGAGTACATAAAGCGTCATCGTCAAGGAGCGTTATGGCATCCGTATTAATCACTCAACGCACAGATCCGCTACTCTGTTTTCTCTTCTCCACCTCCCTTCCTCACTTTCCACTTCCCCTGTCCCCTTCCTCCCTACCACACCCCTCCCATCTCGTGCGAGTGATGACAGAAGTAATGGACAGCTCAACATTGAACCATTGAGATTCTAAAAGAAGAGTTCAAAGTAGAGAAGAGATGAAAGAAAAGGAAAACATAACACTAGTTCGATAAATATAAGACATGTGAACGTTGATAGGCTTAAGGAGACTTTTGCCATCGGAGCAGGATTACGCCACCAATACATTTTCTGAGAGCTATGAAAAAAGTGAGTTTGTGGAAGCTTTCAATATGTAGATACAGTCTATAAAAAATTATGGAAATTTATGTGAGCTAAGGGTAGGATTTAGCTTATCTGGTATCACCCGGAGTGGTTTCAGTTAGTTAAGGAAAAGTTGGTCAGGCTTTTATTCTTATATGGAAGTTTTCATAAGTATATCAACCATACTTCAAGGGTTTCACGCGCACGTGTAGACCGAATGGTATCATATGGGTGGAACCAAACTTCGCTGCGTATGAAGCATGGGCCGCTCAGTCTGGCCCAACCCTATCATTGCTTGTTCGTTGTAGATAAAGCATTCATTAGTGCACAATTTTGAATTTTTCCGCCTTAAGAGATCGTGTTAGAGCATGCAAGCAATGGCCTGTCTCTACTTCAGACGCCAGAATGTATGGACAATTGCCAACGTAGGTTTTAATTTTGATGTATTTCTCTGCTTGGACTTTGTCTCGAATCCCGCAAAAGCCCCTCTTCTTTCTCTTTCACGGGACCTGGCTTGAACCGGCGCCAGACGTGCCTGTACCTGAGTGCATTACCAGAAGAAAGAGCGTACGGGAGAAGTTGCAAACAACTTGGTCGCAATACTTGTTGATTACAACGGACAATATTGAATTCGCAAACGTCACTTGTCAATGGACAATTTCGACAAGATTCGAGTCTAATTTCGTTCCCATATTAGTGTACTAGCTTGCTTACCCGGCTCCGCTCGGCCCTATCAAAACACTGTGATAAAGGTCCCATTCCTATCCCTGTACAGCCTTTCCCTGTGCCCACTTCTACACTTCATTTCCCGTTCCCTGTGTGTTTTCGAAATCAGCATGCCCACTTACCCCCCTGTGCCAACTCCCAGCCCTGTAACCCAAACCTTGCAAAAAATCGATAAAATCGATAAAAGTAATCGATAATTCTGGAAACTAATACTGTATTCGGAATCATCATGCCCACTTACCCCCCTGTGCCAACTCCCAGCCCCGTAGGTGAACTCTGCAAAAAAATCGATAAAAATCGATAAAATTGATATCGATCGATAACGAAAAGTAGCCTGTGACACGCTCCCTGCCCCGAAGTGTATGTGTGCCAAGTTTGGTCCAAATCGGTTCAGAAATAAAAATTTCTATTCCGCACATACGTACAGACAATATCATCGGCTCCACGATTCGTGTAGAGGGGGGGGGGGTTTGCCAACTCAAAGCGTGGCGGTTTTTGATAGCGAGAGAGTACAAAAAACAATGCTATGACGTGGAGGTTTAATAAGTTTACCTGTGTAATAAGGCAAGTCTGCAATACACCTCTACACGAATCGTGGAGACGATCATACATACAGACAGACATTCAGCTTTATATATAAGATGAGTGACCTTTTCCAACTACATGAATCATGCAAACTTTGCTCTCATACCTTCAATCAAACTTATCTTTCTTCAGCATCAGTCCTTACCACTCTTCAGATGCTCAGTGAGGTCCCTTAGATGGGATACCTCAAGCAAAGAAAAGTTGCGGAGTGCAGGTCATGGGTATGATTCAAACTATCAAAAAATCCCAAATAAAAAATTTAATCATGCTGTGAATGAAATACAGTAAAATCCGAACAGAAAACTGTTACATCCACTCACAATTTCTTTCATTACACTCATTAATCCCAATACTTGCAGGGTTTACACGTTGAACAACAAACGATGTAGATGTCCAACTTGTTCAGTAAGTTCTTTGGCAATTTCTTCAGTTACCCATTTGATCTGTGTTCAGCATCGCACACTTGTCGTCTATGGTATTGTTTTGATGATCATCACTACCTTGTTCATAGTTGGTCTCATCATACTGCACTATTTTAACATCATCGACTGGTTTCCTTTCCTGAAGAGAAGCCTAGAAAAACAACTCGAGATGTGACCTAAATTCCCAATTACATAAGATCACATAGTGCCTAAACTTTGTCTAAAATGCAGAACCTTCAGAAAAGCAGTTGAAGCAGGCATGTGCGCTTCAATTCAGAAACCACGCCGCGCATGGCAATCGCTTTGCTGCGCATGCAGCGCGCGTAACTTCATTCCAGCGAAGGCGCCTCGAAAGCACATTTTCAAGCCACGCGCCATACTTTGCCGCTTTTGGGCTGAGCGAAACCCAAAAGGTCTATAAGCTGGCTCTTATATCAAGTAACGTCGCTCGCGGATTGCTTCACGAAAAATGCGTGTAGTCCGTCTTCTCTTGACCGCTTTCCACATTATACCACAGTGCCACAGTTTGTTGCCTTTTGCCCAAGTACTTGAAGTTATGGCTCTTTCACGTATTTTCGAAATTTGGTCAGTTTACATTGTTCTGTTTACACCTTTTTGAGACAGATAAACTATTTTTTCCATTTGCATGATTTTCACTTCACATGTGCTATGCAGCGTATTTAGTCAAGACAAGGCTTTCACTACAATTAGCCCTCGTAAGTCAGCGTTTGTACTGCCCTTCAATTACAGTACATTCATTATGGCATGCCGCTGCCTTCCCTGAGAAAGCCGATTTTGTAATAACTCTTTCTGTCCATAACCTATGGTCGTATGATCGTAGTCCCCCCCCCCTATTCTTTTGAATATCAGAACATCTTTAATTTTAGTTCATGATGTTATTTTGTCATAAAATTCGATTATTGCGCAATCTTATTTCCATTGATTTAAGTCGCACTTTGTACACGACCACTATGCACAGCCATGTTGTAAAATGACACAAGACCTCGAATTTTTAACTGCACTCGCATTGACTCTGTATACAGTACGTCTGATTGTGTAGTGAACTAGCGTTTATCTGCGGAGCCACACAGCCGACAGCTTGCATTGTTTGATCGAAGAGTGCTTGTTCTCGGGGTCGGCTTAACTACATCACCGATACACTCTGTAAGGTTGTATAAGAGTATATGACTAACGAGGGAAGCTACCTAATTTAGCTCGCGCTTTCGGAATAAGACACATATATTTGGAATCAGCCTGGAACGCTGATGCCAAATATGCTGTTCCCAGGTGCCACGCATCATTCGGAACAGAGTTACGAGGACCTCTTTCCGTATGACTTTTCCACCGGCTAGTCTAGGTAAACTCGACAATGACCAGCAGAGGTCGTGTGATAAAGTGGCAAGTCTCTCGCTTCGTACGCTGAGGGTCCGTGGTTTGAGTCCCGTTGGACGTCCTTATTTTTGCAAGCTCTCGAAAGTGTTAATAAGTCAGCCTAAAATTGAATTCACGATCAGATCGGGGCGTACTTACGTACGACCACTTGTGGATCATGTTTGGGTGGACTACCTTTGCAAAACGAAAAACGTCCAACAGGACTACACTTATCACTTTAACACACGACCTCTGTTGGTCATTGTCTAGTCTTCCTAGACTTGCCGGTGGAGGAATCCTACGGAAGGAGGTCCTCGTAACTCCGTTCCGAATGATGCGTGGCACCTGGGAACAGCATATTTGGCATCAGCGTTTCAGGCTGATTCCAAATATATGTGTCTTATTCCGAAAGAGCGAGCTCAGTTAGGTATGGTTCATTCTTAAAATCGTGACGATGAGTTGACTGCGGACTTTGCGCACACACGAGCATAAAACACCCATATAAACAGGCATCAACTCAACGTTCAGCACTGTGACTTCCAGTGTCTAAGTACTAACAATGTAAGCAGAAAAACCACCCTAGTAGGGATAGAAACCAATAAATGGAGATGCGTGCGTATCGCGCGCGGTCGCGCCATCGTCACGATTTTTCAAATGCCCTATAGCTTCCCTCTTAAGTCTAAGATTCCAGAAACCAGCTTTCACCATGGTTAGCTTCGTCGGTTGTCATACCATTTAAGGCACACCGCTATCGAGATATCACTTTCTAAATACTGTAATCTTCAGGAAGCAAACACTCAGTACTGTGAATCAGATATAAGCTCGTGGTCAATGTTATGCACTCCTTTTTGTTCATTTTTGCTCTTAACCCATTGCAGATTCGACTTAATACGGCAGAATGATGACTTACGTGGAACGCAGCAGCTATGGCATCCTTAGTGCGTTTCAAAGGCGTCAAGTATCTCGACTTATTGAACTCATGCAGATTTTTCTTGACACCATACCTTCCATGAAAAGGTTCAAGATGGGGCCTCAAAAGTGAAAGTCGTTTGATCTGCCTTCCATAAAAATGAAAGTTGTTTCTAGAAAAGTAGAGAAGAGAAAAAGATGCGAAACAATCAACAAATCAGAAAGAGGACACTCTCAGAAACCCGATAAATTTTGGAAACCTTTCATTTGGCGGCAATTCGAATTGCAGGTTTTGCTCTAGGACCCAGCACACAAGTCAAGGGAAAACAGAGGAAATTGATTTCTTTTCTGATTATTTCAAAGACGACCACTTTTGGGAAGGTATTTACCGAGAAGAAGATAAAGAAGAAAAGAACTAGCCAGGAAAATGCAAAGTTTTGCTTTTTAGGTCGGAACTTCAAAGTCAATCTAGCTTTTGATGCGTCCCTTAACTTCTTATCTTCACCTCGTATTTTCTGTTCCCAGCGACGTTGTCAGCTTTGTTCTGCTCATCTTCTGTGCAAGGTGCTCCTAAGCGTGAAAGAAATTGATGCTTAGTCACTTCAATAAAGAACGATGAAAAAATAAAACGCACTTTTTGAAGCTTTTGATTAAGTGTTTCAACACACTTTTTGAAGTTTTGATTAAGTGTTCTAATACAATCGAAGATGAAGCTCACCGACGCGATTGTCCAAATCATAGACAGAAGCAAGATCCATCGACTGCATGGATAAACGCGAAAGAAAACAAATTGTAAATGAAACAAGAAATTCGAGAATCCAGTTTTTGTCAGATCCGCTCAACCAAATGAAGTTTAGCGACGCTGTTAGCGTGAAAGTAGGGATCAGGAGCTATCAAGACCTTATAATAACGGGCTAAGGGTTGTTTACGTGTTTTTGTGTGTGTGTGTCCGTCTGTTACGAAATTCGTAGAGCGTGTTCCAGCCAGCGTTTTAAGCCCAAATTTTGCATAGCGCATGCTACCTTCATGAAAGTTCAACGTGCAAAAGCACGAATAGATTCGTTGAATGGGTCCCTCAGAAATTGCGCGCCAAACGGATCCACCTGGCTTCTGTCCCGCAAAATTGGGTCCATATCACCACTTTTTGCAAAGTCCTGGATGTGTTTGGTAAGCAAATGTGCAAGCGATGGACTTTAGCCCAAAAAGTGGTCAAAAGTTTGCTACATAACGAAAACGGCGCCAGAAAGAGTTGGTTGCGTAAATGGTTAATTTGCTAAGGTTCTAGCTAAGCGTTTCAAAAGATTTTCGCACGGAGATGTAGCTCACGGTTACTATTGCCTTTAAGGGGACTACCAAGCCATGACAACTTCAAAAACCTATTCAAATTTGCGTTTGTCTTCCTACGAAAAGTTTCATCCACGCGAAATCACCGATCTCACGTGAAAAAACTTTCTGAATGAGTAGCTGTTTACATTTAATTCGTGGTAGTCGGCATAGTGCGGTAAGTTCCATTGCCACGATTTTACGAGAATGTGTAAGGCACATAGATAGTAGAGCCAGTGCGAGCCTCTGCGAAGCGGTGACGCACTGGTAATAGATATTCAATTTGCTGGATCTGGATTTGGAACAACGAAGAAAAGGTATCAGAGCCAAATGCTCATGCCCCGTGTTGGCGAGGCAGCGCGCACAGGCGGAGGCGCAGACAAGGAGAAGAGAAATAGCCGAGCCGACGAGGTTTTGGTTCTGGCGTAGATCTCCGCGGGTTTCGCGAAACCCTGCATCATTATATCTCATTCTGATCGTCGTGACAAGACTAAGAGCGCTGACAATGTCGCCTTAACGAGATATACCGACATCTTCGTGCACAACTCTCTGTGCAAGATTTGAGAGCAGTTTCTTGTTTTTGATATCCAACAGTTTCCTTAAAATAATGAAACTCATTTATAGTCTAAAAAGAAATTAGTCAAAAAGATGTTCTCAATTCTAGGTGGTTCAAAGAAGGTGGCTATGCAACGCCATTCGTGCACTGACCAATTGCTGATTCCGGCAATCGTGACAGCCGATCCGCTGCGGCTTTGCTTACGCAATACGCCATCACATTTGAATCGGTCCTCCTGCTTCTGCCCGAGCTTTTCCTCTATAGATGCTAGCTTCCACTTTAGCTATCGAGTTCATGTTCAAGTGGAAAGGGGCATCTTGCTACACACCCTTTTTCAAGCCACCATCCAATCGCCCGATGCGTGATCTGCTCTGTGTTCGTGCGCCCATCTCACATCAATTGCAACTAGAGCTGTACGCGGTTTAGAGACTTTTTGGATGACGTTGGACCCGGTCGCGAGGTATGTTGTGGTATGACAAAAATATTGTGGTCCGGGTTTATTAATAATTTTGAAAAAGGTATGATGAGTACAACATGGTACGTTGGTTGCAAAAAGAAAGTGAGGTCTACAAAATGATGGTAGAGCCCATATACTGGGCGGATGGTATAAATACAACAATGGGGAAGTATCGCATACGATGATACTCCTCCTCCAAAAGCAACACTTAATGAATCATGGGCAAAGAATTACGCATGTTGAACTCAACAATACTCTTTCTTCGACTTCGATGTAGGGTGATGTCGTTGTGGGTCTTGGCGGCAGCTCCGGGGTTGAGTGGCGATTTGATAGGTTTGTATAGGTATTAAGGGGTGTGGTGGCAAGTTAGGAGATGTTGTAGATGGACTTGACGGCTGGCGGAAGAAGTTCAGTGCTTGTAAGTGGTTTTGCTGATTGCTGCGGTCTTCTGTTTTGCGGGCAAAGCAGGTGCATATTCTGCACTTAATTGCGGGGCGTTTTCGTGGATTGTCTTCAGACACTTGAAGTCTTCGTCGCTCGAGCTGCTTTTGATATTGGATCGGAAAAACGCACACACCTTCCGCTAAAGTGACTATCCCGGTTTTGCACAACTGATCGTGAGCAAAAAACGCAACTTAATTCGGGCGCCATTATCCGGAGTAAGTGCTTGGTGCTCGAAGATGGTCCGCATGTCTGCCTTGAAGGTTTGCAATATGGGATGATGTATGAAGCAGCGCCGAGATATCGCATCTGTCACTGGATGGTAAGGACATGCTGGTGATGTGATGCAGTCCATCTAATTCGGACTTTTAGTGCCTATCTAGGATTCCTTCATACTAGTTCAAGTTCAATGTGTGGTACTTTGTATCCTTGGTGGATTTATAGTTGCTTGACACAGCAGACTACTACCTGGAAATCATGAAATGCGAAGTAGCATGGAGAGCTTGCTTGATGGATGTATGACTAGTTTTATATACATCAGACAGATATGCATTTCAACAAACTTCATGACATTTTCTACAAATCTCTTCTTTACTGATTGAGAGCAACAGAGCACTTCATGATGCGATGACGATGTAGACCAAAATACTGGTAGCGTACATTAAAACAGATGGACAGGTAGGTCGTGATCGCGAGGAACGCTGATACGAGCGTAGCTAAAGTATTTCCAATGATTTTTTATATGATCTCTATGTCAGGTACCGTGATATCTGCAAACCACGGACGGTGCGGAAGTACTGCATGGGAATCTTTTGACTATTGGATCAGCTGATATATGGTAATGCAAGGTGTCTTGAAGAAGAATGTAAACAGATCCGTTGTGACACTGCCTTGTTCATGCATCAATCGATGTCCGTTCATATACTAGGATCACCGAGTAAACTTACTATTTTTAAAGCACTGAATATAGAAATCAACCGTCGCAGTCCTTTCCGATGATGACTGACAATTAGCTACAGTGAGCTCCGTGCAAGCAGTTACATCCTTCTAGCTTACTAAGGTGGACTTCACATACCTCTAAATCAACTTCTTCGGCTGATTCCGCCAATACCGACGATGCTAGAATGAAGCGATCTCACTATCGTCTGACATGAGAGTGACATTATGACATTTCCTGACTGTGCTAGAGTGGACAACCGCGTTTCCACTGAGGTTTTGCAGATGAAGATTTCTGAGAGTATGATCGAGTCTTCCGGAAACAGCTGTGGGGTTCTCACAATTCGCTGATCAATGTTGCTTAATACCGTAGCTCATTACACCGAGATCACCATATTTCGAACGTTCATTATAAAGACTTCATGTGAGACTCAGTTGTCTCACTTTAAACACTAAAATTAGCAAAAATAAATAGGAAGTAGATGTCCCATAAAGCGAATGCCACTACAAATGAAGTGAATAAAGCATGCAAGTCAACGATTGATCTATCCCAAAAAGAACAAAATTTATTATGTAAAAGCGAACAGATAGGCATGACTCGTCAAGAATGTGACACATTGTCAGAAAGCATAAAACGACAGGCTCTAAAACTGTAACTGGTCCTGCATGGATCGTTGCATGATTATGGGGTGTGGCTACAGTCAACATATGTAGCAGTACCCGGTCAAGGAGGATGAAATGGAGGTTAACTTTACAAAAGTCGTTGTTAGATTGTTAGATCATGTGAGTGTTCAACAATACAAATCATCACAAAAAGGCAAGCATACAGATACCGATCTGTCACTGGTACAACGGAAAACTTTGAGAAAATAGTTGAATTAGAAAGAACAAGAAAATCTGAAAGTCAATTGAAACAACAAGAGAAAAAGCAACAAATTCATGAGAAATATATATTATACAACAAATGAATGATGATATGGCTTTGAGTTAATACCTATGGAAAAGGTAAAGATTGACAGTGTTACGAGAGCTCCGCGATGAATTTAGGAGGTTAATCTCGTTTTGCTTTGTATCGCGTCCATTGTATCAATGTGGACGGTGATCGGAACAAGAAGATCAGTTTAGCAAATAGGTCCTATAAAAAATTCCAAATCAGACTATTATCGAATACATTTGGACAGAATAGATTTTGAAGGCCTTTTTCGAAATTACTGAACCCTCAAGATAACAATGTTGTCGTGAGTGAATATTACCCTATTTCCCAAAATCTTTATCTGACTCCAAGTTATGGGTTTCGCCAAATAAAATAGCCGTTTTCGGTATTGTTCTTGGAACGATCCAAATTAAACATGCCCCTTTTTTCGTTAAAAAAATGTCACACATTCCCTCCCCACCCCCCTCCCCCAAAATGAAGATAAAGACCACTGATTAAGAAAGTATACTCACCTGTTCCAAGAAGAAATCTTTAGCTTCCCGTACAAGATAGATATCCAGGCAAATTTTGAGCAAGAAGTCAGGATTTGGAATTTCGGTGATCATTACACTTGTCGGTGACGACATGAACAATCCACGAATTACTCGACCAGCGACGATCACCACAGTCACATACATCGCTATCACACTGTAAAAATGAATTTTTTAGGGATAATGGACTCAAGTATAATTTCAAGACTGACCCGTCCTGGAGGTATTTTGCAAAGATGTTCGGGAAAGCTCTGTCCACAAATGCGATTGTTTGCACGTAAGTACGGTCTCGATGTGTTCCATACGTAATCTTGGACGCATTGAAGTACACATTGGTAAACTGGGAAGGATGCTGTGCTTCAACCACCCAAACACCCTAGAACACACAATTTTTAGGTTTTGTAACCTACAGGTATCTAAACCAAACGCACTCCTGCTGATGTGTTGACCAGCGATAGTTTCAGCGTATCAAACCAATCCTTATCGCTAGCATTGTCTGGTCTTTGATAATTATCTTGATTCAACTGTATCGTTGCCACTAATGGAGTGGGCAAGATGGCCGCGCCTTCGCTGGGAACAAGCAGATAGCTGGGGAAAGCTTCAGTCATAGAAACCTGAAGAACGAATTTTCAGAAAATTTCTTGAAACGCGCTGATGTTTCCAATCAATTCACCGTTTCTCCAGATCCTGGATTGTTGAGTATGTTGATCCACTGCGTTCGCAATGTTGAGTTCCATTGTATCTCTTGCGAGTATATGGCCGAATGTTTCACAGCTGCTTTCTTACCCGCATCGTATGGCCGTGTTACTTCTATCGTCACGATAAAATTGATAGACGAATTTCCCTTCAGCTGCTCACTGAAATTGAAGGTCTTCACACTTGACGTAGGCCAAACCTGGTTCCGACGGCTCATACAGAAAATGACGCAAATCTGGGCCAATGCTTCTTACGTGGAAACTGATTAGAAGGCTCCTTACTAACAAGTTGTAAGTCGTCGCCCAAGCGACAGCTTGCATGGCGCTCTCGCCTGTCCGGGCTCTCGTTAACAATGACCCAAACAACGAGTGGGAGATTGATAAATATCGCCCCTGATCTCGATGGGGCGTTGTTTTACCATTGTAAGGGAACGCCTATCGCCCAATAAAGCGCTCGTTCAGAAAAACTTAACTGGTGCCCGATCAGAGATTGGAAGATTGACAAATACCTACAGTGAATGATCGATCGCTGCTTCACCTTATGACTACGGTGAGACAGCGCCTGAACAGGCATCGGGAGTTTGATTTCAAAAAAAAAACGTCTCAAATTTTAGGGCAATTCCTGTACACCCGTTGGAATTCTAGACTTCAGACTCACATCAGCGCATCCAGCGACTCGCCGGATATTCCCCATGGAACTTCTGATTCTGGACGTAAGTTGATCACCTGAATCCCAAATGTTATCGAAAGGTCCAAAGAACATGCACATCTCACGTACCAGTACATCACTTGGGCTGTATTCTTTCAAAAATGCCACGCTATCCCGAGAACGTTTCATAGAATCTGTACCGTTCGAATATGGGGAATACCTGAAATAAGTATTCTCAGACGCCGACGAGCGAGACAAAAAACGAACGCTACCTCTTGCTCATTGCATCGGTTAGATACTTCATTTCATCTGGACGCATCGAACGTAACTCTGCTCCTTGCGATTCGATCTCGTAAATTGGCTGTAACAGATACTTGTAAAACTGTCTATTCAGTCTACGCATATTTTCTGAACTTTTTCCCACAGTTCTACGGTCATGGTATTGTTATAAATATTTTTTTATCTGATTATGTTAGGCTGAAGCTCAATTATGCTACCCATAGGCTAATTTCTAGAAGGACATTGCGTCGCCAATGGGCTCCACCAACGCGGTGGCACCAGTTGTGATTTATGTAGACGCAAGATTTGTGGCAGATGTCCGCGCCAGCGCCTACAGCCAGGTAGTTTCCGCTATCCATTTTGACGTATATAACTCAATTTCTACAGCGGTATATAGTTTTTGAATAAAGAATGTATGATGGAAAAGTACGACGACAACATTCAATATTCTTGCAGGTCTACGGTAGGATTACGGTAGGTTGCTTTTAAGAGAAACTCAAACGGAAGTCAAGAGAAGATACAAGAAAATCAGAGATGTGCGCTATATCATCATGATGGCACTTTCTGCTTTGCTGTATTAGATGTAAGTCGTTACATGAAAAATCCACCGTAAGCCTACTGTAAACCTACAAGATAACAACGAGATTGACGGCATATGGCGTAAGTCTTACCGGATAACCTTCCAATTGCAGAGTCATTCGCACTTTTTCCGGGATGGATATAGCGCCTGAAACATCCGCATTTGAAACCATTTGAAAACAACTGATCGCTCTGAAACTTACCAATCCGATTCAGCAGCGAAAAAGCTAGCAAGGGGCACCAAAGCAAGAATATAATTAGTAGGATCATTGGCAAACCCATCATATACTTCACTATAGCACCTTTCGGAATACCTCTTGGCACTGGATAGCTCTGCAAAAGTTATTGTTCTTTGTTTTTGTTCTTCTCCCTGCCAAAGATGTCCCTCTTACCTGCTCAAACATTCTTGCACATTTCAAGTTATATATCACAGCAAAGAAGTTCTCCATGTTGAAGAAGTCAAAGAGTGGCATAGAAGTATCCGTCCACGTCCAATCTATGGCAGTTCGCAGTTCAAAGAGGAACGGTACTGCCATGAATCTGAAGTGAATACGATGGTGAAGGACCAATCTAATGGGACCGATAGATGGTCGAGAAATCTAGATGGCTTACATTTTGAAGCAAATCATGTTGAATAGGCCATAGGCGTGAGTGAGCAGATTTCCTATACACAGCTGTGGATAACCGTTACGGATTTGCCAAGCTGATACCAGTAGATACAAACATTTCACTATGTAGAACATTCTGGCCACTGAGTTCTCCATTGCCGATCTGAATTTTAGTTGCTGGATTATCCCGTTATGCAGAATCCAAAGGCTTTTGGGGCTGCGTCTGGGAGTTGCCCGCGCCGCGCAGTGCTAACGCTGCGCCGTTATATCGGTCGATAGATAAAGGCGCATATGTGGGCGATGGCACGGCACTGGCACAGCGCTGGCACGATAGCAACTCTGAGCGCAGCCTAAAAAACAAGAAAAGACGGAGTAAAGTTCGTTACCTCCTAGTAAGCGATGGCAGCACAAAGAATACCCATACATGCAGGAAGATGACGATGAGGAACTGATAAGCAAGTTTTCCAGGGACCCATTTACGAAGATATAAGCCACGATCAATAACGATCAAAAGGGTCATCACTATCAGCATCACAACAAACGTTAGCGGGATGCGGTTGGACTGAAAAATTACTTGATGTAGAATGAGGAATAATGAAAATTTTCTCCACCTTCAACGAATGATAGGGTTTATGTTAGACTTGTTAACATATTCATATCCTGCTAATTCAATCAATTTTCAATTTTTCACAAACTTCTGTCCCTTTTTGAAGTTTCATGTAATTCTGATATATGATTAGGGACATCTAAACGAAGCATTACATCAGCTTCGTTTAATACTGGAATTCGTGAGATAAAGTTGAAGTAGATGAATTGCAGACCACAAAAACCACTCAAAAATCTTATCATTGCGATAATTTTTTTTCCAACAAGCATGCGCGTACTCAAAAAAACAGAGCGGCATGATAGCTCATACAAAAACCTTAATTCGCCATGATGGTTCCGAAAACTGTCGCAGAGATTTTCGTAAGATAATTATATCATGCTGTCATTTGTAATTACCATTTGAAACAGTTCCTAAATATTATAGTTTTCTAGGAATTTTCTAATAATGCGCGATTCCGATCACTTACTGTGTGACCACCGGAAACCTCATTTTGTCATAAGGTGCCTAGAATCTACGATTGTCAATTTCGTAATGCATCCTTTATGATTTCCTCAGGAAAAGTTCTGGATATTTCATAGAATTCTCTAAGCTACGCAACTAAGCCAATACGGCTTTCGAAAAAAAACGCTTTGCTTCGACAAAATGGTTTGGTCGTAAACGCGTTGATCTACAGCTCTGTTATAGTATTCTTCACCTGTATATCTCCCAGTACATTTCCTGAGCTGCCTTCACCAAATGACGAATACCCAAAGGCGATTATCAAGAATGCAACCACATCCAAGCCGAACATGATCGGATAGAGATCTCTGTAAGCGAGAAATCGATAATTGATTGGTCGATGTTACAGTACACCTAACGTACTTGATATATCTGAACTTTGGTCTAAATAGCTGCTTAATAAAGCGAGTGATCGGATTTCCAGCGGTATCCGGATTCACTGGCCGTGCATCAGTGGTGGTGACAGATGAGGCTGGCGCGTTCTTTCCAGCTTCCAAACGTTCCTCTGAAATAAAAATTACTAACCTTCAGAATTCTAAGCAGGAAAATCTATCCAACCGCTACTGCTAGCATCCGATGCAGTTCTCTCAGTTTTGTCGGATCTGAGCTGCTCGGGTGATCTTTGGGCGTTTCCATTTGATGATTTTCCACCAGCTTGACTTCGTTGGGTTGCATCCTAAAGCAATTCTATTTTGGCTATCGATTTCTTTCCAGGAAAAAAATCCATACTTCGAGATAAACCTCTTCCTCGTTCACAGCTGGATCCTGGAACGTTACGGTCAAATTCGCATCCTGAAATAAGCCAACTTTCAATGTTTTTGGGATCAACAGACTACGAGAGAAATAAAAAAAAAATCATTGTCTACCTTCCATAGTCCCAACTTTCTCAGCATGTATCTATGGAAGAAGAGAGCGAAGAGCAATGGTACATCGTAAGCAGCAAAATTATTCTGCCTTTGGACGCCAAGGACCTGAAAGCATAGGTGCTCAAAAGGCAGGTACGATAACGTGGAAGGGATGTCTTTGCCATCGTAAGGGGTGGGGGGGGGGGGCGTCTGTCTTAGGCACGAACAAGTCGTCGCCTTCCGCACCACAATATCAAATCAATGTGCAGGGCCTAGCCCTGCTAGCGTCGTTCCAGAGCCGTGCCACCGTGCCGGAACTTACGCGGAGAGCCACGTATGGTCGACCGGTGTTCTGGAACGGCGCTAGCACGGCGCTGGTACGAGCGACTTTGGAATCAGTTTCACAATTGTTCGAGGACTATCTTAGCATAAAATCATTACCTTTTCTGGTGTCAGTGGATCAGCGGCTTGTTTTGATTGAGTAGATATACTGTTGAAATCAAAGATAGTAAACTGACAGATGAATTTTGTCACAATCTGGAAAAATTACATTCAAGGAAAAAAACCGCGTCGACAAATAATCACCCTGTAAAAACTTACAACAAACTCAGTGTACGCTATCATTGCTACCCAAAAGAACTTGCTCGGCCTCGGATTTGAGAGCGTTCCCCAGAAGAAGACCATTAATGGCAATGGAAGGGTTATAATTCCTGGACATTATAAATATATGGCAATGCGTTGAAACAATTATAGTGGTATTCGATAAAAAATAAATCAAAATAAATCAATAAATAAAAATGGGGTACGAAGAAAAAATCCGAAAATTAAAGCCACGAACCTGCACCACTAGCATGTGCAAGAACTGCCAGCAGGTAACAAAGAAGATCAGTGTTGGCTGCGATGAAACTGCCAACGGCGTTCACGAATTTAGCCAGTACAGATCGTTGTTGCCAGTCTGTCAAAGCCGCAGATTCCATCCTAAAAAGGACTTTTGAAAAACGAATTGTGAAAACCATCATGACAACCTTTGAATATCGCCCTCGCTTTGGACCAATAGCAGATTCGTCATGTCCAATCCTTTCCTCACGTCGGTCAATTTTCTCGATGTGTCGGATAACGACTGAAAAATTGTCTTTTCAACTGGAAAAAAGGATTCATCAAAAAGAAAAACTACTAATAAAATGATTTGTCTAAATCTTACCTCACTATGGCCCTCCTTCAACTTTTCCTTCTCCTTCTTCAGCACATATGCCACATATCTATGCTCTCTGGATAATCGGTTCAAATAGGCGCTGAGCATTTCAAGTCCATTTACTGCCATTTTTAACATGAATTTGAAGAATGCAGCCACTTTAGATTCTGAATTTTATGTTGGTATAAAGTAAAATTTTGCAAAATCTCAGATACAACTCTAAACAACTTACCTTGTTGCTGCTGAGGTGGCGCTGCGATATCCGTTGAGGGTTCAACGGCAGTAGATGGAGGAGTTCCCTGAATGAAGATCCATTGAAACATCAACATAAAACATCGAAATAAACTAAAATTATCAGCAGATAGTAAATTTCTCAAAAAGCGACTTCCTTTTTTATCTCTGAATTGAGTTTTTCAATACCACTAAAAATTAGATACACATTATTCTTTCTAGGGTCGGTGAATAACACAAAAAAAAGAAGACGAAAGATAAAAAAGCTAGAAATACATGAAAAGCTAAATACAAAGAGAAAATACTTACAGCAGGTGTTTCATATTCCTTATTCATCGCTTCAATCATTCGATCCTCATTTGTTTTCATCTTTTCGGCTTCTCTTACCTGTTCCAAGGTCTTAGCCAAATCCAAATCATGGCCAGTAGCAGCATAAACCAACTAGAAAGTAGGTTAAAATGAAAAGAAAACGGTTAGAAAATTAAAAGGCATTAACACACTCTTCTACATCTATTCATAGCACTCATACTTGGTTCCAGTAATGCATAATATAAAACGGAATGATAATAAAATAATAAAAAATATAAATATAAATAAAAAATAAATTAACTGATTTATCAAATTTCACGGATTATGAGTGAGTAAAAAGAAATGAGTACCCACCTGTCCTGGATCCAGCTTTTCGAACTTTGTAGCTCCTGGGGTTGGTTCAGGTACAAAGCTTTCCACAGGCTTGACTAACTCATCCGTAGATGGATCATAGTCAAACATATAGTAATCTCCAGCACGTTTTGCTGAAATTGAAAAATCAATCATCGATTATTATGGCCCTTGCCCGCAAACATAATCATTACGTGCTGTTAAGCCTGAAAGTTAGCTCAGGTACAACTCAGAAAAGACAGAAAGGAGTTAGAAGAAAACAAAACTGGTAAGATTTGCCGGAACGAATCCAAGCATAGATGGCGAACATACATCCCTGGACTGCAAGCGAACAGCTTGAGGGCGCAAAATTAGGAGACTATTGGCAACTTTTGGCAAGATTCCATATTCTATGGATCTCTTGAAAGTAAAGCACAGTCTTAGCCCATATAATGTGAGTGCCGCCGATTTTTGCAATATATGGTTCAAATTGAACCATATATTGAAAAACCAGATCAAGTGGGGCTCACATCATATGCTTGAAACAAAACAGCAGTGCAAAGCCCATAAACTGTTATAGGACACCGAACCCGGGGGTATGCGCATAGTCTCTTCCATATCCGATGGAGCCTCGTAGTAGAATCGGAAAAAATCCTCCTCATCCATTTCGTCTTCATCTTCGTAGTATCGATGAGCTGTTACGAGAATTTAGTTTATTTCTAGCATACAAAAGCTGTTTTTCACTTTCCCACCACCACAACGCGTACTACAACACGTATTATTTGACTACACTAAGTTTCGAGACGTTATAAATTTATGCGATAGCTGGTCCTAGAGGGAATCCTCGTTACAAATTTGCGTTAAGGTCAGACATATCCACATGGGATGATGTTGAGACCCCAACCGCAACACTGCCCAGAGCGCACGCAAATATAATTTATAGCCGAGAAATCAATCCCTAAACTCAAGCCTAAACCGTAATCCTTCCCAGCGAAACCAATCAGCGCACGTACTCAAGGACGCTGATTGGTCCACTTGAGAAAACTAATCGACTAAATCTGGAGATGAATTTCTCAGCCAAAAATGAACCATATGAGCTTCCGCTTAAGCAAAGACATACTGCTGAGAAAGTAGTTCTTGGGTAGACTAGATGAATCATAACCTAAGCTGCACTTAGTGGTGGGGACCAGTTCTCGCACAAGAGTTAGCCTGACTGTATATGTGACTCACGACAAATTTAGCACAATCTAAGCAGTAGAATCAAGTACCACAAAAGAAAAGGAATTGTTTTAGAAAGCTCAAAGGACTTGAAAAATTATAGCACTCGCAAAGTCAAGTTCAAAGACAGTGAAAAAGTTAAATTCAAAGATAGTAAAATTAGGAATGGAAAGGAAAAATATTACAAAGGCCCAGAATGACCGGGAAAGAAAGAATAGTCAAAGGACTGAAAATGAATAAAAAATGAAGCTTCAAATGATAAAAAATATCCGATACCAACCTTGCGCATAAGTTTGTGGGTCGAGAATGCTTTCGCCTTTTTCCATTTGCTTATTGTATCTAGAATTGAGGAATTTAACGGTAAATAATGTGTACAATGATTTCCACCTACCTCTCACGAATCGCTGCTGTTCTTTTGCGAATTTCGTCGAATTTCGCCGATTGTTGTTCATTTTGTTCCTTCATTTCCTTCTCAATCAACTGATTTTTCAACACAGCTCCTCTAAATTGCAGAAAAGAAAACTAAAAATTTTTAGAAACAAAAAGAAGTTTGAGCTGTCGTGACAAGACTTTGACCTGACAGACAAAAGGACTAGAACTAATCAAACAACGAAAGCATAGCAGAATAGACTGCGAGTAACTAAATTCCTTACAGAGATAGAAAACCCTTAGACCCTTTCACTCATTTAACTTACATAGTCTCTGATGAGTTACCGTATCTTTAACAACCGACATCCATGTGTACGATAATCAGTTCTAGCTAGGACCTCACCTGTTCGCCAAGATAATTTCAGAACGGTATTCGACCATACAGTGTTGGAAGAACCATGAATGGAAGACGCGTATTTGGAATACCAAGAACGCTAGGGCTATGACATCAAAGCCGATTTGTGCTTCTTGAGGTATCACCGAGCACGTCCGATCCAAATCAGTTTCTAAAACGAAATTTTGGTAACGGGCATGAGTCCAAGTCAACGCTTATGTCAGTCAGCCCTACGATAACTTCCATCCGAAAATATGTAGTCTCTTTTTCATGGATTCTTGTTCCTTTTCAAATTTTTCAAAAGTTTCCATAATCAAACAGAGTCTGATAACCAAAACGATGAAGAAAAAAGATGGGTAATACAGTTTAAGAACCCTTTTACATGCCATCTACATGGGCATTTTTTGAAAAAAAGTGCCAGATTTATTCTTGGCAATATTGTTTTCAGAGGACATCTTGGTTACCGTGATATCTGCTCCTGCTCTTCTCAGCAATTATCATCAAGTAGCAGAGGTCGGTGAGACTTCTCGGTAGAGAAGAGGGGAGAGGGAGAAACGCAAATTTGTATCCGAGTAAAGGGGACTGTTCCAGGCCCTCCGAAAATTTTTTTTGTGTTTCTAACATTTTTCGCTTACAGTCTTGGATTTTCGAAGTCGAGATGGGTTGAGGAGGAAAAATCCACCTTTAGAACAATTTCCAAGAGTTAATTTTATTGTACTGCTCAAGTATTTCAGATCTACATAGGTCAAAGTCAAGTTTTTACGAATTTATAAGTCATGTACACAGCCTCCTTCCCCCTGTTTGGGCCAGTGAAGTAGCTTTATAAGCTTTTACTCATTGACTTACCATATGGAAATAGTGGTCCTGCTCCAGCCTCCTTTCTTTTTTGCATAACGGTGTTTACGCAAACGATACTGTAATCATCATGATATGACAGTACCCTCTTCATCTCTGCGTCTTGTCTCAACTATACTATTTTTATTCACCTGAACAGTTGCCTAATCGTACATCTCATCGACTTGTGTATTCCTCCACCATCAAAGAACCACTCCAAGAACACACAACCAACGAGCTATAAACAAAAAAGTTGTTTTTGTTATGATAATAGAAGTAAAGCGTTTTTTACCTGTAACGCAACTTTGCAAAACATGCAAAATACCGTATATGACAACAAAGTTTTCCATTTCGCTAATGTGCTCTTGAAACTATTTGTATGAGCATTCATCACATATAGATTGTTGCCCTTCCACAGGATCCAGAATGTCAGCATGATGTAACCTGAAATCCGCGTATTTGGCAAAAATACATGGGAGCTATTACTCAACAAACTTACCCAAAGCAAACAGCGATGTGCCACCTATACCCGCTACTAGAGTCATAATTAGCGTCACCCAATGTCCATAGTGAAAAACGCCTATTTTAATGAAATCGACGAAGCTTCTAGAAAAATCAGATTGCTGCTGCAGATAAAATGCTGATGAAAAGCAATCAAACCTTTGGGTAGCAATAAAATCATAGCGAGGATTGTTTGGCTTGAGCGAATAATCTTCATTGACAAAGATGCTATCATTGTCATTGCCTTCGGTTCGGAAAACGGTCATCTGAAAATTATATACGCATTTTCCCAGGGGCTCTATGATTATAAGCTGATTCTATCTTGCGGTTTTTTTTTTACTGTACAGAAATCGTCACCCGTTTCTGGATCGCTATGTCGCGGGGAAGCTTGAGGCCAGATTTCTGCCACAAATCATGCATCTCAGAGCATTTAGCCTGTACCATAGTTACCCGCATAGCCGGAATTCATCAACAACATAACATTTTCTACCCAACAGAATTCAAAAAACATTTTCTAAGTTTATTAACCTTACAATATACATACGACTTCATCCTTTCCAGGCATTCCAAGATAAATCTTACATTGTAGTGTTTACTTCAATCAGGGGGAGGGATATGTGCCTATTATATTTCTGAGGTATCGATTATTTCGTTTCGCAGCGCAGTTAGCCTCGCAAAAATTCTTTGAGTGTGTGGCTGCTCCATGCAACTTTATTCTGAGTTTCAAGTCATAACCTTATGAAAAACCTAGGAAACCAAAAGTCTGATATATCAGAAAAGAATCGCCCTAGAATTCTCTTTTTTTTTGAGGGGACTACCGCGATCTCTGCACTTCCATTCCATTACCAAAAAAGCTACTTCGAAACCCTTACCGTATCCAGTGGTGGGGGGGGGGGGAGGGGGATCACCCGACACAAGGCGATGAATTGCCTTTGGGATTACTAGAGATCGAGTGCACATATAGCTCATTCATAAGATCGTGATAGCGCGGCGGCGCGCGTCGTATACGCATTTGCGGCAACCGCACTTCTTGAATTCTACCTCTGCTCAAATGGCTTTTTTGCATATACCTATTACAGTATTTGAGTGCTGAGCTAAGCATTGGAATGCTTGTTTTCGTATGAGTGTTTTACGCTCGTTTGGGCGCAAGGACCGCATTTCAATCCGTCGTCAAGATTTTATGAATGCCCTATACTTTCGTAAAAACAACCCTTACTCTATCTAATTTCATTAAGGGTCTCTGACCTGAATAAGGCGTAAGACAAGCTCAAGTTCACTTTATGAAGGGCGAATTCAATTCAGCAGCGAAGATGCACTTTTTTTAGTGCTGACTACGGTAGAATTGATAAACAGGACTCAAAACTTCCGTATAAGAAGTCGAATCAGATTTCATCAGACAACACTTCCGGAGCAGAGCGCGTGAAGATAGTTTTTAACAAGAAAGCAAAAATACAGATATGGGTTTCTTAGCTCATATAAATAACTGAAAAACGCAAAAGTGCCGACGACTACAAGATTTGGACGGTTCTTGATATTGCGACTAACCTTACAAAAAGAATGGGTATAGCGGAGTTTAAGAAACTGGTTACATGAGTTATAACTATATGTGACTAGTTCTTATTTGTAGATAATTGAAATGATTTTTTTAAAATTTAATTAGACGTTCTTGAAAAAAAAACCTGAGATTCTCTGCCACTTTTCCCCTTCCCTTTCCTTAAACTTTCAGGGTAGCAGGCTCAAAGCATGAGAAATTCTGCACAAACTCTTTCACAGATTATTCGGAAAATTTTCTGCTGACCTTTCCTATCGCCTCCTCAACGGAAAAATATTTCTGACGGACGATCTTTTTTCATGAAGTAATAGAAAGCTTATTCACAAACCTGGCACGATGCTAACAACAATAAGAAAAAGTCGGCGATGAGATTCTCAGCAGGCCAATCCACAGCATAGTTAGCCAAACCCATCCAGATGTTAAAGTTGACATTTTTTGTCGAACTACTTGGTTCACCAAAGAAGTGATCCCATGGATAGGCTGGAATGAAAACCCGATATGGCATTGCTAACCTCTTCAACTTGTTGTAAAAAACACAAAAAGTTTAAAGATTTCGCACAGATAATTGCAAAAATGCGCGTGGAGGAAACATTAGAAAAAACAGCTCATTTTTCAAATTTAGCTTTTGCACGCAATTACAAAACATGAAAAACAAAAATTAATTACATGAAACTTTGAAAACATGAACGATACACGCATGAAAAGGATTTTTTTTTCAAAATACACACAGAAGTCAACCCAACTTACCCAGGCAACTATCCTCTGGTAATCCAACATATACGACATATTGTAGCGGAAACAGTATGGCAAGGTATATTAAGAAGATGTACCAGAGTTTGCGACAAACCGATCTGAAACACTGACGATCGTAACCATACCATATGACCAAAAAAATTATTACTTACCTCTTGTTCAGCGCAAAAACTGCTAACCATACGCACATAACAGCACCAAGCATATCCATTCGTACCCATGCGTTTATACCCATCATTATCATACAAATCTTAAGTGAGTAAAATCAGATTTAAACAAAATTTTATCGCATAAATCAGTACATTCAAAGGTGACTGGCTTTATCTTGCGGACATAGTTGACACAAAATGTTAACCCGCTCCTCTGAGAACTTGGATTTTTTCTACTCAAAAATTATGTAGATTCAGATTAAGTTGCAAAATGAGGTCTTTTTAAGTCGGCCAAAAGCTCCCGACAATGAGAAGCTTGGTTAAAGGCTGTCAAAACTGCTGGCCAAATTCCAGTCCCCTGTTTTGATCTCCGTTTTAGCTTATATAGCTGCAAGAAGAAATTTTCGCCCTTCTCGCATAGCGTAGTCCATAAATCGTCAAATTTTTAAATATTATTTGAAATACTCGAGTTTTCTCAAATGATGCACACCTTGTTTATTACATAAGTTCGCATTTGTTAAACCCAGTTTTTAGCGGACTTAACATGAGAGTTTTAACTCAAAATTTTGTTATCTCCCCTTTTCTTCGAATTCTTCCTCGCTCTGCTCATGGACAAATCAAGAATATTGGCCTAGTTATAGAAAAGCTCAGCGCCACATATCTTCTTTCTCAAATCTATCACTCAGAATACATAAATCTTTGCACTCTTAATAATCAACGACAGATTCCTAATCATGCTGTCTCTGGTGTCCTTACAACTCTTCAAGTTCCTCATGTCGTCTCTTGGATGACAAGAATCCGAGAAATTTGCATAGCTTCCCATCCCCTTGAGACAAGCAAAAAAGAATAAGATTCAAGAAATCACGTCAGAAGTGCATTTTCCATTCATTCCTAAGCTGTTCCTTCAGGACATGAAAGGCTGTCACAACGCAATCTTCTGTGAGACACAAACATAAGAGGATGACAGAATCATCAAACAATGACAAGTATTATTATTATAATTCAAAGAATGAAAAGAAGAAGAATTATGTAGGAAGAAGCTCACCTCAAAGCCGAATTTGTAAAATCCAAAGTCAACAATGAACTTCAAGCAATCAGTCATGCTGCGATCGAAATCGTCAAATTGGAATGATGGGAACACACGATCCTGGGAGAAAAAAGGTCAGCAACTATGAAGAAAACGGAAAGAAATGTAAAGAAAAATAGACAAGAGAAAAGAGGTGATGATAAAAGCGACGGAGATAACTCACTGAGCTTGATTCTGGAATTCCTCGTACCCGTCGATGATGTCGTTGCCGATAAACTACGACAGATTGCAGCGCTAATGCTATTATGGCTACAACCATACCCTAAAATCGCCATGTCTACCTTATATGAGCAAAAAAATGAATAATATAACGTACACCAAGTAGCTGCCATGTATTGGTTTCCTTTCTGATTCCAATCCATTCAGGGAATGTTTTAGTGGCATTACACACTTCACCGTTATTTACAAAACTTAAATCTGGGAAGTGGCTCAGCTGGAAATGAAATTTTACATTTTGATTAAAAAAAACTGTAAAAAATCAAAAAATCATCAAAAATTACCTGATAAATCATTTTTACTACAGCGACTACACATAAATAGGAACACATTACTAAGCTGAGAATACATGAAACAGCAGATGGCAGCAACAGCGCCAAACTGACCAAAACTACCAGTGGAACGTATAGAGCACATATCTGTAATAGAGAACATATGAAAATTGAAGGAATATAGGAAAAATGAATAACTAGTATGACCAGGGATTGATATTAAGGCCTTTGTTTCCCCCTAATTTTCTTATTTCCAGCAAACAAGGAAGTCCTGGTCGCGAGCTTTGAATGTAATTGTATCATGGGCTCGGATTACAGAAAAGGTGCAAAAAAGTGCATCCAATGGAATTTTAATCTAGGAAAAATAAAACCCTGACTTCAACATCAGATAACAGTAAGGGAAGAAATTCAACATTTTAACCATGTCATTGTTCATCAACCCGGTTTATTTTTTTAATGCTCTCAAAAACCTCCGCTTTGTGCCACCTGTGTATGCGGTTCGCTTTTTTGCTTTGCAAAATGTATTATTTATTTGCAAAGAGGCCAGTGCTAAAGAAGTCCAAAAGTGATTAGTTAGTATTTTCTACAGCAAGACAAAATTAGTATTCAAAGAAAAAATATGAAAAGTATTTTTCAAGCAAATTACGCGCATTCGAGGCAATGGTTCATCTCCAAAAAGTTGAAAGTTATGCAGTCATGGCTTCATTATTACTGAAAATAAGAAAAATATTTGCAATGGAGAAGAAACTATTTTGGACGGCAGAGGTGATCTGCTTCAAATTACGCTCGTGAGAAATACTATGATACAAAAAACCCTTATAAACCCATGGAACATGGGTTTCTCTTGAATTTTCACAAAATACCTCAAATGGTTCTGACCAGCCCTAATCAATCATCTAAGCTTTTGTAAGCGGTTTTTTTTCGATCCATTACCTTCCACAAACATTTGGCTAAATTCCAACGAAACATTTGTTCTTGACCGCTCAATGTTATTCATCACGGGTACGATGTGTAACATCAATTCAAAACATTTGTCTTTTAGGCGGAAATGTTGGGAAACTGGACCGAAGGCCAAAAAAACGTCTGCTTCATTTTCAACAAGGGCATGAAGGGGCAGCTCTGTCGAGCATAAATGGGAAAAGGAAAACAAGAACAGCAGGAGAACAGGAAAAGATTTTGCAAAATTAGAAAATACATATCGACAGAAACCAAAGTGTGAAAAATTGAAAATCAAGTTAAAAACTCACATGTTTGGCTGCGAATACGGCAACAACAATGAATACAATTTTTGCGATATGTACTTCCGTAAATCGCCATATTAGATCGATCAGATTATTTATCCATCGAACGAGTTTTGCAGATATAGTTGCTTCTAAACAAAAACACTTCAGTTGCACAGACATCTTCAGAAAGACAATACAAAGAACTAAAAAACTTGAAATTCTATATCCAACACCAAAAAAACTTAAAAGAAACTTTTGCATCCTTGCACGTAAAGCTGAGACTTATTCTTGCATTCTGAATATTCAAAGCCAGACACGCACATACACTTTCTCTCTCCCTTAAAAACTCTGGAAGGAAGTATTCATTGCAGAAGTAAAAGAAAGTACTAGTCTGAAGAATTTCAGGTAACAAAAATTTCATCATTATTTACAAGTAGAGCTATAAGTTATGGCAGCCGAAACCTTCCTTGGATAATAATCAAAACTTCAAACTTTCCGAAAACCTTCGACAAATCTCAGAAATATCCACTTCCAACTTTTTCTGCCTTATATTTGCAACAGATCACAATCAGTTTTTTTAGAGCAAGCTATTTCCACATGATTGAGCACCTGTCGATCGGATGTATCACCACTCAATCTTGCCGCACCTTTCATTAAACTGACGTTTCTAGATAACTTCCCGGGATATAAAGCAATTTGGGAAATTAAAGTTTCCTTCCAGTTAATTAGTCTCACTGCGTGAATATGACATTAGCTTGTCTCAAGAGATCTTTTCTCCTTCAAGTTTAGATATAAAATTTAGTTTTCTGAAGCTTTCCTACGTTTCTTTTTCTCTCTCAACTATTACATAATCGCAAACTGACAAACAATGTTAGCTTTCTAGAAACTTCTCTTTCTCCCATATTCCAGAGTTTGAAGTAGCAATAAATCCTAATCTACATTAGCCCTATGTCGATTGTAGTGCAAATAGTGCAAATGCACAAAGTGACTGTTGACATAAGGAGTACTGTAGATATAGTCGATCAAAAGAAATTAGAACAAATCAACAAGAAAACAAAGGTAATTTTCTCTCAGGTTTCTCTTAGAATTTTCTTCCTTTATCTCCGATATCAACAAAAATCCTTTGGGGTACATACTGTAAAGTTCTTTTATAAACGAAAGTGCAGACCAAAAAATTTCCTACTGTAAGCACATTTTTGTTATGAAAAAGGCTTGGTATTGATTTTCACACTTCTGAACATAATTATATATTCAGAAAACTGGGTACTTCTTCAAATATTTCCATTTACATACATTTGAAGGGTTGCATTTCATAAGGAGGAAGAAAACCAAATAAAATCAAAACTAGTGAAATTAAAGACCTTGCTAATGACTAAGTACGACGCTCTCTCACTCTACCCCTAAGCAACCAAGGCTTACCCCAAGGTTTCTTTCTTGGTCCATAACTCTCAAATGGTCTTGCAGTAATTATAGGTGTGGTCATATCATCGCCATAGTCGATGAATGGAAAATCATCGATGCCGGAATCAGTTGAGCTGACCGCCGACGAGCTCATCACGTCTCTGGTCAGCGGTCCTTTCTTAGCATTCAACACTTTCTGCGCTTTAGCTGCGCTCCGTTGCCGTGCGTTCGCTACGAACTGGTTGAAGTAGAAGTCGATGATGTGCACAACTTCAGCATACATGTTGATTAGCGATTAAAGGACGTAAAGGATTACGGTAACTTGACGACGGTTAACAGAATGTACTAGTCAGAATAGGAGACTAGGCACGGACTTCAATCATGGCTTCTTTTACAACGGCCGGCGCGGCTTTCACCTCTATCATTCGCACCGCCCCAGGCTTAACGGAGCGAAACATTCGGCCACCTCGGACAACTGGCAAAAAATTCCGTGGTGGATGAGGGAGAGGAAGAGGATCAGCCAAAATCAGGTTATTCGACTATAAACAATCTGCAGATTGCAGATGTCACATCAAATTTCCGTCAAGATGAGAACATGCATAAAACCAAGCATGGGAATATAATAGGCTAGCGTTAAATCATGAAAAAGTGGACAAGAATGAGATGAAATATTTTCAAGCAAAAAATGAGCAGTCCAGAAACTGAAAAGAAAATCCCATACATATAGCCTTTACCGAAATTGATACAGCTACAAGTGGCTTCATTTACAGCTGTCTACGATTTTTTTTTCTTCGCGATGATTTCCGATTCTTCGTTAATTTTGCTAATTTTTTAGATGTCTATCTCAAGAAAATCCAGGAACCATAAGCTAAATCAAATTTTCGAGCCAACAATTTTTTTCCGTCACTCTGTCTGAGTCTGAAATGTAATTCTCCAAGAATTTCTTCTATGCCTCTAAGAAATTGTCCCAAATCGAAAATTCGCAATTTATCGGTCTGAATTCAGTTGATACAATTTCCAATTCAGAAAGTGAAAGCAAAGCCAAACGGAAACACAGGGAACTATCACGTCCTGCTTTGATTGGGAAAAAACTTTTAGACCATCTTATTTTCATGTCCTGTAGTCTAACAATTAACTCCCAGTTCAGTTTTCTCCATATTCTCAATAGAGTCAAGCGAGCAAGAAGAAAATCAAAAAAAAATTTAAAGAAGCTATCAGACTGAGAGTTCCCGCGAAACATGAGATGAAGTAAAAGTTGTTGAACTTTACAAAAATACTGCACAAGTGGGGAAGAAAACCGAGTAGAAAAAATAAGATGCGGATAAACTAGCATTGCAAGCAGAAAAAAAACGCTAGATTCAAATCAAGTTAAGAGTTCATTTTGTTACCGAAAACGAACAGATATTTGTTGATTTTCTTCCCGCATTACTTGATCCTAAGCTGAAAACTTTAGGATGAGAAACGGAATACTAGATTGGAAGGAAGAAGCGTTCTCTTCAAGCAAAACATACAAAAACTAATGTTATCTTTGTTGCTATGTTACTGAAAGAAAAGAATTCAAACAAAGTGGCAAAAGCGCTGATCGGACGACCAACTTTATGTCGCACATTAGCAATTCAGCATACAATCTTTCCATATATAAAATCAGAAGAGAGCTAGATTACAACGATAGAAGAGAAGAATCAGCAAAAAGGCATTAGAGATGTACATCGATATGTTTATAATTTTCTTATTGGATGGAAGGTTAATCGGATTTCCGATCCTTGAGTTCAAAAAATACTTCAAAAAATACCCGAGCTGATCTTAAATAATGCAAACAGAGGGTACTGATTCAATTGGAAAATTTTTGCCAACCATGTTGAGACAAAAGAATGTTACGAAAAGAATAAGTGTTTTGTAAAATAGGAAAGAAGAACAGTGTAAGATTTTTCACTGAAAAACTGGATATTGCTGATTCTTGCAAGAAAGTGCATCTAGAGAAAGATTGCACTCGGAAATTGCTGAGAAACCACATTCCACAAGAAAAACTTGACCAATGAATAAGATAATTTCGTCGCTTTCTGTCAGAGAAAGCCGGAAACGTGAGACACAATAGCTGGTGAAAATAGAGATAACAAACTCAGCTGTTTGCAATAAAAGACCTTGAAAGGCAGTACGGCGAAAGAAAAAACTTCAACACTTTTTGATAGAATTTTGCATTTCAAAGTAGCTAGAACTTCATTATTGGGAAAAGTTAGCGGAAAAGTGACAACTGACAGTAGCTATAGTCTTCGGTAAGCAACGTCATACAGTGAGAAATCAATATTACTTGCGTTATGGACGAGTTTTCTGCGATGGCGGAACAAGTCTACTTTGCAGAGAAAAAAAAACCTAATGAAGACACTAAAGATCTAGGAAAGGGCGAGTTGGCGCTAATGGAAAGTGAATACTGTAGAAACCACCCAGTATTACTAATCTGAGAGTTTACACACAGAAGACAAAATACCAGTCAGCTGAGTAAAAGTCATCAGATGATGTCAGCTGACGAATATGCTGGAACTGTACGAAATCGCTGAAAGACCATCGTCTCAACGCCTACGTTTGATGTCGGTAGTGAAAGGCGGCTACGAATGAATGGTTGCTGAACGGAACATTGGATACGTAGCCACATTGAATCGATGCGAATCGATTGATGATGGATATCGATCAAGAATATCGAATATCGGGACGAGTTTTCTCGGTGCTTTAGCGCCTAATCAAACGAAAACAGAAGCAATTAATTGGGCAAAAGCGATGATTAGACAAATGATTAATAGAATTTCGAAATCTGTCAATGCACTTCACTGTCAAACAGCAGCTCGGCACACAACTTGTACAAAAGAAACCTGTCCTTCGACAAAGTCAAAATAGTGAATGTCATGTTCCAGCGACTTCGCGAACCCATAATCGCGCAGTAAAAAACTTTGCTTCCACGAAAATCCAAAAAGTAATCAGATTTCCTTCAAAAACATCGACTTTCTGGTACTAGAACTTCCCAAAATATCGATTAATCGACCTGACTATCAAATCAAATACAGTAGAAAATCCCTTGTCCAAACATCATTTGCTTTTCCAAAAACCTTCAGATTATCGATCGAAATCGGTAGTTTACTAAATGATGTCCTCTCCTGAGCGCATTCCAATCAAAACATTGGCGGCAACGATATCCACCGACAGAAGATTAGAGAACGAAGAAAAACAAGGCTAAATGGCTATGGCTGAACAACGTTCCTCCAAAAAACTTATGTTCATTGCAAAGCAGGTCAAGGTAGACGAGCGATTCCTACAAAAAAGCAATCGAACATTTCTTGCAAAGTCGGATGGCCAAAAAAAAGAAGAAATAGACATAAATAGGGCGCTAAATGCGTCAAGAATCAATCCTGGTACTTCTAGAAGTTACTTAAAGTTCAAGAGGAGCGAACCGATTTCCGATTGAAAACTGATACTCATAGTAATTCTATCACATCACACGGTTGTAAAAGACAAAAATGTGAGCGCCAGATCGTCTAACAATGATGAAAAACAATGAAGATAGTACTATAGACCGTACACTATAATCATTGATCAGCTGGTCAGCTGACTTGATTATACAAACTATGGACTAATTAACTATCATGAAATCCTCGGCTCTGTGGAAACAGTCCTTGGTACTTTCCAGAGAACGAACTATGCAAAATTTACCCAAGCACTAATCCGACTTCGCTTTGTTCAAACATTTGGAGCACCATAATTATTCAATCAAGTCAATGCATGAGCCCTATTTTGCATTTTTTTTATTTTTTTATTTAGCCCTACCAAATTTTCTAAAACTTCGTATCTTCTTCAATCTCAAACTATTAGTTTGGAAAGAAAAGAATGTCGGTTTTCATAGCAAAACAATAAGAATTCAAAAAAATATTTAGGGGTACCATTCGATAGAGCAAAGAAACTCTACAAAATGACCTATGAACATTAAGTCATAACTTACGCAAAGTTCAGAGCAACTCATGGTGACAGAAATCGGATTTTTGCCAGGAAAAAAAACTTAAAAACTTCCCACCTGATTCTAAATGTAACAGACACATGCACTTATCTACAAATACACTTGCTACATTTTTTCATGGTTAGAAAACAAGAAAGAATTGAGAAACGGAAAATGGCAAGCTCCGCCCCAATGTTCTTGGGCTCCTCCCTTGTATGCTACAAGCCTTCACTGCGTACTTACTGTACAAAATTGTGTACTACAAGCCTTTACTTTGACCATGAAGTTTTAGCTTTGGATATGCCCTAGACCTTGAAAGATATAAATTTTAGTTGGAAAAAACCTAAAGAAAAAGCGATATCCTTTTTTCCAACCTAATATCTAACTGAACTGATATATGATAAAGGTAAGAAGTTCTGCACTTCTTAGGAAAGCTTATGTAAAAATTTGGTTGGCATATGGCAACCACAGAAGCTGAAGAAACACAAAAAGACGGGTTCAATAAATTTCGGCCGTTAATTGCTGAAACCTTTTCAATGTCTAAATTTATCTTCCTTGTATTATGAACAATCTTTCATGAGAAAGTTCCTCGTAGTGTCTCTATGGCTATGACTAACTAAATTTTCACTTCTTCACAGCCATTTGCAAATTACTTTTCTAGAGTGTATCACAACATTTGCAATACCATATACACAGCAAAGGACATACTTATAAATCAGTTTTTTGTTTGAGCATTCTTTTGGAACGAAATTTTTACATTCCAGACAGATGACAAGTACTGAGTATTCCAGAAGTGTGTATTCAATGTTTGCTATACCTCCCGCGCTAGAGGGCTGGCTCCAACTGCGGTTTACAGTCTAAAACGATTTACCGAGTAGTCATCGTTGATGTAAGATTACGAAACAATGTATGTGGCTTTCAAACCATAAAATCTCGAAAAATAAATATAAAGACTCTGTTACTAGCTTAATCACGTTTTCAAAGTTTTATACACAATTATCGTGCGCAACAACCCTCCAGTTCTTCCTAGAACGGCTAGGTTACAGTGCGTTTCGAGTGCTAGAATTCCCCATGTAATGCTATAATCCCATAGTGGTAAAAAGCGGTCGACGGTACACTTCATACTATAAATTTCTTCAAATAATTTCTGTAATTGGTTGCTCTCTGGAAACAATTAGGAATCTCCATACTTACCTCATAAAAAAGAAGAAATCTGACGGTTGGAACTGACCACAAACACAACAAATTTTTGCATTTTTAGTAATAAACCTACGGTAAAAAAGCATGAAGAGATATTTCTGCATTTTAGCAACGCTTCAACGGTATAAAAGGCATATAAAGAGAGTATATGAAAGTATAAAATGAGGGTGCGTAGCCATGAAGAGAAAATTGACGCACAGTATGGATACAATTGAAAAAATTGCAAATGCTGTAGAGATTTCAAAAGAGAGAACCGTAATAGCATGTAGAGCCTCTCCCGACTTAGAAAATGAACAGCTCACTGTAAGAACTGCTAGCACACTCATACAACTCTGCTTACACTCGATGACGCACAAAGAGAGACTGGTTCATGTAAGAAAAATCCTTCCTTCTCTTCACAAAGCAACACAATCAGCGAAAATTTGAAAGCTTTGAAACTAACGCGAGGTTCCTGGTTCTTGCTCATATGGGCCTCGCCGGACCAAAGCTAGCCATGGTTCATGGAAAAACTTCAGTTGCAGCATAGTGACCACGAATAATGAAATCGGTGTGAAAAGTCGAACGAAGAGTGTACTAAAACATTATTATAATAATATTTTTGAAAATCACCAAAATTAACGAAATAGCACAGTATTTCTGTATGACTAGATTTAGAGCAGCCATGTAAGAAAAGTCAAGGACATGGTCGCTCATAATTTTGAGATCCTCATAAATACCTCTCTTACCCCGATTCGCCAGCGTTACTGTAATTGATCAGACCAATGTCGTCATTCCACTTCTTGTCCAAGCCCGTCCACTTCGTCCAGACGTCAGGGAACTAAATTATATACAGCTTAAACCACTCAAAACTCAAAATAACTAGCACAAAAAGAAAAGATCAGACAAAATCCAAGACGTAAAACCAAGCAAGGTAAACATTAACCTTACCCTAAGCGGTACCAAAGATAACACTACTCAGTAGAACAACAAAGGTAAACAGCTGCTCAAACCAGCTGATAATGAATGGATCAATAAAATTAATAAATGAAACTCACATCTGGAAACTGATAGACGTAAAGCGAGATAATCACCACCGATGTGTAAATTATCAAGCTCAACCAGAATGGATATGCGATTCGGCAGAAAAATCCAAAACTAGTCTGAAAAGGTCATGTTGCGTCCACTTTAGACTCAGAAACGAGATAAATCCATCTGATGCGATAGAAAACTTCAGAAAATTTTCGCACATTTCTGAGAATTTCTTTTCAACCTTAAGTTTATGAAAAGATTTTCGTCTGCGCCTTAGAGAATATTCCTAAAAATGGTGAGCCAAGGATAAGACCATAAGCAATGGATAAGTCTTTAGAGTGTGAGAATGCACAGAGCGGTTAGCTAAACAAACAGAGACCAGTACGAGAATCTGAAGTCTTTGACACTCACTCAAGCAACGAAGCTTGAAAATTTCAAAGATTTCAATCAAGGTGATGGGATGCTTTCATACCCAGGTCTAGGAGTAAACAATAATGATCACAAAATGACAAAGATCTGGTGGAAAGAAAATGAGATTGCTGTTTTTGATGAAGGAGTTGCGCATCCCTCATCAGAAAAGGTGCTGTTTAATAGACTCGAAAATCAAAAAGAAATTAACTTGAGAATGTGCAAAATATCGAGCACAATTTTTCAAATTTGATCTCTAGTATCAAACTGTTCTTAGCATCGTAAAACTATTTCAGAATTCTCGACCAGCATTTTGCTGGCGGTTACATCAAATGATGGCATGCGGTGTGTTGACTGAAGCATCTATTACAAAAATAAGAAGAAAAATTGGAGGAGAAAAAATTTTGTAAAACAAAATCAAGCCAATCATATACGCTGTTGATAGTCTCTTCTTAGCGATTGATTTCAACAATCCTCAAAAGATCGTTTGCGAATGTCAATCGATAATGCAAAAGGTCAGATTACGTCAATAATCAATTTCAACTTGTCTACCCTTTCTTTTCGCTGTTAAGTTTATCTTGTAACGCCACACAAAAAACATCAGAAGCGTGAACCGCAAAGGGGTCCCGAAGCGCGGATGCAATATAGCACCTTTACGATTATTGGTCACACTAGCTACAAATCCTCCCAAAAAAACTCTCAGCGATACAATACAATTTTAATTTCATCAAAATACAGCTAAGATTTTTTTACAGCCATTTTTACTCAGTCTGCTTTATTACTTCCAATATTATACTCAACAAATTTTTGCTTGAATGTAAAAAAATTCATATCGGTTGACTGATTTTTACCCACAGGACACATTTCCGCCACAATTTATTACCCAAAAGCAAGAGACCTCGAAGTGCATCACACTTTTCCTTCAGATTAATGATAATTACAATTGTTCCTAAGCGCGCGGCTGACAGTCAAGTGAATGTTGGAGTTCATTTTTCAGAGGCCGATGCCTGTAAGTGCTTTTTATTGGCCGCAGAATACGCTGAGTCATCAGCGTATTCTGCGGCCAATAAAAAGCACTTACAGGCATCAGTATAACCTGTCGGACAACGACTAACTCATGCTTTAGATTCAAAGTGAATAAAAAATTCGGTGGAAATGAGGAGAAGAAAGGACAAAGGGTACGCAAGCTGTAGAAGCGCAGTAATTTCGAAAAGAAAAAAGTGCTGATATAATTAAAATCTAGTTTGCACAAAATACAAAAAAATCCAAAAGCAAGCTTCCACATCGTCACTCACCTTAAAGTATATAATAAGCAACGACCATATGCAGAAGAATCCTATCGTATAGAGAACAGGATTCGATTGACACGCTACTAGCAACAAAACTAGCGCTACAAAGAATATCGAACACTTTGTGATCTGTTTCGATAGCCAATGTACAAAATCTGCAGCCACGTCACTCTAAAAAGATTCTATAAACGAGGGAAAAACAACCGAAAATTAAGGTCAAAACTTACTCCAGCCGGGGTTCTTACTAATACACGGGGATCACCGGTGAATGTGCCGTAGTTTTGAATGCGACGAGCTCGTTCATGTTCGCTTAGATTATTGTAGAAGCTAAAATATATTAGGTGGTCTAAAAAAATTGAAAACGACATTTACAACTCAATGGTGCAAATTTCAAAAATTCTGTAAATGAAAAGAAACAATTTCTACAAAATGGAACTCACGTTTCACGGATGCTCAAGCGCAATAGCAGGAACACAGGTAGGCTGAGCAGGAGCTGCAAGTGTACATCAATGATATTTGGAAATTCGAAGATCAATAAAATCAATAAAAATCAAGAAAATTTATGAGTTGGCGCTTCCAAAGAAAGACCTCGAAAGTCATGAAAAAAGTGGCAGAAACTCGAGGACTTGTGAGAAGATTCCAGAATCGGAAAAAAACGACTGCACTGCAAATTAAAAAAAGGGCTTTCACCCGCTGATGTCCATTTTCGACTGAATAACACTAAAGCATCATTTGAAAGAAAAGAAGTTCCACGCCTGCTAACCATTTTTACCCGAGAATCTAATCATTACTGTACATAAATTGGCAATAATCACACACCCATACACACCCACGATGGCAGCCTCTATGAATGTCCTCGGCTTTCGGCTTTGGAACCGGTTTTGTTCATACTTTTTTTACGTCAGCGAACGATACGTTTAATCCTTCAAAAATGCCATTTGCACTTGGACGAGCGTTTGATAAGATTTGCGGTCTCTGTACGATTCGGGAAGATATGTTTAGAACATTCTAGACTTATTAAGAGAAAATACGGTGTTCGCTAACTCTATAAAATTGTGCTTTAGCAATTATGCATTCAAAAAAAATTTTCGGGTTTTCTAAGAAGATTTCAGAAAATTTCTCTGAGATTGCTCATGAAAATACTTCATTAGCACTTCTCCTGGAAAAAATCAAAATATTTTCTCTCTTGCTAAACCATAAATTTTGCGAGAAAAATTATTTCAGCTCCAATCCCTATTTGCTCACACCTCTCATAGTCTACAGCACGAATAAAATCTCTATTCTATTTCTTCCCCATTCCCCCCCCCCCCCCCCCATCCCCCACCTCCTCCCTCGCTTCCTTTTCTCCCTCACAAACATTCCACGCATCGACGACGACCATTAAAATGTTCGTAATCTCAAGGCCACATCTTTTTTGCAAAAACACATCTGAAACTGCCTACAACTCGGCAAAAGTTCATTGCCATGAGGGACAACAAAAACGTCAAAGTGTCAATCAGGTATTAAATTGTTCTCGTTAAGTTTAACCTTGACAACTTTTGACGAACGTTTTGTTGAAAGATGTGAAAGGCGCCGACTTCAGTATACAACGTGGAAATTAATGGTTGGGGTAGATGCAGGCAAACCTCGTAACCCGGGATTCTTATGCGGAAAATGATTCAAGAGGCTCTTATAAAACATTTCCTAAACCGCAGAGCATATAATTCAACCAAAGTCAGAAATGTCCCGAACTCTTGCCCTGTACCGTACCCTTCAAAAGCGGAACTAATCAGTTACACGGTACCAGGCCGAAATTCAAAGCTTAGTATATGGAGACGTAAGGTTTACCTGCAAGGGGCCCAGGCGGAGCTTATATGATTCACGTGACCAACAAAACGGCCTCTAAGTTCTCGCCCGTTACCGTATTCCTGAGTAGAAGCCTCTAGGTAGTACGGCATTGGACGAGAATTCAATAGCGAGTTTCTCAACAAAGTAAAAAACAAAATTGCTGCTACTTAAGCAACGGCTTACGAAGCCTCCCAACAGAATACAGGGTGTCCCAAAAAGATGTGCACACTGTTTGATAGTTAATAACTCTCTTTCATGTCTTTTGTCGAGCTTACGGTATCGTTCTGTAAAGCGAGATTCAGCTAGATTTGATCAGATTACTTTTGTAGTATGGAGCGAATCAAAAACCCCTCTTCATTATTGTAGGATTATGGTAGAACTTCGAGTTGAGTCAATGAAAGTGGTATTTTGCCTCAGAAAAAAAGCCAAACAAGTCAGAAACTCTTAAACTGGGCTAATCAAAGTCGCTGAGCTTCTTTTATAAGTTAATTCATGTTTAAGGTAACAACTATTTCTATAATATTCATTACAAATGTGATTACACCACTAGAAAAGCTCGAAAAACTGTAGAAAAGTTATGTAGTGAAATCGGCACGTCTGGAAACCTTGCTGCACAACTTTTCAGATTTTTTTAAATTTCATCAAAAGGTCTATTCCACAATGATGTTGTATGCTGAATGTTCATACTGTAATTCTACAATAATGAAGAGGGTGATTCGCTCCATGCTGTAAATCTAAGTTGAATCTCGCTCCACAAAAAGATACCTCAAATTCGGCAAAAGACATGAAAGCAAGAGTTATTAACAAACAGGCACTGTGCACATCTTTTTGGGACACTCTGTACAAGAAATCAGATATCTGATTTCAAAAACTATAGAATCTTTGTAAGTTGAAGAAAAGCGATCAACTAATGCTGTTGTCAAGAGGATAAAGCAGGGTAGCAAACAAGTGCTCGAATTACATGACTGGTTACATGACTGACACTTGAAGTTCAGAGCTACAGTTTCAGACTCGAAAAGGATAAAACGTTCAAAAAATCAGAAAAAAATAGTAAGGAAGACAGGAGACGGCTCAGCCAAACCTAAAAGGAAGACTCTCCTCACCACCACTTATCTCACCCACTTCTTTCACATTTGAAAAAAGTCAGAAAAGAGCTTTGGAGAAAAACTGGAACTGGAACTGCGGGAGAGGGATGTCGAGGGTGACCGAAAATTGAGACTGTCACCGGAATTTGAATGGGATTATGACTCAAACCATGCATATAACGGGTATATAAAGCAATGAGCAGATGGTGGAGGTATGTAACCTATGAGTGGCGGAAACAGGTGGGATATAAAGTTTACATAAACTTAATAGCTCATTCAATACTTTGCAAAGAATACAAAAAGGAAATTATTTTCTAAGCAACAGCTTCCAAAGAAACAAGCTCACTGCTCAGAGGGTCAAATGCTTTAGATTAGAATAATTTCATCTTTGACCCTTTGATACAACCCCCCTATCAAATCAATATGTCAAGCTGCACTGTTGTCAACAACTCGTCGTGTTCCTCGTTACACGACGCATGACCTGCACTTATTTCCGTTCTAACTCGCAATCAAATCCAGTTTTACACATCATAACAAGAAGATTAGCGTCAATACATTGCAAATCAAAACTAAACGATGGAAGAGCTTTTAGAATAGGAAGGATAAGAAGTGCTAGATAAGAAGAACGTGACAAGAGCTTGATAACCAAAAACCAAATAAAAGGTTATTCCCAAAGTTTCGACCGTTTTTAGAAGGTTTTAAAATAGCAACTAAAAAGCATTTGAGCATTCAATGCAGCATTTTCTTCCCTTTTTAAGCAGGGCTCGGCACGAGGTGGCTAGATGAAAATGGAAAAAACGAAGTCCCCCTTGACTTTTGGGAATTTTTACGAAGTCCCCTTTGACCCTCAACCAAATTTCCTCTAAAAACCTGAAAAATTCCCCAAAATCCCCCAAAAAACGAAACGTCGACTAGAAAAAAAGGTCGCCGTCGCCAATTTTCCGTGTCTCTTCGGTCACAAAAACGAAACCCCCTTTGCTTTTCGTCCCAAAAACGATACCCAGCTTGCTTGTAAGCCACCTCGTGCCGAGCCCTGTTTTTAAGGATTGTGTTAACAAACGAAAAGCCTTCGAATGCTTTCAAATAACTTCGTCCTTCACGCATCAGTTCTACCTGCTTATTATCGCACTTGATTTGTAAACGTTTCAACCTCAATTTTGGTAAAATCATCAAACGTTTGACTAAATAACAATAATAGCTGAAAATGACTGAAATAACGATAACATAAGCCTAGACTTTCGGCGAGTGAAGAATTGTAGTGGAGTCGTTAAAGATAATGTCTGATTACTTTCGAAGCAGGTTTTTGAAGTTTTCGGACTTCTAAACTTTCAAGGCATCTATGTACTAGTAGAGAAAAAACTTGGAAGACTGATACAAGTACTCGAATATTTGAGATTATTTATTCATAAATGGCCGCTGGAAATGAATTGATTCGAGCAAAATATATAATGTAGCAGAAGGTTTCTGCAAGAAAGTTGCCAGGGCTTTTCAAAATTAAAACGATATCTCCTGGAAACCAAAAAATTTGGGCTCTTATAAAACCGTTCAAAAAACCATGTCTCAAACTACTCAAAAAAACAGACCTAATAAAAGGAGAGGAAATAACGAGTTTAGGTGACCGATAAAACGGACAAACTTTCGGGACGATATATCATGCGAAAATTTACGACACGGTGTTTACTCCCGTGAGAAAGAGCACATCAATGATCTCCCTTTTCCATGATTTCTTAGAACTCCACCTTATGGTGTAGCGATCAAGAGCAAACATCTTCGAGTGCTAATAGAGAGACCATGTGCGAGTAAGAGATGCGCGAACGTTGAATCATTTTATAAACACAAATATCGTGCAAGGTGACGTTAGGTCCCGACATTTACGGTTAGGCCGTCTACAAAAGATAGGGCACTCGGTGGCTGGAATAGCTTCTGCAAGCTTTCAACTCGCACAAGTATCCCAGTAACCATTGTCAATGAAAATCCTAGGAGACGATTTCTATGCATAACATCATGCCAATTGAATTTCAAACCCTCAGTCCAAATTCTAGAAAATCTTTCAGTTTAGTAATTCCACCTTTAAAAAACAGAACAATGAAAAATGAGCACCGCTGCACTGCACTTTGCATAATATACCACGCATATGTATATCTTCTCTTACTTATACGTAGTTATAGCGGGGGCAAAAAGATAAAAACCGCATTTGCATGTATGAGTACGATTATATCAGTATTGAAAGTTCAGTGAGAGCACATCATTTACACTACATTTCAAAATCTGTAAGAAAAGCTGCTCCAATGAAACAGTTTTCTTTTCAACGACTGTTAAAGATGAATATTCGTCTGGGAATTGGCATTTATGAAACAAAAAGGCAAAAGTATAATTAGCACATGATTGAGGAGCTTTACACAGGGCTCGGCAGGAGGCGGTTTCCGAAAATGCAAAAAACTAAGTCCCCTTTGACTTTCCTAAAAATTTGACAAGTCTTTGACCCTAAACCGTAAACGTAAGGAACCCAAAAAACGAAACGTCCACTAAAAAAACGTCGTGATTTTTGTGTGTGTGTTTTTTTCGAGCCATAGAAATGATATCCGCTTTGGTTTTTGTACCAAAAACGATATCCAGCTTGCTTGTAAGCCACTTTTTTCGAGCCCTGGTTTTACAGCGGAAAGATGAGGAGAACGTAACATAATCTAAATTCTTTAGTTCTTGAACAAAAAAAAATGAAATGCCGTCAACATAGAGGTCAGACTTCCACAATGTAACAACATTAACACATAATGCATGAAATTGCGCATGTATTGGGTTCGGAACGCTTGTTCTTATCTCTAGTACCATTGTTTTCGAAAATGACTCAACCGTTGGGTCAACAATCCTATGATTCATACAGAGGCGTTTCTAAGTACACAGCTTAGCTTAAGCCAAGGAAGATTCTTCACCAGATTACGAATTCAGATAAGAGAAAGGGGTCTTAGGGAGTAATGACTTTGTAGGTACATAGTAAATTCTTCGATCCAGAAGTCTAAGTTTGTGGAGAAAAAAAACGAGTTAACCGCCTCCTCCGCTGCTGGACACTTGGTTTTATTGGATTCAAAAGGACCACATGTGCATGTTTGAGATCAGTAAGTCAAGCTATAAAAGAGAAGTGTCTTACATTTCGCAACTGAAAGATACCTAAGTCCTCAGTTCTTTTAATCGTTTCCTTATGAATATGGGGAAAAATGTGGTGAGTGTAGTAAGAAATAGAATTGAAAAAGACTGAAAAACTTCAAGAATATTAATTTCTACACAGGCTGTAGATAGGCACGATGGCAGGATAGCAGAAATGCGCAAAACTAGTCGAGGAATGTTACTAGTTGGCTCGGCCGACTGACAGTTCAACATCAGCCATAATCCCAATTTTCGTGACTGTGTACCTAGTACCATTCAAGTTCACACTGACGAGTATTGAAAAAGTTTAGAATCTTGTGAAAGAATTCAAGTATAATGGGTATCCTCTCACGATAACAAGAATATGACCAGAAATAACGCCACGCCATAAAAAGCTCCGAAAAAAATCTGGCTAAGGAAGAGTGAAAAAAACAAATTTTTACTCACTTCGAAACGCCGTTACCCTAGTTTCTTAACAAAGCTAACGTATGATGGCAAAATCCAAGCTAGGCTCGAGTCCCTCGATGAAAATTGTGAACAAAAAGAACACAAAACTTGCCATCATTTAATTTGCTAAAGTACATGCGAAAAAAACGAGAAAAAAGTGAATTTTGGACAATTTAGAGCAACTCATATTTTCAATGGCTGATGAACTATGAAAGTACTTTGGATCAAATGTACAGTATGAGGACATCTAGCCTCGGTGAAAAAACTTGCACGTGCAGCATCTGGTGGGGTGAAGAAATGTGCATGGCCTCTCCAAGCAGAATATAAACTTCCTATCATCAAGAGATGCCGCGTCGAAATTTGTAATAAAAAAGTTATATGTAAAGTAAGACAATAAAAACGACTGCTTTTCATATTTTAACCAAATTTCGGACCTACAATTTATTTATAATAAAGCAATAAAGCTGACAATGCTAAATCAATGAGCTAGTCTTGATTATTGCGAGATACACCAGCAATAATGACATCGAAATAATCCCAACAATGCGCGCAGAACTGTCCACCCACAATTAATGTATTTGATCAGATGGAATAGGAGATCGATACGTTCAATGGTTTGCTCGATGCAAGCAAAAACTCTCTTACAGCTTTGAATCAGAAGAATTGTCGCGCGTGACCTTTTCTTCGTTCCGCGCAATGAATAGTATCGCATTTCGTTTGAGCGATGAAAAAATTCTGGGAAAAGTTTTCCCTACAGTTTGTCGAGGAAACTCGGGACGCACTCTCATGACAGCCTATTTTGAAAGCCATGATGACTGCAATCGGAAGTTGTCAAGAAAAATTCAGACGCCGCGAGTTTTGGCAAACAAAACGATGATTTCGTGCACATAAATAGCTATAAAATTCCTTTTTTCAAAATAGTTCCAAACAAGACCATGCCCGCAATTGATAGTCACCTTCCACCATCGTTGTCGCGGAAGAGCGCAAATCTAATGGAAGATGAAATCGAAACCCCGAGATTATAAAGGGCAGATGTAAGTTCAATCAGATTGACCAACTGCTTTGGACTTCAGAAGCCAGTTTCACACCAAAATCTCCAAGCGTCATAAATTGCTTAGACGAAAAGAGAGGAGATCCGTTTCAGACGTTAAGAAAGAGAAAGGAGTCGGCAAAAGCATGAAATATCATGTGAAATAAAGATAATTTTGAAGAAAAAGTGATGAGATGGATAGGAAAGTTAATTTTTAAGAATTCCGCAATTGAGCGAAAAGAAAATAAAAAAGAGGTGGATGGAGCCGTAGAGACGAAATAAGAACTCTAAAGCATCGAATTACTAGAGTAAAGTTCCTTCGCCAAAGCTAGTTCAACGAATACCTTTCACTCAATATTTAACCTAAACATGACGCATCCCATGCGCTGTCTTCAACACAGCGCATCGAGAGCGGATAAACGTTCCAGTACAATGGTTATACTCAGCTAGTTCTGGGCTATCATAACAATACCATGAAATCATGACAAGCAAGCGCGAATGATTGCAAACTAGATGTGGACTGTTCTCACAGTAAAAAAAAAGAAGCAGATAATCAGCTGCTACTGCTATACATTCAAAGGCGCCTCAGATTATCATACCACGATGCATCAGAAATACTTCAGTAGTTAATACATGACTCTGCTCTTCACCACAGTTATAGCTTCGAGCAATTAAGTGACTGTCATCTCTCAGTAATATGAAATAATATGTAATAAGCAGGATCAAGAAAGACATACCTTGACGGTAAGGGTGACAAACGCTGCCCACATATTTGCCGCAATCACGATACCGACCATTTTCAACCAATCGGGCAGATTCAGCTCTTCCTTGGTTATGTTCATGCTGCAGAAATACTGGACCAATAGGAGAAACTGCAAGAATATTATGATTGACAAGGTGTTAAAAAAACAGAACAAGTTCAAATTTCAAAGCTTACCTCTACGTAAACCATGATGGTTGGTGCCATGGCGAATGAAGCTCCACGTGAATCTTTGAACACCCAAAGGGTGCAACTCAGCACAAGAAGAATCAGTCCAAAAATGGAATGGTACAAAAGGGCCCACACCTAAATTCAGCACCTTACACAATGAAGTCGAAAAGGCTCCAAGGAGTAACTGAGCATAAGGATAAGATGCGTGACTACAAACTAACCATCATCGACAATAACGCAAAAGTATAAGAATGATAAAGGGCAAAAGATATAATCGCAACCATTCCTTGAGATGCCACATTCACCGCCTGATTTTGACCTTTAAAAATCAAATAAGCCAAAATTGAACATCGCAAAAAAAATGTGAATGGAAAACGTATTGCACCACCAAAAAAGTTTACAAAAATCAGAATGCACTTTTATTTGACTCACTTCCGAAAATCTGACCAATCTTGTGCCTGTCCACAATCTGTGAGGTGACCTTTCGGAGCGGGATAGAATGTCCATTATCCACGTCTTCCCCTTCTTGAGGGGTTAGCAGCTAAAGATTTTTTTTTCCACATGAAATAATCAAGACTAACAGCAACCAAAATTTGCATGTTAGTATGCAGAACATATGACATAGGGTCATTCAACGATCACATTCTGACAGATCACAGCGATACGGCTAAGATTTCTCTAAACCGCAGACATGCAACAGTTTTACGCGCCGACTTACAGGGGTCCGACAGTTGGACTCGGTCTGGTTAGGTAAATACAATATTCGTAACTAGGGATCATAGGAAATTTACCGGTCCTCGTCGACGCAAGCTCTGGGCGACGTCACTTGCCGCCGCCACCACCACCTCCCGGTCATTGCCCACATTCGGCCTCTGAAGTCGCGAGAAAACAGATTTACTATACAACGGTTATAGCAAGAAAGGGGATAGTGAGCCAAGGAGGTCAAAAACCGCACAGGACCACCAAGCAAGGATTTGTGCTTCGTGAACCTCAAGACTTCCATAATTCAGCAGCACTGTGTTCTATGAAATCTATGAATTTCTAACTCATCTCTACTACTGAACTAGGCTATAGTTGAAGGACACCATGTCGCCGATGGCCTACTCAGACATTCGTGATTAAATCCCGCAAGAGCCCGTTCACAAAAAAGGGTTGTCTCGCTCGAAACCGATTTTATCCTGATCCTTGCCGGACGATGAAAAAACGCGATATATGCCCCGCCCTGAGTTCGGGACAAAATCGGGTTTGGAGCAAAGCCACATTTTCTTCGCAATTTTCATTTTGTGTGCGGACTCTTGCAGGACTTGACCACGAATGTCCGAGTCCATCTGCGAGGACAACCTGCCACAAGCCCTGTATCACAACATAATACGTCTCCTATCAGTTACCAACGCAGGCCGAGTCCATCAGCGACGTAATGTCCTCTACTCTAGGCCTAGACTACGTATTCTACTCTACTAATCATCCAGTCGGCATCTACTAAAAGTGTGACATAGAAGAACTTTCAGTTTCTAGAGCAACTACCGTAGTCGGTGCATTCAGAATCTTGTCTACGCTTTACCTAAGCAGCAGGAAGCCAGATATCCATCAGAAGAGAAGTGTATAACGCAGCGCCTAACACCTCACCAAGACTAACCAACAAGTACATGCAACACAACTACGGAACACGAAGACACCATTCTATCTAATCAAACACAAAAACAACGATAACTACACTATCTTCAAGCAGAAGCAGAATGAAACCAATAAAGAGTAAATTGACAAGAAAGAAACCTACCTCTTCATGCACAGACGATCCGCCGTCGTTATCATCTACATAATTTCGGCTACCATTGTAAGTCCATAATAATTGCACCATTAAGGCGTGATAGAAAACCTGACACAAATATCAAAGTGTAAATCCTAGAGAGATACAACCCATGCGAGAGTGTCACTTACCAATACAGCCATGGGATTCAATATTGCCGGTAACTGTAGGTCCAAATTGAACCAGAACGTGTACCATGACGAGCAGTCCGTTAGCATTATTGGTGACAGACCAATGATTCTAAAAGAGAAAGTCAAATAAGAATCGAAGGATTTTGCATGAGTGGAGGGCTTGAAAGTCTACATTTTGCGAACTTTCAACACTGAATTTCTAAAAAAAAGTCATTAGAAGGCCGTTCTTTCGAAAATTTTCCTACCAAGCCATTCCAAATTTCAGTCTTCAAAAATTATTTTCTTATTCATATTTGAAAACAGCTATTTGCATAGCAGCTGCTGTTTGTATGATTATCTGAAGCAACACAAAAGGAACGAAACTTCCATTATAAAACAGTGATGCTAACTGCAACATTTGAAGTTATTCCCACCTCGCTATAATGGAACTTCCTGGTAAAAGCTGCTGTATGATTGGGATTTGATAGATATAAATTACTAGTATATGCAGTGCAGCGAAGAAAAGGAGAAACTGAAATATGAGAGCTATACATATGTCAGAAAACTAACGGTGAAAAAGCGTGAACTTACCTTTTTGACTTTGTTGTAGACACCATGTCGTAAGGGTTTGTAAAGTGCCCACCAGCTGGCCACAAAAAGGAAAGACAAGAAGTAAACGATATTGAGAAGTGATGGCTGGAAAAAATATGTTGTGATTCGAGAAAAACCAAAATAGTGATTTAACCTGTATGCATCCAACTATTGCGCACAATACAATTATAGCAAAATTTGAGAATCTCTTCAAAGCAATCACCAACGAACTGGTGCCGATACCTTTCACGTTGCTACTAAAAAATGGATAACTAATACTGAGACTAACAGAAAAACGAGGAATATAGAGAGATAAGTGAGCAAAACAGCATGACAAGTATATCACTAAAATTTACCCATTTTCTTCCATGCGCACTGGTCGAACTGGACCAACCACATCCAAATTCTCCCTTCTGTGTGGAAGTACAGCAACAATTACAAAAGAGATGACAGATGCAAAAAATGCTGCAATCTCCGGAAGGATTGTGTTGGTTGATTCAAAACCCTCTCCTCCATGGAATCTAGAGAATATCCAGTCAAGGTGATCCTTATTTGTCTACTATGTCCGGTACTATGCTCACTTTACTAATCCAGCGTAACGCAGCCATCGCAGGTCCGAGTCATTGCAGTGCTTGATGTACTCCTTTTCACTTCGGTTTTGAACAGCTTCATAGATCTGATAGGCTGACATGGCCACGGTTGTCAGAAAGCAGTACAGCAGACATGCCCATGAGTATACTCGTATACTGCCTGAACAAGTAATGATAATTCTATTCAAAATAACATCAGATGCCTCCACCATTAAAGTGTTTCAATTTCGCTGAGCGCAAAAGTTTACCATCATGCAGAGACTTTCAGCTCTTATTGCGATTTGTAAGTCAATCCGATGAAATCCAGAACTCTAATATTTCATCACGGGGAACCTCTAGCAACAAACCCAGTAATAAACGAAAAGATTTTGTTTTTCTCTCTCAATCCAATGTAACTTTTATCCATGTCTCAAGTCCTTTTCAAACACCTTTGGGTGCTTTAAGCGGTAATTAGAAAACCATTTTGCCTCGCATAAAGTCCACCCTAAGCAAGTCCTCCTACAGGTTTACAACCATATAGTAATCCCCGCCTCTCCTGCACCAGTAACCAAAACTATACCTTACAAACTTCCTTAAGAGACTCCATTCAGACTACAAAGTAGTAAAACCAGAACATTCAAAGACTATACTATCGCTCATCGCGATCGCATTGGCACTTCGTGCCCGTAAATTAGTGCAATTACTCTATCGAAGTTGTCTCCCTATTAGAAAGTACAAATTCTGTTCATCGAGTCATCCACTATCATGAAAACAATAATAATGCTCACTGACATATGCCGCTGATCGCGCTACCGTATCACGTTATTTATCTCCATTCATCAGCCATCGCTTTACTGAGAAACAACTTTTTACGTTTAAATAAATATAGCAAAATGACACAAAGATAACCGTCCAATCATTAAGCAAGAATGCTTCTGTTTTCAGATGCTCACCTGGTAACGGTAATGCAGCATGAATCGACGGTAGTATAGGACTAAGTAGTGCGAATATCACATATCCAATCGACATGAAACATGGCCGTATGAATGCCGCTGTAAAAAATGATTTTCTAGCTTCCAGAGATTTCTCAATGACTAAGACAAAATATTACCAAAAAGAAGCGACAACGGCAATATGCCTCGATAAGCAATGTATTTTACAAATGGTGCAACCATTGTTGACGATTATCTGCTCGGTCAGTTCCCAGTAATTTTTCCTGTTGACATTCCTTTGACCTTCTACTGAAAAGTCTAGATGTGGTAAAAAGCAAGATATCCTGCCTAGCACATCATAAAACGGTAAGAGACAAAATTATGCTGTAAATGAATTATAGAATTATGACAATTAAACGTATGACAGCATGTGAAGCGACGCACAACAGATTTGTCAGAGTAAATTTTTTTCATTCAACGAATTCACGAAAAATTGCGCAAAAATAATGCTTTGAATAGCACAAGCACACTGAAATACAGTTTCCAAAACAAAGTTAAGACGAGCAAATGCACCATAATTGGAGATCGATAACATGCAACAGAAGTACACCATTACAAAGCAAGAACGCCTTCGGACGAGCAGCTGACCAGGCGCTTGTGGGGAAGCAGCGGAATGGACAGGCGTTCCTATACGATTGAGTGATGTGGTGACTAATGAGAGAGGGAGGATAAAGACAGCAACAGAAAAACAATAATCCTTAAAAGGACGTACGAAATGCCTCGTTCAGAAAAAAATACGAGTTAAATTGCAAAGCGTGTACAAAATCTTTATGACATGAAAGACAAGCGCAATTTCGAGGAAAGAGCAGAGAGAGAATATGCAAAACAGAGCCTCAATGTATTCTTGAGGGGATATAAATGACAGTTTTTCTCGTACATCCGAAGGCTGCAGCAGAGATGAGATGGCTGGGAAAGCAAGTAGCAAGAATTGAGGGCAAAAGATGCGGAATTCTGGCTGGCTTCTTTTAGGGCAGAGCATTATAATTTAGCAATAAGGAAAGCATATGTCCGTCCTAAATTTTTTTGAAAGCGGAGCGGAGAAAAGGGAGAAGATGGGGACCACTTCGAAAATCTAGTGCAACTGGCTCCTTCGAAAGTTTGAGCGTCTCACAAATTCTTACAAGTTTTCAGACTCCAAAAAGCAGACTGAGAGCAGCCACCCAAAAAAAAATTTTTATACAAGTAATTCTGTAAGAACTTTAATGAATAATTCTTCAAACTTACAAATAAAAACAAGACGCTCGCACAAACCCATAAATTCACAAATTCACTTTCAGAAGCGTCGCCTCCCTCCTTCGCTTTACCACGCGTCTACGTATGATAAAGACTAGAGGACAATCGTCGCCTCCCTCCTTCGCTTTACCACGCGTCTACGTATGATAAAGACTAGAGGACAATGAATTTTTGAAATCAATGCATCCCGATTCCTGGCTATTTGTCATCAACAGTCATCATAAGCCACATGTGCATGAGAGACGTGACCAACCGGAGAAAAAAGCGGCAAGCAGAAGTTTATAGAGAGCCCGCGGTCCACACAATGTGGTTTGAATTCCTTTTCGTGACTGTAAAAACATTGCTCACTACACCACTTCTTAGTCAAAAGTTTCTCTCAACAGATGTTCGGTCGAATCTACATCACGGTCTTTCAATAGTATGAGCAAACACACTTTAACACTTGGTTAAAAACCGAAAGAGTGGCAATACAAGTGTCTCGCATTAGTTACGACCCGGATGAACCATAAACTAGGTGAATAGAATGGAAACAGCACGATTGCCTTGATAAAGAAGGCTGGAAAATGAGAACATTGGGCAAGAACATGAAGAATGGAACCGGTAGTTCAAAAAACTATTCAAATTACAAAAGTTATGGATCTAGAGAATAATTGTATTATACAAACAGCATAAAAAGGACGTGTGAACAATAGGCTCACAGCCTTTCACCACTATAAATCAATCGCAAGTGGTCGTCTGACTCACGGAATGACTCAATGATGAAATTCGTTAGCACAATGTTACTGCTGTAACTCTGATCTATCTAATTCTAAGAAAGAATCAAACGATGGGATACTCACAATTTATGGCAATAACTGCCACAGTAACGTAAGACCGTAGCAAGAATTAGTCAGGAGTTCCATGAGAAGAAGGAGGAATCAACATTCGGATGGACGAATAGAACTTGACAAGATATTATATCGTCGGGACGTTGCTATCTGGGTAAAAACGAAATGATAAGTGAATCAAAATGACTGCATGCAGGCAGAGTGAAATTCAAGAGCCAAAATCAAATGCTGTGTGAAGAAAAGTGGAAAAGTTCGAAGGAAGCCTCTCCAAAAGCGTTTGACACCCTTCATTGAACTTGAATCAGGTAGCTCAAAACTGTTTTTATAGTATAAATTTCTCTAGCATGCTAAAACGATAAAAAAAGAAAAATTAAACTACTCTCCTCTACTGAACTGAACAATCAGGCTCCTCACAATTTGACAGCAGGTGTGCAATCAAGTGTTCAGGTGCTCATTGTGCCGCGTAAACAAACATTACGAGCATTTTTTTTTCTAAAGAAAAATGACGCTCGCACAAATGCAGGCACCATAATAAAATTTGCGTAAATTGCAGATTGTGCCCCACTACAACGATGTCGGAGTGAGCAACGGCTACTTCAACAACAGTTAAGGGTAAATAGAGCGGAGAATAAGATCCCGTCATTGGTAAACAGCTAATAATTTGAATCTTAGGTCTAGCACTCATGCGCGCTAGGCGACTACCCATAAAGATGGCCGAGAACCGGAAATGAAAGAAAATCGAGTCGAAAGTGAAGGCAGGCTTGATGAGAACACGAAATATCGAAGATGACAAAGATGCCGCAGATGCCTACTGGCTTTTTCATCAGCTCGCAACCAAGGCAATATTACAACAAGTATTCCAACAGAACAAGTAGCGCTATAGATAGTGTGGCACTTACTGATGAGCTGGCATAACTTGGAAAAAAATTGCGCGTGCCACAAAAGTGCAGCAGAAGAAACGTGAGTGCTTGATGGGAGAGCAAATAGTCGTATTTCAGAGTCTATTGATTGCCAAGGGAGCGGTAAAAACAGTCGAGTTGTGACTGATAAAGCTACGAACGTAAAAGGCGGACATCTGCACCCAACTTAGGCAGGAAAATGTGGGTAAATGACAGATGACATATTGAAGTACGTAGTATTTTGAACAGCTGCAATTACTATATACAAAAGATTAAGAAAAAGAGCTTGCAGTCATCCATTTCTATAAACCGTCACTTAATCAACTTGACATGCTACTGCATTGGAGTCTGCTAGATAGTGACCTCTCGTTGTTTGCTTGCCTATTCTGATTTGCTTGCATATGTATCAGTTAGCAGTATACATTTCTACAATTTGTCAGTCAAGTTTTACTGAAGAGTTTCTGATAGCATGTCGTCGCCTACCGCGCATAGTGTGCAGACTAAGATATTGAGTTACAAACGACGCCAGGATATATGATCCATCATCAAGGCTATAGCAAAGTCAAATTCTTCTCTTTGTATTTACAAAAAGGAAATTTTTGAATGAGGGATATGGCAAAAATTGTGCTATGAAAACTATTGTAAAATTGCACTATTATCAACGCACAAACACCTTATGAGCAACCCTCTCAAAAACCTAATTTTAATATACGGTCAGTTGGATGAAGAGTGTAGTAGGAGCGTATTAACAATAGAGTATGAAAGGATACTCGTGAGAATGTTTACCTAATTTGCGTGATCGAAGCCAAAATAACTACGAACAAAAAAAAATCATGTAGTAGGAAGAGAAAAATAAGACGGATTTATGAAGAAAAAGTAGGAGATACAAACCGACGACAAGAAAAGAAAAAGAAAAGAGTGAACCTGGATGCTAGACGGACCAAAAAGTACTAAAAACGAATTTTTATTTTCGCTAATTCCAAAAACCAAAAGAATATATAACGCTTTGTTTCACACTCGGGCCAACTACTGTAACTTCACACTTTGTGAAAATCACGTAGAACACCAAACCATCCTCAGTGAAGTTATTTCATTTTGGCATACAATCACACCCTAATACCTGATCCAAATCAAAGGAGTTAGTGACAATCGAATATGTGTCTCCAGAAACGCTACCGAAAAGATGTAAAGACGCGAAATCAAAAACGGTATGTACACCCCCGAAACCTACATCAACAATTGTCAAACTTTTTCCCTTGACAAGCACTGGTTGTGTGTCAAGAGATGGGATTGAGACTGACCACAGAAAGAACATGCGGCAAACAATAGAGCTCGATAAGTATACGAGTATCACAAAGCAGACGAAAAAGGAGAAAAAGAAAGATAATCGAAATTAGCAGGACATCGAGACTCATCTGCTGTTCGGGCAAGGTGTCGAGGGCAAAATCTTTCAGAGAATATGGAAGGGCTAACAATAAGAAACCAGTTCAAAAAATTCAGTACGGTATAGATAAAACGGGAAAGATTAATGAAAATGTAACAAGATTTCACGAGCGACAGGAAGAGGCCTTATAAAAATAGATAAAACACGACAAGAAACCTGCAAGATGTCATACCGAAGACATTCGCAGAGTTTAAGTTGTTACAGATTCTATGGTGCAAAGAGTTCAATTCAAACTTAGATCTCCATACGCTATGATGAAATAAGAGAGGTCAATAAAAAATGTATCGGAATTTTATGAGAATGATAGGGAGAAGATCTTCAAAAAAGAGATAAAACTCAACAAAAAACTTGTAATATATCATACAAAATAATTCACGGTTTCGAAAAATACTTGGAAAAGTTCTTACAATGTACTGGAGGCTCTGGAAAAAGTGTTTGGTTTTGCTCTTGGACCCTCACATTGTGAGGAAATTATGGTGCCATAATACAAAATCCGGAAAAAGGAGCTTTTACACCAGATACAAATGAACCGATGTGCAGTTACAGCACTGAAGAACAGCAAAAACATCCTGATGAGAGACCATTAAACAGACACAAGACTAGAGAATAATGTGCGCAATTGGATTATGAATGTGTTGCAATCGAATACGTATCAATAGCAGTTCTACCCTCATCGAGGTCAGCAGCGCAGCGATAGGGCAGCAAAAAACAGGACCGATATTCAGCAGAAGGCTATTGCACACTTTCATAGCAAAAAGCTAAGCTTTTGAGGCTCATATTGGTCACGCAAGGATAATCGAGATGGAAGGGACTGGAAAAGGCTGTTCAAAAAACTTCAAGATGCCCAGAATATTGATGAGAGGTCAATGAACAGTCAGAAGTCTAGAAAATAATGGAATAGTAGCAGTGTTGCTCCTTTAGAATACTAACGCCAGCAATTGTGTGATTACGACCAAGCAACGTTGTTTGTGATGCACAGGTGGCCTACACTTCAAAGACTGAACGCTGTGTAAGCTCCACATCGTACAACCTAAGCGCTGTAGTGCAATTGCGGAACGCTAGAAGACAGATGTGAGTCGAAGCCAATATCGAAACGTCATCGTTCTTTGAACATCTCCGCTTTAAACGGATGCATCACATGAAAATATCCTAGTGAGTCATCGACTAGTTTGAAAACATAGCCATCAAATCTCCCCCTTCGTCATGTTCAGAACAACAGAAAAAGCTCCGGCCTGACCAGCAGCTGTCCGAGAAGCACTTCCTTGTTATGAAGACTGACATTAGCCTTGCCCAAATCAATACCTCTTCAAAAAGTTTTTCTCCGAGAGCTTTTGAAGAGAGGAGCCTCGTACGGCCTGCTGAACTGCATTTATTCGAAGAGAAAAAAAGTTAATCGGCAGAGTCTGTGCATCGATTTGAATCATTTCGCCAATACGCGCTCAGTGCTAAATCGAATAAATGGGGTAGAATGACCTTGCGAGTTAGAAGCAAAGTGAAGCATGATGCAAAAAGACCAATGTAAAAAGGAAGTAGAAAAAGAAGAACGCAAGTCAGGCACGAAAGGGTTTTACTTGATAGCAGCTTTTAGTTTCACTCGCCTGCTCAAATTTCTCACCATACTCTTGGACATGAAGAAGACAGAAAATCATATTCATACATGAATTCTCAAAGTCGTGGAGTAACATGAATTACCAAAGTCTTGGAGTGAACTACAGGAGATTCTAATTAAACCGTAAAATTCTGTAAAATAAATGTGTGAGACGAACATGAAAAAAACCGATCAATAGATCAAGAGATGAAATTAAAATGCTTTTCGTTGCAGATAGGAGAGTACTGTTTTGTGGCTTGGACTTGATAAATCCAGCATATTTTAATTAACTATGCTTTTCACAGACAGGAGCGCTCATACATTCAGTATTTTCATGTGATGTGTAGGACTTTGTTCATCAGCTATGCGGAAGTAAAGCTTCACTTCGGCAGGCATTTGAAAAGCCGTGCGCTTGAGAAGTTTGTAAATGGATCATCGATGAGGTCTGTTGGTCAATAAAATTTTTGAAAGACTTGGAAAAATTACAAAGACGCTTAGAATACAGCGACATATACTTGAGCGAAATGAAAAATCCCAGAAAGCATAGCAACCGCACATTTAGCAATCGACTCGTGTAGGAATAAGATGGTGCACGACAGCGCACAGAAAAAAAAAACGGCACAAAGGAAGTAATGCTAACATCTAAAAAGGAAGAATGCATATTATGGGGAGCATAGACAAAGATACTTCCAAAGGAAGGAATGTTTGATAAAAGCAGAATGAAAAAAAGAAAGTAAATAATTACCTTCCAGTACAAAAGATGGAATGCAAGGTACCAATTCAGTTGACAAAAGCAAAAAACTTTTGAGACCACTTATCAAGAAATTGCGATCTACAGAAATGAAGCAGAGAAAAAAGTCAGAAAATGTCCCCATTGGAGCATGCATTGTAACGGTGAGGTTTTACTAGCCGAATGACGAAAACTATGGTACGAATTTGGAAAAAAATATTAGGTTATGCATGAACCGTAAATATTACGAAAAGAAAAATTAAAAAAGTAAAAAATCCCTCAAACTCCCCCATTCAAGACCAGCGATTACTGAGTTACGATAAGAAAGCTGTTGAGAACGCGAAAAAACTGCTCAACACAAACCGAGACGATTTCCGATCGGACAAAAGACAACAGCGAACGCGAAGAGGATGGACAAACACGAGAGGAGCAGACTTACGTGTCAGGAAATAACGTATTCACTTATTCAAACATAGAAAATGAGCTGGACAAACATCAGACGAGGTAAACCCGCTTGAAAATTTCATCGTACGCCATTTGCTTAATCTATCTGTAATTGCAGACAATCACATGTGCGTTCTACAGTTCCGAAAATGAAACGAGTTCAGTTCGGACTAGTTTTCGTAAATTTTTGATTTCGTACATGTATTATCACTTGATGAGTTTTTCTGCGAAGTATTCGGTACTATTCCAGTATACCGACCCCAAAAATTAAAAATCTCGGTTTTTGCTCAAACTTGGTATAGGGGGGCTATTCGATCCGCTGATGCCGAATATCATATCGATTCCGTGCGATAGCGCCATTTTTCGGGGGTTACGGTGGGTACACGGTAGGAGGTCAAAATCACAAAATTCTCTGAAACTTGGTGCAGGGGGGTTATTTGACATGCTGAACACGAATATGATATCCATTCGTTACGGTAGCACCTCATTCTGGGGTTACGGTGGGTATACTGTAGGAGGGTCTAATTCACTGCTTTCCACACCCACCGCCGCGCGCGATACACCCTGCGGCGGCTTTTGCCTAAGCAAAGCAGGGGGAGGAAATTTCCGACATGTGACTGAGATTTCAAGCCCTGAATCTCGATCTAGCGGTGGTATTGGTGTATACCCAACGTAACGTCGGAATGAGGCACTATCGTAACTAATAAACACCATAATCGTGATCAGCATGTCAAATAACCCTCCTACACGAAGTTTCAGCGGATATCGTGATTTTGACCCCTTACCGTATAACCACCATAACCCCGGAATGAGGAGCTACCGTAACGAATAAATATCGTATTCGTGTTCAGCATGTCGGATAACACCCTCTTACCGAGTTTCAGAGAATTTTGTGATTTTGACCCCCTACCGTATACCCACCGTAACCCCCAGAAAATGGCGCTATCGCACGGAATCGATATGATATTCGGCATCAGCGGGTCGAATAACCCCCCTATACCGAGTTTGAGCGAAATCCGAGATTTTTAATTTTTGGGGTCGGTATACTGGAATAGCGCCAAGTATTCTGTGTTTTTTCAAGTCGAAATAAAAAATAGTGCACACATTAATGTGCAATTTAACGCTTCCTAGTTACGGGCAGTGCATGCATTTTTGTCGAGTTCTTTTTCTATCCTATACAAAAAGCTTGACACGTCTCTTAATCGTCTTTGGGCAATATGTCATTCTGCCAGTTGATTCCATGTAATATATGCGTTAGAACGCATCTGTCAGATTATTATACGTTTCTTTTCAAATACTACTAAATATTCCGGATCGACTCTTTGAGTACTTAGCTTTTGCAGATGAAAGTTTCTGTAAATCTGCTCTATGACTGCGCACTTCATATGTATTGTTCGGAGACATGCAAGCCTCGATTTTGAAATTCGACAGTTGAATATCGTTTGAAGTTTGTTTTGTTTTTCGTGAATTGCTACTGAAACTAGATCTTTCTTCCGTCAGAGGAAGAAGACTTCAGCAGCCATTTATGCACCATGCTCTCATCATATTCTATCGATTTCCTTGTATTATTTTGGTTCTGCGGGCTGTGTTATTGAAACAGCTCACCGTCAATAGTTTCCATAGGCCTCATAAGCTATTACGCAACACAGCTTTATTACATCTAATTTCAAGCTGATCGTCGTTGTTCCTCTAATTTATATAGACACAGATGCTCTTTGTTTCAGTGCGTTTCCTTCGATCGTTACCTTACTCCAAAATATTGCAGGTACATGTCTGATACGCCCGTTACACTATCGGGGTTTAAGTATACAATCGACAAAACTTGGGATGGTTTACCAATCGATCATGATCCAATCACCGTCGAGATGAAATGGTATTTTACCAGACTACCTGGTAAACCACACAAAAGGGTAATCAAAGTGAACTTCCAGGTAAGCACAAATGTTGAGTGACTATAAAGCTTCGGACTTCGAAGTCCTCATTAAGGCTCCTTTATTCGACGATCCTGAGGCTCCGCCGGATCCTCCGGGGATCCTACATGGTGTGAGTTGTGGTTTTCAACATGATTCTTTACACATAGAGATGTCCATATATTTGTGTTTCTAGCTTTGGGAGTATGAAGTTGTTGAATTTTTCTTCGCTAACAAGAAAGATCAGTACATTGAAATTGAAGTTGGACCTCATGGGCATTGGCTTGTCATGCTGTTTGATGGAGTTCGGAAGCCTTTCAACACGGGTATGTTCTGTAACTTTCATTGTATTCCATTCTCGCAGACTATCCTGTATGAAGTGGAAAATCATAAAAATAAAGTTTTCGCCGCTGACTAGTTTGCTATATTCAGGTGAAGAACTTGAACTGGAAATCACTAACAAGTTTGTTGGGAATGTATGGCATTGTGAATTCGAGGTCCCTCTTGCATATTTTCCAGGAAGTAAGTTGTTCTCATGGACTGCCTTATTCCCGTGAATTTTTATTGCCTCTACCATGCTTCTAGACATAACCAAATTCAATTCATTTGCTATTCATGGTACAGGAGACGAACGGGTGTACGAAGCGCTGAATCCAGTGACCGATGGAAATTACGAGGTACGGGTTGATAAGAACGACTTCAAATTTTCAATACGTTCATTGTTTTCTAATTACGTGCTTATGTTCAGAAACCCGACTTTCATCGGCTCCAATTTTATGGTAAAATAAACATGCGCCGATTATTGCCAGATGGATACGGGACAAAACCTTTTATCGATTATAAATACGGGGATTTATGGAAAGATCACTATACACCATAATTTATTGCTTGTTTCTGTTTCTTGTTGATGTTTACTGTATAAAATGTTGCCATGTGCTTTTTTAGAGTGAGTTATGGAAGGTTTGATTACAGTGTCATTTTTGTCTGGTCATCCATGTTAGAGCTGCCAACCTTCTTTCACGCTAAATATGTATATTGAAAAAAAAATTCAAAGCGCTTTCCGTAGCACCTATACTTTGCATCTCGTGGAACATATGAGTGCATATAAGTGAAGCTGCTTGTTTCCTCTCGCACAATTCTGCAGCTAACTCGTTCATCACATTTACGTCCCGGTCTGGATGAAAATAGCTGGTAGCGTTTGATGAGAATAGTTCTCCTGAGCGTGAAAGGAGGATCGGAAACACTTTCTCATACTTTGGCGGGCCAAGTTTTCCACGCATGTCGTCGGAGTGAACTAGCATTCTTTTAGCTCACATAACGCTCGATGTTATCAAGAGGATGTCATCAACAGCGTGGATGATGTAATATTCGGCCACCGACCATCGCATGTCGTGCCATTCTAGAGTCTCACTCGACTATTTGAGCATGGCGCTGATAATCATCGCTCGTATTCAGCGGAAGAAGTTTGAAGGCACTGTCTCTTCAGAATTTGAGTCGCGGGATTTTTACTTACTTAGATACGTAGATGGCCCGTCCTCACGTGATGTACGGGCCCCAGTAAAGAAGTTTCCATTCTTCCCTGTCCCTCGCTTCGGACATCCACGATCTTCTTGGCTGTCGTCGATGGCCGCGTCCACGAGTTCCAGGGGCGAAAATCGCATCCTGATTTCTCAGCTGGTCCATCCGTTCCACGAACACGTTCCCATCTCGTTGGAAGTCTTCCTCGGGGACGTCTCGCTTTGCGAGGAATCCACTCCGATGTTCTTACTGTCCATCTGTCGTCTTTTCTTCTCATGATGTGACCGGCCCATCGATGTTCCGCTTTCGCAACGTATCCCACGAAGACGGAACATTCTTCTTAATTCCGTACTGCGAAGTCCGACAAGGTGTTGTTTGTGTCGGCTCATCTTCAGAAGACTGCGTTCAAGCGCTCTGTGCGTGGTCCGCAGAGCTTTCGACGTGGCTACAGTGTCGGGCCAATCTCAGCTGCGTAATAGAGCGCCGGGAGAACGGTTGAGTCGAACAGGTGGGCACGAAGCTCCGGGTCCGTCACTTGGTCAGTGGCTTCCTTCAGAGGCCCGAAGGCGGCCAGGCTGCTCTTCTTCTCCTGTAAACTTCTCCCCTCAAGTCGTACTCCATGTTCATCGAACGTCCGAGATACACGTAAGAGGACGTCTCGATGATAAGAGTGCCTTCCAATTCCATTTCTTCATCAACGCAAAGGACTTTCTTCATGAACTGAGTCTTCTTCCGAGTTCCATCCGATTTTCTTCCCTACTTCGTTTTGTTCCTTCAGCATCGTCTCTCTTCAGTGATATTGCTCGAGAAGGGACCGATGTCGTCCGCAAACGAAGCTTCGACAGGAATTTTCCATCAACTCGTATGCCTCTCTCGTCCCAGTCCAGTGACTCCATCACCTACTGCAAGGCCCGGTGAACAGCTTCGGCGCGATTGTGTCGCCTTGTCGAACTTCCCAATTGTTATGGTCAGGGGGTGATGGAACAGCTGAATCGTCGTTGTTGTACAGTCCTTGTAGCGGTCGGCTAACGTCCTCACGTAAGCTGGGTCCACTCCTTGATCGACTGGCGCTGACAAGATAGCGTTGTCGACGCTGTCAACGGCTTTCTCGTAGTCGACAAAGGTTACTACGAGAGGCAGTCGGTACTCCCGGCAGACTTTTATGACCCTCGAAACCGTCTGGATGTGGTCCATACAGCTGAATCCTTTGCGAAATCCAGGTTGTTTTTGGGGTTGGGCTCCATCCAGTGTAATCTTCGTGAAAAGCTTGTACAGCATACTCAATAGGCATATTGGACGATAGTTCCAAAGATCCTCCCGTTCCCCTTCTTGAAGAGAAGGGGCGGTTTCTTGACGTTTTCCACTGGTCGGGAATCCTCTCCTTCTAAAAGTAAGGAGATGTCAGGTGCGAAGCGAGAATCTTGTGTAGACGTTGTCTTCCGGCTCGCAAAAATTCGAGGGAAAGATGGTCTGATCCTGAAGCCGTAGACGTTCAGGTCTGAATCGCCGTACGCACTTCAGCAGGTAGAATTCGTGGTGGTACTTCTTCAGCGGGGACAATGGGCATCGGCACGGGTGTTGATGAGCGGAAGAGGTTAGTGTAGAAGTTCTTCGCGATCGATTCCATCTTATATCGGGAAGAAGTCGGAGTCTCGTCTTCGTTCAGTAGTGCAGCCAGCGGTACGCGATATTCACAAAGGTCCCTTCGGCACTTCTTGAGACTTCGTCTTCCTTCGGCTGCTTCCAGTATTTTGGCTTGCCTGTACTTCCTGAGATCCTCCTGCAAAGCTGTTCTGCAACTGGCGTTGGCTATCAGTCGCTCGAGATAGGTTGCATTCGGATCCTGCCTCAGAAATCTTCTTCTTTCAAGCATTTCCTTGGTGGTCTTCGAAACGCGTTCAACATACTTCCCGGAAGTCACTGAGGCGCACTCTCCGCAGGCTCGCAATCCTTTCAGAAGCCGGTCGTAGTCGTACGTTGGGTCCTCCTCGATGGGCCAGTCACAACTCGATATGAGCTCTTCCAGCCTGTTACCGCTATAAACGACATTCTTCCTTCTTGCGGCACTGTGGCAGACCTTCTTTTCCAACCTTCGACTGAATCGTACCTTCGCTCGAAGGAGGCGGTGATCGGAGCCATTGCAGAAGGATGGAACTACTGAGATATCGAGCAAGCTCCACCTTCAGTTGGTGAGAATGTGGTCGATCTCCGCGTGGGTCGTTCCGTTGGGCGATTCCCATGTCCACCGGCGATGTTCTTTCTTCATAGAGATGGAATTTCCATGGAAAAGTCGTGCGGCGGAGAGAAGCCCAACAAGACGGTTGCCGTTTTCGTTCCGGAGCCCATATCCAAACTTCTCGATCCTATATTCCTTTTCCAGTGGCATCCCGATTTTCGCGTTGAAGTCGCCCACAACAAACTTATAAAAGGACTTCTCGTTGCGGACGACCTCCTCCACATCTTCGTAGAAAGCATCTAGTTCTGATTCGTCAGCTGCTAATGTTGGAGAGTAGCAGTTGATGATGCTGATGGTCTTCTGATGTGGAGGTCGTAGTCGTAGGATGCCTAGTCGAGGTGATAGGATCTCGTGCGAATCGACAAGATGGACGATAGATGGGTGGACGACAAAGCCGACGCCTCCCACGTTTCGTGATGGAACCTTTTCACCACGAATGATGAGGGTCCCATCACTCATCTGTCGCACGTCCTTCTTCCTGGACTTCGTTTCCTGCAGAGCGATGATGTAGTAGTTGATGTGCTCTGCAGCGTCGAGAAGAGCGTGTAGGTCGGCGTTTGTGGAGACTGTCCTGGCGTTCTAGGTGCAGAGCATGAGGCAATCTCCATGGCGTGTCGTCCGGGCAGACGTGTCGTTTTTGTCCAATCCGAAAGGCGCCCTGAGTACCCTGACATCGTTCTTGCTACCACCCGGCGCCGTAGGCGGGATCCGATGTACAGGGTTTTTTCTAAATTTTCTTGCTGTCTGAGTAATAAAATTTGTTCCCCTACAAGAGGTGGCTTACTAGGCTTACTCTTGATTTCCACGGGGCGATCGCTGACCCTGGGCTTGGAGCGGGGAGGGACCGCCTAGCGACCAGAAGAGGCCAGACGGCGGAGGATCTGGCGTGGCCAGTTCTTAGCTAGGCATCCGGCCGAAACCGGAAACATCGAACTCCTTCACAGCTTGGGAGGCCCTACCAGAGTATACACTCGGCTGTGCATCGCAGTTCAACACCCACTGTCACCCCCACGCCACGATGAGGCGACCAACCATTGTGGCGGACACTGCCTATAACAGGAGAAAAAAGAGCAGCCTGGTCCGCCTAGCCTCTAAAGGACATGACCAACCTATGAAACTGGAACTTCGCGTCCCGCAAGTTACGCAGCAAAGATCTGGACCGATACTGTGGCCAGTCGAACGCTCACCAGTGGAGCACTGGAGCGCAGTCTGTAGATCAGCCGACTCAAGCAACATCTCGCTGGATCGCGTACGGATATAAGAAGGATGTCTCGTCTTTGTGATCCAGTGAAATAGTCGTTAAAACGAAATATCGACTGTCGGTTACCATGAGATGACCAAACGACATATGGACATTGAAGGTAGTAGCTCGGCATCCACGACCCAAATTTTCTGGTTACCGGGGTTATCCGCTGATCGTGATGATCTACCCTCGAGAGCCGGAAATGGCGATACAAGATTTTTTAAAATCTACGGTTTTAAATACGACGGGGGAACAATTCTCCCATGTTGGAGATGCAGAGTGTTGCGGACCCTTGTGGCTACAGCACTGCGGAAGTGCGCCTTGAGCGATGGGAGGGAAAGCGCGAACTCGCGCGCACACGAGACCGGCCGCAAACAGTTTCAAGGGCAATTTTTTGGAGAAGGGGGAAGGAATGCTGTGCCACTGGAGTGGCTCCGTTTTCGTAGTTGGGAGAATAAGCACCTTACCACATACTGCCCTGAAGATTATCAGAATGGATGCCTCGTGAAGCCAAACGTTCCCAGAAGACCATCAGCAAGATGTGCAGATATGTTCATGGAACGGATGGACCAGGTGAGAAATCAGCTGGATATAATCAATCACTTCTGCATCTGAAACTCGCGACGCAGCCACCGACGACCACCAAGAAGATCGTGCATGTCAAAGCGAGGGATTTCTGCCATCGCCCATATGCCGTCGCCTCAAAATGTAGAGGAAGCTCGGATCTTAGCTTGGGATGGTTTCATTTCTCTCGTCTTTCATACCAAAGATGCGTTCACTTCGCGGAATCGGAGTCTTTGAAGAGGAAAGACACAGCGTTTGTCTGGAGTAAGGAGTGCCAGGGAGCCTTCGCTTTGTTCTGACTGCGGATCTACTGCTGTGCCCAGAAACCGAATATTGTAGCCGCTACAGCCAGCAACTATGGAATCGGAGTGGTGATTTCCTCCGCTACCCGGATGAATCAAGACGTCGTCTGTCACGCAATCCGTGCCTTGACTACCGCAGAGAAGAATCAATCGCACACTGAGAAGGAAGCCCTTGTTTTCGTCAAAGATCTACCACTACCGTCACGGACAGAGACTTACTTTGCTAACGAACCATCACCCTATACTGACCATCTTCCGAAGCAAGAAAGGGATACCGGCATGTAGTGCTAATTACCTACAACGATGGCCAATGATGCTGTAGGCCTGCGATTTAGGTTACTGCTCAATTTTAACAGTCGTTCGGACAGACCGACGCCCTCTCCCGACTGTTGTCCTGCCGCAGTGCGCCGGATGAAGACGTCATCATTGCTACCATAGAAGCTGATGTCTCACTTACAGGCAAGCACTCAATCAGTTTCCGGTTACCTGGAAGATGTACGTCCTGCCATGGAAAGGAACGCTATGTTGATTGAGCTGTTCAGTTACCTAGAAAGAACACTGGGCCGGTGTTCAGATACCGTAACCTGCATACAGACTTTCCACTCACCACAGATGCATATGCTTCTAATGCTTCGAATTCTTTCTGCAAATGCAAGATCGTCGTTTCTGCCCCGCTAAGAAAAGCTTTTCCGCATGCTGCAAGTTGGACACCCTGAACAAACCCGTATGAAGCTCGCTCGCAACTATCTATGTCTGCTGGCCTGGTATAGGAGAAGACGTCAAGAAGGCTGGTGCCGCCAAGAATATCATAAAAGCCGAACTAAGACCAGTTCAATCTTTACCGATAGAACACACACTCATGTCGACCTCGCTGGTCTGCTCTACGGTCACATGTTCGTCATCGTAAACGTTTACTCTCGTTGACCCGAAATCGTGGACTTAAAGTGAACTTTCCAGCAGATTCGGATCCCAGTAACGCTTTTTCGGACAATGGACCAACTTTCCTCCCCATTTTTCGATGTTTCTGCAGGGTGCGACATCAAGCATTAGACGCCGCCATTTAATCACAATCAAATAGACTTGCTGAACTCATCGTCGGAACCTAGAGAGGACCCGCCGCTCGCAAATGTGTCAACACTCGCCGACTCGAGATCGACCCGTCGAGAAACGATACAATGACCAGTTCAAAGGCAGGGTCCATGCAAATCTGGACCATTTGGGATTTTATGTGGAAAGTAATCTAGAAGCCCTAACAAGCACGGCCTAAGCGGCAGCTTAAACGATTCACTAACGCTGAGATATACGCCTACAAACTGGACTCCAAATCGTATTATCGGACGACTTGCATCGCGTTTTCATGCTTTTGCTCGAGGACCCACGCAAGACTGATGTGTCGCGCCATGAATGCATGCGAAATACGATCCTGGGGTATAGTTTAGAGCGAATATCTCAGCCGTTAGTGCACCATCTGAGCTGCGGGCGGTGTCTTAGTTAGCGTCCAAAAATTACCGCCCACGGGTCTGAGATCCCCATATGTCCAGATTTGCCTAGACGCTGTCTTTAAGGAAGGAGATGTCGTATGGTCGGTCTCAATCGGGGTCAGGCCGAACCGTTAACGTGCATTTACGCGCTCGCAGCGCTAAGGGTTTGCGCATTGTCGGAGAGTACGAAGGGTGTGAAGAGATAGCAGACAGTCAGGCCGCGGGCGTGACGCAAAACCTTAGTTTGCCTGAATGGGATCGGGACAGACTTTAAAATATTGACATTACCATTAGGATCAGGCTGTGAACGGTTACACCTGTATGAAATGAAATGTCTTTTGTGTTGTTAACAATCATCAATATCGGGTTATATAAGCATCCCCTTTGGTTATACTCATTCTTCCATTTGTCATTCGTGTTCCATCGCCAATAAACTATCACTACTCCTCGCGTCCTGAAACTACAATACACTAGACTAGAAGAACTGGAAAAAGCATAACTCCATCAAATCTTTGTCAATGACCGCAGCTCTGATGAAACTGATGAAATCGGTGACATTTTCCAGAAGTCAATATAGGTTATGAACGACTTCTACGCGATCTTTGTCAGCACTGTCCAACTGCCCCCATGATAACTCATACACTATGTCGCTCCATCGCTTCTTTAGCTTATGATGCCCGATGAGAAATTAAGCGGCACCCGCTCTTCACGATCAAAGAAAACATATGAAGGATCCATTGTATCTGGCAGAATTCCGGAACGCTTCATGTATTACCTGGCTGAAGGTAAAACTCTAAATTAGTAAAGAACTAGCGAAATCAGGAATCTTTGCGACACTGACAGTTATTCCCCCGCTGTTGTTGTCCATTAACCACAGTCTTCATTGATGTCATTCAAACAAAATCGGAAAAAAACTCAGAACATTCATCACTCACGCAAACACATCGGTTAAAAAAAGCAGTGCACCTTCTAGACATATGCAAACTCGGTATTGCGATGCACAAAGCTTCTTCGTCTCATCTTCCTATTTAAGCAAAGTTTCGACTTGTTTAAGACTGAAGCTACTACCGTTATCAATGACCTGTGCAACCAAAGCTTTTCTACACCGTATTGAGATCATCCATTTGTAGGAAAAGCAAATGCTCAAAGCCGCCGCCGAAGATCAATTGCTCGACTCAGAAGAGGAGCCACCGCCAGAAAAAATCTCTCGTACATACTCCGGTCTCACTAGTATTAGTATAAGCATCTTATCTCGCGTTTGTAGTTGTTTCTTTATTCATATGCGCGTGTCATGCTTCTATAATAGACCTTCTACTCTCTCATAGTGTCTGATTCATCCGGCCAAATGTTCGGACCTAGGCCATGAATTAGCCGTAGGAGTACAGTAATAAAAAAGCTGGGATATTCTATGGAGCCTAATATGTTATTATACACACCATTCTAAAGTAATTACATAAATAGCATACGCCATTCTATCCGGGACATCAACATTGACATGAAGAAAGTACGTAAAAGGACACATCGCCAGAGGTGAAACCCCTTTCGTGAACGTTCGTGCGCACTCTACTAGAGAGGATGCGTGAGTGGAAGTCGATAGCCACAATTACATTATTTTCGCTTTGCTGACTACATCATTCTGATGATACTGAGCATAAAGCAGACTACTCGTATGCTGAGGAAGTTTCACGATGTGTGTGGAAAAATCGATCTTTTTGTCGCACCCAAAAAATGACTCAATAAAACTTATGTCTATTTCTTATTCCTTTGAAATCGCAAATAACAGCCTGGGCCGACAGAAAGAGGGATATCAGACCGATCCCATTCTTCAGCTAAGGGCATTCACCCAAAAAGAATCCTGTTTTTAAGATATAACATGTCGCATAAGCGGTGATCGCAACAAATCAAGCAGTAATCGTAGAAATTTCCCCGAGCGGATAAACAAAACTTCTCCGTAAATAATGTGACTCGAGTCCTTCAGATTTTTTGGAAGTTTGGAGATTAATTACGCGAGTTTGCAATTTCGAACCCTGCATTTGTTGCTGCCGTTATCATACTCAGGGCTTGGCACGAGGTGGCTCCGAAAATGCAGAAAAAAAAAACGCAGTCCCCCTGACTTCGGCAAAATACGAAGTCCCCTTTGACATTTATCCGATATGCGAATCGACTAACACAGAATGCATGTTTAGTCGAAGTGGTCTTCTTAGATGCAATGTACACCATATTGAAGGATATAAAATGCTGATTCCAAATCTGGCTTCCTGAACCGGACGCTTATGGACGAGGAGTTATGAGCCCTTATTGAAGCAAAAAATTGAATGTTCAAGTAGGACAAAAATGGCCGTAATACTTTTTCTAGCTCTTCAATGGAGCAGTGATAATCATCGCATTTAATATAAAAAATACTCTAAAATAAAAAATATATCACAGTTGGTTGCATTACTTGAGGGCTATTAAGACTTTAGGAACTCATTTTCCAAAATTAATTCAATTTTTGGCTCCAATAAACGCTCGTAACTCCTCGTCCATAAACGTTCTGCAGATAGGGAAAGCAAATCGGAGTCAGCATTTTGTGCCCTCTAACATGGTATACATCTCATTTAGAAAGGCCACTTCGACTAAACAAGCTTCCCCTGTAAGAAAACGAAACGTCGACGAAAAAAAAGCTAATTTTGGGCTCACAAAAACAATATCCCCCTTGCTTTTTGTTCCAGAAACGATATCCAGTTTGCTTATAAGCCACCCGAGCCGGGCCCTGCTCATAGAAGTGATCATATCTCGTACGCCTCCATCCTAACCAGTCTAGCAGACGACCTTGTGACAAAGCTCCCCAGCCAACAGTTTGAAACAGATACAGTAGAGCATTTATTTTACAAAAATTTGCACACATTGACAACGAAAAACACCAAGACATGTTAAAGTCACAACACCCTGGTCTGAAGATAATGACTAGAATTTTCCTGCAGGGTTTGCGTGTTTGTATGCGAAAATAAGTAAGAATAGCCGAATTCATTATGGATACTTCCAAGTAAGATGGCCGTTATAAGTGGCACTGTTCAGACAGCTGAAACAGAAATTACAATATTACGAGCAATCAAAATCAGAGCAGTGACTGATTCAAAATTGGTTGAAAATACAATGAAGGTTGTGTAAACACTTAAAAACTTAACCGTAAGACAGTCGAACATAGGAAAATAGCGCATTGACTTTAAATCATGCTAAAATTTGCAATGTATTTTGATTGTAAAAAAAAATCCGATGAAATTGAGATCACATTCATTTGATGAGAAAAGTAGAGAAAAACGAGCATTTTCACTTACTGTCCAGCGACAGGGAGTTAAATATGTTACTTTCAGACGATAACTGCCATAGAACTCCATTACAAAACGACAAAAGTAACAGCAAAATACAGAAACCCGAACTGAGTGAAAAATCGATTGCAATAAGTCGGAGACGCCACTGGGACTCTCAATGAGTAGGATAAAGCTAGAGGAGAGGCTAATAAACAAAGAATATAATGTAGAAGCAAATAACGTAGTGTGTCTTCTAGTTCCCATTTGGCACTAGCACAAGCCCATACTTTTTAGATTTTTTGCGATTATCATGTCCAAGCATGCATCGAGTACAAATTGTACATTGTTCGTGTCTGTGGCACATGTGTGATGGCAGTAAATCTCTCGCTGCGACGATCTGACAGAAAAATCGATTATCGATCGAAAGCCATACATAACCTTAAAACACCGTACTCAAACTGGGGCCGCTGAGATCTTGAGACGTTACAATGAGGGGGGGGGGGTGTCTAAAGGTACAAGTCCAAAATAGGGGAAGCTCTTCATTATGATCAGCAGACTTACGAATTAAGACAAATTTGAGCCCAACTTTGTGCTCTTGAGACCACCCACGTTGATGGGCGGAGCGACCACCGCGGTTTCTACCTTCTAAAGCGAGTTTCTCGCTCCAAATTCTTCTTCTGCAGCAAATTTTGGGCGATTAGTTAGTTGGGGCTCCCGCTATTGTACCGTATCAAACTCTCATCCTTCCCAATTTGAGTAGACGGTGCCTTTAGAGTATAAGTACCTATTCAACTGCTCGAATTTCCATTGAATGTAGTTGATGCATTCAGTCTGATTCTGTTGTCCTTTATATTCTGGGAAACAGATCGTCAATGGACTGCGCTGAATTTTCTCAGCGAATAAATCCTTTTTGTTCAAAAAGAGGATGAAATGAATGTCGGCGAACCATGGACTGTTACAAATCGAATCAAACAGTTTTAGCGATTCCTGCATTCGATTCTGAAATGCGAACATTATTTCTGGTGTAATTTACCCCCACGAACAACCTGAATAAATACTTTGCAGCCCTTTCCTGCAGTTCGAGCTTGAGAATAGGGGCTCGATGACTGCACTATCGCGTAATTTCATTATGGTGAGAGGTTTGGAAGAGCCGGACAGGAGACTCTTGGGCAGTTGTAAACAAAAAAAGCAAGCGGAAATTGCTAATGTGATAGGATTACGAGATGATGAAGTTTGTAGCCAATTTTAAGCCTAATGATATCACAAAAAAATTGTAGCGGAATCCATTTTCAGAAAGTTTTGTTAATTGCAAATGTTTGATATACTTCCAAAAAAGTGCAAATTGGCGAGAAAGCAGCATTGCAATTCTTATACCTTGAACATACCGTGCAATTGTCCTCCCTCAAGGTTTGATCGTATTCTGACAGTGAACTGATAAAAATTATTGCATTTACATTGTCGAAACAGTGAATCCATTTCTTTCGTTCAGACCGTTGTCCGCCCACGTCGATCACCCTAGAAAATAACTCTTATGAATCGATTTTATGCCCCTGTGCACATTTCCAAGTTGAAAGCAGAAATAGCAGAGAAAGGACTCGAGGATGAGAACCGAGAGATTAGCGCGCAGTCCGCTAAAATGCATCTACTCAGTTTGGAAGATGTCTTTTTGCATATAGCTTTAGCTGACTGAAATCTTGCAATGCAACGGGACGTAAAGCTTTTTTTGTGAAGGACTTTGACCCTCACGCAACAGAAACGTCTTCTTTCGTCAATTTCAAAATTCTCAATAATCATAATAATTCAAGGCTCAGCACGAGCTGGAACGAGGTAGTTTTTTTTAAAGTCCCCCTAAGTAAAAAATTTTTCCTCACAACCCTTCTGACCTTTAGAGCCCCTCACTACTTCTTATTTTTTGTATCTCAGCTGTCCTTCAACCCTGGTCAAAGGCAGTGTCTCACAAAAATATGGTTTTTGAGATTTTTCCATACTGCAAGCCTTTTTATCCCTCTCTAACTCAATGCGAGTCCAAAATCGCATAAAATGTAGGAAAACCACGTTTCTTGAAAGCCATCGAGTTGGACTAGGGGCGGTCGGCTATTCATTGGGTCCTCTAACAAAAATGGGGAGACCCGCATTACCCCATTTTTGGTGAGACATTGCCTTTGAACGAGGGGCGGGTTTTGCGATCGGAGCGAATTGCGCCAACAATGAAATTTTCTAAGGACTATAAAACTGCCTAAACGGAAGAAAATGAAACCGTTTTGCACTTATATGAAAACTTTCAGGGTGCAAATACATTACTGAAAAGAACACCTGGAAAATCATGTGAACAAAGAGTCGGGTCCAGCTCAACTACTCAGCAGGACGGTACCAGCTGATTGGGGAAGAAGCTGAAGATTTCTGACGTAAGCTAGATTCCGTTGCATTTCTTTTGCGTTCCTTTTTTGAAGGGGAAGGGAAGGTCCGTCTCAACCCCACAAAAAGTATATTGCCTCTGCCTTCTCCTCCAGAAACAATATCTAACTTGACCCCCGGTTGTGCCAGCCCCATAATGACTTGTCGAATCACAAAATCGCTGTAGCAGAAGCAGCGTTTCGCATTATGAAAGCTTTGTGGGAAATATCGAACGGGCTTTTTTTAAGCAAAAAGGCAGTTTCTCAAGCATGAACAATCTCTGCATCAGCACCATTGAATAAGTTTGTGCTGTTTACAAAAAATATCGATTAACGCATTTTGCATTTCATGACTGTGACAGCTTCATGCATGATTGGATTAGGTTTTCCCCATATATTTCGTTGGAATAAAAGGCAGAAACTCAAGTCATGGTGCAAAAAAATATTTTCGATAAAAAATTGTGGTGTAAAGCAATCTAAGATTATAAAAAAATCATTTGTCTGCTTTTTGTTCGAGAGCAAGCAGACCGTTGCTAAATGACCAATTTTTCTTCGTCGACCCCTGTGATGAATCGCTGTAGCAGAAGCAGCGTTTCGCATTATGAAAGCTTTGTGGGAAATATCGAACGGGCTTTTTTTAAGCAAAAAGGCAGTTTCTCAAGCATGAACAATCTCTGCATCAGCACCATTGAATAAGTTTGTGCTGTTTACAAAAAATATCGATTAACGCATTTTGCATTTCATGACTGTGACAGCTTCATGCATGATTGGATTAGGTTTTCCCCATATATTTCGTTGGAATAAAAGGCAGAAACTCAAGTCATGGTGCAAAAAAATATTTTCGATAAAAAATTGTGGTGTAAAGCAATCTAAGATTATAAAAAAGCAACAAAACATTGCGACATAGGTAGCATATTAAAACAAAACTCATTATCAGTCTATTACAACCAACTAAACCCACCTAAACGTCAATCCTTTGAGCTCGAACAAAACTTCCGTGATTCCAGTGGTTTTAATTCGCGTCCGCAATAAATCTTGTTCACTTGGTATATAATTCAACGATGAAAGTCGAGGTAAATTGTCCAGAAAACTGCAATGACGCACTTTTAAAAGCCAAATCCACAAAGTTATAGAACGAAATTACAACAAAATACGCAAAGTTACTAACTATTTAGCACTGTCGTCTATTTGGTACTCATTGCTACGCCGATAACATTCCCGAACTCCCTCATCGGCCCATAGTCGTTGCATGGCAGCAGCCAATTCCTCTGTCAATTCTTCTTTATTCGCATGGACGGTTGCGAAAACTAACTGACTGTCCCGCTAGAAGAAAAAAAAATTAAAGTCCAAAATATAAGTTCGCTGTATGCACATCCCAAGATTTTCTCACGGGGATGAACCACGCAAGCACAGCTGCGAATCATCAGAAAATATCAAAACGCTTTCCTCCCGCAAAGATTTACGACATACGGGCCAATATTTCAACATAAGGACATCCTTGAGGAAAGCCTTCAACCCGGACATCTTGGAGGATACCTCCAACCCTAGTGCACTTTAACTTGTAGTATCTACGCCTACGAGTGCTTCATTAGGTACCTAGAGTAAAAAACCTAAGCTTGCATAGATTGAGCTGACTATCTCACGATAATCAGATTTTTGCACAATAGCAATTTCTTGCTGCAAGAGCTCAATTTCTAGAAATCCAAAAAACTTGTCTAATAAATTCTAGGACATTCTTCGATGCACATCTAATGGAAGTCGACATTTATAACGTCATTTGGACTAATTTATGATGCTCATTGTGGAATGGAAGCCACACATTGTGCTGTTAGAAACCAATATGGTGCCCTTGAAAGTAACTCAACAAGATCCGCTCAGAACAAAGGGCAAAAGGTTTTCTGTGTCGATTTTCAGCAGAGTATGATAAAATCAGCACAAGATCCTTAGCTCAAATTGAAAGGATAAAAACTTTTGCTAAAGTGAACTACGGTCTAGCAATAAAATCGATTATCGATTGCTATACTCACCACTCTGTCATTATCGGCATATTCAATTTGCAGATGAAACATAGCCCGAAGTATTGACAACATTGAATGTATGCAATTTGAGTAGACAACTGGACGTATCATTTCCAAATCTTGTTGAGAAAAGCCATCCTGGAATTGAACTCAATGAATTTTTGCTTCATAATTGCAAATCTTCTTGGTAATTAGAAAAACCCTAAGCAATATTTGAGCATAAATTCTTTGTAATTGCTCTATAGAGCATAAAATTACGCATTTACCCACACATTTAACGTAAACACCGGCGAATAGGATAGATTCCTACAAAGAATATCACCTTGGCAAAAATGTAAATATTCGCAAAGAGGGGCTTTGGACGAGAAATACCCCGAAATTTACAATCTATATGTTGCCACATTTTTTCTAAGTATGACGTATATGCTCAGCAGCTGACAAACTTCTTCAAGTCAAAAAATATCATTTGCAATAAACTGAGGCAATAGCTCACCTTATGCAATATCCGCATCTGCTTGAGAATTGTGCTTTTTCCACTTTCACCAGCACCTGGAACATCAATAGTCATTTTCCGGATCTGCACAAGCTTTTCAATCTTCCCTGCCGCACTTTTGAATCAGTTTCGAAAATAAAATTTCCATGAGGAAGCCATGAAAATAGCTTCTTTTCACTTTGGAATTTCCTATCTGGCCACCGTGCCTACTCAGCGCTAATAAGCAACTAGCACCAAGCAAGACGCACTTCTAAGCAGCCAATTTCCAGGAAGAAAAAAAAAACGCTGCAGCTTCCGCCACAAAAGGTTCCGAAAGTTCCCGAAAGCTTCTGCCAGAGAAGAATGATGGCCACAACCTGAGTGATGGCGTCGACGGGAGTAGTTAATCATTGTGTGATGTAATCTCAATGGAAAGCAGATGGCTTACACAATACGTCAACAAAAAGCATGAAAAGTGATATGGATGCATTATATCATTAGAACTTCTCAATAAAAGAGTTTTTTCAAAGTGACGATATGATTGCTGGAGTAAGATGCAAGTTAGAAAGGTGATAATGGAAATCATTCATCGAGAAAGTAGAAAAAGGTGAGGAAAAAGTTTATGTAGCTCATTCCAAGTAGTAAGTCTTTCAGCAAAACGGATCACTCCTGCTATTCCTCGGAGAGTTAATAAGCTCAACCGGACTACAGACAGATTTGGAAGACTTAACCCATTGCATTTGACAGGTCACCTCAGCTAAAAGCCTCAATTCTTTCTCTTCCAAATAAAAAATTCTCTATGAAAAGCCATGAACGATAATTTCCTATCCCGCTTTCACCGTACTACTCAATTTCCTCACTAATTGTCGTCGCCTACTCCATACTTTCTCATCAATTCCGGAAAGCAAAGTTAATTATCTGAACAAAAGTCCATTAAGTGCCACCCAAAGAACTACTGCTTATAAATCACATCGAGAGATAATACCCGGAAACTCCATTCGTTGTTCTATTTCCTCTCTTCACTTTATCTCCGGTGAAAAAAGCGCATTTGGAGCAATCATTGAATCGGTTTGATAAAGCCCATTCATGATGCGAACGAATGCAATTTGTGGCTGTGCAAGAGCAAGAAGCTAAAAAGGTCAATTTTCCAAAGATATCCTGCAAACTATTCTTTTTTCCAAAAGGATACCAGCTCGCACGCGTGGCTGATTGTGATATACTTCGCCAACAATTTTTAGATAATAGATAGTAATTATTATATTTCCTTTTATCGATGATGGGCATCGCTAATTTAAGCCTTCTCAATTCTGCGACGCGTTGCTAGAATTGTAACCCTGATTTTCAGGTTCCCCCGGATTTTCTGCAACGAAACTGGGCCTGAGATCAACCATCATTCACTATCACAAAATCGAATATGAGAAAGAGTAATGTTAAATGCAGATTTTTAACTTTCGACAAAAATGCGTGGCATATTCCAGTCATAGCGTCGATGGTTGATGCGATTGTGCCCTGATTGGTCGCCTCTTTCAACGCAACCAATCAGGGCAGCTCATGTGACTTTGCTCCTTGCCAGAGAATCCTCGTAAACAAGCAACAGAAGGCTTCAAATTTCAAAAGGAAATAGCATTTCCAATCCGATTCAATGCTTGCGCGGTATTTAAGTACTTTGGACAAAATTGAGTCGCAGCAGAACGACTGGTAAACTCGGTTGTTGCTCTTAGATCTGGGTAAAATGAGAAGAACCCAATGGATGGCTAGTCCTTCTTCTGAACCTAAGGCTTGTAGAATACTGGCACAGTGAGTTCTGAAAAGATGCTTGCGAAGTGAGTTCACGAACATGAATCTAGAGATTGAATCAGGATGTAGAAATCTAAATCTGATATAGCCTAAAAATTCCACTCTTGGCGATAGTAAAGGGAAAGCTCCACTTTCACCTTCAACCTCCGATTTTACGATAGATTGAAAATCCGGGCAAAGACTTTTTTTTCTTGAATGCATCTTATGCGCACAAAAAAGAACGCATTGATTTGCTCAAAAAGTTAAAATGCGAAAATGATAATAGTTCCCTACCTCCTTGGCGATGTGAAGCAATTTTTTCCGCAACCCCTACGAACGAAATGTTATTACTTTTTCAAGCCAGCTCAATTAGCAACAAATCGACATTGAAGCATGACAGCTCGCCAATTCAATTAGCTTCACTTGCGCAATCTTCGTAAACAATTCATGAGATTGCAAAAATAGCTCCATTTCATTTTCACTGAACCAAGTTCTGCGGCTAACAATATTTCAGAGTAATTAGCATATCCTTGGTATAGTAAATAATATTTCATCCTCTGAGCTGACATTTTTTCATTTACAGCATGTTTACATGAATCCCGAGAAAGACAATAGCTGCTCATGCTGCCAATTCTGCAAGCATCACATGATGGAATTTGAGCCCGTTAGTTGATAGCGCGTGTAGATTTCGCTTTTTGTAATAACAAACCACGTACCCTTTGATTCAACTGGCTTGGCGGCTGCAAGGCGGGGTTTTGTGACCTAATTAAGGCTAGGATCAGAGAGCACGTGCACGGGAGAGACGCAGAGTGCGTCGCAGGCGCGAGCGGCCTCAATTAGGTCACAAAGCCCCGCCTTCCATCCGCCAAGTCCTTTTGAATCAAAGGTTAATCACCACTCCGTAAAATCCGACTAAATCGATCCAAAGACTTCCCTGTTTACGGGCTATCCGAGTGCAGACAATCTTCTTTTTTTTTTTACAAAAAGTAGACTAAATAATTTGATTAGGTATTTTCTCACGCCATCGTCTGCGGGTAAGGGCACCTCAAATGTCAGAGGGTAAACAAAGAAACAACTTCCTTGATTGTTCGCTCTTTTATTTCCCTCCAACCCATATAATGCTAATAATTGAAAGGGAAGACTCAGATTTTGAAAACCCCATTTTCACAGACCAAGAAAAGGATGATATGGCAGAAGCTAATGGCTTCGCGTCAGCACAACGTCATTGCTAATCTATGCAAGAATGGGAATAACGGCTTTAAGATTAGTGCAGGGATAGATGGAGCTGAGCCTAGCACAGAATTCCAAAGTAACAAAAAAAAGCAGCTGTCAATATGCTATTAGAGCGCAAGAAAATTGTATAGAATTGGTACATTTTGAACTTTTTATTGAGTTTCAACGTCAAAAGGTTGGCGCAGCATTGCATTTCCTGCAATTTTCAAAGCTCAAATTATGTCGTCAAAAAAAGGCTGCAAACGAGAAACAGAGTTAGCAGAGCATCGCTCGTTTACTTTTCAAAAGATGCCATGCTGTTGCGAAAAATCACAAAAAATGGAGCAAGATTTTTGCACAGCCAAACATCAAGCTCGCTTCAGGAAAAAAAAATTCTATAAAAAAATTGTGATTGATCGGTATGTAGCTAAAAATTGACAAGTACATCATACTGGTGAGATATTATCGCCCTCCAGTCTCATAGTATCCTAGAAAGCTATCCAGCAAACTTCAACATCGGTTCCAATTTTATTAGGTAGGAGGGGGGGGGGGGATACCGCCGGTAGGGCAGCCTTTGCGGACTACTGGTCCTTTCGGACATGCTAATACATACCCTGTGAGAAGAAGTAGTCCGTTGAGGCAATTCCTAGTACCTTAATCGTTCCTCTACCCCTCCAAACCTCCAAATTCTGAGTAACGTCTATGGTAGGAGAACGAACTTCACCAGTTTGAGCCCGCCTTCGCTGGCAACTGGTCCTTTTGCTATATTGTTGCATGTCCTTGCAAGACCAGTTGTCCGCGGAGGCGGCTCAAACTAGCGGAGTTCGTTCCCCTACCCCTAGGCCTGTTCTCATTTATTTCACCTGTCTAGCCAACCCCGTTAGCCAATTTCCATTGCAATGTTCAGAGACGATCTCCCTGACGACGTTAGTGCCCCTGCCATTTTCAGCTGTCAGCGAAGTTTCCACAGTAGGCAGGAAATGCTAGTGGCATTGAGCGAGATTGGAGATTCTATGGAAATTGGAATGCGAAACGCACAGCTGCGGACAAATCCATAAAATCCGTGGCTATTTACTTAGGACATAAAAGCAGCAAGTGAATACTTCAATGCAACGCCTACGCCTATGTTTTTTGCGCAAAAATGCGATTGTGCTGAAGGCTAAGGCGTGAGAAATGTCAAGCACACTTTCGCTAGGAAAAAACCGCTTCCTCGAAAGCTTTCAGCCGAAAGCCTGTCTTTCTCTATTTTGAATTTCTCAGCACCTGCTATGGCTGTAGCAAACACATCACGCTTACTGCTTATTTGAAAGGCGCTGTCGTTTTCGTCGATCTCATGGCCTTCTCGGGCCTCATTAGCGCTCGACAGCTAACTGCAAAGCGAACCCGTGGGTGCGAAAAAAAAAACTAGACGAGAAAAGCAGCAGCAATGCGGCTGAATAAATGTAAACAAAACAAACATTACAATAGCAAAAACTACTATTCAGAACATATGCAAATGGGTGGGCTTCTCCACCTGCTGTCAAGCAGCAAAAAAGCCGTCTATCCAAGGAGCTTATCAGGAAAATTTAGATAATTGAAAGTAGCTACGCGGAAACGGATTAGGAAGTCTTGATAAAGCTGCCTAAGCTTTTGCCATGCCATACATTCTTGTTCAAAAGATCTTTTAATTCTAACCCAGTACCGTACTCCTCCCGAGGTCAGCGCTCTCGTATACGGTACTGGGCGAGTGCTCATTGCACTTAGGCTACGAATTTTATCAGCTTCCGCTTATGCAATGATCAACCAAATCATGGTCTCACAACTAGCATCCACGAAAATATCCAGATGCCCAGATTTTCTAGCTGCTTTCAACACAGATAAACCCCAAAAAATCCCAAAAACCAAGTCCATCAGACTTAATCAAAAGAAAAGCGCATTTTTCACACAATCCTAGCTCCAAAAAGATTTATGACAACTTACCACCCTTCCACACACGTCACCTGACTGAAAAACATAGTCATCTGACACGTCGAGCAGCCCCCGAAAAAAAATGATTAGCTACGAGGATGAGCGCTTATTTCAGCGCTCAACTCGTATTCAATTACCTCTACGCTCACAAAAACATCCACAAACCCTTATTTCAAAGGGATTTTGAACAAAAACAGCTGCTCTAATAAGTATCACCAACGTGATTGGAAGAGGAATGAAGGAATTCGAAAGTGCAAAAGAATTCGCATAGTGATGTTTCCATAAACAGGAAAAAGTGTAGTGCTTCCCATGTGATTAGTCTAGAGACCGAGGAAATGGAGGCAATTTGTTGGGAAAGGTTGTCGAAAAAGCAGATAGAAACCTCCTTGTAAACTCTAAAAAGGGAGACATTCTAAGTTGCGAAGAAAAAACAGACAAAGCTGTTCGAACTCTGATCTTCTGGACAATACATAGAAACATAGAAAACGAAAAGAAAGGTTTAGGAAAGAAATTGAGTCCCTTCTAACAAGGGACGGATACTTGGACGAAATGGCGTTTCGGTATGAAATGCATACCGTTTCATAGGGCATGAAACGCTGATTCCAAATCTGTTTTCGGTACCTGCAAAGCGTTTCTGGGAGGGGAATTCTGGGAATTTTTGACGCAAAAATTCCAACGCACAAATACAACAAAATCATTCAGAACTGTAGTCTATAGCTCAGATGGGCCTATGATCACTGCCGGGGCGCTTTACGTACTTAATACAGTCGAGTAGATTTTCTGCTTAATATAGTGTCCCTGCAGACGCGACAACGCTGGGGCGTCAATAATTGCCTGATGAGTCCCAGAGCTAGTGTTTTCCAGTGTTTTCTTCGCTTATTCTATGCTTTTTAGGTGATTCGTTGCTGATAAAGAAGAAAAGGGTAAGTTAGAGAGTAGTTTCTGTTTTCTGAGAAGTTCTATCATCGCATATTCACAGATAACCATGTGGAAGCAGTTCGCGCCAGCTTCTTGTCTATTTTTTGTCATTTCACATCTCTTTCTTCTTGTGAAGTACTTCTTTGAACGCTAGTGGGTTTTTACGATTGACTTATTGTCTTTATCACATGAAGTACTTGATTAAAATGCTATTTCTTATGGGTAAAAGCCGAAGTTGCTGCAAGACAAGCCAACTAGCGTTCAAAGAAACGCCTCACAAGAAGGAGGAGGTTTGAAAGAAGAAGAAGTAACAGAAGAGAAGGAAATGACAAAAAATAGACAAGGAGCTGACGCGAAATCCTTCCACGTGGATATCTGTGAATATGCGATGATAGAATTCTCAGAGAACAGAAACTACTCTCTAACTTACCCTTTTCTTCTTTATCAGCAAAGAATCACCTAAAAAGCATAGAATAAGCGAAGAAAGCACTGGAAAACACTAGCTAGGGAACTCGTCGGGCAATTATTGACGCCCTAGCGTTGTCGCGTCTGCAGGGACACTATATTAAGCAGGAAATCTACTCGACTGTATCTGCAGTCTGATAAACTTATGCTATTCACTACTTCTTTTAAGCGCCGGGCGGACTCAACCCTTGTTTTTAGCTCAGCCAAACTCTTATATTTTGGCCTCAAAAAATTTCCATAACTCCCCTCCCAGAAGCGCTTTGCAGATACCAAAAGCAGATTTGAAATCAATGTTTCCTGCCTTATAAGATGGTATACATTTTATATAAAAACTTCACTTCGACCAGGTATCCTTCCCTTGTAAGTGTTGACAGCACCCAAGGCCTGTCCTCTACCACAGAGCTGAACTTTAGCATAAGATATTCTTTGATTTTGTATGTGTGGCAATATAAGCAAGAAAAGTAGAGGAACCTATGACTTGCAGGTTTCCCTGAATAAGAACATCGAAGAATAACTCTCCGTACTGGAGAAAAATGGGGGTAGGAAAAAGACAAAAAATGCAAACATGGACCACCTTCAATGAAAATTTGTTTCTCGAAAAATCGCAGACATTCTTCGGTATCCTGATAGGCTACTACAAAACGAGCATCAAAAACTAGCAGTTTCAAAGTAAATAAAAAACAAGGCATGCTATTGCAACTCAGGTCGAAACTTTCGTTATCAAAAAAAAAACTTTCTGATTCCCAAAGTTTTTATAGCTCTTCCTCAGATACTTTTTCTTAGCTACACGACGAAATACACATCAATATGCCACTCAAGCCGGTAGCGTGTTTTCTATTTGCTTGCACTTCCTTGTGTTTTCTTAATATTTCATTCCTATCCCAACAGATGTCAGATTGCATCATGTAACAATGAAAAGAATGCATGTGACGAGCTCGTCACGCACCTTCAAGCACACAGGTGTTGCAAAAAGGTGTAAAAGTTTGTCTTTTTCGGAGTCACCCATTTCGAATTTAGACGAGATTTGTAGCCGCATGCGAGCACATGTTAATCCATTTTACTTCTTGGATACCCAATTACTAGCCCGCACATAACGCATGATATAAAGGGCAGAATGTTTGCCACTAAGATTACATTCCAGCATAAGTGTAAATGTCACCAGGTTCTAAATTTCATTACTCACGCTCTAAGTGAAGCATAAAGGGGCATGAGCTCTGCATCTGAGTGCCTAGCAACTCTACACAGCTCAACAACTGTGAAAAGTTAGTTGCATGATGAGATCCCGAAGCCAAAAAGCAAGAAGTTGAATAGGCTCTGCAGGAAGTTCGAAGCTGGGCATAAAGCGCCCGACATATATATAGAAGAGAAAAAACGCAAAGAGATACAAATTTTTGAGTTAAAACTGAGAGCAAATATAAATGAACGTGTGATAACGCCTTAAATTATTTCAAAAATATTTGCTTGCAGCATTTGACTAGTGTGCTTCTACGTTGATCTAATATATAAAGAAATCGCTAGCTCAGTTCAAAAATTTTCCAATAGCGGGAAACCGCGGCGGGTCCCGAAACGAACGCTCTTCCAAATAGCACCTCCAGATTACCGGTTCACTAGTGATATAGTAAAGAAAAGCAAAAGTACCACTTTTTGTTCAACTCATGAAAAAGATGGGAAACATTAGGTCACAACTGCTGGAAAAATTGAATTATTAACAGAAATCAAAATCACATTACGCTCTCAACTTCTTGCGAGCATACAAGCCTTACTCCAACAACAAGATTATACACTTCCCAACAATTCCGAATCCCCGCTGCACGAAAATAGGGAAACGATTTTATTCCGAGCGCTATGTGAATCATCGTTCGTTTTATGGAACAGCCGAAAGAATTTGAAGCTGCCTTGGAGCTCTTTATTCGTTTTTGATAGAATGATGTGCACGTATTGGAGATTTATGGAAATTGCACTGTTCAAGCAAAAATTGCAATCCGATGAGATACGCACAAAAAGCGGGACCAAATTCTAAACGAAAATTCTGGAAAAAAACGATGAGATAACTTGAAAATATAAAAAAGGGAGTCCTAAAATCAAAAAAAATTGACATGCTTGCAGGTGATGATGGCTTTCACCTCATCGCACCTCCGTAATTACACCATAAACTTGGTCGCGGCACTTTTGATGTGCCGTCGCCGTTAACTAGCAGCTACTCTAAACGTCACAACAGTTGTCAGATTGACGGACAGGAGCTGAGGAAAGCTAGGAATGTTCGAGAGCTCAAGCCGCAGGCATCAAAATTGACTGGAGAGAATCGATGATTAACTAAGGCATAAGAGGTTCAAATCGTTTATGGAAGGAGGAGATCTGAATTTGAGCGAAATCGTGGTTTTAGAATTCGTCAGAAATCAATCAAACCGGTGTTAGTCGCATCGTATAAAATATTCCATATTTTGGTTTTTATGAATAACTAGCGACCCGTAGGGTCGCTAGCAAGTGGGTAGGGGCAGATACAATATAGGGGCTTAGTTGTGATTATATATTTTTTTAGATAATTTCCTATGCCTTTCCGAGAACATTTTTGCGAAAAGCACTCTACAAAAGGAGATGTTCGAAGAAGCAATAATCTCCACAAACCATTCAGTATTTTTCGAAATTCCTGCTGCAACCATGCATGGGGAATATTATTTTTCTCTCCTTTACCACGCTCTTTCTGCAAATTTAACCTCCTCACAGAGACATTCAGATAAAACCCCTCCTTGTTTTCTACCCTCTCAAAGAGAATTTGCTCTTGCAGTTCTTCTCAACAATTTCCATAGAAGATCGTTAAGGAAGTAGAAGAACACCTATCGTTTTGGAAGTAGAGATACACCCATAACAATCATGTGTACTACAAAAAACACTTTTTTCTCGGAATCAACTCCGACAGCAACGAAATCAATCGTCTAACGATAAGAACTTAGTCAGAAAATCCTTCAACATTCCAAAGGAATATGAAGCTTTACTATAAAAGGAAAACGCTCCCTGAAAAGCATGACTACTGAGCCACCTAAATACCCTCAATTATAAGAATTGCATGGACGTACCAAAAATTTGTTTCTCTGTCCAATTAATTTGCCTTACGTGCCGCTTAAAGACAATTCGAAAAATATGAAACTGCCCCAAACGTACAAAAATCTGTTTCCCTGCCCGATCGAGTTGCCCTACGTGCCGCTTGAAGACCATTCAAAAAATATAAGAACTGCCCCAAACGTACAAAAATCTGCTTCCCTGCCCGATGCAATTGCCCTACATGCCGCTTACACACCATACCTAGTTGAAGGCACCAGCGGGACCCACTAACAAGCAAAAGCAAGGCTGTTATTAGATAAACGCTTCCAAAAGTATCAGCGAGACTAAGTTACGCACTCCCTTGTCTACCGGCGGAAGCAAGATAATCCTAAAGTGACTGTTATTAGTTAGAGCATTTTTACCAAGAGTTGGGAGCTTAGATGAATCTAGTTCAAGTCACGCTGTTACGCAGTTTGGCATCATTTTAAAAGCAACTAATAAGAGTACAACATATTTGAAAGACACATTCTGGGATAACAAGCTCGAAAAAAAGCAGCTACAAATAACACACCCAGACATGACGACCCATTCTCAAAATCACTGCGATACTCATGATTGCTTTTCGAAATACGTGTGGCCCTTTTACGAAAATATGCTTGGACTCGTTATGAAATTTGGCAGCGTTCCAAAACGCATGCCACTTGGCAGCAATCCAAATCCAAAGATCAGTGTATTTCATCATAATTTCTCCGTCTGCGGCCTCCTCGTTTGCCTGTTCCACGGACCTGGTGGCTTAATGGGTAAACAACGAATTCGTTATATATTACGTAGTGATATGAAAGAAAAAATAGCGAAAACGGTTATTGTAATCTTGAGTACTGAGTTGGCGACAGGCATAAACCTCTTTTGAAGCTTTTAAACCATTTCCAGTTTTTGCGTCAGTTTCAACATGATGCACACGAAAAAATTCACAAGTATTTTTGATTTTTCAATATTTTTGCATCTCTTTTGAGACCATGAGACTTTTGTCTTTGAGAAGACAAAGACGAAAAGTCTGGAAATATAGAACAATAATGGATTCTAGATCAAATCCTGTACATGGAGTAATAGCAAAAATAATTAGCTGTAGGACGCATTTAGATCTTAACAGGATAAAAGAGGAAATATACTTCGCAAGAGTCATCTGTTTAGAAAAAGCCCTCCATAAAGATCAACAGCTGATGTTCCTTGCAGTCAGCAAGACGATAATCAATTTTACAATCGTAAAAAACAAAAAAATCAACAAGTCTAAAAACCTAAATATAAAGCTATACAGAAATATGCTCAATCTTTCATTGTGATATATCGTACGCAATTACTTTGAATTATGGGGTATCTCACCACCAAAGCAGAAAAAACCCCTTTCCTCTTCTTCCCTGCTCTCCGCATTCAAAGCAATCGAAGCTTGCTTGCCAATTAATCTCAGCCATGAAAGAGACTCTGGGGTTGCGCTCGCTCTAATTGGCATGCCCGATACTTCCTCTCTCCCTAACTCTCTGAAGAATGTTCTCGAAAAGTTTGTGTCATAATTGAAGCTTAGACGCGCGTATCCGACAGATAATAGGTTTTCAGCAAACATAAAGTACTCACAAATTAGCTCGAAATGAAAATGGATGTACGTGATGAAGACAGACGCCCCTCTGTGACACAAATAGCTGTCCAGCCATTAATTATTCCTAGCTGTGAGAATAGCCAAAAGGAGAAAGAAGCGTGCAACGAAAAGATTAGATCGAACTTTGTAAACAATTTAGCGTAGCAAACGATGTAAACATGTCAAGACAATAAGTGATGGACTTCAAAGATTGTGAAACAGTTACAAAATTATCAAATCAATAAATCATTCATCTGTTCTATGACTGGAAGAATCTAGAACGCTTTGCATACACTGTCTTAACAAGCTTGATCGTGTATTTGACAGGTTCATACTTGTATGTTCATCCGATAGTAAGAACTAGCACTTGAAAACAAGAAAAAACAGGTTCAACTTGCTCGGGCGAAATGTGCAAAGCGGTCTCGAGTCTCCGATCATAAAGTAGATCTTACAAGACAAGCCTCCATCGTTTTTGAAATAAAAAACTCGAAAAAAAGTTCGGCAGAATTCATCAAGTTACGGCAGTTGTGCAAATACGTATAGCACACTAGATCTGGGCTCTGCCCGCGACATGAAAATCACCGAAATGTAGACGAATAGTTTGTATCGTACTACCCACTTACAAAGTCTCACTATTTTCGAAAAAAATATGAGAAAAGTCAAGTTGGATTCATCATTTGTGGCAGTTCTGTAAATACACATGGCACACTGGATCCAGAACCTGTCCACGACATGAGTGTCATCACACCACAAGTGAAGTATTGTATTACCCACTCACTAGTACTATTGACGTAAACATACATAGGAAGATTCTCAACCGTTCGCCACCTTTCTTACAATTTTTCAAGTTTTTTGGAAATTTCGGCCCATTCCAACACAGATACTGCCATAAATGCCAATCAGCTGTAGCCCACAAAACATCATTTTTTATCGATCTTATCGAACCAGTAATTGTAAAGGTGCTAGACCTGCAGGCGATTTCGCTGCGGGAGCCGCGCAGTTTCCCGCAATTTCACCTTCTTCAAATAAGCACAACGATTTGTTACACAGAGATTTCACAAAACCCATTTCAACATTTTGTACAAAGAATCATTTTTCTGACTACTAATTTACTGATTACGTGACTCCCTCACCGAAGTATTAGTAAACAAAGGTTTCGCTCTTTGACAGCATCGCTGCCTCGGCCGCAGCCGAGGGAGTCCCACAGGACAGGCAATGCGATAAGAGCTCACTGATGAGATTGAGTTCCGACAAGAATGGGGATGATTGAACGAGTCTAGAGGCAAAAAAAACGAACAAAATAGAAATCCAATGGATGCTGTAAACAAGTAAAGCGCGAGAAGCTATCAGGAAAAAAATAGATTCAAAAAAGGTAGGAAATCGATTTTGAAAAGGAAAATATGCTTGCGAAACAAGTGCGATGTCAAAGAGTCTTGAGAAAGAATTATCGCTTGCGAAACTATGTACTGAAATTACATCCAATCACTACGGCCCCAAGGGCAGCGATAAGGGAAAAACATTCAAGAATAATTGTAACCATAAAAAGAAGAAAATCTGTCACAAAAGGCAAAGACCTTATTACCAAACGGAAATAATCAAAAATCTATTGCACTGTGGCAACGGATATTGCAAAAACAAGGTATTATTCATGGTTGGCACAATTCGTAAAAACAACTAACGCAGTCAGTAGCAGCGAGCTGGAAAGAATATGCGAGGTGTTGAAATGCAATTTGTATATTCAGTCATGCTCTTTGACGTAATTTTATCAAGTCTGCAACGAAGAGTTTTTAGTGACGAAAGACGAATAAAAACTATGAGAAGAAGAAGCAGAATGCTTAAAAAAAAGCTCTGCAAAATGAGGTAGAAGCTTATATTATAAAGTAAATAAATCTTCTCTCACAGAACAAATAGATGGGTTTTGCAGAATCCATGCATTCTTCTCATTTTACAAAATTAGATATGATGCTGCTAACGTAACTAGATATCCCGAAACAAAATAAAATTGCTAGAAAGAAAAAACTTCAAACCCACTCACCTAGCAACAATAACTTGATGATTCTCAACGACATCGACTGATCCTTCTTGATCTGTTCATCGATACGTCGATTGAGGCGTTTACCCTCTTTTTGATCCTTACTGGTACAATGTCCCATCCTAGCCAAACAGCCGGGATCCGAGCCGAACAACGAAGACGGCGTGGTGGCACACTGGATGCAGTACAGTCACAACAGCAATACCGTAACGCCGCGCTGTGCAGGACCACCAGTCAGACTATGAAGAGCCTGAACGTGTGCGTGTGTGCGACTAGACGAAGCGATGCAGTTCGTGCCACCGGCGCTCGCAAGCTCTGCTACTGCGGCCGCGACGACGACCGCCTTCGTCGGGGCGCTCTGCGTGTCTGCGCGCGCGTCCGGCGTCTCCTTGCCCGCGGCGCTCTTTGCGCGGCGGCGGAGAGTCAGCGATAGCCGCGTGCTCAACACCCAGGATATCCACACGACGTCGTGGCCACACCCTTTCTCGCCGCCAGTAGCTCTGACCAAGCTCCCCCCCCCCCCCCGCTCGGCCGCCGCCGGCCCCCAGCTCTCATTCGCTCCTTTAATGTCGCTGTTCATCTGCTCAGCCGATCGATGTCGTCTGAAGTGAACTGAGTGCATCAGGGCGCGAAGCATTAGCGAGAGCAAGTTAGCGTGTGAATGCGCGAGCGGAAACCGTCGCGGCTTCTTCGAGAGTCCGAACGCCTACGCCGATGGTCTTTGGACCGATACGGGGGATATGCTATCTAGACAGGGTGTACAGACTTCCTCATCCCAAACAAGCAATTTGTGTAATTGCACCATTTCTGCAAGCAGTACAGCAGGACGGTGGCGTCATATCATGGTTGAGAGGATAGTGAAAAACATGTGTAATCAATGCAAAGACAATTGCGAGAACTGAAAATTTGGTTTCGTACTTTTTGAAATTGCTGCCATTGAACAAAAAATGGTGCAGTTACACAAGGCGACTCATGATAAGAGGCTAGTGTAAACCACCTTGAATCAAACGGGACAAAGTATAGCGTAATTTTGACTCTTATGGTAGCTTGCGTAATTGCACAGCAACCCCTACTCGCGCGAAGTGTCCGCGATTTTTCATGGATAAAGGACAAAATCTCTAAAGATAGTTGATAGTGTCCTTTGCTGATCAGCTCTACTTTTTAGGCATCACAACAAAGCTTTTCTCCAAGAAAAGAAATTGTTTAATGATCAGCCAAATGCTGGAGTTTACGCACAAACTCGCGTTGGTGTGCAATCGCACGTAATGTCACCCAGTTTTACTCCAGTTTAGACTAAAAGATCGACAAGATGGCGAAAAGGTTGCTGTTGTGTGAGTAATTACAAAAATAAGAAAGGGTTGCTCTTTGTTTTGATAGTTTACTCAGTGAATGATATTCCTATCACATGCTTTCCAACACTTGAGATATCTTAGCTGATGAAGAGTGCGGAACTCTGTAGTTCCAGTATTGATTTATGTCGATAATCGTTATTTTATGCGATGTGAACGACGAACAGACAAGAAATGCAAACAAAAGAGAAAGGAGGGGGAGTGTTAAATTTGATCCACAGTACATTATATTTATCATGAATTTTCATTAAAAAAAGAAGTAATTCGAGTTGAAATTTTATTCGAAATGTGGGATTAGAAATGACGCAAGCTTTGAATCAACTCAGAAAAAGATCTTTTGAGAAATTACACAAACTCAGACAGCTGGCCGGAACCCTAACTTCTGCGGAAACCCTGCATAATGATTAAGAAAGAGCTGCGGAACCGCTGCAAATTCTGCTTGCCCTGCGAAAGTTCCGGTGAATTGTCTGAGAAAACTCGAGTGCTCATGCAACACATGGCCATTAAAGGTCATACAAGCACTTATGAACCCTTGGCAAAATCAACTACCCTATTTTCAGGTGTATAAGCCGCACCCTTTTCACTCTAATGGCGAACACGCCAAAAGACTGACTGTCCTCATGGAGCGCGTTAAGTGAGAGCAGTGTGCGATAAGGCGACCGCTTCGCGAGACACATGCGCGGCGGCACGCCTGGGTCTGCTCGCGTTTAGAGCAAAAAGGGTGCGGCTTATACACCTGAAAATAGGGTACCAAATATTCTTCTCTAAGCTTTCTGTTTTCCTGGGAATAAAAGCCAATTGTGCAGCTTGCAACATTCGTTCTGTTTCTGATTGTTAGCAGAAAAACTACCTCTAGCTGTCATTTTATTGTTACAAGATCATTTATCTTATTTCTTTGTAATACATGAGTCAGAGAAAATTGTTATCATGACCTAAACTATTTACACCAGTTCGTATCTATGAATCACTTTAAAGAGAAAAAGCAAGTATAAAACCCCATTACACAACATTTGCTTTTGCAAAGAGCTAGTTTCTCCCTAACTGCTATGAACATTCCAGAGCCTTTCTATCAAAACTCAGTTCTAAAGAACAAGATCGTCTGTGTTAGGAAAGCTCTAGAAGAATTTGAACATCCTTCCCTCTTCCTACATCTGAAATAAAAATAATTTGGTCTTATTAATCTTCATGTGAAAGTGATACTAAGTCTCTCTTTCCCTTGTTATTGTGCATAAGACCAAGAAATCTCATATTTTCGCTATAGCTTGCCAAATCTAGTGCTTGTTCGACGTCGACTTCGTGAAATGAATAACTCATAAAAATCAAATCTTTTCCCCATAATGTCAAAAAATCGATAATGCAAAATCGTGTAACAGAGGAATGTTTGAGGGAGGTAATGTCTGCCCACCAGTAATAATTATAACAAGCATAAATCTTCTTCCGCCTTTCCTAACTCCAGGAAGAAGTAAATGTTCTTTTACACTGCAATAAATTACTGCTTCCTTCGTCGATTCCAGTATTGAACGTGAGAGGAAGATGCCTTTCGTTAAGAGAGTAAGCACAGAACGCAATGAAAATTTAATCCAAAAATATTTTCAGGGAAAACTTGCAAAAACTTTGTTTACTGAAGGTATATCCCCATGTTTAAAACCAAGAGACTTTATCAGAATAAACATGTTCTTTGCTATAAGCCAAATAGATCCCTAAACCCAGATTTTCTGCTGTGATGATTTCAGAGTGCATCGTTCGCCGTTCACCTTATTGTATTCTAATGGCTACGCATTTGTACATCGCGAAATATCCAGAAATCAGGAAAAATCATAAATTGACGGCAGATAACGTTTCAGTTTCTATTATACAGAGGGTCTCAAAAAATGTGCACAATGTTTGGTCGTTATTAACTCTCTAACACTGATGTCTTTCGCCGATCTTTAGATACTGTTTTGTAGAGCTGGCTTCAACTTAGATTTACGTGTGGAGCGAACTGCCGATCGCTGTTCATTAATGTAGTTATGGTAGGAACATCCAGCAAACAAAAGCATTGCGAAATAGGCCGTCCGACGAAATTTTTTTTTCAAAAATTGCGAAAAATTGTGTAACAGATTTTTCGAACATGCTGATTTCACTACACTACTTTCTATAAGTTTTTAGGCTTTTTCAAAATGGTCACATGTCTGGGGAGCAATAAGAATTTGTTACGGTTGACTGGAAAACTCAGGAATAAATCATTACAGTTGAGCCCAACTTAAATTCAAAATCAGCTTTTGATTAGAGTGGAATATAACTTCTTGGCTTATTTGGTTTCAATGGCCTAAAATCCTCATCAAAGTTCCTACCGTAATCCTACAATAATGAAAGTGATAGGTGATTTGCTCCATAGAGCAAATAAGTTGTAGCCTCCTCTATTAAATGATACCTAAAGATCGGCGAAAAACATTAATGCAGGAGAGTTATTAGCGAACAACAACAGTGTGAGCATTTTTTGGACATCCTCTATACTCAGTGAAAAGAGCTTGAAACTTTGGATCTCAGTATTTACATCTAAAAAAGATATTGCAGGCCAAATTTGCTGACAGTAAAAATTTCTGGTACATGGAACTCAGAGCCTATGACGTAGCTTCAACTGCTTCGGCTATTTTTGGAGATTCCAATTCAAGAAAACTCATTTAATGCTAGCTGAGTACCCAATGCATTTGTAAAGTCCATTTGCGATCTTAAAAGTCACGCAAAACCTCTTTTCACTTCCTGCGCAATAAATTTTGAACACATTAGCGATACCCTTACAACAGTAGCGGTCCAGGATTTCCGTCCGGCGGGGGGGGGGGGGGGGGAGCGGAGGGGAGGGGCAGAAATTTGCTCAAATGAGGGTGGTGCGGATTTAGACACGCACTCCGAAAAAACTTTTTAGAGTACTCCTCACAATTTTCGCGATTTCGGAATTTGAATTTTTAAAAAATTTTGAAAGTTGTTTAATTATTTCCAAAAATAAACAAGTCACTTGCACATTTTTATAACCCTTGTAAGTAAATTTCGAGAATTTTTCGACCCATTTCCAGGGAGGAGCGGGGGGGGGGGAAGTAGGAGTGCGAGCGACCCCTCCTCCTGGTCCGCCACTGCCTTACAATAAGGTGAAAACAATTCGTAAAGGTGAAGGGGAAAGGGGAGGGGGTGGGGCGAGGAAACGAGAGAACGCTTTTGAAGCGTTAGCGAAGCTTATAGTGTTGCCAGTACTCTTACAATTCAATAGATTTGACGATAACAGCGCCCTGCAGTGATGACAACAATTGCGCGTCAATTGCAGCACCGCGACGAATTGAATTTATGCGCTTTGTAGCGATTTTTTGCGCGCAAATGAAGCTAAAACTGATTATAAAGTTACCATTGTATGTAAGTAATTATACTTCGAGGCATGTGAAGCAGGTACACTCAACAAAGGGTACCTAATATCCGATTTTCGCTCTCTTCAAGTTAAATCCATGAGAAATATATTAATAAGTTATTTAACGTAAGATTCAACCTTGAGCCTTATGGTGATTCAATCAATCTCTGTAGAACCTAAAACCGCTGGAATTTTGACGATTAATCGTTTTTCCTACCACTGCCAGTAGATGAAGGGCTTTTGCCATGTTGTGCTTTTTTGCATTTTGTTAGCTCCAGAAATTTTCGATATAATTTCTCAAAAACCATCAGTTCTGAAAGATATGACTCATGGCTTCACCAAAAAATTTCTTGGGATTCTAAAGTTGTTGGTACAGACCGTAAGCACTTACAAAATAGAGAAATAAGGCAATTTTTTCTCAGATTTCACCCAAGTCACAAAGAAAAAAAGTTAAATGAGAGAGGAAGAAAGACACATCGAGACCAAAATTAATTAAGACTTGTCGTTCTACATTTTTTGAGTAGCTACCAAGTTGGAGGTTTTACTTCAAGAAATAATTTTTAAAAAATCGAAACATTTAGCTGGAGATGCGAAAAATGCATTGCAAAAGTTTTGCACTTTCTTCTGCGTCATTACTGCTTCTTCAAAATTTCGAAGTAAATTATAAATGGAAAATTCTGAAGCTAGGGTTAAATTTGGACAAAGTAAAAATGATGGGTCAAAAATCTCCTGGATTACGAGCATGCAAAAAGAGTCACTTCGAATAAATAACCACGAAGAAAAGAGAAATTCTGCATTGAATTAAACATAAAAATTAGCTTATTTTTAATCTGAAAAACTTCTGGAATAGCGCAAAAACCGCACGTACTTTGGGACCTTCACGTATGAAAAATCCAATTTGAATTTTTTCTAAGTTTCACGAATGATTTTTGGCAAACTTTCAACTACAACTTGAACTACCACACTGTTTTTGCATGAGCGCTACAATATCCATGCACACGAAGGTGAAAATAAGCCAATGAATATCCCTTGTCTCCTCATTCAGTCTCGTTTATGCCAAGAATCGCAGTCATTCACTCTTCGCGCGCATTGTTACATTATCAAGGCGAAAAGGTGACCTCCGACAGGTACGGCGCATCCCGGCCAACGGCGCGGTGCAGTGATAACTTCGTTGAAATCATACTATACAGAATCATTTCTGTAGTGTGTATTTCGCAATCCCAACCAAAAAGCGACACCTGTCCACCGCGATGAACGGGAAACGGGCGAGTTGCGAGCGGGAAGAACGCGACTTGTCGCGCTGAGGACCGTGACGTGGTCGTAAGATCGCGTCGGCGACTCGCTCCTCTGAGCGGTTTTATAAAATGTGAAAAATAAAGAAAGAGAAAAGTAGGGGTGAGTTTTTTAAAAAATGTGAAAAATAAAGAAAGAGAAAAATAAGAGGCTAGTTGATCCTAATGTTTCTATTTATATTATATATAATTATTACACATTATATATTATTTTTAATTATTTTTATTCATTTATTTTTTATCTAAAATTTTATGTTTCTCCCTATCCTGAGATCAAAACATAGATTTGTGGTCTATTTAGATTGGAAATTTTTTTATTTTGCCGTGGTTCTGGCAAAAAAAGCCTCCTGTTTCATAAATATTGAGTGCTGAAAAGTCTTTTACTAGTGAAGGGTTTATTCGTGACTCACTCTAAAAATTGCCCTTCTTTTATTAAAATAAATAACAGGAACTTGTCCATTGGCCTGCCTCATTAAAGTGTTAATATCCTGTGAGTCATATAATTGCTAAATTTTGTCCCTAGTAAGTTTATGCTATAGACGATCAGTGACAGAACTGGGGGGGGGGGGGAAGATGAAAAATTAGTGCAAAATTTTAAGTAGTCTACATGAGTTATAATGCTGCGGAAGTGACTTGCTTTCACGCTTTCATCTAAAATAAAATCTTTGGAACTATAAAAAATCGATTTACCAGGGTAAACTATCTGGGGGCTCCTGACGCCACGCCTCCTTTTCTGTAATTTTGGGGCACAGGCCCACCAAAATCTGAAAAGCACCGTTTAAGAAAAAATTCAGATGCTTTAAGAGATCCGGACGAACTGGCTAGTGCCACGATCGATGTTCGGGGGTTTATGTTTTTGAGTTTTTGAGATAATTTTTGAAGTTTTGTTTCCCTCCCCCCCCCCCCTTCCTCTTCGAAAAACTTTCCACGGATAGCCCTTGCTAGCCATGTCGAAGAAACAATCTGAAGTACTGATTACGGCAGTTACTAGTTAGCATTTAGCATATAGCGCAATTATCGCGGCCTCCTATCACAGCAGCCTTTACCCCATGTTGTGGCAAGATTAGCAAGTCGGCGCGCATACGCAGCAGGCTCACCTGCGCCAAAATTACCGAAGGTATTCGGTAGCTTTGCGCAGAGGCGATAACGTGACCAATGAGGCTCTGCCGAGGTGCGTTTATTGCTGGTTGAAAACTTATACCAATTGCCCGCGATGGCGCCTGAATAAGGCTGTCATACGCAATTTTTGAACGCCTCGAGGAGGCAGCAAAAATTGATCAATTATGAGGTTCAAAGGATAGCATTACCCTGGCGTAACAGTGTCATCTAGTCACTTACATTATAACCTTTTTTCACACACTTCATATTTCAAGCTCCACAATTTCTCAAGTCAATATGCTCCAGGATCCAAGTAAACGACTCACGCTCAGGTTTTTTTTGTGTGCAAGCGATCTCTAGTTGAAAAGTTTGAGTATACAGAGAATTTGGTGACCACATCAAGAAGACCCTTCTTCCACTTGCTAGAACTGCGCAGTAAATTCACAATAGCTATACTCTTGCAGCAAACTGATAGTGACTTTGGAATTGTACACATTATTGGAACAAATATATTAGGATGAACCGAAAGTTTGTTCGCACCATTTTCAAAAAATCGTAACTTCTTTCAGTCACAACGATTTTGCGCAAATCAAATTTCATCAGAAAGCGCAAAGCATGTAGTTTCCAAATGTTCCCTGGAAACGTTCCAACATGCTCACGATGCAGAGAGAAAAATGAAAGAACGAGATCATCCGAAAATCGGAATTTTTGAGCAAGAATTATAGAAATCCAGAAACTGTGCGATAAAATCCAGAAAAACCATTATCCTAATTTTTTTATATTTGATTATTAACTGAGTCAAGTTTGTGCTGACCGAACCCTTCTTTCAAAAGTTATGATTTTTTGAGAGAAAATGCCGAAAAATCAATTTTTTAAGAAATCTTAGGAAGTTGATTTTTCGGCATTTTCTTTCAAAAAATCATAACTTTTGAAAGAAGGGCTCGACCAGCACAAACTTGACTCATTTAGTAATCAAATATAAGAAAAAATAGGATAATGGCTTTTCTGGATTCTATCGCACAGTTTCTGAATTTCTAGAATTCTTGCTTAAAAATTCCAAACTTCGGATGATCTCGTTCTTTCATTTTTATCTCTGCAACCTGAGTATGTTGGAATATTCCCAGAGAACAATTGGAAACTACATGCTTTACACTTTCTGGCAAAATTTGAGTTGCGCAAAATCGTTGTGACTGAAAGAAGTTATCATTTTTTGAACATGGTGTGAACGAACTTTCGGACCAACCTAATAGATACAAGTATTACATCGTTTCCGTTTTCAATGAAAAAGAACAGAGAAAACGAAGTACACTTGAACCCTATGCGATTCTTCTCTCTTTCCATTTTATTCCTTCAGAAATTTGTAAAACAGTACAAGAATATCACCTCTGAACTGTAATGATCACCCAAGTCAAGCTCTTACAGCGAATGGCATTTATTAAAAGTTATTATAGGATTTGTCTTGAGAGGTTATCGATTTGGAAAAAGATCGACTTAGAAAAGTGAAAAAAAAACAGATAAATTAAAAAGATGCTATCACAACCAGTTATGTCTCATTATGCTCGGAAATGTCAACATATCAAAGTCTGCGGATGACATATGATGTAAATGAATACTAGAATATTGGTTAGCTTTGAAAATATTGCTGTATCAAACTTTCTGTATCAACTTTTTTCAATTCTTCTTTGGCCAAGGTTATATCGGAACTTATCGCTGCACGGAGCTCATCTGAAAGCAGGAAAATGTTATATTTCAGGTAGTTCTTTAGCCTCGCACATATACAGTACAGATCACTTTACTGTAAAGCTATTTAAGATATAAATCTCACCCAAGCTATTGAAGGCCGTCATTGGGCGAATAAAGCCGAGTATGAGAACATCCATCATTGAGTCATAAAAATCGTTTTCGAACTGCCGCAGAAGATGTACCTCCTAGAAATCGAGATTTTTTTAGAAGTCAGATTACTTGCACTATTTTCCTACTTACAAAGTTTTACTTTGAAGAATCCTAAATTTTTCAAACGAGGAAAGAGTTAAGCAGAAAGTATGTGAAATAACCAACTTAAGCTTGCCTACTCACCAAAGTTTTCTTTTCATTCTTATAATGTGGATTCCAACCAATGCTCATCACCATCTTGTCAACCTGAATATGTTAATCAAAAGGTTTTTCGTGGTTAATCGTCTAGTGTTCATATAACATCAGAAATGAAAACTTTCAGTGTGGGTTCAATAAATGCATTGAAGTCTCGTATTTCACCTACAATCTTCTTTTCCAAATCAAATTAGTTGTTTTTGTGCACGAAAAATCATATTTCCCTTCTTAATGGATAATGATAAAAGATAAGTCGTGGTGTGGCAAGAACTGATCCAATTTTAGCGATAACTATACCTGTTCACCATCGACCCGCGCCAGTCCGTAAAATACTCCGCAAGGAAATTCAGCAGGTAAGGTTTCCACCACTGCCTCTTCAATATTTGCTGAAAAAATCACAACCTTCATATCTCCAACAAAAAAAAAACACTCGCTACCCACCTGTCGGGCATCCTAATTGTTTGCCACCTCTTCCAAAGCCAGTAACCACTCGTCCACGTAAAAAATATGGCAGATGGCGGTCTAGATGCATATAGCGACCTATTGTACGGATAAGAAGCATAGGGAGAGTCTTGGACGAACGAACATCACGAGTAAGGACAGACAAAGTTCAAACTAGATAAGCAAAGGGTAAGACCACACACAGAAGCACAAAAACAAGAGGCTGTTTCTCTTCATATCAAATGAAATAGTTACAATGCCGCAAATTCATAAACCCGTGAAAATCTGGTGCAGAAAAAACAAGAAGTTTCGTAGAAGATTCAGAAAATCTATGAAAAATTGGATAAATAATCGGATACATGTGGAGCCATTAATTGAGGAAAAAAGATGCAATCAGTTAAGTGACATGGAGTGATAAAAAAAACTTTTCAAGGACTACAAGCGCAACAGAAGCTCAAGCCAAACAGGATGTACAAACAATGGATACCTTTTACTCCGCTATTTTCCAGAATTTCGCATCTAAGACAAGCTGTGAGCTAGTGCAAGTACTTATTCAGACAGTCAACTGAGACTTTGGCAGGACAAGCAAAATTTGCAAATTACCGCAGGATTTTAGGTACTGCTAAGAACGCAGGCGTCAGAAATGGGCAATTCTGCAAAAAAAGGCGCACCGGAATTGGGGAAAGGGACCTTCGAGCGCTGCTGAACTTCCCAGTGTTTGGGAATCTTTGCAGCATCTTGCGAGGTTGCAGTGAGTGTGGAAGTTGCGCAGGTGATCCGGGGGAACTTCGCTGGAGATAACTTGGCGTATGTCAAATTGAGTTTGAAAGAGATACATGCGCAAAATCCTGTCTTCTCTGAATAAAATAGCTCATTTCAAGCATTTTTTCTCATCACTTCTCTCTTTTTTGTCTCTAGATACTCCTGCAACTGCTTCCTTGAGTTTTCCGCTTCCTTCTTCAGTTGAGGGCTAGGCATTTTTCCAGTGTACGCATCCAACATCCTTATCACTAGCTGTATATCTTCAGAAAACGCATCGATTCCAATAAAGATACCAGCAATGCTGCAGAAATGCACAATTACCAGGTTACAAAAAACTAATCTAGCACGTACTTTTGCAAAATGGACAACTGGTACTTGTGCGTTGCAGACAACGGAGAGTACTTGTGGGTGCTTGCATCGAGCATCCACTTTTCTATCAGAGGCCATAGTTGGTGGCGAATCCTACGATAAACGAATGTTTTGGATACTCGGACCATTTGAGCCACGACCTATAAATGGGAAAAAATGATTCAAACAATTCTTCCTGCTCTATACTGCAACTAGATCATAAAATGGTTTATGGAAGTTTCTCTAAGTATTATTTACTTCCGGTTCATCAGTTCTATTTTCATAAGCAGAAATAAGCTTTTTTGGAAAATAAAATCGCTACCTTGATAGCTTCTTGTCGAACCTCCAACTCTTCATCGCGAAATCTGTTTATTAGTGCTTCCCAGTTTTGATGAACCATAGGTAACAACTGATCATCAAAATTTCGTACCACCCACAAAGCTGGAAAAGATGGTAGAAAAAATAGATTATTAGTGCGAATCTACTGAAAACTCGAAAAAAGTGCGTCAAAGCTCACCCTCGCGTAGAATTCTCATAACTAACATTCTGACAGGATAATGCGGTGATGAAAGTAGATGCTTTGTCCTGAAAAAATCTGCTTATAGCTCAATGGTAGTAATTGTCTAAGAAAGCTGCATTTACCTTGTCAAAACCGCTTCTACGCTGAGAATGGGCACTGGTGGAGGCTTCTTTTCCGTATCCATGATAGCTTGCTCCTCTGTCAGCTCTTCTTCCTTAGACGAACTTTCTTCCTAAAAAATTAAATCAATTTTTTGGTTTCCCAGTAATAAGGCCATACCTCTTCCGGTTTCAGCTCTGGATACCACCTTCCAACAGCTGTCACAAAAGTCAGCATAGAGCGTAGTATTAAGATAGAGTACGTCTAAAAAGGCTCTATCGGTTTTCCTTTGAGAAGCAGCTCCCATTTCACTCATTCCCCTTCCTCACCTGTTTGAATCTATCCAGCGCTTTTAAGAGATCTTCAACAATATGTCTAACATGCTCGTACATTCGAGGGTCATCTACCCGATCAAGAAGGGAGGAAAATACCACTGGGGCATGATCGTGTTCTCTACGGGATCTCGCTGCTAGTGCGATATGATGCACAATATAAGAGCCATGCTCAAAAAGGAATTCGGAGACGGAAAGAGACATCCTCTAAATTGACGACGAAACTATGACAAGCGGGTAGAAAGAGAGAAGAACCTAGTTCCATGTCAAAATATTTTTATCACCAACGCACAGCAGCAATCTGATTGAGAGCACAATCAACAGCATCATGAACAATCCAATTAGAGATTGCGTAAAGCCCAAGCAACTCGTAGAGAAATTCTACCAGCAGCTGAAAGTAAATTCTATAGATTTTATTGAGGTGACTGTTATGCTTTTGTGCAGCCTTTATTAGCTGAAAAATGAAAAAACTGTAAAAGGAACTTCTAGTCTAAACTTGCTTTTCGACGTTTGGTTTCCTCTTGGATGGAGGTAAATATGATGGCCATTAACAATATCAGAGTTATAGATTGTATGGTCTCTTCGCTTGGAGCTGGTATTTTATCTTAAGTATTTTCGCACTTATAAACATTTCAGATTTTTGATATACCAGACTAGACGTACGCTCTAGCACATCATCCCGAGTATGCTCTTCTGGTCTTAACTCCTTAATCCATTCTATACACATCTCTGCGAGAGAGTATAGAATATGTGAATCAACTTGTGGCTCTAATTCGGCAAGAATGAAAGAAATGAGAATGGCCGTCGAAGCTCGATCGGTTACGGGACAATCCGCCAACTCTGACACAGCTATGTCCACGACCTTGAAACTACTTGATACAGCAAAAAATATAAAATTTTGGTGAAATCTACCTCAATCCCGCCATGCTTAGCAAGTAAGTTGCATATGGGTAGTATCCAAGCAATCTGTACATCAAAGCATAGTGGTAGAGATTTCAAAAAGTCTGAAAATCACCTTTTGTTTTTAATTTTGAGAAATATATTCTATACATACCAACGGATGATGTATGACTCTGTCCACGACTGATCAAAAGACGTCTAGCATCTACACGAAGCGAAGCCGCCAAAGCAGAGAAGAGGGCTTGCAGAGATGGAGCGCGGCTGGTAGCAAGCCTAGAGACATCTACATCGAGGCACAGCAGGACACCAGCCAACTGTAATTATTTCTTTAAAGTTAGAAATTTTGAATATGGCTTATTTTAGATATTCGGGACCCAAAATTTCAAAACCACACTTTTTTGTGCAGGCTGATATGGAGATTATCTCGACGTACTGAACATCAGCCTGATAGTGCCTCCCTGGGGTTACGGTAGCTGTGCGATAAGAAGGCAAAATTTCAGAATTTATCGGAATTGCACAAAAATAAAATAATGTTCCAAAGAATCATATACAAACGTCAAGGTAATGAACCCCAAAATGAGATCCATAATGAGTCAAATTTTAGGCAAATTTTTACTCTGATCTAACGTGTGACTACCGTAATCCTCATAAAATGAGCTTATCATGCAGATTGAATGTGTTATGATAAGCAAGCAAAATTGCTCCCATCAGCCAAATCAAGGTGAGATCGCGGTTTTGAGATTTTGAAGCCGAAGTCCAACAAAAAACGATTTCACTCTGATTCTACACTTATTTTGTACCTGATGGAACATTAATTCGCTGCCTGTCGTCCCTTTTCTGACGTAGACTGGTATTCTTTCGGCAAGTTCCCGTAGCTTTTCATGCATGTGCAGTGAATATGCAGCCAAATTCTCAGATCGAAGTCTGTTGGCGATTTCACTGTAAACAATCAAACCATTTTACTGCCATTAGAAGAGACAGGTTGATTATTTCAGGGCTTTTTTGGCCTGAAATAATGAAACAAGCTAAAAAATAATCATCTACCTTTCGTGAGAGCTTGTTGCTCGCAAGGTTAGCAAAAGATCCATAATAAACCGTCTACATACCGTTCCTTTGAATGCCTTCTTGCAGTCGCTTCGGATGGAATCAATCATTTCTAGTAGGCTTGACCGGACTTGCTCATCGGGATGCGAAGTCAGACTCGAACACAGAGCCCGTATCTTAAAAAAAAGCCTAAAAACCAAATCAGCATGAATATTCGCAGATAGCGGACTATTTTGTTGATGTTCGCAGCTGAAGTGGCTTTCCATTTATCATCCTTTTTCACCAGCAGACCTTGTATCTCAGGCCTCAATCCCTGTATTTGGTCTACACTGTCGTCCTGTACCGTATCAGCCAAGCAGAATTTCACAGCCATTGAAATGACCTGCAAATATTAAATTTTGAAATTTTTGAGGTTTACGAGTGATTTTTGGCAAACTTCCAACTACAACTTGAACTACCGAACTGTCTTTGCATGTCACTTGAGAGGTGTGGTTTGAGCGATTGACCAAGATGGTCTGTCTTTGCATGAGTGCTACTGTATCCATGCCCACAAAGGTGAAAATATGCCAATGGAATCCTCTTGTTCCCTCATTCATGCCAACGATTGCCGTCATTCACTCTACGCGCGAATTGCTACATTATCAAGGCGAAAAGGTGACCTACGACAGGTACGGCGCATCCCGGCCAACGGCGCGGTGCCGTGACAACTTCGTTGAAATCATACTATACAGAATCATTTCTGTAGTGTGTATTTCGCAATCCCAACCAAAAAGCGACACCTGTCCACCGCGATGAACGGGAAACGGGCGAGTTGCGAGCGAGAAGAACGCGACTTGTCGCGCTGAGGACCGTGACGTGGTCGCAAGGTCGCGTCGGCGACTCGCTCTTCTGAGCGGTTTTATAAAAAGTGCAAAGAGAAAAATAAGGGGTAGGTTAATCCTAATGTTTCTATTTATATTATTTATAATTGTTGTTATTTTTTTTATTATTTTTACTTTCTGTTTTTGTTCGATTTTTTCTATTTTTTTTAATCTTAAATCTTATGTTTCTTCCTGTCTGGTGAGATTAGAACGTGGATTTGTGGCCTGTTTGGACTGGAATTTTTTTGGCGTGAGTTCCGTCAAAAATGCCTATTGTTTCATAGATATTGAACACTGAAAAATCTTTTAAAAATGGAGACGTTTATTCGTGACTCAATCTAAAAATTGCCCTTCTTTTGAAATAAATGACAGGATTTTGTCCATCAATAGGCCTGCCTCATTAAAGTGTTAATATCCTGTAGAGTCCTATAATTGCCCTAGAAATTTTATACCTAGTAAGTTTATGTTATGAACGATGTGACGGACCTGGGGGTGGGGAGAGGGAGGGGAAGATAAAAAATTAGTGCAAAATTTTAAGTAGTCTACATGAGTTATAATGCTGCGGAAGTGACTTGCTTTCACGCTTTCACCTGAAACAAATTTCTGAAACCCTGAAAACTCCAATTGACAGGGTAAATTATTTTGGAACTTTTGACGCCACGCCTCCTTTTTTACAATTTTGGGGCTATATGTCCACCAAAATTTTGGAAAGCACCGTTTAAGAAAAAAAATTCAGATGCTCATAGATCCGGACGAACTGAATAGTGCCACCCCCCCCCCCCCCGTTATTCAGGGGGTTCAAGTTTTCGAGTTTTTCAAATATATTGGGAGTTTTTCGAAGTTTTGTCCCCCCTCCCCTCTTCGAAAGAATTTCCTGGACAGCCTTTGTTAGCCATGTCGAAGAAACAATCTGAAGTACTGATTACGATAGTTACTAGTTATCTATTAGCATATATTGCGGCCTCCTATCACACTTGCCTTTATCCCACGCTGTGGCAAGGTTAGCAAGTCGGCGCGCATACGCAGCAGGCTCACCTGCGCCAAAATTACCGAAGGTATTCGGTAGCTTTGCGCAGAGGCGATAACGTGACCAATGAGGCTCTGCCGAGGTGCGTTTATTGCTGGTTGAAAACTTATACCAATTGCCCGCGATGGCGCTTGAATAAGGCTGTCATACGCAATTTTTGAACGCCTCGAGGAGGCAGCAAAAAGTGATCAAATAAGGAGTTAAAAGATATCAGCTGTAGGTTAATTCTACGTGAATTGTATCATTTTCTCGCACACCTCATATTTTCAAAATCTACAATTCAATTTCTCAATACACTCCATGATTCAAGTGAAAAATTCACGGGATTTTTTCTTGTAAAAAATGCAATTTTGGTTGAAAATTTTGAATATTCGTAGATTTTGATTACCACATCAAGAAGGCCTCTTTACTTGCTAGAACTGCGCAGTAAAATTCAAACTGCTATATCCTTGCAGCAAACTGATAGTGACTTTGGAATTGTACACATTAATGGAACAAATATAGATACAAGTATTACATCGTTTCCGTTTTCAATGAAAAAGAACAGAAAAAAACGAAGTATATACACTTGAACCTTATGCGATTCTTCTCTCTTTCCATTTTATTCCTTCAGAAATTTGTAAAACAGTACAAGAATATCATATCTGAACAGTAATGATCATCCAAGTCAAGCTCTTACAGCGAATGGCATTATTAAAAGTTATTATAGGATTTGTTTTGAGAGGTTATCGATTTGGAAAAAGATCGACTTAGTAAAGTGAAGAAAAAAACAGATACATTAAAAAGATGCTATCACAACCAGTTATGTCTCATTATGCTCGGAAATGTCAACATATCAAAGCCTGCGGATGAGATATGATGTAAATGAATACTAGAATATTGGTTAGCTTTGAAAATATTGCTGTATCAAACTTTCTGTATCAACTTTCTTCAATTCTTCCTTGGCCAAGGTTATGTCGGAACTGATCGCTGCACGGAGTTCATCTGAAAGCAAGAAAATGTTATATTTCAGATAGTTCTTTACCCTCGCAAAGATGCAGTACTGATCACTTTACTGTAAAGCTATTCAAGATATAAATCTCACCCAAGCTATTGAAGGCCGTCATTGGGCGAATAAAGCCGAGTATGAGAACATCCATCATTGAGTCATAAAAATCGTTTTCGAACTGCCGCAGAAGATGTACCTCCTAGAAATCGAGATTTTTTTAGAAGTCAGATTACTTGCACTATTTTCCTACTTACAAAGTTTTACTCTGAAGAATCCTAAATTTTTCAAACGAGAAAAGAGTTGAGCAGAAAGTATGTGAAATAACCAACTTAAGCTTGCCTACTCACCAAAGTTTTCTTTTCATTCTTATAATGTGGATTCCAACCAATGCTCATCACCATCTTGTCAACCTGAATATGTTAATCAAAAGGTTTTTCGTGGTTAATCGTCTAGTGTTCATATAACATCAGAAATGAAAACTTCAGTGTGGGTTCAATAAATGCATTGAAGTCTCATATCTCACCTACAATCTTCTTTTCCAAATCAAATTAGTTGTTTTTGTGCACGAAAATTCATATTTCCCTTCTTAATGGATAATGATAAAAAATAAGTCGTGGTGTGGCAAGAACTGATCCAATTTTAGCGATAACTATACCTGTTCACCATCGACCCGCGCCAGTCCATAAAATACCCCACAAGGAAATTCAGCGGGTAAGGTTTCCACCACTGCCTCCTCAATATTTGCTGAAAAAATCACAACCTTCATATCTCCAACAAAAAAAAACACTCGCTACTCACCTGTCGGGCATCCTAATTGTTTGCCACCTCGTCCAAATCCAGTAACAACTCGTCCGCGTAAGAAATATGGCAGATGGCGGTCTAGATGCATACAGCGACCTATTGTACGGATAAGAAGCATAGGGAGAGTCTTGAGCGGACGACCATCACGACTAAGGACAGACAAAGTTCAAACTAGATAAGCAAAGGGTAAGACCACAAACAGAAGCACAGAAACAGCAGACAGGTTTCTTCATATCAAATAAAATATTTACAATTTTCGCATCATAACCCGTGAAAATCTGGTGCAAAAAAAACAAGACACATTTCATTAAAGCTTCAGAAAATCTACGGAAAAAGGGATAGGTAATCGGATACATGAGAAGCCATTAATCGAGGAAAAAATATGCAATTGATTAAGTAACATGGAATGATAAAAAAAACTTTTCAAGGATTATCAAGCATAACAGAACTAGCCAAACAGGATGTAAAAGGCAATGAATACCTTTTACTCCACTATTTTCTAGACTTTCGCATCCAACGAGGGAAGGGTACTTGGTGACCTTGGCCTTTTGCAATAAGGTGTATACCAGTAGGTGCGTCTTGGAACGCTGATTCTAAATCTATGTTCACTATCTGCTGTGCGACTCCCTGAACGAAGCTATCGACTTTTTTCCATATTGGTTTTGCGAGATTTAGGCAGTCAAGATCGTCGGTATCCAGGCTTTTTAGACTCTGATGTATCGGCGACAGTTTTTCTGAGCTTAACGTCAAGCTTTACTTTATCTGTACGCTCTTTTGTAGTGCGTAAGCGAACATTCTGACGATATTGGTGAATCCTGCTTCAAAAACAGCGCAAATTTTGGTGACAAGAAAAGTTCATAACTTCTTTCGGAAGAGCGCACAGCAGATAATGAAAACAGATTTGGAATCAGCGCTTCAAAATGCATTCAATGGTGTACGTTTCATTTCAAAAGGCTACGGTCACCAAGTATCCTTTCCTTGTAAGACGAGCTGTGAGCTAGTGCAAGTACTTATTCAGACAATCCACGGACACTTTCGGAAGACAAGTAGAATTTGCAACCTCCCGCAGAATTTTATCTAGAGCTTAAAACGTACGCGTCAAAGTGGGCTTTTTCACCAAAAATGACCACACCAGAACTGGGGAAGGGGACACTTCCACCGCTGCGGAATTCCCACTATTTGGGAATCTTCACAGCATTCTGGGAGGTTGCAGCGCGTCTGGAAGATGCGCAGGTGACCCGGCGGAACTTCGCTAGAGATGATTTGGCATATGGTAAATCGGGTTTGAAAGAAAGACATGCGCAAAATCCTGTCTTTTTCAAATGATGGCTCATCTCAAGCCCTTTCTCTCCTCATCTTCTCTCTTTTTTGTCTCTAGATACTCCTCCAACTGCTTTTTCGAGTTTTCCGCTTCCTTCTTCAGTTGAGGGCTAGTCGTTTTCCCAGTGTATGCATCCAACATCGTCAGGACTAGCTGCATATCTTCAGGAAACGCATCGATTCCAATAAAGATACCAGCAATGCTGCAAAAATGCACAATTACCACGTTACAAAAAGCTAATCTAGCACGTACTTTTGCAAAATGGACAACTGGTACTTGTACGCTGCAGACGTTGGAGAGTACTTGTGATTGCTTGCATCAAGCATCCATTTTTCTATTAGTGGCCATAGTTGATGACGAACTCGGCGATACACGAATGTTTTGGATACTCGGACCATTTGAGCCACGACCTATAAATGGGAGAAAACGATTCAAACGGTTCTTCCTGCTTCACTGCAAGCAAATCGTCATCATGATCTATGAAAGATTCTCTCACTTCTCTTTACCTCCCGTAAAAACTCTACTTTCAATTAAAAAATCATTACTTTCTTCTGTTATCGGAAAAAGCTTTTTTGGAAAATAAAATCGCTACCTTGATAGCTTCCTGTCGGACTTCCAACTCTTCATCACGGAATCTGTTTATCAGTGTTTCCCAGTTTTGATGAACCATAGGTAACAGCTGGTCATCAAAATTTCGTACCACCCATAAAGCTTAAGAAGAAGACGTTGAGAAGATACTCTAGAGCAAAAATATATGAAAACTAGAAAAACTGCGTCATAGCTCACCCTCGCGTAGAATCCTCATAACTAACATTCTGACAGGATAATGCGGTGATGAAAGTAGATGCTTTGTCCTGTAAAAAATTCATTTTGTGGACCATTTATGTAGGTTAAAAAACTGCTACCTAGTCAAAACCGCTTCTACGCTCAGAATGGGCATTGGAGGAGGTTTCTTCTCCGTATCCATGATAGCTTGCTCCTCTGTCAGCTCTTCTTCTTTGGACGAACTTTCCTCCTGAAAAATTCAAACCAATTTTCGGTCTTCTATTATTAAGGCCACTACCTCTTCCACGGGTTTCAAATCCGGATACCATCTTCCGACAGCTGTCACGAAAGCCAGCATAGAGCGCAGTATTAGGATAGAGTACGTCTGAAGGGTTCGTAGAGCTTTTTTTTGGATATAGCTCTCATTTTACCCCTTTCTCACCTGCTTGAATCTATCCAAAGCTTGTAACAGATCTTCAACGATATGTCTGACATGCTCGTACATTCGCGAATCATCTACTCGATCCAGAAGGGAAGTAAATACCACAGGGGCATGATCGTGTTCCTTACGGGATCTAGCTGCTAGTGCGATATGATGCACGATATAAGAGCCATGCTCAAAAAGAAATTCGGAGATAGAGAGAGACATCCCCTAAATTGAAAATTAGACTACTACAAAAAAAAAATAAAGAATAAAAGTAAAAACTATTCTGTGTCAAATTATATTATCATTAACTCACAGTAGCAAACTGATTGAGAGCGCAATCAGCAGCGTCATGCACAATCCAATTAGAAATTGCGTAAAGTCCAAGCAATTCGTAGAGAAACTCCACCAGTAACTGAATATCAATTTTAAAAATTTTATGAATGAGGCGATTGTTATGCTTGTCGCCAGGCTTTTTCTTTACTGAAAAACAGTTTGAAAAGGTAATTCTAGTCAGCTACCTTTCGACGTTTGCTCTCCTCTTTGATGGATGTGAATGTAACGGCCAATAACGATATCAAAGTTATGGATTGTATAGTCTCTTCGCTTGGAGCTGGTATTTTATCTGAAATATTTTTATACATACAAATTCGAACTTTTACGTTCTTCTAATTCGCGTACGCTCTAAAACATCATCTCGAGTGTGCTCTTCTGGTCTCAAATCTTTAATCCACTCGATACACATTTCTGCGAGGAAATAGAGGACATGTGAATCATCTTGTGGCTTTAATTCGGCAAGAATCAAAGCAATGGGAATCGCCATTGAAGCTCGGTCGCACATGGAACAATCCGCCAGCTCTGAGACTGCTATGTCAACTACCTGGAAATGACTAAATGGGCAAAAAAAATTCTTGTTAGAAAAACTACCTCAATCCCGCCATGCTCAGCAAGTAACTTGCATATGGGAAGTAGCCAAGCAATCTGTACATCAAAGCATAAAGGAAGAGATTTCAAAAAGTCTGTAAATCAAACTTATTCTTTATCTATATTAGAAGTTAAGTTTTTCACATACCATTGGAAGATGTATGACTCTGTCCGCGACTGATCAAAAGACGCCGAGCATCCACGCGAAGCGAAGTCGCTAAGGCAGAAAAGAGGGCTTGTAGTGATGGAGCGCGGCTGGTAGCAAGTCTAGAGACATCTACATCAAGGCACCGGAGAACACCAGCCAACTGTAACAATTTCTTGGGAGTTAAAAACTCTGAAAATTAAATCATTTCAAAAATGAAACCATTCTGGCTATCAAAACCTATTACTCGGGATGCTCACAAAGGTGATAGCGCCTTATCAGAAAGAATGGTAGGAGCACAAGAGAGCCAAATTTCGGAGTTGGTGAAACTTTTATTTTAAATGCTGTCCAAAGTGTCATGTGAAAAAGTCAAGGCCATCAACGTCTCATTGAAGTGCAGAAATGAGTCTCCATACCGTATACCTACCGTACCCTTATGAAACTCACTCTACCAAGCGGGAGGAGCAACATCTGCGTGATGTAGCGTCCAATCACCCTACTGAGTCAGATCTGAGTCAGATATTTTAACTCCCTTTCATGTATCTACCGTAATCCCAAAGTGATCTTACCATGTGGAGCATAGTCTGATGAGGCTGTCAGATTAACCTAAGTGATCAGGAATAACAAATCCTGACTCTAAAATTTTGATGCCAGTTCCCGAGTAAAAAATAATTCTATGTAACCACTGTCTGACTGCATAGTTTTTATACCTGATGAAACATCAGTTCGCTGCCTGTTGTCCCTTTCCTGACGTGAACTGGTATCCTTTCGGCAAGCTCCCGTAGCTTTTCATGCATATGCAGTGAATATGCAGACAAATTCTCAGATCGAAGTTTATTGGCAATTTCACTGAATATATGGCTAATTTGCGATTTCACCGGTTTATTGAACAAGATGGATTGAAAGATTCTACCTTTCGCGAGAGCTTGTTGCTCGCACGGTTAGCAGAAGATCCATGAGTAAACCGTCTAGCGTTCCTTCAAATGCCTTCTTACAGTCATTTCGGATGGAATCAATCGTTTCTAGTAGTCTTAACCGGACTTGCTCATCGGGATGCGAAGTCAGATTCGAGCACAAAGCCCGTACCTGAAAAAAAAAGCCTAAAAATCAAATCAGCATGAATTTTCGCAGATAGCGGACTATTTTGTCGATGTTTGCAGCTGAAGTGGCTTTCCATTCATCATCCCTTTTCAGCAGCAGACTTCGTATCTCAGGCCTCAGTCCCTGTGTATGGTCTTCAATGTCGTCCTGTACCGTATCAGCCAAGCAGAATCTCACAGCCATTGAAAAGAGCTGCAAACAAATTCCAAACCTGTCAAAAAAAAGAGGCGATACCTACCCCCCCCCCCTCCCCACACCAAGAAAAAAAGGAGGCACTTACTTCCAACGAAGTAGTGATTATATCCAGATGTTCATTGGACGATTTGCAAAGTGTACTAGCCAACGTTGATGCCAACCCGGGTAAAACGACACATAGAGATCTGCTATCTTCTTTAGATGCACTGACGACAATTTTCAGAGTATTCAGTGCTATCTGCCTGCAAGTTTCACAGTTATCCAGCACAAAATGAAAGAAGAGAGCCGCTTTCTGGAACAGTGAGAAATGCAAAGAAGATTGTCCAATTCTTCTGTCATGATTTCTGACGAAAAATAAAAAAAAAGCCAAAAAGGAGGTAATTCCCAAATGTCGTAGAGGTAGACGCCTTTGTGAGGCATGAGAGGGGCATTCAAAAAGAATTAATTATAAGCATTATCACAAGCGCCAGACATAACAGATGATTGCTCATACATTGGATGGCATCACATATAGCAGACATACTGCTTGTCAAAATTTATTCATTCGATTCTGTATGTAATGAAGTACATCTATAGCATTTTATGCCTTTAGGCTTTGGCCACTTTATCCGTGTTACCGTTGTCACCAGTGTTACTCGCGTTACCAGTGTTCTAGTGTTACTCGTGTTACCGCTTTCACTGCTATTGAGTAGTGTAATGACCACAGATGCGGTCTCATTCTAAAACGCAATCTCACCGACTGGTGAGTAACACTGGTAACATGGGTAACACTGGTAACACTAGTAACACGAGTAACACTGGTAACACCGGTAACACGGGAACTCGGATAAAGTATGGCCAGAGCCTTATTTTCCGAAGTGATAGGTAGTTAAACACCAAATAGGCTCTCAAAGTACACTATATGCAAAAAAAATTTGATGGTATTTTACTAACATAACCATGCGAAATTCATTTTAAAAAATCCTACCAACATATGACGTCTGTGAGTTTCGTTAGATGCCGACAGCCGGGTAAGTTAAGAAAATCAAATCTAGGGTATGTATCAAAACATTGTTAGAGAAGAGAGTAGAAGACTGCAAAATTTGGAAGATTCGAACAAGCACAATAACAGAGACATGCGGGAAAGTCCAAACTCGCCATTTATATAACTCTGCAAAAAATGAACTTGAACGTTGACCTTTTTAGGATAGCATGATTTTGGGCTACGGTAGACAGACAGAATGTAAACTTTGCAGTGCCCTTGTAAAAAAGGAAAGAATGTCAACAGAAAGTGACTCACGATCAAGTTGTCGATGACTATGCTTGAAAATCGCAAAAAAAAAGACTATTTGCGGTTACTTTTGAGCACCAAGAGGACCTAAGAGAAACCAAAAGCTTACCTGCACCTCTGATCCTTTGAGGAATCTGAAACCACTTCTAGACAAACAGATACCAGTTTTCCATACAATGCGACATGCTGCGGCGAAAGAATTTCTGCGATGAAGATTGCGATCATATGGTATGGATGAAGTCTATCTATACATGAAAAACAAAACCACACCTTTCGACAGGATGTTATTTTGAAGTATATCAGCGCAAAGATCGAAAACTGCTTGAAGAATTGAGAATATAGCATTAGAATCACCTCCGAGATTCGACAGCAGAGCAGATAGAAGGGGATGGACATGGTTAAATTTGATAGAGCTTGGCTAAAAGCTGGTACTAAATTTCTATCAAATCACGTCTTCCCAGAAACACAAGAGAATTCTATGTCATGAAAGTAAAAGTGCTTACCAGTGCAGACTCACTGTCACTTTCGTCTTCTTTTCGATACAATGCATGAACCAAGACAGCATAACCCAAGCGATCACGGCTCCAAGTCCCTGTTGCTATGGATGATTCAGCGCCTACCTAAAAATTAAGGTATATGAGAAATATGAGATAGACAAACGCAAAACCAAGATTCAGAGTTTCAGAAGCCTCTAGATCCAGTAATTCTCATCAAATCTATTCTGAGGCTAGATCAAGTAACTTCGTATACTACCTGAGAGTTTTGCAAAAAGGCGTAGAGGAACGAAAACAGAAAGATTTTGTAGACAAGTTCTCAGCAAAACGCGACATATGGAGAGGATTACTGTGCTTTTATAACGTCAAGGATGTGTTCGCAATAGATTCGTGTTTTCTTTCGAAAAGTCCGAATATTCAACCGCGTGACGATTTCTCAAATATAGGATGGCACATTACGTCTTACAAGGGAAGCTTGTTTAGTCGAAGTGGCCTTTTCATATGGCATGTGCACCATATGCAAGGGCATGAAACGCTGACTCCAAATCTGCCTTCCTTATCTGCAAAATGTTTAAGGACAAGGAGTTATGAGCGTTTTTTGGAGCGAAAAATTGAATGTGCATTTTTGATAAAATGAGTTGCTAAAATCTTACTAGCTTTCAAAAAACGCAACCAAGTGTTCTATAATTTTATTTTAGGGTGTTTTTGAATAGAGTGCTTTGGTGATTATCACTGCTCCAATGAACAGCTAAAAAAGTATTACGGCTATTTTTGTCCTACTTGCGCATTCGATTTTGTCCTCCAATAAGCGCTCATAACTCCTCGTCTATAAAGTTCGCAGATAAGGAACAGCATTTTATGTTTTTCAATATGGTATACATCCTATCTAAAAAGGCCACTTCGACTAAACATGCTTTCCTTGTAAGTAATGTGATAAACAAACTGATAAATAAAGATATAGACAAATAATAATATAGATAAATAAATAAAAAAAGCTTAGGACAAAAGAAAATCGTTAGGCTGCCAGAAATTGTCATAACTTGGAAGAAAAATGAAGAAATGGAGATAAGGAGAGAAGCATTACCCGTAATGCAATGAGAACAGCTGCCTTGCACGCCGCCCGTTCCTGTTCATGCAACGACTTGGTGGTCCATTCTGCTGCAAGATACCTATTACTAGTCGTGTGAAAGGGGGAGATAAGGAGGTCATCAACATGCCTTCGATTATAGTCTTTATGGCTGCAACGATCTCCTTCACATTTTGTTTCGCTCTTTGACAGAGCACCAATTGTTGCAACAATGGATGAAGACGGTCTAGCACGAATTCTCCCATTTGTTCAAGATTTCATGGTACCTGAGAATCCGACCATAAACTGTGTTTAGATTTCACTAAGCCAAGAGAAGAAGAAACATGCAAAGGGGTAATTCTGGAAAGGACATGTCCTTCACAAGTACATTTTACACCAGTCACCTGCGATTACCATTCTTCGCAACCTGTTCACCATTGCCAGAATTTGTTGACAATTTAGTATGGCCAAAGTGACGCTTACAAGAGAGGTCCGTAGTCGAAGTGGCCTTTCCAAATGATCTTACACCACTTTCAAAAGCATCGAACCGTGATTGCAAATCTTATTTCATGATCTGAGCGCCTCTGCATGCCGAGTTACGAATATTTTCTTTCTGCGAAAAATGAACGCGTAATCAAAGTAAAGTCAAGTTTTACGGTCTTTTCAGCGCTCAAATAGAGCAGCGTTAAATAGAGTGTTTTGGACAGAAGGTATTGTTCAAATGAACTGCTCTGATAATCAACAATGGACAATTTGAGCAATTTAACTAATTTTTTTCAATTGTGCCGTCAAGTTTCAACTTGAAAAACGCTCATAACTTGATTTCTAGAGGCGCTCGGCAGATAACGAAGACAGATTTGGAATCAGCGTTCGATGCTCTTTATAGTTGTATCAATTTCATGCAAAAAGGTCATTTCGGCCAAACGGACCTCCCCTTGTTAGAAGTACACCCAATGAATGTTCTCCATTTTGGTAAAATAATAACTAAGTGCATCTAGTAGGGACCCAAAAGTATCATAGCACCAGACTGACTATTCAGGATGTATCGTCGATTCATTGGCCGTACGGACTGCTCAACCGCTGCGGACCACGCGCGGCGCGGTTAAAATGTTGCGAGAGCACGATTTTAACAATGGCGAGTTTGTATTGGAGCAAGCGTTTTACCTCGCGGCGCGTGCTCCGCGGTTATGTCCAGTCCGTACAGTCAACGAATCGACGATAGGTAAGCTGGTACAGGTGGAGGCGAGGGAGGGGGGAATCAGAAGGAGTAGAAAAAGCCAAAATGTTGTAGGCATGGTATCAAAAGATCTATAGCAGGTTTCCTACCAAATGTCTTCTATAGTGACATCTCCAAAGTTTAGAACTGAAGATTCCCTAACCCTAGTTCCTCTGACAGTTCATATCCGCATTACCAAGAACTTCAATCGCATTCTCACAAAACAACTTGGTTTATTTAGAAGACGCTGAAAGAATGTATGATGAAGTTCAACGTCTCAATATCTACTTCATAGTCGAGGAGTCTAGTACGTACCAACCAATTCACTCCCGAAAAGTAAATGACTTCGTTGGCAAGGGACGAGGATCGAACCTTTGATAGGTATCCACCCTTTCTTACCATACTCACCCGAGAGCAAAGTGGTAGATAAAAAGTTTTTGATGATTACTGCACAATGGATAAGTGTAAAAGATTGAAAAATACGTCCGTGACTTTCTCCATCTGCGAATCGGAATAGAAAACAGGACGGTATCTGCTGCTGACAGGTATGGAATGTGACAAAACCAAGTTGGTCATATTTATAGCATGCATCTATACAGCACAATTCTAAACAATAACAATACACTGTCCCAAAAATGACGACCTAAAGGTGATATAAACGCAGATCAATGCAACCAAAACGAAAAGAAATGCGCTGTATATCTGTACAATAAAGGCTTCATCGAGCAAATAACATTTGTGAGCTTTGAAATGACGGCAATTGGTTTGAACGTAATGTCCAAGCGTTAATGCACAAAACGACTACAGCCTAGAAAACTACGACAAGAACAAGCACAGGAGAAAATTCCTGACATAACATTATATCGCACTGGGATTCTCTTCGTAACTTATTTACAGAAAAAGAGGAAAAATAAAGTAATTTGAAATATAGTATCACACGTATTTGAGATTCATAAGAACATGAACATGCATCAGGCAAAAATAACCTGACTACATATGCGGATTGTGCCTAACTATATATATGCAATCTGTAGCAATTAAGGCATTAGATTATGTGAAGACTGTCCGTATCTGCCAAAAAAGTACCGGTTCGTGCTGTCAAAAGCGTCCTACCAATCTATTCATCTGTGAAAAAGCATTGTCTGGCACGATGTCATGGTAATCTGGTGGGCGAAACATTTGTCCAACCGACCATTTGAGAATTTCACCACCTTTGGCGGTGATAGGAGCAGTCTAGAAAGGAAATAATTTCAACTAAAAATAAGACTTGACTTCTGACTCACCTCATGGTAAGAAATAAGATCAAACAATTGGTCGTGTACAACTTGATTTGTGCCAAGAAACTGATATCCTTCAGGTATACGTTCGACGAGAAAGTGCTTAAAAGTACCATCACCTACCACGTACGATACAGTATACCTGCAAGGGCGACTTAGAGCAAAAAATAATCAACAAAAAAATCCAGTGAATCAACGCACCCCCATATTCTCTCCGAAACGCGGACGAGGAACGAGCCGGTCGGTTTATCTTGAAGCAGAATCTCCGCTTGATCTCGAGAAATGATTCCTAAAGCATCTTGTTTATGAATTAAGCAGTAGTAAGAGCAGGGTCTCAAGAAAAGCCTCTGAACGATGCTATGAAAGTGAATCAAAGAAAGCAATTGAAAATGATTAGCCCCACCGTGGAACCAAGGGGCTGGCAGCCTTGTTTTGGGATCTTGACCGGTACCTCTAGGCCACTCATCCCTCTTGAACCAATCCACAATCGCAGCGCGCGATTTTGGTTTAGGTGGTCTGGGCAGGTTTTTGCTGAAAACGGACAAACGACACATGAGAAAGGAAGAATCTAAGTCCACAATAGTAAAACATACATAGCCTCTCTCAGAGATGTAGCTTTTGTGTCTTTCAGCGCCGGCAAAATGCTTGTCGACGTTCTTATTAATTGTCGGTGCTGCTCGCGCGCTTTCTGAGCCATTTTACGCATCGCCTCTTCTGCTTCACGAGCACGCTGATCTTAAGTGAGCTAGTTTTAAAAAAATAGTTTTAAAAAATGTAGAATAACCGCAAATGCAGAAATCATACTATTTAGAGAAAGCGAAAAAAGAACAATGTGGAATAAAGACACAAAACTCAAAAATAACGACGAGGTAAAGCTTACTTTGCTGCTCCCACTCAATCCGCTGTCTCTCCGACTCCGCCTCGGCTTCCCGTCGTATGCGTTCTCGCTTTTCCTGAATAAAAATGAGTTGGCGAAAAAATAAATGTATGGAGTCATTTGAGCCAATAGCCCGTGCTAGTTCCTGTTATCATCCGAGCTACACAAGTTCGGTCAATTTTAGAAAAGTCTGATATTTAACACTGATAAAATATTCAACACAGCTTTTTGCTCACGAAAGAAAATCAAAAGGGGTGCGCAGAAACATAAGAATTTTAAGTTTAACATATTTTTGCTTTCCTAACACAACACATGAAGCAAAAATAAAACTCTATCTATCCTATTTACAACCTACTCTTCAAATTCGTGCTTTCTATACTACGATCTAAATGACACCACAACAAGACAAAACACTAGGCTGTGGTGTTTCAGTCTATGTTCCCACGAAACAACCGTGGACGCCGAAAAACCTACACATTCCGTGGCCGGGTCGGGGAATCCTGCACATCACCAAGATAGCGAAACGAAAAAAAGACAACGTTTTATTCACCTGGATGCTTTGGAAGATTTCTGACTCTCGTTTTTGGACATCTTCAGCTTTTTGTTCCGGAGTTATATCTCGAGGCGGTCTTAGTTTCACACCTGAATTGTTATTAACAGTCATCTCCGTGAAGAAGTCACCGAGATTTGATAATATCTGGCATTGTCATTAGGCTTGTCACTTCTTGACGGCGTAGTTATTCTTTTCAAGGAAATCTTGTCAGTGATGAACGATACGACACTGACAAGGTGTCATAAAAATGTCTTTGCAAATGCTCAGGGTAAAAAGAAAAAAAAACACGACTTAGTACGACCTCTGATTACGACTAGCAACTGTAGTCTCAATGATGTACCTGGAGTCGTGTCGTGCTAAGCTCATAGAAAAAACAAACACCCATGAAATTGTGGAGACTACTGGCACTTGAAAAACGTTGACAAAGAAAACCCACCATTAACCAACAGTGTATCCTGCCAAGATGTAGTGGGTAGAGGCACAGCAGGAGGCAAACTCTGGGTCTGGAAGTTTACACATTAATTCACATATAGGCAAGCATGTATGTAAACGCTTCGTACCGCTTGCACAGCAACCTTTTGGGCAAGATTTGGTGGTCGAGCTGGAACAGGCGGTGGCGGACCACGAAGCTCGGCTTTTTGTGGTTGAGGCGTTGTGAAACTTGATACTGTCGTTGATGTAACGGCTATGGGACGAGGAGGTGGAGAAGTTCCATTGGTATGGGCAACCCCTGGTACAGAAAATTCAGTACCTTATGCACTATGCAAAAAAAAAACTGACCATTTCCATTCAGTGACAACTCTCTTCTGACTGGTCTGAATAACAATGGATGCGCGGGGTCGAAAGGCGTGTCAGAGTCGTCGTATACAGAATCCTAAATTGCGGAAACAGTCATATGACTGAGCTAGAGTTAGTAAAAGGAACACTGAGAAAGCATGAAAACACCCTGCACAGTTGTTAAATAAAACATCGAACAAGCAAAACTGAGAAGCATTTTATGGCTCTGAGACTAAGATTTTTGTCACCAAAAAAGCAACCATTCACTATGACGATGAACGAATGCCCTCGATGTGTAAAACATTAAGTAAAAATAGATATAACCGACAACTCGACATACCGTGACTCCCACCCGCAACTGTCCCAGTTGTGCCTTCAGTGCTTCTTCAGGTTCTTTGACATCACCGTTATCTTGGCCGGCTAGCTCTTTCAAAGCTCGTTTATGGGCTTCTTGTCGAGCCTAAACACATAATACACGAATTGAACTGTGAAAAATTATATGCAAGTCACCTCTTCTTCCAGTATTTCCTCTATGGATTTATCCATTGGGTGATCACCCATCACCCAGACCCATACTTCACCATCGGCTCCTGTCAACCACCTAAATCTGGACTCTGACTGCTAAGCCACAAAATATCTTGGGAACAATTAGTACATACTTGATTCCTCTCTTATTTGTCTTTTTCTTCGGAGCTCCCTCTCTTTCCAGCCGTTCCTCATTTGCCTGCCATTTCCTAACCTAAAAATCGATCAGTAGAAGGACAGAGAGACACGCCCCAAAAAACAGAATGGCAGGTGTGGCAATGCAAATCACATGAGACATTCTTTGCAGTTATGCATTTTCAATGAATACCCGCAAGGAATGCGACTACTTTCTATTACTTTTTCTTCAGCACAGACCTCGGAATGGCTTACAATTCTTTGCAGATTTTTATTGCAGTGAGTGCAAGAAAATGAAAGCCGACTAAGACGAAAAATGGCAGCCTTTTTACTGATGCATGGTACTCACCCAACATAACACAAAAGATTCTTTCACATACTGCAAAGAATTTATGACTATGCCACTAACAGAAAATCTAACATGGGTCACGAGGTTGAAATGGCCAAGCACGACAGAGCCATTGCTTTAAATTTGAAAGTTGACCCCGAATCTGTCTTCCCTAGTCGAGAAACGCTTTTGGAGAAGATATTATGGGCGCTTTTTGCAAAAATGAGTGCGCATCCGTGTTAGAATAAAATGCCACAGTCGTTTCGGCAAATGGAAAAGTGGTGAGTGTCAGAACCTATGAAATGAATACTTTTCAACTGGTCTACTCAGGCTCATCAGAGCTCTGCCTGATCTCTACAAAGACTGTGACGGTTCATTTTATGCCAACCATGCATTCTTTGTATCAGATTATTCAGAACTTCTTTCCCACAATGGTTTTGCAGACAAGGAATAGAAAATTATAAAATTTATCAATAGTGTTTTTAGTAATGATGTGTACTGTGGATACCGACCATTTCGACTTCAAAACGCTCCGAAAGCAAAGATGAAGATGATGGAACATTATATATGGATTGCATTCCGCCAAGAAAAGTGAAATGTGAAAATAGGCATTTGAAGCCGAGTTGGTGCTGATGATATCTTGAGTAACTGTGGGGTAAACTTCTTAAGTCCTTAATCACGCGCATAAACTTAAAGTAACACATTCCCTTTACTTGAGTTCAAAATCGTCTTCATATACAAAATCAAAATTCTGAAGTGAGGTCCTTGAACATGCAAAACGAAGCCACATTTACATATACAGCAAGCGTTCAATCCGCTCTTTGCCGAAATTCACACGGAAAAGAATTCAGCGACTAAATCATATGCGTTAGAAAAACGAAAACTTCTGCTTCCATTTGAATAGACTTTTAGGTTGAACTATTCGAAAAAGAAATACAATAGTGTGCAAAAATAAGTTGCAAAAAGAAACTAACATAATAAGGAATTTGAATTGAAAAGAAAAAATGAAATCGATAGAGACGTACCTGCTCTGCACGCATTTGACAAAACAGTAATTGTTTCTGTGCATCATCTAATGCATCAAGAAGCTCTTTATCTACATGACCCTGAAATAAAAACTTAGAAATTGTGAGAAACATAAGGGAATCAATTTCGAACTCACCGTACTCAAAATCTCCGATAAAATGCTCATGATTACAAATCAAACAGAACTAAAAGATGGGCGTCTGCCCAACGATGATTAGCAGTAGTAGAACAAGGCAGAAAGGAACTGAAGCGGGATTCTCTGCAAAAGTATTGTTTTGTGCCTTACATATCCATGGCGACAAACAATGACACAAATAGAAAGCAGAAAATCATAGCAGCTACGCTTAAAATTGCGATGCAGGCGAAAAAAAGGCGAGATATAACATAAAAGAACAATGAATCACTAAGCAAATGCCACGAACAGCACGTAGCATCTGAAAGGATCACGTAAAGAGAGGTTCAATGTTGTGCAGTTGCACAGATTTCAGAGATTGCCATGGGAAAAGATGAAAGAAAACCATTTGAAGGCACCTTTATGATTAGTCATTCATAATCCGATCAAACCGCATAATCGATAATGACTCAAGAAACAAAAAGCAGAAACTGTCAGGGCAGTAAAAATGAGATTGAAAGATAAGCGGGAAAAGTGCAAAAAAAGTACCAGACGCGTTTACACAAGCAAATGAAAAAAATAAGTACTACTGAAAGAAGTACTAAGCAGGACTAAAGAAAGATGCCCTCTCTTATCCAAATGATGGGATGATGGAGGTTGCACAGTATATATGGAAACATTTTCATAGACGCTGGCGTTAACGTCCAAGACCAAACAAACGAATAATACAGCAAGCCGGCAAGTTAAATGCAGCCTGGTGGATTTGACCATGCATGCCGTTGCGGTGACGGCAACATTTGCGCGGAAGGATAAAGGCTGCAGGACGAAGGCGCAGAAGCTGTATTAGTGAGCGGACGCGAACGCGACGCGCGCATATTTTCACCATTGTGAACTCTGCGCCTCCTGCTCTGTGGCAAGAAAAACCGCATTCGCGCTCAAAGGTATTGCGCCTTTGACATGCAGTAGCCTATGCACCATGTTTGAGGCGCGTATTGTCACTGCTCACGCGCAAATGTTGTTTGCGACGCAATAATATTAGGTTGGTGCAAAAGTTCTTTCGCACCAAATTCAAAAATTCATTACTTGTTGAATTCTCAGCGAATCTGCAAGATCTGAATTTTGCATAAGAGAAGAACTCATGCTCTTTGCACTGGTACTTGAAACTTTCGCTATCAAGAACAGATAAAGGAGATTGAAGCTAAAAACCAAAACCACTCAAAATTTGAATTTTTCGTGTAGGGTCATAAAAAATCGGAAACTTGCAACAAAAATCGGAGCAGTCAGTATTGTAGGCGCTTTCACAAGCTCTTTCCAAAAGTCCAAAATTTGCGCCGATTGAGCGTCTCTATGAAATGTTATGATTTTCGAGCAAGCAGTACAAAAGGGCGAATTTGATTTATTTTGGCATTTTTCAGGGAATTCATAACTTTTCACAGAGACTGTCAATCGGCGGAAACTTTGCACTGTTGGAAAGAGCTTGCGAAAGAGCCTACAATAATGACTGCTCCAATTTTTGTTGCAAGTTTCCGCTTTTTTATGACCCTATACGAAAAATTCAAATTTTGAGTGAATTTTGAGCTTCTATCTCCTTCATTTGTAAACATTAACGAACAATTCACAGTTGCAAGAGCATAAGTTCCTCTCTTATACAAAATTTAGATCTTGCAGATTCGTTGAGAATTCAACAAATTATGAATTTTTGAATTAGTGCGAAAGAACTTTTGCACCAACCTGATATGATAGTATATAAATTGTCAAATAACTATCTTTCAATCTGAATGTGTGCCAAGGTTGACTGCTTTAAGAAACTATTTTTTAAGAAATTTTATTGAAATTTTGGGAAAAAAACTCATACAACATAGCTGTTTATCGACTAGGAAAGGAGGGAGACGTGGTGACACTATGCGAAGATTTCAAAGGCATTTGCTCGGATCAAGAAATGTTACTGATACCATAAGAAATAGGCGAGCGAAACCAAATCAATCATATCTGCGGGTAAAAGCCAATAATTCGTCAAGAAAAGCATGATTGATGGGCGAAAATCGTGCAAACATTTATGAAAAACGCACGTCGTGCAATAATCAAGACACTTTTGGGTACCTGTGAAAACGAAAATCCAAATTTGATATTCCACCCAGGAAATGCGTCAGTCCAACTGCGATCACCAACGTCGAAATCGCCAGCAACGATTGCGAACAGCTGTTCATGAGCGTTGCTGAGTGATTCGCGACATAAGCGCTGGCCGGTGAGCCATTGTGATCCCCCTTTCGCATTTGGGGCAGTCGGGGTAAGCACTTTTGGCGGCACCATCATCCCATAACAGGATATCCGTGCCATCGATCATGGTCGTAGATACGGCTGCTATTTATTCCGAACGCAAGGGCTATCATTCGCTTTCGAATAGATGACGTGACGAGAAAAATAGTGCCGGCTAATAGGTTTGCTCTCGGAAAGCGCGTAAATAATTATTGGAAACGGTTGATGACATACAATTCGTCATCTTCAATCCTTCCTAGACAATTCGATTAAGCGCTGTAATTTACCTATGAACACAATATGACCCAAACTAATCGAGTCGATCTTCCAAATGAGATTTTTCGCTCTTCAGAAAGAGTTCTGTAAATGCCAGAAAAGACTGAAAAAAAAAGGAGTATATCAAAGCTATTATCACATGATCACATATCCAGAATAGTCCAGTAAATAGAGCAATCAAAACAGTGCCTTTGCGGTGATGACAATTTTTGCACGGGACACTGCTTTGGGGAGACGGTCAAGAGGCGCGATTTCTCCGGTTGTCACCAACTCAAAACTTCGGTTTACTGCTACGCTAGTCCTCAAAAACCACATGAGGTGCATCAGCTTGCTATGGTCTATGGTTGTCATCTACTGATTTTGGGGGCTTTTGCTGGAAAACGGACAGAAATATTCACGGATTTGTTCTTGACTGCACTTTCATGGGGTTTTGCCTTCAAAATTGCTGTTTTGAATTAATTCGAAAGTAGCAAGATTGAGGAACTCATGTAGCTATCCAATATATCTCCTTCTAAAAATTGAATGTTTTTAGAATGTGGTAAAGCACTTGTTATGCGCTATTTTATGTCCATCTGGCCACCCTAGATGGACGCTTGATATAGTGTCTTTCCGGTACCAAATTTTGCCGGCAACATGTGCTCGTGAAAAAAATGTTACCGAGCACAAACGAAAAATGTGCGCTCCTTGACCAATCTCTACGCGCAAAATTGTCGCCAGAGGCTATTTATACGTAAAATGTTGGCAAATTTTAGCAAGCCGCAAAAAACTTTATGGGTCAGATCTATTAGCCTATACATAAAAGAGGAAAAAGTTTGAACACTCCTTTCGTTCCTTCCCTTAAACGGAGTAAAGGATCTCAGAACTCCCCGGAAACTCCTAAGTAAGGAAAGAGAGGTCCATGAGTCCTGTGCAAATTCTAAAATAGTTTCAAGATAAAATTTTTAAATTTTATTAAAATACTCACAACTCACAGTTGTACAAGCCACACTACATGTCTACTATACATGTAATGCGGCCACTGGACTGCACTTTCTTTTGCACTCTAATGGCCGTTTTTGACGCGCAAATGTTGTGGGCAATGTAGCACACTAAATTAGTCAAATTTGCTTTCTACAATCTGCTGCATTATTTTGACTTGAGCTGCGCAGATAACGCAGGTAGTAAAATATGCAGATCATAGGCACAACACTTCCTAGACATCTATAGCATCGTAAAAACACATGAAAAGATCTGCATGAGTAATAATCGCTGAAACATTATTGTACGAAGCGCTGAAAGAGAGGCTGAGAAAGCACTCACATGCATGATTAATTCAGCCAAAACAAAAAGCGCACATTCCTTTGGAATCAAGGACAACTACGCGGGATTATCGGAACAAACTGTGTAACAGACAGGTGAAATTCAATCGGCGTTCGTCTACGACAGAACAGCTGATTTGAGCCGCTTTGGTGTCGTCTAACTTCAGGGCTCACATTTTCACAGACGTCGCCCTTGCGTCAATGACAATTACTCATCGGAGGCTAGCATTTAGCTGGTAACGAGCTTCCGAAGGACTTCGTTGCCAGTGAAATTGCCCAGCGATGGCGAAGTCTGCGTTGTAAGTACTTCGGCAGTAAAGCACATCCAACATATAGTTTTGATATTCCTTTGTATAAAAAGCTTCTAACATAAGCAACAGATTTTTTGGAATCATAAAGCCTTCCAATTCCAACAAAACTGTTTGTGCCGAAATATACGGGGAAAATCCAGCTCCCTAAAAGTGCCTACTGTAAAAATCACTGTTATCAGTTAGCAGCGATACAAGCTGACAAAGAAAAGTGATGTCAGTGCATTGCGCATTTTTTCTATATTCGTCCGGCGAAATGATAAACCCATTAAAATGTCAAAATGTCCTACAACTGAATTTTTTTTCTGAGTTCGGTCCCATTCCTTCAAGTGAGAAAAAATTTTTGCTAATCGCAGATCTAGAAGATATTTTCCAACTATTTCATTATAGTCTTTAGTCTACTCTTCGATTTAACTGACATACAACCACTTACGTGCGTAATGAGACATAACAAATTTTACAAAAATAAAAAGTGACAAAATATCGTCCCTATAAAGATCTCCAAACAATTTTTCCCTATAGTTTTTAATACAAGACTTGTGAAATAACTCTATATACAAAAGATTCAAAAAAACCCCACTGATTTAGTCCACTAAAAAGCGATTCTATGTGCTAGGCTATTCTTCCTGAGCAATTCCATTTCCTATCACCCAGACAACAAACATAAACCTTATCAGTCATTTCTGCTTCTAAACACTCACAACTGTGGTTTCGCGGTATCCTCTGCCAAAAAAGCCTGAATCATCAGCCGTGACCAAAAGCTGAAGTTTTTTGAAACACCGATAATCAGTTCAAAAAACGTTATCAGAAGCGGATTAAGCATGGACTTCGGCACTACTGAGTATCTTCATTAGTAAGTCTTTTATCTCTTTTGGAAAAAAAGCGGGAAAGAAAATAGCACTTAGAAACAAATCCTATAAACACTGATATCTATATACGAAATAGTTAACGACAATCTGCGGAATAAAAACTCTGATTTAAAAAAATCTAGCTTCCAGAAAAAGGGTGTTTGACCTTATTACAGCACACAAAATATTGCTTAAAGAGTATCCGGTCAATCCGTCGGACTCCTTTCAAATGGGGAGTTCACGAACGAGAGGGGGCCAAGGAAGATAGCGGTTCCAAGAGCGAGAAGGAATGTGAGGGGAAAGTATTTTGTTAACAGAGCAAGCAGCGATCTTGATAAAATAATGAGGAAGGGAATGCTCCCCTACAAACTTTCACAGTTCAAAGCAGTCAAGAACTATCTACTTTCGGGTAGAGGACTATATGTCGCCGAAAAAGGGCGGTCCCCGCGGTCTTGCGACAAATACGCACCCTTGTACATGCGAGGACATGCGTTCCTGCAGGGAATCCGCGCGGGACTCTTCCAAATTCGGCGACATGTAGTCCTCCACCCTCTACTTTCTTCATAAATTCGTGGTAGATGCTCTACTATGTCATTGTTACTAATAGTTTTTGTTTATTGTTGTTTGAATATGTTCATTTTTGTTGATTTTGTTGTTTTGTCAACATAGGGTAGCCTATGTAATAAATAACAATAATATCTGGTACACGAAGTCATTCGATTTCGCTCATGCAAGCAAAGCATGAATCAAACTTGAACTGGAAAAAGTCAAAACCGAAATCACCTCAGTTTTTGCAGTATTTAGAGGTTTGTAGAAATATCAAAATTAGAACGAAAATCTCTTCTTACAGAAGTGAAAAAGTGATTTTAAGCTTCCTCACAAGTAGCTAGACCTATCATAAGTAGAGAAGAAAGATGCTGATGGAACGATTCATTTACCAGATGGAGAAGCGAAAGCAGCTACCGCTACACATCAAACTGATTGTCAGCTTCTTATCTTTTATATGCATGCAAAAAACAGCAGGAATTATGTTATTAGCTTATCAAACCACAAACAAAAAAAGAAATGCGATTACATTATCACTGAGTGAATTATTCTATAGATTCGCGTACTTAAAGCGATAAAAATACATATAATCACATACAGCTTCATTGAAAGATAGATTAGCAGAGATTTTCTCAGAAGTATAGCAACACAAGAAGAGAACATGATATCATTAAAAAAAACAAGTGTAGCAACTGGCGGGTAACAGAAATCATTACTCTAAACTTTCGTAAGCAGAAAAGAAACAGAGCGTAGGAAAGAGAAAACAAATGATAGCAACGTGGTAACAAAAACCCTCTACATTCCCAGAAAAATGCACTTTAAACAATCATGGAGTTTTTATTTTCTAATTCACTGTGAAAAGGTGGTGTTAGATGATTCGACAGCTTTTTTGCTTCGAATAAAAAACAAGTGAATTTAGAGGTCACATGTTATTTCCTTGTAATTCCCTAGTCGTAGATAAGAAGGACCAATCGATAGACAATGTCTAAAAACATGATGTACCCGGTGCAAAAGCTCACTACGAATTCTGAGCGTTTGTGGCAAAGAAATTTTACTTTAATCGTGAAGAAACTAAACCTAATTTATCGTACAAAAATATGCAGTTTACAGAAGTACTTTTGATTATAATTTTTGACTCCTGAAACGCAAGCTCTAAGCAATCAAAACAAAACACGAGTCCAACACAATGAACCAAACAGCCACGCATGCAGCTGCGGTTCTATAGACGGTGACGGTGTTCGTGGGTTTTTACGCCTAATTATCGTGATGGATGTTTTAGCCACAGCGTTCCTCCAATATGTTGTCCATAGAATAGCAATTATATTGCTATCGCAAATGGTGAATGGTAGGTGTGTAATGGAACGTTATGCATCAACAAGAAAGAGCCGTTAAAGGCAGTAGATCGGCAGAATGAGACCCGTGACAAAACAAGGTCACAGGGTAGGAGCCCGCATATGCAACCTATCGGTCAAAGTCCGAACTTTCTCTGCCACTTCTAACCACCGAAATTTCAAAGCGAAAGCAGCGCTCATCTCCCGTCCTCTCCGAATCCGCCCACCCCATGGACGAGTGACTTCCGCGGTCAGAGCGCCAGCCGCAATGCTATAGGCATGAGGTCCCGCAACGACTCTGCGTCTTCGCCATGACGGCTTCGCGTTCACTCGTCCATGGGGTGGGCGGGTTCGGAGAGGACTGAGCGCTGCTTTCGCTTTGAAATTTCTGGGGTTAGAAGTGACAGAGAAAGGTCGGACTTTGGCCCATAGTTTCCATTATGGGGGCTCCTACCTGTGACCTTGTTTTGCCAAGGTTTTTTTTTCAGCGCATGAAAATGGCAAAAATGAGCTTGTAGAGAAGATTTGTAAGTGGACGGGGTCCCGAACGAGGAAGGCGGGGCGCGAAAGACTTCCGGCGTATCTTCACTGAATGCGGACCTAAAAAGCCGCGAAAAAAACTCATTTTTGCCATTTTCATGCACTGAAAAGCCCAGATACGGATTCCTCATGGCGAGAAAGCTCTGAAAAGGTGAAAGTGAAGTGAAAGAGTGAAAAACGACATTCTGCCGAGACACTGCCTTTGAGTCAGAAATTGGATAAATATAAAAGACATAAAATGAAAAAGGCTAAAATACGATGAGGAGATGAGCTGTACTATCATAGAACCCAGATGGTTACAGTGCACCAACTTTGACGACCACTAAGGCGCCACTGTGGTGGTGACAACACTTGCGCGTAAAAAACGACAATGGTGCGCACTATTTCAAATTCGCGCCCCAATTCCATTTTCCACGCATAAATGTTGTCGGCAACGTCTGAGCAGCGTATATAGCGTCGAATCTACTGCATTTTATGCTCTGGAAGTGAGTAGCAGCAACACTAAAAATCACAAGCTTATTTCTAGTAAAATCTGCAAAGTGAAAAAAAAATTGCTGACACCTATTTCCACTCTCTCTCTCCCATTCGTTGAATTCATAGGAAAGATGTGTCCGTCAGAGTTCACGTCAATGTTTCTTCACAAATTTTTCACTGAAAAAAAAAACACAAATAAGCTCCCATTCTCAAAAGTCATGCTTAGTTTGCGCTCGAGGATTTATGGATTGAAAAAACCTTTGCAAAATTGAAAGCTCTTATGTTTCACCTGTGTCCAATTATCTCCCGTGCAAACTGCATCGAGATCTAGCCAATCATAAAAAACAAGCCAATTATTTTTGGATTTTCCCCACAGCGGGACAATGCATCGATATTTTTGGACCAGCTCCCTCCCCTTTGAAAGGTTCAAATAAAGCATATAGAACGTTATGTTCCCAACTGCGGAACAACCGTGAACAAACTCCAAAGATGATTACGAGAGTTCTGCGAAGTTTAGAATTTTCGAGTGTGAACTGAATGAGTCAAGCATGCATTGGGTGATAAATGACCATACGTCAGCGCCTCAACACCTACTCACCGTACTGCTTAGACTCCAATAAATCTGCTAGCCCACGATATGTAAAAGAAAAGCAAGCAGAAAGAAAGCACATCAGCTTCTCCCTTGGAGGCGAAATGGTTCACATAGAATGGCGCAAAAACTAATCAAGGAGATGGAAGAGAATGGACGAGGATCGATTGCGGTACTGCTGCACTCCGAATGAGTCACAAAAAAGTACAAACGAAAAAAATGGTAGCGAAAGCATTCCCAGCTTTACATGGAAAGACAAACGAAAAGAGAAGGAACATGAGCTTAGATTTTTATTTCAAAAAAAATGCTGGAAACGTGACATTCAAAGTTGACCTTGCTTATTTAAATCTTCTGCAAATGCTCTAGTGATGGAAAAAGTGTTCAGCTTCTATGCTGTGAAAATTCTACGTTAAATTTGATTTTACAAAAGTGCTGGTATTCTAATCTAATATACAGAGAATCGTGAGCTCAATTCAAAAATCTTCCATTGGAAACCGCGGTGCGGTCCTGAGCGCGGACGCAATCTGCATTTTCAGTTACTGGTTCACTAGTACCCTAAAATCCCATAGATAAGAGCGGTTTGATTTACCGGTGAAAAATGAATTGGAATGAAATTGAAATTGAATGCAGTCACCCCTCTAACTTGATGGATGGATAAATAAAAATCGAAGAAGAAGTTTAGAAGAAGCTCCGCCCCTCAACTCTAACCCCGCCCATATAAACGGTTCATATAGAAAAATAGCGATTTTAACGGAATTTCGGAATTTCTTTATGAATTGTTTATTAAGTGGGCGGAGTTTAGAGTTGAGGGGCGGAGCTTCTTCTAAACTTCTTCTCCGATTTTTATTTATCCATCCATCAAGTTAAAGGAGTGACTGCATACAATTTCAATTTCATTCCAATTCATTTTTCACCGGTAAATTGAACCGCTCTTATCTATGGGATTTTAGGTTACCTTTAGAAAGGAACACAAAACCGGGAATTCAACAAAGAAAGAAGAACTAGTAATATCTTATATATAAAGCTGAATGTCTGTTTGTCTGTCTGTCTGTCTGTCTGTCTGTCTGTCTGTCTGTCTGTGTGTACGTATGTTCCGAATAGAAAATTCCATTTCTTAACCGATCGGGACCAAACTTAGCACACATACACTTCGGGCCCCGGCGGGTGTCATAGGCTACTTTTCGTCATCGATCGATATCGATTTTATCGATTTTTTGCAAAATTTGAGCTACGGGGCTGGGAGTTGGCACAGGGGGGTAATCGAGCATGCAGATGCTGATGCTCGATTACCCCCCTGTGCCAACTCCCAGCCCTGTAGCTCAAATTTTGCAAAAAACCCCTCTGCCAAATTCCAACCCCCTAGCTCAAATTTTGCAAAAATCGATAAAATCGACATCGATCGATAACGAAAAGTGGACTGTGACACCCGCCGGGGCCCGAAGTGTATGTGTGCCAAGTTCGGTCCGGATCGGTTAAGAAATGGAACTTTCTATTCGGAACATACGGCGGAGCCTGGTAAGCCAGCTAGTCAAAAATAATACATTGTTAGGAAGGTTATAAATCATGCAAATGCTTCCTTATTTCTACTTAAAAATTAATATATCCGAGTCTTGCAACGATGAAAAATTCAAACCAACGAAAAAGGCGCATATGTCTGTTAGAATGCAGATGTGAAGAAAAAAAAAGTTTCTTTAGAAGTTTTCTTGGCAGAATCTATCTACCAAAAACATAAAATATCCACAAAATTCTTGAGATTACATTCAGAACGTTTGCAACAATTACAATTCATGTCACCGATCATTGAATTCATCCTGTAACTCATTCATGCGTAAATTTCACTGCACTTTTTTCGCATATGGGATCTACGATGATCAAAGTACAAATAAATTCGATTACATTCTGCAAGGTTCCTGGTCTGAATGGCGCCCTAAGAATTATTCTGCGCAACTATAGTGAAATGGCGTTTTTGGCAAGCCTGCAGTACAGTTTAATTAAATTCCAAACCAGAACAAGAAATTGAACTGAAGTGACCATATCATCCCTAAGTTTTTGTGAACTATTTTCTCTCTAAGCTTTGTTCCTCTCCGCCCAAGATCTTCATGATTATTTCTGACTTCTGGAGACTAGATTTTTACATCAAAAATGATATTCATATAAATAAGTGCTCCATTACTATGTTTTAGCAATGTGCAAGTTGAATACTTTTGTTCAGCATGGAATAAACCTTAAATGAATGCAGAGAAATTTTCGACCAGTCAAAACAAGCAGGCTCTCAGCCATACTAAGAAAATTGAAAAAGCGGATTAAAGCACTGCGGATCTAGTGTACAGAGTCTTGAAGATAGTATTTCTAAAGGAAGAAATCATGACCTCATGATATTAGTATTGCCGCTGGAGACGGCAACTGACGATTCGCAAATAAAGATATCACAAAAAACCTCGAAAATGGAGAAATGTAAGATTAGAGTGAAGCAAACCAATCTGCTGCAAGCATAGTTTACTCTAATGTATCAAATGGCAAAAGCTTCTGCAACAGCTGAAACGACCTGCACTTGCAGAAAATTTTTCGTGACGAGAATTTCATAAAAAGTAGAAAAACTTCATTATGTATTTAATTGCTAAAATATTTACTTCACTATACACTCCCTCATACCAGATATCTCGGCATAAATTAAAAAAATAGATAACTGCATTTTTAGGAAAAAATATAGCGTTGATATGAATTTGAGCTTATAGAAGAGCAAAGGTGGTTAGATAAAGCATCCACAAGGTGTAGGTAATGCCGCGCAAAAGGATGCTAAGAGAAAATCAAAAAAAAATCAATAGTCAAAGATTACGATACTTGTAATGTGTAAATGTGAAATGAAGATGTTTAAAGCTACTTATCTAGATAAAGATCTAGAGATTAGATGGAGCGAGATTATATTGAGGGAGCACCAGCCATGATATCAACTTTTCCAAGAAAATAATCGTTTTTCTAAAATGCCTTTTTGAGAAAGAGCCAATTTTGTGCAGATACAGTCGCAAATTTAACGGTCCATACAGCATTTTTGCAGTGCCCGTTATACTTGGACGTAGAAATGTCCGTGGCAAATTGAAATTGCGCAGTCTACGACATTTTTTACGCGAAAGTATTGTCTCGCATCAGAAGCACAGCGATTTTCCCGCGCAAGTGTTGCAGCAATCGCATTAGTCACGTACTAAACTATGTGCAGCATAGAATGAAACTGTCGACTATTTGTGACATTTTCTGCATAGTCATTGTAAAACAAAGGCATGACAGCTATCCATCATCAGCGCTGCATTTAGCAACATTCTTAACACCGTTGCAAACATCGACAGAAAGCATAAAAGAAAGAAACGTAGGAAGAAGACAAGACAAGAGATTTACAACAGCAGTTCAAGCGTCTGTTGCAAGCAAGAAAAAGAAAAAGGATGCAGCGATAGAAGTCCATCAGGAAAGAAAGCCGTTCGCAGTCCATAAGAAGAAAAACATGTAGTAGGCCATAGTCATGATTACATGATGGTGAAAAGCCATAACATCAGAGATTGCATTCCTTGGCCTCGGGCAGAGTTCACGCGATTTCATCGCCGCGATTCTCACAACAAGACAAACAGTTACGAGTCTATTGCATGCCGATCATCTAGCATTCCGATTGTGATAGTTCTCCACACGACCAATAGTGACTAACTATCACAACCGAAATGCAAGATGATCGACATGCAATGGCTTCGTAACTGTTTGTCTTGTTTGGGGAATCGCGGCGGTGAAATCGCGTGAACTCTGCCCGAGCCCTAGTGTGATTTGTTGGACTACGCCTCCAATAGCAGCCGCAGCTCATCTTTAATGAGATGTAAATAATCACTCTATATTCATAGATTACTCCAAGATGGGAGAATAATGCTAATGAATGACTAAGCATTTCTTCTACTAGTTTTGCTGCATACACTGAACCCAAAGAAAAAACTCAAAAGAACCCAGAAAAACCCGGTCCCAAATGGTGTTTCGTGAGACCACCACTCAACAATTGAAATTAACGTTCGTAATGGACGAAAACAAAGGAACAATCAAAAACACATATTACATTTGTGATGAGGTGAACTATTGCTTGGTTGTTTTGACTGTCAATTCAGTGTCCTTGCGTGGCAGCAACTACAACACGGGGAAAATTGCCATCCTGGTAAGACATGCGCCATGCTTAATCCGCTTGATCCGTCGTCACTGGTCAACTAAGTGAACTGACCAATGTGGATGAAGCGGACCAAGCGCATCAAGTAAACAACCGCTTTGCTATTGGTCAGCACATTGAATTGACCAATGACGAAGTGGATCAAGCGCATCAAGTATGTCGGCCGCGCGTGCCTAAGGTAGGTGCCAGAGTAAGCGAATATTTTGTTCAGCTTCGTCCAGCTGCAGAAGGCGCGCAGAATTAATGTCTGCTGCATAATCTCTACTGATGCCAAGGTCTGCTTCAGCTGCAGGTCCCGCGCAGAGTCAACGTTAATTCTGTGCGGCTTTTGCAGCTGAACGAAGCTGAACAAAATATTCGCGTACTCTGGCACCCGCCATACTTGATCCGCTTGATTCACTTGATCCGCTTAATCCGCTTCATCATTGGTCAATTCAGTGAACTGACCAATAGTGAAGCACATGAAGTGGATCAAGCGGACCAAGCGGACAACCGCTTCGCTGTTGCTCAATTCACTGAATCGACCAATGACGAAGCGGATCAAGCGGATCAAGTGGATTAAGCGGATCAAGTATGGCGGGTGCCTCTGGCAACTTACCTAACGTCGGCAACACTTGTGCGTGAAATGGCCATAGAGCGTACATACTCTTTGCGCTAAATAGCCATTTTTCACGAACAAGTGTTGTCCCAGTGCAAGCACACCACGTCATCTATAATTTACACCAACTAGATTGCCTGCATTCAAATAGTATTAGGTCTTTTAAATGAACAACGAACAAATAATGGCTTAAATTGTTGAGAAAAAACTCGAAATCCAATACTGCAAACAGCTGAATGGTGCAGCTTTTAGTTTTCCTGACAAACACAAGGGCGCCTAATTGGCACTGCTAGCAAGCCTTGAAAAAAAAAAGGACAAATTCAACCATAACTCGAGATTCAAAATCGAATATCTACGATGAATTATGTTATGATACCCTTGGTTTCTTCATAGAGCGCTGTCCATAAAAAAAGATGCTTGGCGTGATATTTACGTTGTTGCAGGTTACTTATCGTGCATCCCCCAGAATTGTTCCCATATGAACATCAACGTGGCTGCCTTTCGATCGTTTCAACACGTTAACTCCAGCAAATTCAAAGCGCTTATTCTTAGTTGACAAGTTAAAAATCGAAAGACAGCCATGTTGATGGTTCATACGGGGACAATTCTGGGAATTGCACCATACGCGTATAGACCAACAAGTTTGAACGCGTTTTTTCTTTCAATCTAGGTAGATGTCCCAAAGGAGACAGAGGACGAGTTCTACAGGTTAAGTCTGCGTTGTGCATACTTCTCTCGAGCTTACCTCTCTTGTGCAAGTGCACACATTTTCACTCCAACTACTAAACTTCAATTTTTGGTACGCGCTCTAGAAAAAAAAAAGATATTGACGATCTGAAAGCGGCAATGTATTAGTGCAAGCCTTAGTTTTGAGTTTCAATAAAGCTGTCACGCTATGGGCAGCCGAGTGAGTGCAGCCTATGATGGCTGTCAACGAAAAAAAAGATGGCTGGCTGCGATGCCTTGAAGATGTATTGGTTGCAAAGCAAAAGCGTCAAAGGAACTGAACAAAGCTTATAATCAAGGAATATATATAAAAGAAAAGATAAAAAACAGGCAAAAAACAGCAGGTTCACTATAAAACTAGAAGAATATTCATTTAAAAATGTCAGTTCAGAAGCATAGTACGGTAAGATCAAAGATTAGTGTAGCAAAAAATATGCAAAAAAAAGAAAGGAAGTGACCTTGATAACCTATGAAGAAATGAGTTGAAGTTTGAGGAATGTCAGAAACACAAAGCACTGAAATTTGACAAAACTCTATGTTTAGAACGATAACGAGACAATGCTATTCCGCTCATAAATAAGCGAAAGTAGTTATCTATATATCGTAATCTTACCGTAACAAGTCCGGATGCAGTTTCAACGAAAAGACGACATCACAGTAATACTGCGCTGAATGAAAAGATCACTTGCATTATGAGATTAAAAGACGAAAGAACACATTGAAAAGGGACGACGTATACGACTGCATAAAAACACAAACGGCGCGATCATCCGTTTCAAAGCGACTGCTGACACCCATAAAAACGCGCTATACAGCCAGTTTGCAGTTCAAATCGCTGTCGGAGCGATGTTTCGGCACAAAAGATTCGCGACGGATTTATTGGCGACGGAGTGTTAAACGAATTAGAGACGGCGACTATGCGAATGCAATTGTTGGGACGGTTGATCGGACACGAGCGCGCCGTTTTTGTCGGGTCGGCGCGGGAATGCGGTCGCTGCGCCCCCGCGGGGCTCCCCGCCCCCGGCCGCTCGAACCCGCGCGTCGCCACACTCCATACAAAGCTGACGACGATCGATCTGATCATCGACAACGACGCGGTGATCGACGCACCTCCTCGTCGCGTTGAGTCAAGCACCTTGCATGCATTTGGGTACACACGCCTTTGGCAAATAAAGTGCGATGGTGGGAGGTCAGCGATGAGTGACAATAGTTGGTTTGACTCTTAGGGAACAGTACTTTCAAGACCGATATTTATGTTCGGAATGGTAGTATTTCTCGCTAGAGACAAGTTCGTATACTGAAGTATATTCGGGTTATTCTTGTAAGGCGCATGTCGCACATCATGCGCGCTATCCCACAAAACTTTTCAGAAAAATCAAGCTATTTTGTTTTCCAGGCATAGGTCTCGGGCAGAGTTCACGCGATTTCATCGTCGCGATTTGTCGCGACAAGACAAGTGTTACGAGTTGATTGCCTGCCAATCTTCATTAATTTCGGTTGTGATAGTTAGTCATGTTTAGTCGTGTCGGAAAACTATCACAACTGAAATGCAAGAAGATTGGGATGCAATGGTATTGTTAATACAGTTGTCTCGTCTCGATGAATCGCGACGATGAAATCGCGTCAACCCTGCCCGAGGTCTTAGGGTAGCGTTGATGGAGCGGAGCAAGCTCTACAAAATTATCACCACATGTCAATTTTGTCCCAAAAACTAGACCACCTTCGAATTATTCCTATGTATCTCCGACTTGATCATTATACAGTAGACACATAATGGTACCTCAAGATATATTTGATGCACTTTTTTCGGGGCGGGCCAAAAATTGAAAAATTTAAACGGGCCGAAAGTGCAAAAATGTCACTTTTGAGAATTTTTGATGTTGAACTTGGTACTTCACAGTTACCAAAGCACAAGGTCTATACTTGCTAAGGCTTGGAGTATACAATGACATATGTGGGTGGGGCTGGGGCGGGGTTTGCCATTTTGAACTATTTTTTTTCTTGCTTTCAAGCGCGGGAAAATTCCAGTAAAGGCATATTTGAGTACTACGGTGTATCTATTGTAACACGAGCAAGTTTGAGGTCCGTATAATTTTTTTTTCGCAGAATTCAAACTTTAGATGCTGAATTTTTTTCGAATTTGGCTTCAAACTTTACTTCGGTTATGACTTAAGCGAATCTTTGATAGTCATTTTGTAGAGCTTGATTCGTTCTATAGGAGAGCAAAAACAATTTGATTTATAGGAGAGGAATTTATTTTTGAGACAATCTAATAGATCCTTCTCATCTCCAGTGATTTCTCCTTGTTTTCTTGTCTATTTTGATCTCATTGAAAGAGTATAAGTTGGTAGTACCCATTCACAGTTTCCTATACACTAGAAGAGACTTCGCTGAGGTGTTATACCAAGGGTGTCGTCGATTGTCGCGCATAGTGTGCAGACTTAATATAGGTTGCAGATAACTCGAAGGTTTTCCCCGATTTCATCAACTGCATATTATCCAGGATAAGAATGGTTTTAAGATGAATAAACGGTTTGGTTTTCTGTATTGCTTGGGAACAAATTTTCAGTTGGCAAATGACTACCCTTTGATTATCCTTTGATTCAACGGGATTGGCGGGTGGAGTGAGGCTTCGGGGCCCAATCAATGATTAGAGCGCGCTCGCGAGAAAGACGACGACGCAGATTGCGTCGCGGGTGCGAGCGGTCGCCTTCTATATGCCAATCCCGTCTAATTAAACGTTACATTGTTATTACTCCGAGCCTCCCTTATCCTAGGGTTAGTGCAATTGCACACAGTACCGTACTCGATCATCAGAGGCTGAATGATATATGCTTCCAAATGCCTTTTTGACCGAAATTGTCCTCAAATAATAGTACTGTGTAAGCTACAAAACTCCTCGTTACACAGCAGCATATAGTCATTAGCCAAGAGCAACTGTAGGATTTTCGGGAGTTGTCAAATGAGTGGAACTGTGCAGCAGTGACGTACCGAAGGGGGGGGGGGGGGCGCGCGCCCCTCCCCCCCCCCCCCGAGAATGGGTCGCGAAAATTTTGAAAGTTACTTACATGAGTCATAAAAATGTGCAAAAGGCTTATTTATACTTGTAAGTAACTAAAATAATTTTTAAAAATTTTTAAAAATTCAATTTAGCTTTACAAAAAAAGTTTTTCGCCCCCCCCCCCCCGAGCCGAAATCCTGGGTGCGCCACTGCTGTGCAGGTATGCTTTTGAGGGTTCGTCCTATGAATACTGCAGCTCCGCATGCCTCTCGCGCCTTTCTGCTGCTTTCAGCGCGTTTATTTTAAAGCATTTGAACTTTTATTCTTGTGGCAATGCGTCAAAGGCAGCAAATGAGCTCATCGCGGCCTAGGAAAAATCGCAGATCTATTATGCTTGCTAAGCAAATATAATATTTTAGACATTTTCAACTGCTATGCATCTACATAAATCGTCGTGGAGTTTGTATCCAGATTCGAGCATTGAGTAAGCAGAACACATCTGCTTAGAAAAATCTTATGAGCTCTCTGTAGAGAATTTACACCTGCTGTACCTTATTCGTTTTATTCGCGTATAAAATGTGAGAAGAAAAAGGGTAGCGAAAACTGGCTATCTGCGCTCTAGAAGGCCTGAAATACTCTAACAAACGTCTTGTTTCTACAAAACTTTGGGACATGAGCGAATTATAACTTTGTAGAAACATCAGTCTTGATGATTATCAACTTTGATACAAACATGATGAATGCGACATTATTTTCTTGACATCTTATGGTTTTGTGGTTTCTCGGTGCGTCGCTGCCACCATGCTGATGTTCTTGAAAGTACAATATTATGATTCTAGAAATCGAATAAGAAACCCGAAATATTTTCATTTCTTCGCGCCACTTTTTCAAATATCTGAGACCACCATTTTGATCTTGCAATTTCTCCATAAATCTGCGATTTTTGCTCAGAGTTGCGAATCCATATGTAACTTTCTTCTCAACAGAGAATCGATTTTGACTTATAAGTTGTTCCAGTATAAACTTGCAATCCCACTAGCGATTCATATCATAAAATACAAGAAGATTGAGTGGAGCGTTTCTATCACAACTGTCTTAAGATTGGGTAAAGAGTTGGAGGATGCCTTAGATCAGATCTGAGTTTAGCATACTCGCACAGTCACCCATTTTGACCCCGGAAATGGAGTTCAAAAATTTGCGGAAGTGCATTTAAAACTATATTGAAGGCCTTACCAAAACCAGAAAACATAGCATTCGAAAAAAGAAGGAGCATTAGCCATTTCTCGCATGGTAATTGTAAATGCGGTTCCTAGAGAGGCCATTCTTCAGAGCTCTTGTGCTTTTGGAAACTTCTGTTGCATCTTGAAAGCTATCGAACAACATCGAGGAAGCACGAGGGGGGGGGGGGGGATCGGTCCAAGAAGCAATATGTATTTTTCAGTGCGTACCCATAACTTCTGTCTCAGGGCATGAAGGGGGTAAGAAAAGACTTTTTTCAAGAAGGTGCATACGCCCCCGAAAAAAATTTTTTACAAGGCTAATTCGAATTAAAAATAGCCAAAAAACAAGTCGTTTGCACTTCATTTTATGATTCTAGAAAGTAACTTTTGAAAACTATTAGTGATTTTGGAGCCCATTTTCGTAAAATGGGTCTTTCATAGGCTAAGAATTTAACGACAGTTTATGTTGAGATATTGATTAAGTCGAAGTGTTATAGACATCATGCCATAATTGTAGTAGATGTCTGTCAGAGAGAAGAGGTGGAGCAGTAAAAAAAGTATTTGCACGTTAAATATCAAATTTTGGTATGCTCACCAGATTCCGCCCAAACATGTGAGCCGCGAGAAAATAGCAGGATTATTATTTTATACCGTAATTATAATAAGAAGCAAGGCTAGCTTATACTAGTATACCTGCTTCATTGCATGCAGCGACAGCGCGCCACTGCGGAACGTGTCGGCGTCCCTCAGACCAAACACACTTCCATTCCTCTAACCATCTGCTTTCCCTCCCAAACATGAACTATCTTGAGACGCAACGACGTCCAGTTTCTGCATGCGATGAGTTATGGTGCATCCCGAGAATTGTTTCCGTATGAACCATCAACCTAGTTGTCTTTCATTTCATTTCATTTCATTTGTACGCTCAAGGCGTTCCATAAAAAAAAAGACACATCAGGAAGTTAGTAATACAGCGGAAACGAACAAGACATGTAAACAAATGCAGACATCATCATGTCAGTCCGAGTCTGATCCTAATCAGACTAATGTGAGAAGATAAAACAGCTTGCACTGAATATGTTGGTAGGCTAATAGATAAGTATGCAGATGTAGGCATGAGATTTATAACTCCAAAACTTTGAATCCATGGAGATGGGACGCATGCCCCCTCGTTGCCAGCGGAACGATCTTTAGTTACTCTTAAAGGCAATCCGGCGGCTTATAAGGCAGGTCTACTGGCTCGGTATAATAACCATAACCCAACCTAGCCGGAATGCTGGGGAGGCCCAATGACCCCAAAGGTGAAACGATTCTCATTGAATCCATTTGTTGAAATAGCAAGCTGTACGATTGACTAATAGATAGCTGAACGAAAAAGACTCGGACTGAGATGCTGATGAAACTGTGTTAGTAACTAGAACAAAACGAGTACACCAAAAATAAAAGTTTGACGCAACGTGAGGAGATACACAAGAGGCGTCAAAGAAATAATTTACAGCCACAACTGAACCCGCAAGTCAATGCAAGATCACCGAGCACCTGAAAAGACAGGTTTTAGAGGTAAAATGGAGAAGAAAGGTGATAGAAAACAAAGCCCAAAGCGATTCCATCCGCCATCATAGCACGTCCAAAGCACCCAATGGAAGCCCAAAAGGTCTAATGCAGAAGGCTCGCCCTGTTATGCAACACTAATCAGTGTTAGCGATACTTGACAAGTCAAGCCTTCTCAGTCTACTCCTGAAAATATGACTACTCTCTGCACTAGTGGTCTCAACCGGGAGGTGCGAAAGCCACCTAGCCGACCTGTAGAACACGTTGTTGAACATGAGCAAGTATCTCTTGCGCCGGATTCTTGGATATTGCAAGTTAAAAGAGCCTGACCTTTCGCTTGTAGGAACAAAAATCCAGTATTTACTGGCTTTTAGCTTGTTCTCTCTTCTCAGAACTTGAAAACAGAATACAAGATCCAAGAAGGCACGACGGTTTGTTAAGGATTTCATATGAAACCTCTCAAGCCGGGTCTGGTAATCGGGAGGGGTGGTTCCGGGCGATAAACGTCTATACAACAGTCGTGTAAAAAGCTGTTGAACCTTTTCAATTCTGCGAATATCCTTTTTACGAAAGGGGGACCAGACCTGAGAACAGTATTCTGAATGAGGAAGAACTAATGCTTTATAAAGCGGTATAAGTATCTTCGGAGAACTAGCATTAGTATTGCGGAAAAGCAGAAAGAGTGAAGAACTTTCGATCATTTCAACATGTCAACTCTGAAAAAGCGCCTTAAATTGCTGGAATTAACGTGTTGAAACGATCGAAAGGCGGCCACTTGATGGTTCACATGGGAACAACTCTAGGTGATGCATGATACCTGTGTTATCTCTAGACATCTGGAAATTGAAGAAGATGTCTTTTCTTGCACAGTTCCCGAGTCTTCCAGACTAGTAGTCTTGTTAAAACTTAATTTAAGTTATTTTCAAAATCGTGACGACTGATTTGACTGCGGTCTTTGCCCATAAGAGCATAAAACACTCGTACAAAAAAGGTATTATCACCTTAACGCTCAGCTCAGTCACTTCCATTGTCTAGATACTATCATGCGTGAGCAGAAATCCCACCAAGTAAAGATGAAAAGCAAGAAACTGCGGTTGCCGGAAGTGCGTGCGTGTCGCGGCGGTCGCGCCATCGTCACGGTTTCTTGAATGCCCTAAAGATGTCTCCACGAAAGTAGATCGGTACCTTGAATAGACTCACGAACTTCGGTTGCTAATGATTTTACGTTGGCTGGAAAATTCGGTAAGACCTTTATCTGTATTTTCGAATTCCCTGTTTCACCTTTTCCGAAACATTCTTCAGAGATGATGTTTTGAGGTTGAAGACTCGTAGATCTGAAACTCTTCTTATGGCCAGGGGATCTGAGGTAATTGGTCAAGAGTCTTACTCTGCAAAATCCCCCACGATATTCATCCTCTTATTCAATTCCATATTGAACAACAATCCATTCTGTTTCAACGTATATATGTCTTCCGCTCGAGGACGAGCTTTACTTTATTGACGGGACGTACGGGAGCGTGCGCTTCGCCTTCTGGCGTTCGCCCTTCTGTTTACCTTGTCTCTTACCGGCTACTCCTCGATGCAACGTGAAGACGCAAACCAGCAAAGCAACACAGCATGAAGTTCAATTCCCCCCACGATGAAAGCAAACCACGAAAAGATGCATGGTTCTCGATGAGATGAATGGTATAGCAACGATCAATACTCGAGCAATGATGATCGATACGCCAGCAATCAATCAACGACATCAAACAGACTAGAATTTGTCAGGATGTAGACGCTGTGTAACCCTATAGTTGGATGCAGCTTGCTATCGGAAGCATCCACCAACTGTCCAGCCGTTTACACTCAGTCGCATATATAAGCTCGTGCCAGCAACTGGCACGGCAGTCGCCTCCACCCCGTGCAGCCTAGCTGCTCCCCTTCCCTTTCCCTTCTCTGTATCTTTATGTATATAATAAATATGATAACCAGTCTTATGTAAGACACCGCTACACACTCAGGTAAGGGGGTCGACACCCTTGTTCCTGACATGGAAGTCCCGGGGAGATTTTTTTTTAGTTTAGGCAAAATGATTTTTTTCTTTTGAAAAATTCGCTGTCGTTGGAATTCCAAAATCTTATTACCCATTCCTTCCCTCCCTCCTCTCTACCACAACGACTCTCTTCCTTCTGATCAAAAGGAAGTTCGAACGAACGCGTGAGTATTTTTAATCTCAACTAACAATAAGTGTGTACTAACATTGTAGATAATCATAAATTACAGTCCTGCGAGCGAGTATCTTTTTCGTAGAAATTATTAGGCCTTGGTTTTTTTTTGCATAAGTAAGCGCGCTATTCTTGACTTGCACACCGGATGCCCGTGATCCGTGATATGCAAATGGAATCGTGCCGTGAAAGCAGCCGTGAAAAGCCGTGAGTAGCTATAGATGGTAGCTATAAAATTCCGCGATTTATCGAAATTTTGCATTAACCGTGACCTAGTCACCGGGTCCGGTAATGCTGTGAAATAAGCTTTTGCGCCTAAAAGTAAAATTAACATGTTTTTGTTTTTAGAAAGGACTCGCTCGCGAATTGCCGGCATAAAATAAAAACTAGTACTAGTAAAATTTCTATACATATCGTATAGTTGCTGTTCTCCTTGGCTGACACCAACTGTGGTATCACACTAGCTAAGAGTTCCGCCGATACACCTCTCTTCGAGAACAAACCTCGAAGATGCAAGATGCGCAGGAGCAATTAATTCGCGCACTTGACATGCAACAAGTGGCCAGCGAGGATTAGTCGCCCAGAAATGCGCAGCAGTTGGCCGTGGATTAGGTCCTACACCTAGCAGTTGGCCGTGGATTAAGTTTTACACCTAACAGTTGGCCGTAGATCGAAGCAAAATTAATTAGCCGCACCCAATGCTCTTTTCCGTCCACTGTGCACAGTGAGAGCGAGCTGTTAAAGCTAAGGCGAGTGGATTATCACGAACAGTAACTTGCGTTGCGCGGTAGGTCATTACCTCAACGCGTAGGCATTGTCTACTCCATAAAATGACTTTAAATGAGCACAGTCCGATGAACCTGTCAACACCCTTTCGAGATAGTTAACTTCTTTAAGAAATTGCTTATCAGTGAGGCACATCAAGTCACATCACCTAGCAGTGCAAGCATAACACAAGTCACTGATTTAACCTGCAATGCGCATGGTTCGGTTGTTTTCTATAGATGAAATCACTCGTTTCATTTTTTGTTAACTAACGGGTGCCACGATACAACATAGAAGGTGTAGTTTCAAAAAAAAAAACTTTTTAATACAATTGGGTTTTCACAATGTCACTGAAAGGAGTTGCACAATTTTTTTTATGAGATAAGTGCATTTGAAATAAACTTTCTATATAATTTTTCATTCCACCACAGCACTTCCGCACAAAATTCTTGTATCCAGTTTTCCAAGAGTTCTCACTCTAGCTGATAATTCAATAGCACATTAAGGTAAACAGTGATCATAGAAAAAAAAGGTTTTTTTTGTAGAAAACAACCTCATTGCTGCATTAGTTTGTGATAAATAATAGAATTTCAATTACGATGAAGCGAGCAGAAAAGCAAGGAATTCATTTAGGTTTTTTTTCTTCACTGGTATATTCAAATTAAAGAGATCGGAACATTTTTTTAGAGCAACTCTGCAAAATATGTCATTTGATTTGTTTTTAAGTTCTAGAATTCAAAAAAAAATTATGTTAAAAATATACGCTTGTTTGCATAAGTTTCTGCTCATCCTACTTATCACTGCGATTCTATTGTTGAAACCTGAAAATTTTTGGACATAAGAGCTCCAATGGGCGAACACTGCCTAAATTCTTTATAAGTGGACCCAATCTCGATATATCGCTTCACTGAATTGAATTCTACAAGCTAGTCTCAGTGTGATGTATAGGGGCATTGCAAACTGTTATGCTATATCTCGCGCATTCCTAATAGCATGTCCAGCACATGAATGATTCAGGAAGAAATTTTCGCGAATGGCAGTTTTAGAGAAAATCTATCGGAAGACAGAATTTTTTTGGAATGTATATGACTTAAAACAATAAACTACCTTGAGCATGGACGCTAAGGATTGCGAAAAGGTTTTGCCGGTTAACTCAACCTTTTCAAAAGATTGAATGATAAAACGAAACTAAGATGACCCAAACCTCCATCTGTACTGACTCTTATACTGCTGTGATTTGATAAAGACATTTTCAACATGTTGATATTGTTCAAAAGGACGTTCTAAAGTTCGAACAATCTGTTGTTTCTCCTTTATGAAAAGATGAGCAGTTGTTTGCAGTAGCATATCCGTAACTTGACTGTGATCTCATTACGAAAACGGGTTGCTCTCAATATGATTCCAATAAAGAAAATCAAAATATCACGCACCACGGACCAAATTGACGTCGTGATAAGTATAAGTGTGAGCATTTTTGAAGCATTAGAGTTGCTCTCATTTACACTGCATAGTTCTCTATCAAAACTTAGAAATAGACGAATTTCCATACGTGTGAACGTTTGTTTTCAGCTAAGCAAATATTTTCATATACAAGACTGGAAAACTATTTTAAGTCGAGTCGACTATTTGGAAACAAACTCAAGTTCAATTTCATTAAGTTCAATGAGTCTGCCGTAATTTTTCTCGACATAGGTGAGCTGGGTTTGTTCTTCTGGGTTCGAGATAAGTTGATCTTTCAACAAAAATGTTTTCACCAACAGACATTGGTCAAAAAGATCAGCTTTTCTCGACTTTAGCTTTCTTGAAGATATGCGATGCTTGTCAACTAAAAGAAGACGCTTCAGTTTGTGCTAAGAATTTCGCTGTCGCTCTCCAATCTCTGAAATGTTGAAAAAAAAAACCCACACAAATTGTTTGAGATTATGCTACTTTTTCTGCTGCTATGCAACTTCATCAAAAAAAAAGTTCTCAACAATGTAATGCAATGTGTCTTTAGTAAGAATTTCCTCCTTAAATTCCCTTGAAACAATACAGATTTCAATGTGCTTCTTGAATGTCTGATTTTGTAGTACTCACTTACTTTCGTCTACCAAACAGTTCTATCAACAACAAAAAAAAACTACGGCACATCCCGTTTTTTATAAGCTCCCGGATCTTTGAAAAAAAAAGGAAATTTCGCCGATACACCCCAGACACTCCACTTCGAAAATTATCACATCGAGAATTTCCGCTATTAATGTTTTGAATGAAGCAAAAGCAACAAAGTGATTGTTGATGAATGCATAAGCCCAGACATAGCTAGCACAGCCGCAAAGATTTTGGAGGGCAACGAAAAGTTGTTCCGACAAAGTACATTTTCTGAGTGGCAAGGAATCAGAGCGCAAGAATTCACTTCTAATCAAGCAGGTCCTGCACTGAAAGATGTGATCTAAATTTTGCATATGAGTTTCATTGGAGCGACACCTGTAGCATATTACCTAGAAGCAGATTCTGCTAAGTAAGCAAACACTAGAAAGTAGCCACAAAGCCTTTGTTTGAACAAACATCTAGGCGCTTCACTATTGACTAGAATTACTAGAGATAGAAAAAGAAATTTAGAACAAGACATTTTTGAGCTCTTTACAAAAAAAAAACGAACAGCGTTCTGTTTTGCAGACTCGTTGCTGGTAGCCCCTGATGTGAGAGACAACGCGCTGTAAAAGCCGATACTCTTCGCATGCTGAAAGCGTACTGCAGATACATCCATTGCTACCAACACTGAAAAACTTAGAAAAATTTTTTTTCTTGAGTTTGTTCAAAAACGACTGCCGTTTTCTAATGGTTAATGCCACATTTGCATGGAAAAATTTTTTTTGTGAAAATATGTGACGCAATTTTTTTATGTCTGAACAAGTAGCAAAATTTGCAAAATAGTAGAAGTAAAAAAAAATTTGCTGAGGCCAATCTTCTTTTCAAAAAAGTAGGCCATTGCAGTTACTGTATCGTTATTTTTCCATTTTTTTTTACCATCCTTCCAAAGATCATTCAATGTTGGATAATGAATTAACATCCAGATAGAATCTGTAGACGCACAGCCGCTAGCATCCTACTTTGACCTCCAAACCCAAAACAGTTTTCACAGAACTGTCTGATTATTATCCCACTAGCAAATAAGATACTTCGCCGATGCTAATCAAGCTTGATAAAGTATATGTAGGCAAAGGGCGTAATCTTACATTGCACACTATCCTGCACTCTATTGATACTATTTGCGACAGCAAAAGTAGTCATTTCGAAACTGAAACGAAGTTCAATATTGCATTTGAACATGAGGTTTGAAAAAAATCTTTTTTGCAAGAACGTTTGTCAGTTAGCCTTAGAAAGGAAATGGCCAATTGTTTTAAAAAACAGTTGACAATAAATATAACTTTTGCAAAGGAAGATACATGTTATGATGTAGGAAAAAAAATAATGCCAGTCGTAATTCCATTAGGCAGAATGGTTTGTTTAGCTATCACAGCAAAAACTGTTACGTTTGTTCTTTCTTTGGAAAGATTTTTTTTCAGCGCAAAGATTTGGATCACATTAGAAAATTTAAGACAAGTCAACAACTTACTGCTCAAAAGTTTCACTGTGAAACAAGTTCTTGCAACCCTCACCATTTATATGTTCATAAAAAAAACTTCTTATTACATATATCTGCAGCTGCATATTGGCATGGGTTTTCTACACTCATAGTTTTGAAGGAATTCAACGCTCCTCAAAATTATTTCCAATACCTGCGTATAAGATCAGCTGCCAAGTTTGACAAAACTTGAAAGCAAAAGCGAAACTTGCACACTGATTTGCTTTGATGCAACTTACAAAAAAAAATAGTCGTCTAACTATAAAACGAACTCATTGCACGTATATACGAAAAAAAATTGTTCTTTATTTTACTGGTTAACAACTCAAAGGTGTTCTTAAGTCAAAGTTTCGTCAAAACTTTCCGCCACTCTTATTTTTGTTTCAAAAAGAGCTCATAGATTATATTTTTTTCATAAAACTCATAGGTTACACACACTGCTTCTCAAAGTGAGACCAATGCAGATTTTCATTTATCATGCATAGAGAACGTGAACTTTATGCAACAGATTCTATATAGTGTAGTCTTTTACGTTTTTCTGCCTCAATTTTGGATAATGTGGAAATGAATAAGTAATGAATAAGTTTAGTAAATTTTGCATAGTACCACTACTGCACTCATTGTAATTTGCACCCTTGGATTAGAGAAAGATTTTTGTTCCATTGGCTTATCTAAAACCAGTCACTGAATGCACACGAGTTAGTAATCACTCACGTGCTGGGAGCTGAACAAAACAAAGGCACATACTACTGCATTGATGGGTAAACTGATCATTACCATTGGACAAAAGACAACATCATGTATTGAAATCACCCACTCACTCAAACCTTTTGAAACCTTAATCAAGAAAAAAAATTTCGACTCAGTTCTTATTCGGAAATAATATTGTATCCATTTATTGTTTACTGCAAAGCAGTTACAATAATATTTTAGAAACTGGTTCGCAAATGCCATATACTTTTTGAGTTACCTGATTGAGTAACAGCGGAGCTATCTATTTTATTCTCGGTAGAAACGCAAAGAAAACAAGGGGTTCCTCCATGTTGATTACAGTTGACTGGAGTGAACTAGCTACTGCTTCGGGAACGTATCTTTGTGGGAAAGCTCGGACAGTCATTTCAGTTTTAATTCACACGTTCGAAGCAGATCTAAAGACGCGTTTAGTATGAAGCGGATCCGAAGAATGACAGTCGGCACTATAATATGTTTCTAATGAAATGCACGTAAAGTTAGCAAATCAAAAAGCCCATTTCATCATTTTTTTTCTGCGAATATATCAACACTTTTTGCGCAAATCAAGTTAAAAAGAAGGTTTTTTTTCACTGAAGCAAACGAATCGCAGTTTCTCTGATGGTCCTTCTTATGTTCGAGAAAAAAAAACTTCATTGCAAAAAGAAATAACAAGATTATTTTGGGAAGAAGAAATAAGTGAAGATTTTTGTCAAAAAACTTATTGCTCAAAGTTTTACGGAAAAACAGATTTTGTAACCCTCATCACCACTCACGAGTTCATTCAAAACTGGAAAAAAAATTCCCATAAAACATGTAATGAAAATAGATGTGAAGACCTTGCGAGAGAACACCGCGATAAAGAATGTACATTTTTTTAAAATTATTTTCGATGACTTTTAACGAACGTCGCATTTCGCAGTGATATTCTCATATTTTGGTAGTTCAACTACGAAGTATGAACAGTAAATAAATAGGTCCATTTACACACATATTCTTAATTCTTTTACATTAGAAAACCATAGCTCTAAGCAGAAAGTCCCCCACTGCCAAATTAGATTTTGTTGTCTCTAAGTTTTACACAGTCTAATTTCCATAATTCTAAATTTGGTATCTGATGCACTGCAACAAGCAGCAGAAGGTATGTTTAATTGATTAGTAGGATTACCATGCTTGTTGTAAAAGCCGACTCCATCAGAACTCTTGCCTAATCTCGGCCATTTGAAAAAAAACTCGGTGGAAACGGTTTCTGCCAATTTATTGTATATTGTATCCCAATGATCATATCTGTATGTATGCCCCTAACAACTGATGTTTCTCAAACTTCAGTATTTTCCGAATAAGAAAAGATTAGGAGGTGGTCGACATACAGATGCTTGCAAGAAAAAAATTGTTGGCGTCCACACGATTTTTCGTATATTCTGTTGTATCACTCACGAAAAAAAAAGATGTCAACAATTTTGGATAATTACAGTCTTCAAAGCAGTGAATGAAAAAAACAGTTGTTCGGATTTCTTATTATTATTTTTTTCGACTATCTAGTAATTCTCTAGCAAAAATGCAAGAAATGCTGAACGTTTTGCATCACCATACTGTGGTAAGTTTTACCTTTTCGTTTTTTTGGCCGCACCGCTGCGTATCGCATCTCTCTTCTTTGGAAAGGCGATCCAAAGAAGTTCCTTTTATCAAGCAGCGTACAAAACAAATTTGTAGCAGTCTAAAATTTTGCCCTTGTGTAGAAAGTAGCATAAATGTTGTCACTACTTCCACACTTGTCCCTACGTCTATGATAGAGCTATGATTGAGATACATGTATGTATATTAACATAGGGTCTACATTCATAACCATTTTAAGCTGATAATTCAAGATCTGATTTGTTACTGTATTGAGCAACCCTGTCAAAACAGTTTTCGCTTGTAATTTTTTTTTTGTAAGACTAGCTTTCATGTTTACTTACGCCCATGAAAATGCACAATATTGATGTATGTCAACCCGTAGTTCAACGCAATTCAATTCTTCCCACCTTTTGCCCCATCTCCAAAAAGAACTCCATGCCAGTCTTGCACGAAAAGCCACCTATATCATTTTTTCCAATGTTGTATTGCCGATTACTCCTAAGACCAACTAAGACCATCGATGTCCTTCCGCTCGAGGACGAGCTTCTCGAAGTGCCCGGGATAGGAGAGGTCGTAACTGTTTACGCAGTTCACCTACCTAACTCCGCGTGCATAACGACAACGAACACCTTCCGCTGCCATGATACCATAACCAACACCACCTTTGCTACAACAAGCTCGAGGACGAGCTTCTCGAAGGAATGGAGATGTCAGGATGTAGACGCTGTGTAACCCTATAGTTGGATGCAGCTTGCTATCGGAAGCATCCACCAACTGTCCAGCCGTTTACACTCAGTCGCATATATAAGCTCGTGCCAGCAACTGGCACGGCAGTCGCCTCCACCCCGTGCAGCCTAGCTGCTCCCCTTCCCTTTCCCTTCTCTGTATCTTTATGTATATAATAAATATGATAACCAGTCTTATGTAAGACACCGCTACACACTCAGGTAAGGGGGTCGACACCCTTGTTCCTGACAAATTCAATCGATGACGATACGACAACAAGCTAGAAATCGATCAATGATGATGGTTGATGACGACATGACGATGGTGATGATGATGATGGTCAAATGGTCAAACGTGCACCCCGAGATGATCAAAAGTTACATGGTTTCTTCTCTTCCCGAGCCATGGTCAAAGATGCAAGCTCGAGGACGAGCTTTGCTAAGGAATGGACATGTCGAGACGCAGACTAATTGGATGGTCCGACAGTCCCCACGAACTGGGCGGTGCCCAGAATCTCCAGATGAGCTGGCACCCCCCGGGTGCTCGGTGGTCCCCTCCCCAATTCTGTCCCCCATTTTCATATACATGTAATATAGAGATAAAATCATCTAGTCAAGAACTGTTCTGTTAAGATGCAATACAACAGGGTAGAGGGATCAAGTCCCGAGAATAGCTAACTCGTTAGACTTGACACTCTAAGACAAGATTGAAACTCAAAAGTGGTTATGCGCTAAGAGGAGATCAATTTATAGTAACAGACATTATTGAATATGTTACAACAAGAAGGTTACAGAACATCTACAGCACGTCTCTAGGGCAGAAAATCTTCACCGGTCATTTTCGTAAATTCTTCGGCAGGAAACGTTCACCTTTTCTCTGGTAACCTGTGGCGATTCTGTGCTCCAAACGGAAACGCAGCGCGACGGCGCGCCTCTGGAAGAAAGTTGAGCAACAATGATGATTTTGGCAATTCAAACCGCTTTCCGCAGTATTTCTCAATTGTTTGCTTTCCCAGCTACAGTTATTGTTTTATTTTCTCACCCTTTGTGTGAAGTGATTATCCGGAAGTACCGCGCTCTCTTGGCTTTGAACCTTGACATACTTCTCGCTTTTCATTTGCAACCATAATAAAAAAAGTTTTTTCTGGGCATCCTCGGGCTTGACTGTCGATTATGTTCCGCAACCAGTACGACAGTGATGTGACTGTGTGGAGCCCTCAGGTACCGTTCAAGCTTGTCGGTTTGACTAGATTTCATATTGTCTAATCTGTATCGTCCGTCTTCTTGATATCTTCCCCTACATTATAATTAGTGAAATGAAAATAACATAGCTCATCAATGTCTTATCAATGAAGAAGATCACATTGTTTCTAGGGTCGGTTACATCAAGTGGATTATGCCGTCGAAGCTATGAAACAAGGATCAGCAACGGTTGGGATCAAAAGTGAGACGCATGCTGTGTTGGCTGCATTGAAGGTGGGCTTCCACAGTGGTAGTACGAGTATCATCTTTATGTCTACTCTCATTTCTTGTGGACTGTGTGCAGCTAAATCTGGGTACGTGGACATACCGATTGAGGAGCTTGTATGATCCTCCTGCCAAATAGTTTAGTTTACCCAAGCAAACACAATTAGCACGTAGAGAGTGCAACCTAGTCTAAAGCTTGGGCCACAAGCAAACCAAGAGCTTTCGCTTGGCCCCTCAGAGACATAATTGGGACTGCTCAATCAGTTTTGAAGTAAAAAGCTTAGGTTTGCACGGGCTAAGTATTTTTGTCCCCGTCTTTGTCTATCTCGTTGTCTCCCTGCAAATGACAGGACTCTTCGAAGAAATATTCTCATTAGTTCCGCTCAAAGTATGTACTAAAGCGTCTCAAATCTTCGTTACCAAAATACATGACTAGTACAGTCATGATAATTGGTAACGAAGATTTCTGACCCACATCGTCTTTTCGCCATTTTTTGGTTGTTACTCAAAGGCACTAAGATGTCTTGTTTTTCTATATCATTGGGGAAGTACAGCATTCAAAATTTTTTTGCGTTTGTTGGGCTTGGAAGGTGGAAGGTCAAATATAAGTGAACGCTATGCTGCGAATGTTTACGGCTGCATTGTGGGGATATCTCATTTACTTTCTTGCTCCTTTTTCTATGGTGCATTAACTTTATAGTGGTTACTCGCCCCTGGGGTCGATGTTTAGTGATGTTTGCTTGTTTTGGTCACTGAAAAATAGCGAGAAAGTTGTGGCAAGTTTGAGCATTGAAAGCGCTTATTTTGGCACTGATCCTCCTTTTTTGATTTTTCTCTGCGTCTCATTTTGATGACTTATACATGTTGTGGCTGCAGCCAAGCAGGTTATCGAGTGTTTGCACAACATTATTTTGTCAAGCGAGGGATCTTTCTCATTACGCGCCTGCATTGTGATGATATACTCCCTTTATGTCTTTTGATGATTATAGCCTATTTAGCTTCGGCGTTTCTTAAACCTATTGCTTTTCAGCGTGCTCAAAATGAGTTATGCTCTCACCAAAAGAAAATCTATGAAATTGACACTCATGCTGGTGTTTCCATCGCAGGCTTATTGTCAGATGGTAGGATTCTTGCCAGGTATGCTATCTTCATTATCACTCTGATTATGGATATACTTCTGATTTAGGTACCTGCAAACTGAGTGCTCAAGCTGGCGCTGGGACTACAAACAACCCGTTCCGATCTCATCTTTGTCTGATAATCTTCAATTAAGTAAGTACTGAGTCTTGGATTTTGGAAAGTTGTCAATACTCTGTTCAGAACTGCAAACCAACACACAGATTTACGGTCGACGTCCATTTGGTGTAGGATTGTTGATTGCCGGATATGATGTGGGTATTTACCTAACATTCCTTTCTAAGCATATTTTTTTTATCAAAACTTCAGAAAGATGGCACCCATATCGTGCAGTCCGATCCTTCTGCTGAAGTAGTGGAAATGTTTGCTTCTTCAATCGGTGCTCGATCTCAGTCCGCTCGTACTTACTTGGAAAGGCATCTTGACAAATTCAGGGCAGGTTAGGACCTTTTTAGATGGATTTCAGATGACATAGCTTCTGATTCAACTGGAATGGCGGCTGGAAGGCGGGATTGTGACTTAATTGAGGCTGGAGAATGATCACAGAGCACTTCCGCGAGAGACGCAGACTGCGCCGCGGGCGCGAGTGATCACCTTCCAGCCGCCTATCTCGTTGAATCAAAGGGACTTGGTACTTCTCCATATCTGAATTTTTTTGGCAAAGCTTTAAAAAATGCTTTGCATGAAAGTGCCATTATCTTTATCGCGTTACATTTAGGTTCTGAAAGGACATTTTTTTTTTTGCTTATCTAAATATTTCCTTTCAGCTAGCGCTGATGAACTGATCGAGCATGCTCTTCTTGCCCTCAGAGATACCCTCCCAGCTGAGGAAAATCTAACTAGCCAGGTTCGCTTTACAACAAAAAATTTTTTTTTGTTTTTTCATGTGAACATTCATCACCGATTTATTGGAGACAAATTGTTTTGATTGTGCCCTGTAATACTCCAATGTAAAAAGAATGAAAACAAATGTACAAAGTGATTGTAAGTTGAAGTATCATTTTCAGAACACATCCATAGCTATCGTCGGAAAGGGACAACCGTTCAAAATTATGGACGATTCTGAAGTGGATCCACATCTAGCCAAAATTAGCAACACTCCGCGCACTATCGGACAACCAGCAGAGGTGCAGTATTTCACTCAGTATTGATATGGGTACTCGGTTGCTGACCCTTTATCTTGCCTCTTCTTTGCCATGATTTCGATTTAAATTCACGACTTTAGCCAGCTGCACCTGAGCAAATGCAACAGTAGCAGCAATGGAGTTACCGGTTGGAAGAGAGCACGTCTTCTAGTAATTATGGGTCGAATCCCACGAACATTGCGATAATATTTATTGAATGTTACAAGAGTCACTCTCTTTTGTTATTTTATCTGGATTTCTAATTTTTTTTTGGTGTGCACTTAATAAATTTCTTCACTCCTCAATCTCTCAATGTTCCTGCACATTTGTTACTTGGGCTTCTCTAATGGGTCAAAAAATGAAAAAAGCAGAACTTGACGGGTAGAGAAACGAACACCCCAGTTAGGCACCGCCTCCGCGGGCTGTTGGCCTTTCGTTCTACTCTTGTGCATGTGTTGGGACCAGTATTCCGCGGAGACGGTGCCTAACTGGGTGTTCTTCATGGCAAAAACAATGAATTGCAGTTTATGGTAATCTCCCGAGAGCTCGTTGGTCAAGCCGCAATAAAGATACAACCATTCGAAAACTGTAAAACTGTATCATTGAACCATCTTCTATAGATCTTTTCGGAGTGTGGCGCTGTTCGAAAAACTTATTTTTAAAACGGCCTATTACTATATGAACGTCTAGCTTCCATCATCTCATACTTGAATTGTAATGAAAACCTCATAAGAGGTTGCATATACATCGAAGCTAGAACGTCCACAACAAGCGAGTCACATAACACTTTGCTGTCTGTGACCATTACGTATCTTTGTATTGTTCAAGTCGAAGAAGGAGCTGAAACCCTTTGGAGAAAAACACCCCGCAACTCTTTTTATAGAAAGTTTCGCAGCTGGAAATGAAGATTTGGCAGTAACCCTATACACGTAAAATCTTAAACTGCTGTGCTCATAAATTCTCTAAAATACATGTGTAACTATGCCATTCGTTTTCCCAAAAGCTCATTCATTTGCTAAATAGTGTGAAAGCTCGACGTGTTGACTGGACAATGCCGAAATCCAAGGTAGAGATGCTGAAAGGGTACTCCACATTAGAGCGATCGCAGATTGAACAGCCTTCAAGGATATTCTGGTAGATTTTGTGAGTAGGGAAAGAGTAATGTGTAACGTCCATAATCTGTGGATTCATATATGGAAAACCTGAGAAAAGGCTTGTAAAATTCGCTCGCTGGATAAAAGTGCTATTCTTTATCTTGAACTGAAAACCTGAATCTGATAGGTTGTTGGGAAGATGATGTCGCATTACATCCTGCTGCGTCGGGCAGTGGCGTACCGAGTAGGGGGGGGAATGGGTCGCGAAATTTTTGAAAGTTACTTGCATGAGTTTTAAAAATGTGCAAGTTACTTGTTCATACTTGTAATTGATTAAAATAATTTTCAAAATCTTAAAAAATTTATTTTGGCCTTGAAATAAAATTTTTAGCAACTGAAGATTTCAGAGCTTTCCAGATTGAAATCGCTGAGGTAATAAATGTCAGCGCTGGAAACAATTTGAAACGTGCTACTTATAATTCGCATTATCCGAGATTTTCCATCGATTAATGAGTGAGCCTGACCAGAATGGGTATCCCGCAGAAAGTTCTGGAGGAGGAATTCCCGCCGGTAACTCGCGATATTGTCGGGTATCAGCAGAAGTTCCCTTTTCTCATTAAATAACATGGTGGGAGAACTGCATTCCGCTCGCAGCTTTATCCCGATTGACATGCAGGTGTCTTGGCTTTCTCGCAAACCATTTCATAGTCGTCCTCACTTTACTCGTGGCGTGGTGGATGAATTCTAATTTGAACTGGGGCAAGCCGGTTGCACTAGAGCGGGCGCATTCAATTCAGCCCTCAGGTTCAATCTTACACATGTTTTCTTTCCCTTTTTCTTCCTGTTGACTGATTCTCTTGTGCTTTGCTAATGTTCCATCAGGTTGACGTCTTTGTTGTGATTTAGCGCTTTCTTAGAAAGGCTATGCTCATTTCTTCAACTCTGAATGCGGATGACATAACTAAGTAATTTAATTCATCGAAGCCACACTACAGCGCATTTTACTTATCAAAAAAAAATGTACGAGCAAGTCCTAATCTTTATCGTTTCTTCAAGTTTACCTGTACTCAGATTGAAGAACTAGCAAGCAGTCTGATTGTGAGAAATCGCTGAACCACAACGACGTCAACCCTAATCACGAACGTTATTGAGGCAAGAAATAGCTAACAGGAAGAAAAACAGGAAGAGAACAGATGTGTAAGATTAAATTGAGGGCTGAGTATGGCACAGGTGGCTTACCGGGCAAGCTGGATATCATTTTGGAGGTGAAAAGCAGAGGGGATATCGTTTTTGCCGAAGAGCATACCGCTGTCTTTCGATCTGCTGCCGGCACGCCGACAAGCAAAGGGCTTGTTTACAGCGAAGTGAAAATGAAGTGACACCAAAATGGGTGTGTAGATGAGCAATGGGGGATAGTACTATGTGCAAAAAATTCTGAAAAAGTTATGTGAACTAAAGTCGCGGCAAACATTTTTCCGAGTTAGGTGGCTTTACAGCCTGGAAGCCACCTGAGGTGGCTGTAAAAAGAAAAAGTCATAAATTTCTCTTCCTTCACATAACTTTTTCACATATTTATCATAACTTTGTTCTACATCAAAAACCCTACAACTGAGTTTTTAAATCTCCCTAAACCCCACTGAATTATAGAATGTAAAAGGCACTTCTGACCTACCGTAATCAAAATTAGGCGTGACGGTAATGTTGACTGCAGAAACATGCAAATCTACGTCCAATAAACTATGCTGCGATAGAACAAGACTTTAGCATATGTCGTGGGATTGATGTGGGTAGCATATTGCTCGAGAGCGATGAAGTCGATGTGCAGCAACGTTACGTATCAATTCCCAGTCGTGCTGTGAGCTGCTCTGATATCACAGCTGTGTGTATATGTAGATAGGTACTTACCTACCAGTCGCAGCAGTTTACGTGGATCACGTTTTAAGGAACCGCTGGACCAGCAACAAGCTTGAGATTTGAGAACCCCATGAATTTCGTAATTTCTCTTTTAACCAGGTTCAAACAAGCTAAGCCTCACATTTATATCCTCTCGATTGTTTCTCTTCGAGTGTTTAGATTGTTTCTCTTCGATTTTGCTGTCGCTTAACTGAGGATGGATCCTTGATCGAAGTAGCCTTTCGAGATGATATGCATACATATGGTTTTGCAAAGCATCAGCCGCTTCTAGATCTGTCCTCTTTATCTGCGGAGCGGCTATGTAACGAAGATCGGAAGGCGTAGAAAGGGAAATCGTAAACAGAAGCATCTCATGGGTTAAGATGAAGCAGAAATGCTTGTCAAACCATTCTTTACAAAGAAATTTTTGTTTCAAACCCATACTGGGAAACAGCTTCTGTCTCATACCCAGACCCGAATACAACTCTGACTGCGGAATGTACAGGCTGTTATACACAAACTTTTTTCCTCGTTGTGCGTTCTCTTTGATTTTTGAAACGGTCTAGCTTCACCCTTAGGTGTTCCGCAGACAAGGAAGACAAATTTGAAATCAACTTCCTTCCTTCAAAAATATGTGCGACTCAATCTTAGAGGCAGTGTCCGGGCAAAAACTCAATTTTGAGATTTTGTGCTTATACGGGCCTGTTCGCCATGCTGAATCCGAAAATCCACATTGGAAAGCGCGAAAACGGCGAAAAAGGGCTCTAACACAGGAGGGAAATCAGCAGGTGGGCGGGGCTTTCCCCAGTGCGATTTCACGCTCCCGGCTCCCGGAGCGATTTTCTCGATTCCGCTAGCCGTCCTAACATCGCTACCGGTCAAGTGCGAATGATTGACTTGAAACCGGAAGCGAGAAGGTCACTCCGGAAGCCGGGAACGTGAATTCGCAGTGGGGAGGGCCCCGCCCACCTGCTCATTTCCCTCCTGTGTTAGAGCCGTTTTTCGCCATTTTCGCGCTCTACAATGTGCATTTTCGGATTCAGCGTAGCGAATAGGCCCAAGTAAGCACAAAATCTCAAAATCGAGTTTTTGCCCGGACACTGCCTTTAAGGGGAACTTGGACCAATGATCCTTCCCGTGTAAGTCTTTTAGTCAACAAGGTGATACGCTCGTCTAGTCTGTTTTGACACTCAAAAATGATTAACATGGCAACAAGGACAGGCGATTGACGCCAAATTGGTACGCTTTATAGTGACCGTGATCCTAGTCCTTGTAAACTGAAACAAAGCCGTCAAAGGGAGAGGGAAGTTATTGAATTCAATTGACATCAAGACACTGCATAATCAGTTCTGTTTTGCGCTGCTTATCTTCTGATGATAAACGTCACATAATGTATGTTGTAGTTCTTCCAATTTGACGAATCCTCTAATGAGTATAGGTATCGTTTTCGTTTATGACCGGTCTTTAAACTTTTTTGTCAACTTTGTTGATGGTTAAGAGCTCAAAAACGAGATCTTTTCGGTGCACAAGCGAAAAGCTAAACATTCTTATACGTCGCCTAAATGAAACAGTTCACTTAGAAGTAAAGACAATCAAACTCGTGTATAGCAGTCATATGACATGTCAAAGGACGCCCTCACAGCTAGATCTGTGCGCGTAATTAGTAAATTGTAACTAAAATCTACATTATGAGCGCTGTTTTGTTGCTAAGAGTCAGCTTCAGAAAATTCCATTCATGGAGCATTGTTTCTGGTAGTAGTTGCAAGAAGCTTGTTTATCTTGGTGCCACACTTAACCATGTATCCAGCAGTGAACGATGTCATCGGTGATTGCAGCAAGAAGATACAATCTAATCTCTTCCTTCGCAACTTCTTTCGCAACACTCCCCAGGAGGAAAGAGAAGTAACGGGAAAACAGAATAGATATTCGGGATGGATTAGCCAAACCAAAGGAAGCCATCATTTTCATCCCAATGATGAGGCGGCATATCGCGCGGTAACAGGCCGAGGCGTGAAGTTACATGTCTGTGCAGCCAACATTACGGTCACGCCTAATTCTGATTACGGTAGGCCAAAAGTGCCTTTTACGACCTATAATCCAGTCTAAACCCCCTCCTTCTCGCCTAGTTGCAGCCCTCAAAATATTTTTGTATGGAGGTGACAAACCTGCTCCAGGCGCGCAATGGTGCGCGCCGGACACAGCCCGCCATTTCGGAGAATCGAAAGATTTAGTTCTTTTTCGTCTGTTTGATGTTACTCTTATTGTTCCATCTTTTATTTTGTCCGTGCCTGATGCATTCATGGTTGCGTCATAGGTGACGTCGTATTTTTCTGGCGAAGTCTACGGGGACTTCGTTTTTGAAAAATTTAAAAAGCCACCTCGTGCCGAGCCCTGGCGGCGCTCTAATGCATGTGAAAAGGGAATAATGTGTTCCTAACCCTTTCACCCCTGGACCGGAACCCAGTTGACCCCTCTTCACCCACGGCCGATGAGGAACTGGAAGAAGTGAGATTAAGAAATCAACATTTTAAGCAAATACAAAACTATCGGCATCATCAAAAACAAATTTAGTGACATGTTGATTCTAAATATTATTATTATGATTGTCAAAAACTTATTTGCAGGTTTACTGAGAAGTACGTCGGAAATTTGCCGCCTATTGTTTACTTTTGGAGAACGACGAAAAAGCCTGGAGAAAAATTCACGTGTGAAGCCTTCGTGTATATATGTCAGTGAAGTTACGTATTTGCTTGAATAAGTGAAATAATAAATGAACTTTGATGATCGGTGCGCAGTTGAATTGCAATCTTTTGAAGAGGAATAAATTTTCTAAGCAGATGGCTAATTTTTCCATAAAAATTGTAACTTTTTCATATGGAAAGGTAGGAGAGTGGGGAGAGGAAAAGCGGCCAGTTTGGGCCGCCTCCGCGGACTGCTGGTCCTGGGACGGCATGCAACAACACTGCGAAAGGACCTGTTGACCGCAAAAGATGGCTCAAACTGAGGGCTTTCGTCCCCCTACCCTATAGGAGAGTTTCTAGCTATACAGTGAATTACACTTGTTGAAAGCTTTCAGAAAACATATAGCATGCGAGAAAGAAAGGAATCTCCTATGTGGTGAAGGTGATCGTAACTGTTTTTCTAAAATTAAGGGGATTTTTTTATAAAAATTTCAAAACTTCACTATATGAAAAGCTAGAAGAGTCTTTTGCACTTTAATGGAATCCTCTCGTCATCCGCTTTCCGAAAATATTTAGTTTGCCAGGAAAAAAGGGGATTTCCTATCGGGTGAAAGGGGTTGTATTCGTTTTTCCGGAATTAAGCCAATTTTTAATTGAAAAAAAATCAAAGCATTTTTATATGAGAAGCTGGGAGAGGCGGCCGCCCTCCCCCCCCCCCGTCGGCCCTTATACTCCCTTCAAACTGGAGAGGCGGAACCCCTATGACCCCCTTTATCCTGGAGAGGCCATGTTCCCCCTTTGCATACTTATGAGCCGAATGAGGATGACTATACTTGTCATATCGTTGGAACATGCGATTTTCAACGTCGAGACTTAACCGCGGATGTCTGAGCAGCGACAGCGAGAGAAAGCGAAGAAGTAGATGACTACAGACTGGATATCCTTCGTGATAGAATGCCCTCAAATGTGTGTTCCAGTCATTCGCCACTAGCTGATCAAGAATAAGCTGCTTGGAATGCCTATGCGGCTCACAAAATCGGGCTCGCCTAGAAAGTCAGGCACCTGTATTTGTATGAGGCACTAGCGGAAGAAATTTATGAGACGCCATAACGTCCAACCTTATTTCGCGTAGTCAACTCACGCTCTTAGTTAGAAGAATCTCACATCCTTATGCCTTCATATTTATGGAAAAGCAGCAAACATAATTTAGGTATATAGGCACAAAATGGCACAACAAAGCATAAAAAAAACTTTAATCATAATCGCACACATTTTCGTAATTGATAGCGATTGTCATAACATTTTTCCCCAAAGTTATGCGTTATTCGCAGAAATAAACTTGTCATAAAAATTTAGGCCTGATGAGAGAAAAGCAGGTTTTCAATAGAAAAAACAAGCTTTAACGTCTGCTCTGGGAAATTCTAGCTTTCAAAATTTTAATAGTCTCGATGCTGTATCTCAAAGTATACTAGAAATGTGCCTTTTGGAGTTCTAGACTTGAACCATGTGTGCTATCGAAGTGTGTGATTGTGCGAATTTTTTCGCAATATGACAATTTCTGCAGCTATCGCCACGAATGCAAATCGTGGCGATCAAGACCACCATAAACGGAGATGGGAAAAATTTGAATTTCAACAAACCATGTATGGTCATGACTTCTTTTGCTACTTGTTGAAGGAAACTTTTTTGTACTGTTCATAAGTTCTTAGTCTAGTATAAAAGTTCTGGTCCAATTTCTGTAGCCTCAATTGTTGTCTCATTTAGGCACCGTACAATAATGTACAATCGAGTAATTTTCCGCTTAACCCTATTGACGACAATGTGGGCCACCGGTGGCCCACGCACTTTCTGCCGCCAGGGACAATGTGGACCACCGGTGGCCCACACCGCTTGCAAAATCATATCCTTTCTAGGTTTAGTATTTTTTCCAGAGTTCAGCATTTTTTCCAATTTTTTGCACTTTTGGAACTTGTAAACTTCGTCATTCAAGAAGACGGCTGTAGTTGTTTGCAAAACATTTTTACATTCCGTAAAAAATCCAAAAACCTTTTCCCCGCTGCAAATGTTGTGCAAGATCGCGTAGTCCCATAGCGCCGCCACGCAAAATTAGGCGTCGTCGTCAATGGGTTAATATAGTGCGCTTGCACAGAAGATGAAATGCGGTAAAATTTGCGCGTGTACAGGTAGCTGCGCCAGCACTGCCGGCATTTTGCGCGCGCAATTGGCCGGCGTCACAGTCGAAGCTATTTCCTCACGCCCAAATTTTACCGCATTTCACCTTTTGTGCAAGCACACTATATTAGGAGAATCTACTCAACTGTACAACCCGATATTTCCACTGTCTAACAATGGACTGTTTTTGGCTGCCAAGAGATTTCACATTTCTTCTGATATATAGCTCTCGAAATTTAGTCATGTCGATTTTATCACTCAGTTTTGCAGCTTGGGCATGCTGCTTGTACTGCTAGTAATCTTCTCACAATTTGATGCGGGACAAGCTCAGGATGTTGAAGAGAATGTGATTACCCATGAGTACAGCCACAGTTCAAGTTCCCATGAGTGCAGCCACAGCTCAAGTTCTCATGAAACCCACGTAGAAAATGTTCAAGAGTTTACTGATGGGAATATACATACCGGAGAAACCGTAAATTTGATGAGCTTCGCAAATTTGCCTCCAAAAATTCATTACGACATATCACATGAAAGCATACACTTCAAACCAGAAATAACATATGTGAAACCAGAAATAACATATCACGTCAATAAGGAACCAAACGTAGTAGTGCAGCCTATCAATATCAACTACCGAGTGAAACCAGTGGATATTAATGTAGATTTGACTATCAAGGACGAGCGGGAGTCAGAGTTTGACGACAGCTTTCATCGTCATCACAAGGAAAAGCCTTGTGGAAGAAAACACGGCAAATGCTCTTCCTCATCACTTGGACGCAGTACCCAAGATAGACAGCACACGAAGCAGGTGCGTTGATAGCTTCACTGACGATTCGGCAATGCGAAAGACATACGAGTAGATTTTGCGCTTAATATAGGTGTGCTTGCACTGAAGGTGAAATGCGGTCAAAATTGCGCGTGAACAAGTAGCCACGCCAGTAATGCCAGCCTTTTGCGCGCGCAATTGGCGCCGGCGTCACGAGCGCAGCTATAGTCGCCCTCACCCCACTAGTCGGTCGGTGGTCGAATTTCAATTCGAACTGGGGCAGGCCGACCGCGGCAAAGCGCGGCAGACGCCGCCCCTCAGCCAACCGCTTGCACAAGCTTTTTTCTTATTTCCTTCGTGTTTCTTTGCTATCTCTCTATTGCGGCAATGTTCTTAATCAGATTTTCAAATTTCATACCGCTAATTCTTTGAAACAAACATTTTTGAGAGAAACTTCAGCCCTATCTTGAAAAAGTAGTTTAGAGTACACATTCTAATGAAAAACTTGACACAGTTCATCAAATCTTATTTGTGTATATATCACTTACCGAAAAAGAGATTTTTCATCCAAAAACCTCCAGCAGCATCCTTCTTCCCGGTTTACTTGGAAAATTATAAAACAAACGAGCACAACTGCATAAAACAATAGTTAGTGGGACGAAATCTAAAAGTCTGATTAAGAAATTGCCGCAGTACGAGAGATAGCAAAGAAACGAAGAAAATAAGAGAAAAGCTCATGTTGGCTGAGGGGCGGCCTGCTAGTTCGAATTCAAATTCGACCACCGACCGACTAGTGGACCAGTATATCTGTTCACGCGCAAATTTGACCGCATTTCACCTTCAGTGCAAGCACACTATATTAAGCGGAAAATCTACTCGACTGTAAAAAGATAAGCCATGCGTGTACGAAGGCATCGAGGAAAGTCTTTTGCAACTCTCTACATGCATGCACGAAGGCAGGATCGAGGAAAGTCTTCTGCAGTTCTCTATCTTTTTGTATGACTGAATGCTAACATGATAGCAATAAATTGTTCGAATTGACGAAACTGAGATAAGCGAGAATATTTTTAGATAATACAACAGTTAGAATTTGAGCAGCTATGAAACAAGCAAAGCCACAACACTCAATACCGACAAAACATCGCTCTGATAAAATGTTTTCCAAGTTTTGAATCCGAAACTCGTATTTGAGAGACACAAAAAGTCAAAAAATGTGTTTCTATTCGAATCTCAATAGGTGGCAAATTGTGGTGAAGAGTTTTGTTTCAGGGCTGCCATCGATGTCATCCAGCTCCATTTTGTAAAGACTGCAAGCTCACTAGAAGACAAGTGGACGACATCCTGGACATAGTAAATGACAGACGATCTCTATTGCTCAGGCATAGACAACCCAATGGCCATGAAGGACTTTTGCCACAAGCCAAAATTATGCCCAAACTGGTAAGCAACGCACAAGACTTCATTGCAGAGAAATTTGCAGAGTGCGAGGGAGTTGTGATCTTAGACAGTTGCTTTTAGTAACTTTTGATATAAAAAGAACGATATTTTTTCGCCTAACTACTCCAAAAGCAAGTGGACCTTCTGCGTACGTGTCCAACAAAGCGGTTCTCATATCTTCATTACAATCTTTCTCAAATAATGTTCCACGGTATTTGTCCAGTAGCTGCGATTGGGTTTTCTTTTTTCTAGAGCCACAAGGTTGTTACTTGTACATCAGCACATCAGTTACCAAATAACCTGATTTTGAGCTCGCAAGAAGCCGCACGGCTATGAATTGAAGAAACGGACTATTTAGGAATCAGACCTAAATCAATGAAACTGTTTCTTATTGCAGAGGGGCTCTTAGAAACTTATGTTTTGCAGAACAGTCTTCTCTCTTGTCATCTCACTTAGACCCGTATGCACGTACATCCCCGCTGGGGAGGGGAGGGGATCTGAGAGGGGATGCGTCATATCTTGCTACTCAACGTATCTTTCTTCTTCCTTTTCTATCTCGCCTATAAACTTTTTCATACACTTTACCTGCGCATAATGGAAGCCAGGTTACTGGCGTGATTGATTAGATTTTCACTATTTTGTGTGAGGGATCCCTAGGGCACCACCTCTCAATTTCAATGCCATTTATCTCCCGAGAACTCAATGAAACGCTGTAAAACTGTACTGTGGATATACTACGGCACTGCTAAAGATGATTATAGTAGAAATAAGTGAAATCGTAGGATATCGAAATCTTCGGTAATCCCTAGCTCGCGAGATCATCGAAAAATTCACAGTCTTCAGATTCCATTTTTCTGTCGAAAATATGCTTAGCAGCGCCGTAGTAAATTTATCCTCAGTACATTACAGCTTTTCCATTGACTTCTCAGCAATATATCCTTCGAAAATAAGAGGTGATCCCCAGGGATCCCACAAAATGGCAAAATATAGTCGTCCTCCCCCCACTAGACACCTGGTGGACGAATTCGAATTTGCACTAGAGCACGCAGGTTGTGGCAGAGCGCGGCACCTGCAGCTGTCACTTCAATCTCGAACAATTTTTTTTGTGTTTTCCCGACGATACAACCTCATGTTCGAATGCTGACAGTTCTCTCTCCGTACTGAAATTGTCGCTTTTGTTTGAGCAATGGATCGTGCTTCTATGCTCGTTTCTTTGACTACGATTCCACGTTAAGTTTGGAAAAACGCCTAAGTTTGAAAACTGGTGGAATTTTTTTCGGTAAGTCTCAAAGTGGTGATTCATCAAATACTTCGTGTCAAAAACTCCCCATATGCATCGTTTTTCCAACCTTTCCTGAAAACAGAGTAAAGAAACGAGCATAGCAGTACGAAACATCGCATAGCAAAAAAAATTCTTCAATTTTGATCACAATCATCATTAAAACAAAAAGAAGTCACTATGCAACGACAGTGAAACACAAAGAAAACTGTGTTAGTTTGAAATGCATTTGACGGTGCCGCGCTCTGCCGCAACCTGCGTGCTCCAATTCAAATTCGAATTCGTCCACTAGGTGTCTAGTGGGGGGAGGGCGACTATACCAATTTTGTATAGAAGTAATCTGGCATCCATTATGTGCAGGTATAAGTGTATGAAAAGTTGATAAGCAAGATAGGGAAAGAAGAAGAAAGATACGTAGAGTAGCGAGATATGACGCATCCCCTCTCAGATTCCCTCCCCTCCCCAGCGGCGATGTACGTGCATACGAGCCTTAGAGGAGTCATTGTTGATTATCTATCATCAACTATGTTCAACATTTAATATTAGGCCGTTCCGGAAGTTCTTTTCGCACCTGGACTAAAGATGAAAAAGATGTCAAAAACTACTCAATGCAGTTTTTTTCTAATCTCTTTTCAGTGGCTATGCTTTTGCTTTAGAGCAATTTTTCTTTGTGGTAACCAGGATAACCTTCGAAATTCCATATTTAAGGTTTAAAATTCCGAATTTTGGCAATCTTTCAAAATTTTCATTTTATGTGTCAATCTCTCGCTCGAGTAGGTGTTTCCGAACAGTTCATAATCCCGTCAGAGGCAAGCGCCCATGCCGATGATGCGCGAATGTGGGATCTCACGTGCAAGCGCTTGAGTATAAGTTGTGTAAAACCGCATATAGATTATCGGTAATTCTATGTAATGTTTTTGTGATCAGCCTTCACACATACATCCCTGTGCCAAATGGTAGCCGCTTAGCTCAATGTTGAAAAATTTCCGCTCCGCACGGGACCCATAGTGCGAGCGAATCTCTCGCCGGCATAATGGCTGCTGGCCTCTCCTCTCGCCATCACTGAGCGCCGTTATATTTTCGCATTCCTTTTTCTGGATTCCTTCAGCAACCGGACCCTCCGTCACGCTGGGGTTAAGGATAGGAGGGACGCAGAAAACTCTGCCGTCGCGCTTGAAATGATCGAATGTATATTATAGTAAGGATCGAATGTATATTATAGTAAGGATTATATGCTATTTAGGCGTTGTTTGGAACACTATATTGCTTTGTTATTACTCTAAGTAATAACAAAGCAATACAGTGAGAAGCTGAGCATGTTCAAAAATGAAACTCATGAGTAAATTAAGGAAAAGTCCCGATTTTTCGCCGTTCAAACTTGCAGGCATGTTCTGACTCAAGACAGATGCCTGTGAAAATTACCCATTGCGGAAAAACGAGTGAGAAAAACCAGGATAATTGAACTCTGGAAAAAACTGTTAAAAACGTCAAAATCTCGAATTCCTGGAGTCAAAGTGCATGCGGGCGGCTGCAGCGCATACAGCACAGTTCCAGCACTGTGCGCTGTGCTGAAACTATTCCCGAACATCCGGATTAGTATGAATCCAGCCGAAGCATCGCCGGGGCAGGCTCCGCAAACTCGCGCTCTATTGCCAGCGGTCAGCAGAATTTTGGGGCGTGGCCAAACCTTTAGCGGGCGGCACTTCCTTTACGGTTGCATATTCTGCCAGCGGACAGCAAAACAGCATTTTTTGCAAGCGTTCGGCAAATAATTTCTTTCAGCAAGCGCTCGGACTCTTTTTACGCAGTTTTGGGCGTACGCCGAACAAAGGTGGGACTCTGTGGGGCAGAGGTGTCATCGATAGTTTAATTACTCGAGTTTGAGGTACCTTCTTGCGGGGTACCTGGGCAGTGTGGTCCTTCACAAAAGACCGTGCGGCCCTCAACAATCTTGCATATTCTCGCGGAAAATCCGCGAGAATGGGGCCACTGGGCCGCAACTTATTCATAAAAAGACCGCGATAGTTCTCCGAGCGTTCGTCTAAAATCTGCCAAAGTTATTCGAAATTTCTACACGCGTACCGCAAGATATCAGCAAACTATTTTTCCGTTGCCCGCTTGCTAATTCGCATGGCCGCCTTCCCCCGGTGATTATCTGAGGTAGAGCTGAGCGAAGAATATTGGATCCAGAAGTGCTAAATTTCTTGCCTAAAGGAAAGTTCTCTTCCCCTACCACCATCTACACATCAGCAATTTCATAAGACGTATAACATATGATAAGGTTATGAAGCCTCACTGCAACTGGACGTTCTCGACTTTGATAGTGTAAAGGTCCTCTCCAGCATTGTTGTTGAGGATCACAAATTTCACATCATTTCCGGAGTTTCAAGGAATTGCTTTAGAGCTGGTGCTGTGGACTTGAAAAGCAAGCGTTGCGAGCCAATATCAGACACTGCCCATCTGCTAGTCCACGAGCTCCTCGAGGAAATGCTTTGGTTTATGACGCGTGAGTTTATGGTAAACAGACATTTGTAGAACATGCACATTTTCAGCAAGGCAAGTGATGCTATTTTACAGAAAGTGAAATGAAGATCAACTCTTAACATATTCGAAAATCTCAGAACTCAATCTTTCTTACCACCCTTAAGTGATTTTTTTCTTCCCTTGATTAAATTTCTCAACGTTTTCATCGAGAAGAAATTGCCGTAATAGATTGGCAGAATTCTCTAGCATTCATCTATTTACCATCGCATATCGTATAGTACATTACAAAAAAATACGACTTTCAAACCTTAGTATGATAGTACTGCATTTACTGCTTCTGTTCGTTACTGCGGTTAGCAAATATCTCATCCGCTAGGTTCACGGCAGGTTACCTCTTCAAAGTTTGAAAGATGACGGTTTGCAACAAAAATCTCCACAGCAAAACTACCAAGCTTCTAAAACATGAGTTTGATCATTAGCTTAGGGCCGCATGCATTAACATCCCGTGGAGAGGAGAACGCAGATTAAAAAAATTTGTACGTGTCTGTAGGTTCAGGTTTGGACTGTCGCTTCAAAATTTAGATAGCTGATTGTAAACTTGAACACATGACGCGGTTTGTACCAATATTCAAAACAATACGCAACAATGGAAAACCAAACCAAAGGAATATCTCAAGCATAGTATCATCTTCGCTCTTGCGATCGTCTTCTCCTCTTCACAAGCCGCTCGTCGAAGGAGAGCCGCATTCGGAGACTCGTCAATGCAATACTGTCCTCCTTGCTTAAGGCCTAAGGCATACCTCGCGCGATTTCGGTCGCTGCGCGATTCGGCAAAACAACGACTCTTCGTAATTCGTCGTTAATGCGCTGTCTTTGGTCAGAACTTGCTCCGTTTACAACAACTTACACAAGCTACCCAAATATGCGTCCGAGAATCGCGCACGACAAATTTGTAGAAATCTGGCAAATTGCCAAGTCGCGTGGAAGTGGCGATTCGGCCGAATCGCGTGAGGTATGCTTTAGGCCTAATGTGTGGGGTGTGCTCTCAGCGCTTCATCATCGGATCGCGTAAATAGATCAATTCGGGCTTCTGCATAGTCTTTCTTCTCTTCGTGTCCGATCCTCCGTCATCCCTAAGGTGTTCTTGTCCTGAGTTTTTACACTGTAGCTTGAACGTGGGTAAGAGCAGCGTATTTGACGCTGCCTCGCGCAGTTGCTCTAAAAATGTCAGGGTCTGCCATCCATGAAGTTTATCCTCCCCTTTTGAGGGGTGACTCCGAGACATGTTGCAGGGTGGAGTCGTGGGATGGCCTCCTTCAGCAGTCCGTAGTGGCCTATCACTTGTCAGATCTTCGCGCTGGTCCTGTCAACATCCTGACGACTTCAACGCACACCTTGCGGATTTCGTCCCATTCATCTTTGCGTGCTTTCTTGAAGGGTGGCGGCAGTCTAGGGTGACAAGAAACAGTCCTCCGCATTACAGATGCCTTTCAACGGCCTGCATGTTGCGTGTCATTTGGTCCGACCTCGGGCTCCCTTATGGCGAAATCCATAGCATAGCAGCGCTGATGGATATTTTGTTCAATTGCTCGGCCATGTCATCCAAATGATTGTAGAACGAGTTTGTTGGAATCCTCCACGACAACTTCTGTGCACGCCCGCTCAAACGCTTTCGGCAGGGCTAAGATGGTTGAATTGGTCGGCACGGTCGTCGTCCAAGTGGCTAAGTTGCTCCTTCCTCACAAGGGCTTGGTTGTAATATGCAGACAGGTCGTTTTGCTTTTGTGTGAAGATGTCCTGGTGGTGGAATAGCTGACTTTTCTTCTCGCGAAGTGCCGTGGCAAGGTGGTAGAACGAGCACTGGGCCAAGATCGCACAACTAGACCAATAACCGCCAAATGCGTCGACTGTTTCTTCAGTTTGTTTTCTTTTGTCCATTGCCCCCAACATGGTTCCATCGCTAGGACGCAACGTTCGCAAGTTCGAACAAATTTTTCACTTTTTCAACCTGGCCAATTGGCATCGGAGTCCGGATTGTCACATATGCGTGCTCTCCAAAAGTACCACAATTGCAGGAATGTAGGAGGCGCAATGGATTCTCGGGTTTCCGACTGCCCTTCCCCTGGTTGATTTGACCGCTTATCATCTACACTTACTCAGATAATCGCCGGGGGCAGGCGTTCATGCGAATTTTGAGCAAGCAGGCTCCGGAAAAATAGTTCGTTGATTTCTTGCGGCCCGCTTGCAGAAATTTGGAATAATTTTGGCCAATTTTTAGACGAACGCTAGGAGAACTATCGCAGTCTTTCTATGGATAAGCTGCGGCCCAGTGACGGCATTGCGGACTTTCCGCAAGAATGTGCAAAATTTTTGAGGGCGGCGCAGTCCTTTGTGGAGGACCTCACAACCCTCAGGTACTTTCCACTAAGTGAAAGTACCTCAAACTTGAGTAATTAACCATCGATGACACCTTTGCCACATACAGTCTCACATTCGTTTGACGTACGCCCGAAACTGCTCAAAAACAGTCCGAGCGCCTGCTGAAAGTTTGGCCAGCGCTCGCTGAAAGAAATTATTTGCCGAACTAATCGGAAAGTTCGACTTTCTATAAATCTCGGCATGAAGAATACTGTGTTTATTCGATTGTTTAGCCACGACCGAGATTGGTAAGTTTTTATTTAGGCTAACGTTTCGGCAATAATTCGCCTTCTTCAGAGCCTGAAATGGGCGAAAACAATTTACAGACTACCCGATTAAACATCTCCTCAATCCCACAGGCAAAATTCTTAGCTTTCTTTCGACCACGAGCAGGCTGCCACACGCAGTATTCACCTTTCGTTCGCCGGTAAAGTTCTGGTTTAGTACGAGCGAGTGCTTACTGACCGCTTGAGCAAGGAATCAAACATGTCTTCACATGGTCAAAATATACGGTGCGAGTTCTCGTGTGATAGAGAGACACTCCTCCTTGCGATTCATTTTAGGGTTTCTAAAATGAATCCAAAAGGCTTCTAAGGTTTTGCGAGTGGATGTCTGAGCTTCGCGCGCTAGAATCTCTAATTTCACTTCAAAATCAACTCCTTGATGATCTTGCACTCTGTGGGCGCCCAATGGAGTGGATGTGCGTGATCTATCTTTACCTTTGAGATGTTCCTTGATACGTATGCTCAGAGGGCGTGCCGTTTCTCCGATGTATTCGTTGCCGCAATCCTTGCATGATATGAGATATACAACACCCGTACTCATGCAGTCTCCGTCCCTTGCTGCTGGGCATATCGGACAGTTCGGCATAGGGCAATCGCGGTCGTAAATGCGATTCCGAACAAGGATACGTTTTAAATTGTTCGGAGGTATATCTACTACCGAAACTGTATTGTCTAGCCCTGCTCTCCTCAGACACCGCCGAATGGCGGTGCTCACTTCATCGGAGATGAAGGGTATGCAGAAGGGTATCTTTTCTGCTGCGGACGCTCTTGCTCTGTCTACAAAGCATCCCTGTTGGCTCCTACACCGCGTCATGTTGTTTTCATAACCGTTCAATGAAGCTATACTACGCGCCAAGGCTAGTGACTCCGTCTTTTCCTCTCGACCGCTACAAACCTTCGCAGCTGTGCGAAACACATTTCTGACCACAGCTTTTTTAGTATGTAAAGGATGTGCTGAGCGGGAGTGGACAAGGATGTTCTTGTTGCTGGGTTTTCGAAACCACTTCGTTTTCTGGGTCCCACTAGCAATGCTGATTTGAACTTTGAAAAAAGGCAGCCATGCGTTATTAGGTTTCTCCCGAGTTAGTCTTATATGTTCTGATTGCGCGTTCATAAACTCAAAGCACTCATCAACTTCCGCCTGTGTGTTACAAATGATAAAGCAGTCGTCGATGTATCTGCAATAAAGCAGGGGTTGCAACTGCAACAGGGGTGTCTCGATTTTGGCCATAAAAATTACCGCTAGAGTAGGAGCCAATCGCTGACCCATAGCCAATCCTCGGATTTGAGCGAAATATTTTCCTGACCACCTGATTATATTGCACTCTAGACACGCTTTCAACAGGGCCATTATTTGCGCGATAGATAGTCCGAAAAGTCTTATGGCTTGTTCATGTTCTATCAGATTTTCACAAACGACTTGCAATGCAGAGTCATTGAATACATTCGTGTACAACGCGCTAACGTCGAATGACTCCATGGCATGATTAGCAGAAACACGTGTCTTACGTAGACGGTCTAGAAGCATCTGCGTATTGCTTAGATGGGAAGGGATGAATTGAAGTAGCTGTACTAAGATTTTACTAAGATACCATCCGATCCTATCCTTGGGTCCACTCACGCAACTAATTTTAGGTCTGACCTTGAAAGTTGCGGGATCATCAGATGCGAAATCGCGTTCGGATTGGATTTTATGCGTTTTAATGAGAAGGTAAAGTACGGGACAGATTGGCTGATCATTTCTAAGGCGGCTGATGATATCAGGCGCTAGGTTTGCTGCCTTCGCTGTCTTTGTCCATTCTCTGTTCAATTTGCGATATTGCTTCTGATACTCATCTTTCGTGGACAGTTTATATAAAGTGGCATCTTGAAGATGTCTCTCTGTTATTGCGATATCTAGATGATGAGGGATCACTACAAAATCGCCGCCTTTATCACTTATCGATAAGCGTATCTCAGCAGCCTCTATCATTCTCTGAATCTGTTTTATGGCCTCTTTCTGCGTTCTACTGATGTTTGAGTGCATCTTACTTCTACGAAACCTTGCTAGAGTTCTAAAGACATCGTCGGCAAAAAGACGAAAGTTTGCGTCAACGCCAGGATTCGCATCCTGCTGTTTGAAGAACATTCCGGGAAAGGTATCGGCAGCCATGCTTCACTCGATCTTTCGTTCGCGCATCCACTCTCAAAGTTTGCCCTTTTACGGAGCTTGTCTTGAAGTTCTTGTAGAGCACAGATAAACTTTCGTAGAACCGGTGTAGAGATGGATTGTGATGGCGAGAAACTGGGACCCATCTCTAACAAACAACGCGCATTATCAGGAAGCTGAAACCCTCCTATCACTGTTACTCGCGATGGCGTAGAAATTTGAAGACATTCGCTCTCGTTTTCAGTTTCGCACTCAATTTTATTCGAAAGGTTCATTGTATCGGGTCGTCTTGCAGCGGTAGGCTGTGATCTACTCAAAAGGCTGTCAAATTTTTTCTGCAACGTTGCCTTTATTTTTATGGCCAAAATCGAGACACCTCTGTTGGAGTTGCATCCCCTGCTTTATTGCAGATACATCGACGACTGCTTTATCATTTGTAACACACAGGCGGAAGTTGATGAGTGCTTTGAGTTGATGAACGCGCAATCAGAACATATAAGACTAACTCGGGAGAAACCTAATAACGCATGGCTGCCTTTTTTAAACGTTCAAATCAGCATTGCTAGTGGGACCCAGAAAACGAAGTGGTTTCGAAAACCCAGCAACAAGAACATCCTTGTCCACTCCCGCTCAGCACATCCTTTACATACTAAAAAAGCTGTGGTCAGAAATATGTTTCGCACAGCTGCGAAGGTTTGTAGCGGTCGAGAGGAAAAGACGGAGTCACTAGCCTTGGCGCGTAGTATAGCTTCATTGAACGATTATGAAAACAACATGACGCGGTGTAGGAGCCAACAGAGGAGCTTTGTAGACAGAGCAAGAGCGTCCGCAGCAGAAAAGATACCCTTCTGCATACCCTTCATCTCCGATAAAGTGAGCACCGCCATTCGGCGGTGTCTGAGGAGAGCAGGGTTAGACAATACAGTTTCGGTAGTAGATATACCTCCGAACAATTTAAAACGTATCCTTGTTCGGAATCGCATGTACGACCGCGGTTGCCCTACGTCGAACTGTCCGATATGCCCAGCAGCAAGGGACGGAGACTGCATGAGTACGGGTGTTGTATATCTCATATCATGCAAGGATTGCGGCAACGAATACATCGGAGAAACGGCACGCCCTCTGAGCATACGTATCAAGGAACATCTCAAAGGTAAAGAGAGATCACGCACATCCACTCCATTGGGCGCCCACAGAGTGCAAGATCATCAAGGAGTTGATTTTGAAGTGAAAGTAGAGATTCTAGCGCGCGAAGCTCAGACATCCACTCGCAAAACCTTAGAAGCCTTTTGGATTCATTTTAGAAACCCTAAAATGAATCGCAAGGAGGAGTGTCTCTCTATCACACGAGAACTCGCATCGTATCTTAATCAGATATTTTGACCATGTGAAGACATGTTTAATTCCTTGCTCAAGCGGTCAGTAAGCACTCGCTCGTACTAAACCAGAACTTTACTGGCGAACGAAAGGTGAGTACTGCGTGTGGCGGCCTGCTCGTGGTCGAAAGAAAGCTTAGAATTTCGCCTGTGGGATTGAGGAGATGTTTGATCGGGTAGTCTGTAAATTGTTTTCGCCTATTTCAGGCTCTGAAGAAGGCGAATTATTGCCGAAACGTTAGCCTAAATAAAAACTTACCAAACTCGGTCGTGGCTAAACAATCAAATAAACTTAGTATTTGCCGAACGCTTGCAAAAAATGCTGTTTTGCTGTCCGCTGGCAGCGCTCGCTGAAAGAGATTATTTGACGAGCGCCCGCAGAAAGCTCTATATTCTGCCACGCAAGCAGGGCATTCGACAGTAAAGGAGGTACCGCCCGGTAAAGGTTTGGCCACGCCTCAAAATTCTGCTAACCGTCTGCAAGAAAACGCGAGTTTGCGGACCGCCTGCCCCCCGCGATTGTCTGAGTAGGGGCACTTTTCTAAGCTGATCAAGCGGTACGCGCTTAAGCTCATCAATCGCGTTTATGCTAACTAAGGCACTACTGTCACTCAGTTCGCTCACTCTAAATGGCCGTGTCCATTCATCGACCAACTTAAGGTGTTCCGACGAATTTTCATGGGCACCTATACACTCGGGCTGGTATGTATCAATCGCCCGTCCGGGTAAGTTACCCGGACAGGTAGTTTCCGCTTCATAGCTCGGTGATCTGGGGATCTGTGTTCTTTCTTGTTTGTTCATCTTTACGAGGCTCTACCACACTAATATTGTAGCACAATGAGTAGCAACACTCTGCTGTATAAGCTGAGATAATTCGTTATTTCTATGATCCCGAACGGGATCTCCCACTGGTCACGCTCATTTTTAAAGTTATTTATATCCGCAAAAACTCAATGATAACGTCATAGAGTTTTGCTGTTGATCTGTTACGACAGTGCTACGCATGTTTGTGAAAGAAATAAGTGGGCGAATCAAGTTGACAAAATCTTCGATGAATCTGTGCTCGCGAGCTGGGCTTTATCAAAGAACTCAAAACTTGCACATTTCATCTGTGCTACTAAAAACATGCGTAGTACTGTCGTAACAGATCGACAGCAAAACTCTATGACGTTTTCATTGAGTTTTTGCGGATATAAATAACTTTAAAAATGAGCGTGATCGGTGGGAGATCCCGTCCGAGATCATACAAACAACGAAATATGTCAGCTTATACAGCAAAGTGCTGCTACTCATTGTGCTACAATATTAGGGTAGTAGAGCCTCCTAAAGATGAACAAACAAGGAAGAACACAGATCCCCAGAGCACCAAGCTATGAAGCGGAAACTACCTGTCCGGGTAACTTACCCGGACGGGCGATTGATACATACCGGCCCCGATCGCCTAAAGTCAACGGTTTCTCGTTGACCTTGTTTTTCTTATCCTAGTCCAACTTCATTCTTTGCGGAGCTCTCATTTTGTGCGCGAGTACGTTCATGTGTTATGCGCATTCCTACCACAAGCTCGTTCGCACAACTATACAAGTCCACCATATAAGTTGACACGGTTATATGTACAGTCTCGCGGCATGTAAGAGTCGAGACCATGAAGTAGGAGAAATGGCGACTTGTCCGTAGTTTCGTACATAGCCTGTTATACCGCTAGCACACAGTATGGGAGTGTTTTATCCCACTCCACTAAAATACTTTTTTTCAGCAGCTAGTCAGCGGTCTTGTTGAATCTTTCGGTCAGCCCGCTTTATCTTGAGTTGTGCCCTTTTGTAAACACTTGTGTTATCCGATTTGACAATTCGCTAAGCATTTTGTTGTCCATTTCGCCTGCTTGATAAGTTAAGATGCATTTGGGGAATCGACAACCCTGTTTCTATCTCTCAAAAGGACTTTCGTTCTGTTTCTGCTGACTTTCACTCCATCGCGTAAGCTCCTTCATATTTAGTAGATTATAACGCTTAGAATGTAGCGATTTCTACATGTCGTTGCCAATGATCTCGTATGGTTTGGACACAGTAATGGGCTGTAGGGGGGGGGGGAGGGCGGAAGTCATTTTGGGTTTGTAGTTGCAACGTACATATTTCACACTCTTCCGCCCACTAGAATATGTCTCTGTGCATACCTTCCCAGAAGATTTTTTTGCTAATTCTCTGGTTAGCTTCCGCGGACAAAAATGTCCTGCTAGCGATGTCGAGTGCTATTCTAGGAACACTTCTTTGCGGTGTACCTTCCTACTTCTTCTCTTGAAGCCGCCTTTTCCTACTAGACACACGTATTGTGGCAGTGTGAAGTCTGCAAGTGTCTAATTTCTCAGGATTCTCTTTGAGGATGATACACCCTGCTCCCACGCTTGAATTATTCCTTGACATATTGGGTCTTGCTGAGGGTGTTGTCCATTCGGGTTCTTCGGTAACAGCTACCACAATAAGCCCAATTTTTATGGTTTCGCTCTGGTCTCCATCTTGAGCCTGCCGCACATCGACTTAGGGCACCTGCGACCTTATTTGCTGCCCTTTCTAAGCAAACCATTTTCAGGTTGTACTTTTGTAACTTCAAACCCCATCGCAGTGCCATTGCTGAGACATTCGCTCAGTTAAATAAAGATGTGAGTGGGTGGTGGTCGGTACATACTTCCACGCTTAGTCTGTACACAGACAAGTGATGCGAAAACTACAGCAAAAGCTTCGAGATCCGTAGTATGATAATAACGTTCACTCTTGGTCAATCCTTTGGTTGCAAAGTAGATAGGATAGAGCAGCCCATCATCGCTTTGTGAATGAGTGCTGCTCCCAATCTCGTGTAGCTGGCTGGCATCCGTATGGATTTGGAAGGGTCTTGGCTTGTGCGCGCCCCTTAATGTCCGGCTGTGTTAACACTGGAGCCGAGTTATTACTTTCTTCAGCGACTCGAATGCCTGCAGCCGTTCCGGTGTCTATACAAACGAACTTCTTCTTGGAGGTTACCTCATGCAAAGGCTTTTCGCAAAGCCCAGGACGAATTCTCTGTAGTATGAGCACATCCCTATGCAAGTTCTTAGCTCGCTTCGATATTGGGGTAATGGGTATTCGTAATTGCAGAAACCTTTTTGGGTCCATATGTATTCCTTCGACGTCTACGCGATGACCAAGGAAGTTCACCGTTCGCTCCAATGAGGCACACTTCTTTGGATCAAACTTTCAAGTTTATCTTCCGCAAGACTTGGAAATTCTTTTCCAATCTTATTAAGTGACGCTCTACTGTTGCCGTTGCTACCACCACATCATCTATCAGGATACTTCGTCCCCTAGAAGATGGCAAGCACCGCATTCATTAGCCAGTGGAAAACCGGAGGGATGATGCCAATCCGAACGGCAGCACGTTAAACTCGAACAGTCCCTCAGTGGTAACAAATGCCCTCTTTTCCCGCTCGTCGCTCGTTAGTTATACCTGCCACTATCCCGAGGAAAGATCCAGGGTGGAGAGATACTTCTTCCCCTTGGGTTCTGGAAAATCGTGCCAATCCGTGGCAGAAGATGACTGTCGATTTTTGACACTTGATTCAATTTTCGATGATCCACGCACAGTCTCAATGATCCATCCTTCCCTTCTTCTGGACCGGTACTATAGGAGTAGCTCAGCTTGACTGACTAGCCTAAATGATGTTTCTTACTTAAAGGTCCGCGAGAATTTGCCGCAGCGCTACCCTACCTTAATGGGACCAGTCTTGGCCTTTGACGTCGGCTGGCTTCCCTCACATTGTTCGCTTTTATTCTCGTTTAGCAGTTAGAGGAGACGCGACATCCTTTTCGATGGAGGCAATGTCGTCCGCTTCAACATGTCTGCGTAATGTAATGGGGCTTCTTCCGTCAGCTCAGCTTCTCCCCAGTTAACTATTTCTCCGACCTGGTATACTTTTATTCTTGGTTCCGACGATACTTTGGTGACAGGGATTCTCACTGCACCAGGCTCAGTATCCAAATTGCTTTTTGAACTAGACTATCGCTAGATCACAACACCTGTCGTGATCGGTCAGGGAGCTAGTCAGCTCCTTGGTTTTGTCAGGTCTGATATAGACACGAGCGGCTATTTTGGTGTGCCGCAATTCTTTAGTCTTACCTGGTTATCTGGCACGGTTGTTACGCGGTCCATCGAATTCTTTATGGTTCGGTCGCTTCCGTTCGCCTTCGAACGGCTGGCCTTTTCTACTGATTCTATAGCCAAGTGCATAGGAAATGTTTGTTTCCAACACTATCATGCCATCACCTCCTTTCATAACAAAGAAGGCAGCCCGGCGAGGTCCGTTGTGTAATTCCAAAGTAAGACGAATGGTACCCTTAAAGTTCATCAAATTGCCGGAAGCGTCATAGACTAATGATATTCCCTCTGCGGAATCAATCTGTATCACGTTTCCATCTAAGTCGAATCCCTTTTCCTGAGCTGCCAAGAGCAGCTCCAGAGGCTTGATACTAATCATCAGAATCCACCAGTGCTTCCCTTTGCAGTCCAAGAAACCTCGACATTCTTAGTGTCTGACTACCTACTAGGTCACTAGCCTCCTTCTTTGCGACTGGTACATGTCAGAGCCGTAGTACAGCAGAAAAGGACCCTGCTTCGCGTACACTGGCAGCGCTCCTAGAAATTGCCATACAATATGGTAAGGCTGCCTGAAGAAGGAAATCTGCCTAATAATGATGCTGGGATACTAAAATTATATCAGATTGTGTCTTTTGTAATTGACAAAAGACTTGATGTGGTCAATTAGCACTTGGGTGATGATACCGTAATGGCAATAAATCAAAGAGTATACAAATTTTGGTAAAAAAAAATCAATAGTTCGCTTCAAAATGACGTGCCACGGCTAAAAGCAACATATTTGGGATCAGCATCTGAAACTGAATCTAAATGAACGTGATAGATTCTAAGTTACCTGACACCCTTGTGACAAAATCTCCGATAGAATGTTCTTGAGGCTGATGTATGCGTCCATTCAGTTGGCAGACTCGCTTCCCTCGAATTTGGCTACTAACCAGGCTACGAACTCTTGAAAGTTTCCTTCGCGAACGTCTAATGAAAGAGTCTTCACCAAAACCGAGGTTATCCCGCTAGCTGTGAGCATAATAAGTGGATAAGCACATCATCCTCTAAGCTCAGTCCCCCACATTTGATCATAAAAGAGCATAAAAATTCGAACCCTTGCCTTGCGCGCTGTCAAATACTGCGACATCTGGGAGAGCCATTGCGTGAAAGCAAAGCACACCATTTGTTAACCCCGTTTTCGAACTGAGTAATTCATTCCTACTTTGGAACTTCGACGTGGTGAAGAGGAATCCCGGCAGCCTTGGCGGCTCTCTCAAGGGTCGCCCTCTCTGTAAAGAAGTATATAATAGTTGCCTCTGCGGTGAAATATTGCGCCTAACTTGTGGTAGTACTATCATTCGGGTGATCACCTCGTGCAGCCGAAATCGTATCGATTTTCGATAGCTTTAGGTTCCTGGGCACTTTACCAGTGTGCGCTTTCCTTAGCGCATCTTGAAAATGGTCGATGGTTTGTCGCCAGGTTGCTTGCACTGTGGCTCCGAAATAATCCTACATTGGTTATTTGCAAACCTTCTAACCGATTCTCCTCTATTCGCGAGTTTTCGGTCGCCAACTCTAGAATGCGCTGCTCGCTCTCTACTACTTCGGTCAAGTCTGGCGCTACAAGTTGTGATAGCTTTCGCAACGCGCAATCATCATACTGACAAGGGAAGGATACCAGTATTAGTTGGCGATTGAAGATGAGATGTATATCAGTAGACGCACCTTTGAACGCTGATTCCAAATCTGCTTTTCTTTTTTGCGGAATACGTTTCCGAAAGAAGTTGTGGGCGTTCAAATGTCCAATTTTGTGAAGGTTTAGGTGGCCTAAAATTGGCGTCAAGCTGTACAAAAACACTGGAAAGTGAAAAATTATTCTTGTATCGAGTATATTGTTTGCAAGGAAGGAACACAGCCGGTGGAAATCGCATAGGTGTTGTTTTAGAGCACTTCGCTGATTTTAAGCCGCTCAATGCTTTGCAAATCTGGACATTCAAACGCTCATAACTTCTTTCGGAAACTTATTCCGCAAAACAGGAAAGCAGTTTTGGAATCAGCGTTCAAAGGCGGATCTAATGATATACATCTCATCTTCAATTGCCAACTAATGTTGGTATCCTTCCCTTGTGAGGTTGTTCAGCATTTCGAGCAAATTTTTCTCTAGCTGAACTAGATCCACGCATTTAAGATTACTAAGCTCTTCACTTAGCTGCTCAATTTTGCAGGCTTCCGACTCTAGCCTGTCGCAGACATCACTTAGTTTGCCAAAACTCAGGGTCAGTATTCTTAGAGCTTCTCTCATGCTCCAATTTTTGCGTGCTCTTACCCACAAGGTTGCGAATTTTTGCTATGCATTCGCCTATATTTGCAGATATCATGTTTACCTGAGGGGCTTGTTTCTCGGCCAGTTGGCGCTCTGCCGTGTCAGGCCTGTAATCTGCGCTTGCATTTCTTCCATGCGCCTGCCTTCATTGCCTTCCAACAGAAGCATGGCCTCCATCTCTTCATCAATAGTTTAGGCCTTTCCTGCAAACAGGAACAATCACTCCTTCCCACCTGTCATACTACTCCTGTGATCTGCAGTTCCTGCGATTCCTGTGATTAATGCGGTTCCGTAACAATGTATATTGCGGAAAAAAACAATATGTACTGAAATTCGCAAAGTGCTGGTGCGGCACATCGGAAGTCGAGGAATCACAGGAATTGCAGGAATTACAGGAGTCGCAGGAATCACCTCCTGGAATAGTATGGCCGGTACCCTTGTATCGATAGACTTCCTATCATCGATCGGTGAGCAGATTATGCTTTACTCTGTTCTGAAACTAGTAACTTTTATAGCTTCTTCCAGGTTCAAGCGTAGGGTGTGGCATGCCACACCTGTGGGGTCGTAGAGGGGTCAGGAAGAGGAGGGGGGTCGTTATTGATGATAGGGATTGGGATTCCTCTTCACCACGTCGAAGTTCTAAGGTAGGAATGAATTACTCAGTTCGGAAACGGGGTTAACAAATGTAGTGTGCTCTGCTTTCACCGCAATGGTTCTCCCAGCTGTCGCAGTACTGATAATGCGCAAAACAAAGGGTTCGACAAATTTCAACTCTTTTATGATCAAATTTGGGGGACTGAGCTTACAAGGGAACGATACTCGGTGTCCGTGGCCTTTTGAGATGAGATGTATACCATTACACTCGCCTTGGAACGCTGATTCCAAATCTTACTTCCGTTTCTGCTAATCGCTTCAAAGATGTTATCATGAATTGCGCGGAATTTGGCTGCCCAGTGAAATATTGTCGGAACGCCAATACCATAGGTGCGCTGTGGTCTAGTGGTTAGTGCGATAGGCTCATGAGCTGATGCCAGGTTTAAGTTCGAGTCCTTTTGTGTTTTTTAGTTTTGCGTTGCCTCAATTAACCTTCTTTCACATCCTCAAGCTATGTAAACGCCCTTACTCTTGAAAAAATGTGGAATTTTGGAAAAAATGACTACTGTTTGCACTAAAATGTATTCGATGGCCATAAATCGAGTAAACTTTCTCGAACAAGCTTAATTGAGGCAATGCAAAAGTAAAAACACAAAGGATTTAAACCTACACCTGCATCAACTTATGAGGCTATCGCACTAACCATTAGACCAGAACGTGGTCGCGGTAGAAGCCGTTCCAATGACCATATTTCCCTTGAGCGGCCAAACTTGGATCGAAATTCCTCCATAACTTCTTTCAAAGAAACGATTAGCAGAAACAGAAGTCAGATTCGGAATCAGCGTTCGAAAACGAGTGTAGTGGTGTACATCTCGTCTCAAAAAGCCACGGACATTGAGTATCGTTTCCTTGTTAGAGGATGGTATGCTCATCCACTTGTTATGCTCACAGCTAGCGGGATAACCTCGGTTTTGGTAGAGACTTTTTCATTAGATGTTCGCGAAGGAAATTTCTATGAGTTCGTAGCCTGGTTAATAGCCAAATTTAAGGGAAGCGAGTCTGCCAACAGAATGGACGCATACATTAGCGTGACGTGAAGTTAGCGACATGATGCCCGTCAATGTCCGGTAGGCTCATTATGCAAAATACTAGCACTGCTGTTTTGGCTTACGTCGTACACGCACAGAGCATGCTAAAAGAATTCTAGAAGCATAAGAGCAACATTTTTGTGATTAGCTTTCAAACAACCCCTAAAGGCCAAGTTTCAGCGGATTTTGAGGTTTCCAAATATTGGGCCACTCAAGTGAGGTGGTCATTTTTGAGCATATTAACTACACTATTAACTAACTATTAACTATCAACTTTGTTTTAGAGGGGTGAGTTAATTACATCTTCCCGCACTCAATGCCAAATATCACTCCTTCACTGCTTACACTAAAAATCCCACTTCAAGTAACCTCCAAATTATGGAAGTAAGAGCAGCCAAATTCCAGATTGTCCTATTTTTCGCTCTCACTATCTCAGATACGAGAGGACCAATTAGGCTCAAAACTTTCGTGAAAGCTACGAGGATTAGGCTATCGAATACATTAGTTCTTACCGCTTTCCCTGGCGACTCACTAGTAGCGCAGACTTGTCATATTGCCGTAATCCAATATTTCCGCAGTGTTCTTAGCTAAGGAAAAGCGACTGTACTTTTTTTAGAATAAACAATCTCATATGAAATTCCTACCGTATAAAGAAGAAGGTTAAGCAGTAGCAATGATTTGAATATCGCAGATACTTGAATGGTTTGAAGATATGTCAAGGAGGTGGCACAAAGCCCCTAACAAGGTGTGACAGCCACAGCTTTTCTGGAATTGTGCCACACCCCAGTAACTTACCTCCAAAAACGAAATTTAGCGAACATAATAAATATACAGTCGAGTAGATTCAGCGGTAAATATAGTGTGCTTGCACAGAAGGTGAAATGCGGTGAAATTTGCGCGTGAACAAGTAGCCACGCCAGTACTGCGGGAATCGTGCGCGCGCAATTGGCCGGCGTCACAGTCGAACCTATTTCTTCACGCGCAAGTTTTACCGCATCTCACCTTCTGTGCAAGCACACTATATTTACCGCTGAATCTACTCGACTGTATATAGTCTGACAACCTGAATCTTGTAGTTTGCGAGTAATTTGGGCTCGATTCGTCTTCTTCGTTCTGAGTGAGAAAGAAAGCGCAACCACTGAAAGCAAAAGACAAATGAGACATTGACCTGCTTCTAGTTTTATATTTTAACGGTTATTGTAACAGAATTCATTTTATAGGTGAACTAGCTGGCATACCCAGCTCCGCCGTATGTTCCGAATAGAAAATTCCATTTCTTAACCGATCCGAACCAAACTTGGCACACATACACTTCGGGCCCCGGCGGGTGTCACAGGCTACTTTTCGTCATCGATCGATATCGATTTTATCGATTTTTTGCAAAATTTGAGCTACGGGGCTGGGAGTTGGCACAGGGGGGTAAGTGAGCATGGGGATTACGAATACAATATTAGTTTTCGAAACCGTGCATTACTTTTATCGATTTTATCGATTTTTTTGCAAAATTTGAGCTAGGGGGCTGGAATTTGGCAGGGGGGGGGGTGTAATCGAGCATGCCGATCACCCCCACGGGGGTGATCAGCATGCTCGATTACCCCCCTGTGCCAAATCCCAGCCCCGTAGCCCAAACTTTGCAAAAAAATCGATAAAATCGATAAAAGTAATGCACGATTTTAAAAACTAATGTTGTGTTCGTAATCCCCATTCTCACTTGCCCCCCTGTGCCAACTCCCAGCCCCGTAGCTCAAATTTTGCAAAAAATCGATAAAATCGATATCGATCGATGACGAAAAGTAGCCTATGACACCCGCCGGGGCCCGTAGTGTATGTGTGCCAAGTATGGTCCGGTTCGGTTCAGAAATGGAATTTTCTATTCGGAACATACGTACAGACAGACAGACAGACATACAGACAGACAGACAGACAGACATACAGACAGACAGACAGACAGACAGACATACACACAAACAGACATTCTTTATATATAAGATAGAGAGTAGCGCTTTGTATTGAGTACAAAAAGAGTTGGTTATTTCACCTTCGCAATATAGTTACTTAGGTGTGAAAATGACCGCTTCACTTGGATAGCCCAATATTGGGAACCCTCAAAATTTGCTAAAACTCGGCCCATGGGGGTTATTAAACATAATAATTACGAATTTGTTACTAACTATGCATGGTAGAGCTTTTATGCCATGGAAACGGAACGCTATTATGCTGGTGGGAAGGGGGGGGGGGTAGTGAGACAGAAGTTAGGGAAGGGGTCGTAGTCGGAGCTTGTATGATACACCTCTTGCTCGACCTGGATCCTACTCACCCCACGGTGATGCACAGGTTTCTATGTGCAGAGGTTCTCGTACACAGTTTTTCGAGTTTACAGTCTTCCACATATGACCTGTGGATCGCTAGCACAACTCCGTCCGCAAAAGAAAAAAAGAGAAAAGAAAAGTTTACCTTTTGGTTTTATTCGGCCGCATGTAAAAAAGAAAGAGAAAAGAAAACTCTAGAATAAGTACCCTTTCCCCTTTTGGGGGACTATGCAGCACCGCGTGCTAGTGTCTTTATCAAAATGACACGAAACAAATGATAAACCAGCGAGATGGGCAAAAGAAAAAACTCACTGTTCAGCGGCCGTCGAGATCCCTAATTAAAGTGCACTAATGGTGCAACATGCACTATACGGCCGCCAAGATGGCGAGTGGAGAGGTGAACACGTAACGCGGTTTGTAACAAGATTCAAAACAATACGCAACAATTTAACAAAAGAAATATCGCAAGCATAGTATCATCTTCATCCACTTTTACGATCGTCTCCTGCTCTTTGCAATTCTATCTCGCACTGGCGGATTCGCTAAGAACGATTCCCTCAATCCCCCACCCCGCCAATCGCAAGGGCGACAAGCACATAGCGGGGGTACTATTTCCCAATGTGTAGACATCATCGCGATTGGAGTAAGCAGAAACGATAATGAAAAGCTGCCCTTTTCCTCTATTGATCTCTAGTTTCTCGTATTCATTCAAATTTATTTTAGTATAAGCATCCCTGGACGTCCTAGTGGGTCTATGGCTCTTTCGTTTTCCTATTCTGTAACACTAACATATTCGACTCCATGTGATTGAGAGTGGCTGGTTTCTCTCACCTGTTCATGGTTTCTTTGTCTATCTTCTCACTTATGGTGCACCGGGAGTGTATCGAAAATCAAAAAACAATAAACTAAGCTGAAAAAGCGATCAACCGTAATTTTCAGATTTCTTGATTCATCTCATAATTTTGAATTTATCGGCTGCAGAGGAGAATAATCATATCATCTACAGAGATTACGACAACAATTATAAGATTTCGGATGTGCTGCGGAAAATTCTTTCAAGCATTGACAGCGAAAGCCTCAGCGATATTCATGGCACAAGTGTGAGATACAGCGGGGAAGTGGACCTCAAGGCATACGCTAACGTAAACTGAGTATATAAGAAAATTCATTCGAAAGCATTCTAGTTTGATGATTACTACAGTTGATGCGCTGCGATGCCACGAAAATAGGCTGTGCCTGGGTCAAGTGCTCTGGTGAAGGAGGCGACGACAAGTATGCGTTGTATTGTCTTCTAAATAAGGGGTAAGCTTTCTTCAACAATGTTGAATTATCGCCCTGAGCTGAATGCGTGCGCGCCATAACTCAAAAAGGCGGATGAAAATGTTTCTTAGGGATCGTTCAGACCGCGCACAAAGGCGCACAAAGGCGCACGAAGGCGCACGAAGGCGCCGGAAAAGCCAAAGCGCAGGGATTTGCCGGCAAGTTGCCATATTGGAATATGCGTGAAATAACGTATATGTAATGTCGAGCTATTTGTGACTAACATACGTGCACAACGCGCGCTGTATTTCACGCGTATTCCAATATGGCCTTTGCCGGCAAATCCCTGCGCTTTGGCAAATCCGGCGCTTCGTGCGCATTCGTGCACCTTTGTGCGCCTTTGTGCGTGGTTTGAACGATCCCTTAGTGATCGAAATGCTTCGCTCTGCATTAGCTGCGCATTTTCTGTTGCGCTGTGCTGGAAAGTTTGCAACTTTTCGTTTAGTTGCAAAGGGGGGTGGAATGAATGGTAGACTTTCAAAAACTTTATTTCAGTAATATTCGAAAGGGTGACAGAATTTATGATACAAGAGGACCTGCATGCCGTTGTAGACATTGCGACAGATCTGGCAAATGTATACAACCCCCAACACCAAGAACTGAGGCACCTCCAACGCCCACTCTACCTCCTAGGCAAGGAACTGAAGCAAAGTTCTACAAAGAAGGTAAAGAGAAATAGGTACAAAGGTATTTTAATTAAGACGTTCACGATATTATGTTATGCCGTTCACTACGTAGACACATGTCCAAAGTTGTTAATAACGCCATCTGTAGCTTTCTAGAGTGTTTTGAGATTAGTTATAAGAATGTGGTCCAATTGTGACGAAAAACTGTACACTATCGAATAATTCGGAACGGTTTCGTTGGAGTGATGAAGCCACAGCAACGTCTAGGACATTGCGAGCTTAATTTATATAACTGCGCCCTTTTAAAAAACGTTTGTGGCCATGAGGGACTTAGTCATTAGAAGTTCTTGGCCATTCTTCCTTAGTTCATGAATAACATCAGGACTGATGAATCTTTGTTGTAGTGAAGAAACCGAGAAGTTGTTCAGAATAGTATATTATTTAGAATTACAGAATCTTATAACACCAAAATCGAACTGTATACTTAAAAAATTATTTGCAAAAGAATTATGCAAAAAAATTTGAAAACGTATGTGAAGTACTACTTTTTCAAAGTTAGTCTGTCTCCAGACGGTCACCAGACGATCTGAGATCGTCTGGAGCATATATATGTTGCCACTTCACATAAGTTTTGGATTTTTGTATCATGGACGGATTCCCCAGTCAAAATCCTATCCCTGAGTATGAAAACATTCTCATATCACTGCCTTTCTTTGTTTTTCGCCTTAATATCTTCAAAAATCGCTATGCTAAATATCGCGCTCCAATGCCAAACACTTGTGCATGCGTAGTATTCACAATCTAAATTCCCACTCTTATCACGTTTTTTCTTTCAAACTAGTGAATCTTTCTTGTTTCCGTCTTTTTCTGTAGGTAGGTCAAAAGGTACTTCGTTTAGCTTCCGAAAGTCAGGGGAGACTTTGTTTTCAGAAACCTAGAGGCCGACTCGTGCCGGGCCCTGGTTAAGGCTAGAGGATGACCAGAGAGCACAAGCGCGAGAGAGACGCAGACTGCGTCACGGGCTCGAGTGGCTTTAATTAAGCCGCAAAGCTTTCCCTTCCAGCCGCCAATCCAGTTGAAACAAAGGTTAAACTCTTTTGGAATTTGTACCAGGCGCCAATGCTGAGCGTACCTGCTATTCATTCCCTAATCTACCTCTCGTGGGAAGAAATAACAGATAAAAAATTGATAGTGTAGAGCAAATTTGCCACACGGCAATTCACCTGGGGTTGTCATCAAGAATCCCACCGGAGAGGACAGTGCAACTGGAAAGAAAACTTCGTATTTAAACTGAAAACTATGGCCCGTAGTAAAGCTGCCTCATTCGATCTCAACTAAATAAAATTTCAATTAAGGCTTCTACGAGACAGCTTGCCCACAGTTGAGCCATTGATTGATGATGCCAACCTCCACGATGATATGATTGAGATCGCCACGTTCCTGCAAATATACAAATTAAAACGCATCCGCTAAACATTCACATTCAAATGATGGTATCATCGACGGAGATGTGGCCGCACTTGTTAGATCTTATTAAAGATCGTCACCCTGCAGTGTGGCTCCTCACTCAGTATGTTCGACATGTTCGAGTGACATGTATCGTAAGTTACTCAAGAGTAATTTACGAAAAGTTTTTCTGCGTATTATCATTTACACACTATTCAAGTCAACTGGTCGTCTAACTGAATGTGAACTAATTTAAGTAAGGTAGACGACCTCGTCAGGTAGACGGACGGTCAGCTGAAATTCCATTTTACATTCTTACAGCATGGGAAGGTGGTGATAGTCAGTCTACCTTACCAAATCTCGGATGAGGGCCTCAGTTCAGTTCACCCGAACTGAGCTTTACTACGGGCCTATATTTTACGTTGTCTATTCATTTTCTGATGTCTCTTTTATTTACAACTAAAGCCCTTATGCCCCTCATACATTAACATCCCTGCAGCTAGGGGAGCGGTGTCCGCACGCGGCCTTTCCATAGAAGGGAACCGCCCCCTTCATCGCAGGGATATCAGTGGGTAGGGCCTAAACAAGAGCGTACTGTCGTACAAACCGCTTTTCCGCCTTTTATACGTTCCCCGATGATCCCTAGCCTACCCACCCTCTTCTTCAAGATCAATTTGCTTTCTCCAAATTGATGAAGAACATCCTCGAGGCTTTACCTCTCATCTTACCTTGGCGGTGCTAGTAAGAAAGGTTCATACTGCATTTTGTTTGTTCCCATCAGAAACATGCCCAGCACTGTTGCAATAGATGACTACAACTTTGGGATAATTTTATTAGCTTAGAAGAAAGAAAAATGACTGTAAAGAACAGATAGTTGGCCGCTACGGACTTTATAAGCGATCGTAGACAAAACTGGAACACTTGGCTTACACATATGCTCTTGATATGTTTATAGTAATACGCTGTAGAAACGCTTGAAATGGTGCAGTGTAGAATCCATATTTTTGAAATTTCAAGATATAAAGCTTCCCTTGTTGCTTTGAATTCCCCCTTGTAGATAATCATGTATACGGCCTTTAAATTGTAAAAAGTATGCTAATTCAAGCAAGCAAAAAAGACTATAATGTTTGAGATATAACGAATGAAATCTTAGGACCAAACACAATATGCTCATGGCACGACTACATGGGCGACACAATGAGAATGCATATGCAAGACACTCATAACTTCCGACGGTAAATCCCACACTTTCAACTCTACGATGTCTCATAATTATAAAGCGGCTGTTTAGACACGTGCTCGCCTTGGGGAAGGGAAAAGTCAAGGACAGTAAAGGATGGAGCTATCCAGCTGCCACTAACATGAACTATCTAGTAAGTGAAAGTCCTAATTGCATTAAGGTAAGCGTCTGCTCCACTCTTTTTTCCCCTCACTCTTCCCCTCCCCCCTTTTTACATTTGAAAAGTAGTAGTATAAGCTTTCTAATCAAGGCGAAATAAAATGTGGGGTGAAGAGCTTCGTGATAAGAGTACAGTAGTTTTTATTGACATACTGCCAAACTTGATGAGCGCAAGAAGCAATCGATTCAAGTTCTAATCAACATTAATTCACCATAATTCATGTGACGTATAGGTACAGTACCGCTCCTAGCTTTCAAGAAAAAAGCAAGCCGCGGCGGTTGCCACAGTTCGTTAAGACTCGCCCCGTAGTGAGCCACACCTCTGAGGGCAGAGCAGTTGTAATCGAGGAAAATTTCCACTTTGGTCAACGAAAGCAGCCTTCTAGCTTTTGCATCGTGTATCACTGTTAAGAAGTTGTAAAGTCGACTGCAAGAAATCGCCCGGCTAGCTGTAGGCTGAACCCACGCGATTGCTTGCAAGATGGCTGACGAGTACAGGCGTTATAATTACTCATGTGCGAGAATGCGGTGTTGCCTGCAAGAGCCACGCCCGCCCGGTTGGTTCCGTGCAGTCAACTGTACCTGCGGTGGTACTTATCGACCTCCCAATCTTATCGGGCGCGTTTTTGCAGTTATAAACAGCGCTCAACTATCTCCGATTAAGTAAGAATGTGAAAACTTTTTCTTGTTTAGCAGACAATTTGGAAAAATTTTTGTTTCATAAGTTTGTGCAATTACCTTGATGTAACTTTATCTCACTCTACGCTTGCTCAATGAAAAAATAGCTTGCATCTATGGGTAGGCCATATTACGCGCGTAACGCACGTGTGCTTGGAAAATGAGTGGTCACTTTTTATTACGTTCTCACAGGTACTTTTCGTTACTTCTGTATTGCTGTATCAAAAGTTTCCCATTCTCTTTCTGTGCTAATTTTTCTCGCTATTTTGGTGATTTCTAAGACACTCTAAATCTGACAAAAATTGTTTATTGAACTCCTTTGAGTATCTGCAGTAACTTCAATACACACAAAGTTTGAAAACAGGAACCACAAGAATTTAATTGCTGGGACGTCAGGAAAAATTTTGACTTAGTTGCCTAAGCCTGTACTAGGTTGTTTTAAAAGTTCTGTCAGGTTTTTAGTGCCTTGGTATAACTCAGCTATTTTCTTAGCCATGAAAATCAGCACATTTCTTTGCTCTTTTCAATGCTTACTAATTTTCAATGAAACATCTTCCCAGTAATGTTTCAGGCTCCGAAGTAAAGCAAAATACATTCATGCCTATAAAAAGTTTCTAAGAAAAGAACTTCTGCAGCTTTCGTAAAATCACCTATGTGATATTTTATATTGAGTAAAGATGTAATGGGGTGTTATTTGCACACTTTTACCCTCACACAGAAAGTGTCTTACTTTTCAAGTTTGTCTTGAGAACTTGTTGACAAACTCAGCTATTCTGTTGTTCTATTCTCATAAAATCTTCTGTGCAGCAAAGACTATAGCATTTTATATCAGAAAATCACGAATCGAACAGAGTTTTTCGCCCTAGTACATCCCATATAAGACGTTCATATACACAGTTAGCGGGGACGAGTGGCGACTATGACCAGATCACAACACGATCCCGCAGCCAGCCGAGCCGCTACCTTCCGCGGTAAATTGGTACCAGAGTAATTTGGGAGGATATAAGCATGATTGAAAATCGGCTGATCTCCGCAACTTATTGTAAAAGGTCTGCACACATTTACTTTTCGACTACAAAGTAGAATGCGTTCGGAGCATGCCCGCAGAGGGTGCTGATAATATCCTACATATACATTTTGTGTACTTTCTGCTAAAAATCGGAGAAATGAAGAATCTTTATACGTATAAGCGATGCTGTGCTGTCACTACAATAAATTGTAAGCTAGCTTTTTTCAACACAGCAGTGCAACATTTTACCAGCATTTTACTTTATCAGCACAGCATTTTCAGCACTTCACATGTGCTAAATAGAAGTTTTATATTCTGCTAGAGAACCCGGAAAGGGGAGCTTTTTTTGATGGTTGAAGCCAGAAACTAAAATGATCTAGCTGCCCGAAAATCGAGGAAAAACATAACTCCCACCGTCCAAAAATCCTATGGAGTTCCTACAAATTTTTGACAAATTTTATAGGGAAGTAAGGACTATTTTTCGCACATTCAAAATTTCAGTCTGAGGATTGCTATTTCAATAAAAATATCTAAGATTACTGTAGAAGTACATCGATACTACTGCTCAATTCTCGTTTTTTGAAAAACGCCAGTTGTATGAGGTCTAATGTTATAAGTGCATGGTGCAGAGGGTGCAAACAATTTTCTGGGCTGCTTTCATTGATCAAAATACAGTTCTACATTTTATCACTTCAATAGCTCTTATTTCTAAGTAACGAACTCTCTAAGAGTAGAAGAGCAGCGGGCAGAAAGTTTGGTGAAGCAGTGCTGCTGAAGCTTGTCAGTCTTCCCGAGCAATTTTAGTGGTTTTCTCAACAACTCCTTACCCTATGGTCATGGGCTTGGGCAAACAGAGTCCTTCTTTTGCTTCGAGCTGATTTGACTCATTTTAGCTGCAATTTCAACCCAGTGTCTTGACAGATGCCCCACTGGGCAAATAGAGAGTAACTGACATCTCCAGAAACGATGTTCATCTTGAGCCACATTTTTTGTAGCATACTCCACTTTTTGAGATGTAAAAACCGGGTAGAGACAGCGGTCGTTTGAAAAAATCGAACGTGACTTCCTACGAATAATTCACTTTGTAGAACTGGGATTGTCAGTTGGAAGAAGACGCTTACAACTACGTAAAAGATTGCCCTACGCAAGGTAGTGGAGCACCCAACGAAAACTTCTTGCGAAGGAGAATCACTGCTCATGAGCCAACATATAGGGATATCAACAAACTGGTTACTAGATTACTTGATTTTAGAGTTTTTAGATAGTCCTGCATTTAGTCGGTTACTACATGGTGGAAGGTTCATCGCAAGCATAATGGCCTCGGAGCAAAAGTCATATTCCGTGGTAATCCTCCGTTAAGTAGTTTTACCCGGGTAAGTGTCTTGCTTAGAGGCAGCGCCGGCGATAAGGTAAGTGGGTTTTTGTGGTGATGTTGAAGTAGACCACAATCTAAGCGATGACTGAAGTTCGTAGCGAAAAAGGAGGTCTACCAAGCCTGAAATTTGCTTTGAAAGTGGCCCAGGTCTTACGGTAGGCCCGGACGCCGCCCACACAGCGATTTTGGATTGAAAGGCTAGAGTACGCATAGCGCATACAGTCATGAGCGCGTGGTCCCGCAACGAAACTGCGTCTCTACCCTGCATGCATCTCATACTCGTCCGAGCCTACCGTAGGATCCGGGCCACTTGAGGGGCGATTTGTAGATTTCGTAGACGCCCTTTCGCGCTGCAAACTCCTGTCATCGCTTAATTAGGGGGTCTGCTATCACATTACTATCAGAGCCGGGTAACCCCCAGGCTGGTGGGAGACGCTACCTTTAAAGAGAGTAGCATTCTCTTCTAGTAACATGAGCTTCGACAGATACCTGATCTGTTGCTCAATCGATATTAAAAATATCTTTGCAGATGGGCTGGGCTCAAGCTACAAAAATAGGCTGCGTCATAGCCAAATGCGGAGATGATTTTGTGCAATCCTGTCGTTATGGTCCAAAGTAAGTTCCAAAGCTCTACTGTAATCAGATACCTCACTTTGTATTATTGTTTAGGGTAAATCAAGTCAATCAACAAATGTACATCCCTGGAAAAGTCTGCTCTAAGTGCGATTCCCTTGGTCAGGGACCGTGCGTGCCTGCACTTGGACTTTGTGCAAAACGGGGCTGATTGCCTGTCTACTGTTCAGTTCTATTTGCAGTCGTAATAAAAATCGCATTTGCTTTTTTGTTAGCGGATTGCTAGAAATTGCAGTTAATTTCATGTCGAAAACTGTGATCAGCAGCGGCTCTATCAATCTTTTGGATGGGCTTATCATCTTTTTTAGTGAATGTTTGGTTGTTTGTTTTCTACAATGTTTTTTTTTCACGGGTTTTTAAATAGACAGTGCTATAGAATGAGATAGAAACTTAGACAAAATTACGGCAGCTTCAGTTAAAGGCTCTAATTCAGCGGTGTAAACAAGGAAAGGAAGTCCTTATCCATCAATTAAGTGACAATAAAACTGTCAAACTTTATCACTAATACAATCAAATTATAATCAACAATAAAAGATAGTCGAAATTCTATACATATGCGCGATTTTTTACTGCGACCAGCACTCCAACCTTAGTCAGTGCCAATCACATAAATAGAATGCTAAAATTCAGATAACTTTATATTGTGCGAAGCAAGGTTCATGTCGAAGTATTGGGCAGCATTGTAGGTCTGTCAAATCTTTCGCCCTCGTGCTGGTGCTTAAAACCTGACATAAAGTGAGCCCAGAGCTTAAGAATATAGCTGAAAGCACTCCCTGTGTTTATCGAAAAGCATTACATGACATTGATTACACGTACGGCATTGATGCTGAAAACTGCCTTCATTCAATGTCTGTTATTTCCAAACCTACTCGTGCGCCTTCTACAAGCCATGGATATCTGCGTTATCTTCAAAAGTAGATTTAAGAGATTGCTTACGTTTTGTATGGTTAGAATGTATTCACTTTCGTTTTCGTTCTTCGTTTTTCACCGGATTATATATAGGATTAGAAGCGATGTCCGAGTTCCGCGATGATCTCTGCTTCAAAGTTTGAGCTTGTTTTTCGTGCTGAAATTTGTGAAAGATACCGCTTACGGTAGTCGTCGACGGCTCACAAATTGCTTGAGTCAGTAGCTCAATAAATTCTCTGACTGCCATAAAGTCGATTGAAGTGAACCTTTAGCACTGCATTTCATTAAGTTTCAGATTTCGTTTTCAAACGCTATGCATCTTTGCGAATTTTTAGATGTCCAAAAACTTTGCGACAGCTGATTATCAAGAAATATTGGTTATTGTAAGGTTTTTATGAGATGTCTGGGTATTTTTTGATGACTCAAAAGGCTAGTTAATCTCTTCTAAGCAAAGCTATTCTCAAACGAGAAATATCATATTTTCTTATTTGAACTAGCGGCTTCGGAGATGGTCAAAACATCAAAGAATTCAGAGAAAGTTTTATTTGTTTCAACTACTTGGAATCTCACGCTGGAAACAAGGCAATATATAATTTCGATGCAATAAAGAAGCGGATATTTGCCGATGTTTAATAGTCATCTGTCTATACTACGCAACATCGCCAGACCTTTAGAGTTTCTTCAGTTGCAGTTGTATAGTAAGGAATAGGTTAATCAAATGCTGAACTCCAAACATTTCTAACGGCCACTTCATCATAATGTATCCTTTCATTGTAAATCTCAAACAGAAGATTTAGAATGGCTTGTTACTTAAAGGCAGCGGTTCGGCAAAATGATAACTTTGGAGGTTCATACTTCTCGGTCCCCCTAGATGAACTAAGTCCGAGATTTTGCTTTGCAGCTTCAAAAGAGACCAATAATCCGCTTTTCCAAACGTGAAAAGTGCTATTTGGACGGACGGAGCGGCCTGGAGCGCGATTGGCGCGTGAGTGCACGTACCCATCTCGGCGGCAATTGGATCCTTGGCTCCAGTAGCCACTCTCGCGACCCGCCCAACAGCAGTTTTCACTTCCGGAAGCGAGCTATTGATACCTTTGAAAGCTGAAAAGCACAGTTTCAGACTCAGCTCATCCAAGCGAGTCAAGAACGATAGATATCCCAAAGTTGCCATTGAGCGGCTGCCTTTAGTTCTGCGTCAAATCGCAATGTACATATTTCTTTAGACGAAATACTGTGGCATATTATTGAATTAGAGTCTTTTGGATAAATTTGCGGTTTTTGCGACTCAATTTGGTAGCTGAAAGAGACACCAGTCTTGCCTAAGAAAAAGACTCGAAGTCAGCACATCAGAAGTTCCGCATTCAGCGTGTTTTAAGCTGAAAAGAAGATGGTGTAAAGAGTGTAGATATTTCTCTGTTTGCAAAAAATTTGCGCAGGGAACTTGCACCACAATTGGTAGAAAAGAGAAGGCGGTAGTACAATAAAAAAGACAAAGACTCACTTGAAAATCTAGCAAAAAGGGCGCAAATAGATACGCGAAAATATTCTTAAGGTGATTTTGAGTTTAGATTGTTATCTCTTTTGATTACCCCATTACGAATGAATACTATATTACGTTGAAGCGAAAGCGTTGAAAGAGATCTCTCCAAAAACCAAAAAATCAAACCGATAAAGATGCTCCATGCTCTTCTTCGCCTCCACCTCGTATGTCGTTTTGTGAACGTAAATGGGAATTACTTTCGTTAAAGCTGCGTGCAGAGTTGGCCGAAGAGGTTAGCCCTTGACGACAGCAAGAAAGGTCACAGGTTCGGTTCCGCGGTGAGACTAATTCATTTGGCAAAGCTCTGCCCACAAATCAGCGTCAGGCTGCTGATCCAAGGAAAAGCAAGAGAGAAGCAGGCTGAAGAAGATACGTCGTCGCATCACAATGCCCTTTTATGTTTCATCAGGATCCTCGAGTGAAAGCTAAGGCTTTCCTGGAGGCAACGCGCATTTAAGCCCGACAAATGCGAACAGCAAGCGAGGGTTATCGTCCCAAGAAGATGAGCGGGGACGGCTGAAGAATCCAGCGCATCATGGACAAGCAACGATTCGAGTCCTTTCATCTGCGATTGGCCACCACTCGACGTTGGATCGGGCGACACCAAAACTGGCAGATCTTCTTGGAAGAGTGGACATCCCTGGATCCAAGAGACCAGTGTGAGAAGTCACACGATTGTAGGAGACGGGTTCAAGCTTCACGGTGTCATCGGAATAGTGGTTTCCGAACGATTGAGAGATAGTGTAACAACTGTAGATCGATTGAGTGACCGGCCATGAGGTCAGGCTAGATGTCAGTGAACGCCTTCGAACAGTTACCGCCTACGTCCGCAAGCACGGATTCTGGCAAAAACTTGATGACTGTATCAGATGTATACCTTCAGGAGAGACTGCTAATTTTAGCAGATTTTAGCGGCTACGTCGGTGAACAAGGAAGTGGTGCAATAAGGTGTCACGGAATTGACGGGTATGGAATCCGCAACGAAGAAGGCGAGCGCATTCTGGAGTTTGCTTCTGCTCATGACTTAGTGCTGTCAGACAAGTACTTTATCACTTTATCATTACTCTATAGTAAAGCGCAGGGGGGCCCATCGCAACGTCAACAACCGGCGATGTATGTTTGGCGAGATCTTTGTCTCAATTTTTGCACTTTCGCCCGCTTCCATGCTGTTTACAGTTACGATTCGACCCAGTCGCGTTAGTGCAACCTATGACGGGGTGTATGTTGAGAGGTGCCATTTTTTTGAAGACATAGCACTAAACTGAAGTTTTAACTTAGTGACAGCCGGAATCGCGCCTCTTGACCGTCTCCCCCCCCCTCTCCCTCCCTGTGGCTGCACGCTTCTCATTTGGACCCACTGCAAGAATTGTCGTTCCGGCTCATGTTTCTATTAGCCGTTCCGGCTTATGTCTTCTCTTACATCACACAGGCCCTGCTTCAAAGATTGACCACAAAAAAGTCAAGGAGTTCCGGTCCGACAATCGAAAATAAGCCAATCTGAGAATTGCTTTTTTGGATTTTTGTAAAACGGTCAGAAATTTGCAAACAGTTTCTTGAGGACAACAAGAAACCTTATTTATGGTATGACCTATGTAACTAACGAACAATATTTCGTAAAGAGTGCAAGCTTTTTAGCCAAAATTAGCGACTCAGACTGATTTCGTTAAACATTTCGACTCTTCCGGTTTTTTTTTGCTTCCAGAAACTCTTTCTTTCCAGTGGAGTGAAGCATTCCTAAAGCAGAAATTGGTGCACTCTGCCACAAGATAATCTGAGGAGACTGTTAGTCGGCTGCATGTATCGCAGTGATACCTTTTGAGTCTACATCAGATTCCGAACACGAAATGAATGAAGTTGATATTTGTTCAAAACATACGTAAGGTACGTAATCTAAAAGGTTGCTTAATCTAAAGTCTCATTGTGTATTCGATAAATTTGGGCAAAGCTCTGCAAACATCCACTCTGGAGCACCTAACAAAGGTGATTTTAGGTGGAAGTAATGGATTTCTTCGAAAACAAACGGAAAATTACTTTGCTCTCAAAACAAGAGTGAGACTTTCACAACCGAGCAGAGCATGGAATAGTAGAAATTAATGAAGGTTTTACTAAACTCAGTCTGCAAAATGAACGCAAAGGGCAAATTACCGGGCGCCATCAAGAAGTCGAGGGAGTCGAATACCTCAACGCTGCCTAATAAGTCCGTGAATGCCAAACATCGCAGCTCTCACAATATTGAGATTTTGCCTAAAATTACAAGTCGAGTTTCTGAGCACGACTTTCATATTCAGCTAATGAAATAAGAAATAATTGCTTTGCTTTAGCTTTACAAGTGGGCCAGCACGCAAAACGAATACCATTCTTGTGTTCAGCATTTCAAATAACCCCATAAACCAAGACTTACTCAAATCTGTGAAAATTATTTATGCCCCATGAACTGTACTCCGTAAGCTTAAACTTCTGTGCTATTGATACTGGCAGTTACTAACGCACTGCTGCCTCTTCTTAAAGGCATCGTCCACCCAAATTTCTCGACTTCCATGTTTTTGTCGCTTCCGGGCCTTCTGAAGGCCTTGATTTCAAATATGAAGTCGAGAATCCCAAAAAACCCTATTTTGGAGAAAGCGGGACGGGTGGAAGTGCAGTTTGCAGGGCTGCGGCGCGGTTATCGGCCGGCGTATATCAGCGCGCCGCAGCCCCCATTGCTGCAAAATGGGCGGAGTGACCACCTTTGGATCACGTATCACTTACCTTCCAAAGCGGATTTCTCACTCCGGAAGCAATCTTTTGCGGGGAAACTTGGGGGATTGGCCTAGTGTGGGGGCCCACATTAGTATGCCAATGATTCTCGTGAACCCTAACTTTGGGTGGACGGTGCCTTTAAGCATGAAATGAATTAGTGGTAAATTTTTCTGATTTTGACAATTAGCATGGAGAATTAGGATGACAGAGCACCTGCCACTCGTAGAAAATACTTGACAAAGCGATTAATTAAACTGGCTTAATAATGAACTATCGATCGCTCCACTGGTGGTCTAAGTTCTCTAATTTTGTATACAAAAAAGTCCTATAGTGCCTTTTTTACCCTAAGAAGCTTGAAAACTAAAAGGATGGTAGATCAGTAATGAGAAGATGCAGGTTAAAACGACTTGCAAACCTCGCTTTTGATTCGTGAATCTGCATTCTTAGCCCGGAACTAAAAAGCGTGGATATTCGCAATGGGGAGTCAGCGTATAAGCTCAATAACGGCGAATAATCAATCCGCTATCAATTTCTTGATTTTTTACTAAGTTCGTGACAACGAAAAGCTGTTAGAAGCAGTGTTGAGCAGGGCTCGGCACAAGTGGCTTACCGGGCAAGCTGGATCGTTTTGGAGGTAAAAAGCAAAGGGGCTGTAAAAAGAAAAAGTCATAGATTTTTCTCCCTTCACATAATTTTTTTACATGCATTACATAACTTTGATCTACATCAAAAATCCCACAACTGAGTTTTTGAATCTCCCCAAACGCCCTTTTCCTCGCCTAGTTATAGCCCTCCAAATATTTTGTATGGCGGTAGCAAGCCTGCTCCAAGCGCTCCATGATGCGCGCCGGACACAGCATGCCGTCAATTCGCACAAAACGAATATCTTTGGTTTTTTTGGCTGTTCCATGCTGTTATATTCCATTACTTTGTTATTCGTGTCTGATCCATTCATAAATCATGTCATAGGTGATTTCGTATTTTTGAGGCAAAGCCTGCGGGGGACTTCGTTCCCGAAAAATTGAAAAAGCCACCTCATGCCGAGCCCTGGTGTTGAGGCATTATCGCACATGGTCAGTAATCTTGAGGTCTTGATTAGGACATTGCCGATATCGGCGCAGATAATTAGTGTATCGTGGCTGAGAATTTCTAAACTAGGCCTCGCCACCGTATTCGTTTGCCGAGTTGCACAGACTTGTACGCAATCGTCTGCGGACCCACCGCCCCTGCAAAGGTCCTGCCGCAAAAGCCTACTAATCGATGTAAGTTGTTTGCCAAATACGGTCGTGGAACGGTTCTCACTGTCTCAAACAGAATATAGCTATTCGTAAAATCAATCGTAGTGGGTTGTGGCCAAGCATGCCGAAAAAGGATCGTATAAGGTTGAACCGAAAAGATACAAGATACAAGCATTTGCATAGAATTACTCGATTTCGATATTTTCTAAGCAAGGTATTCAGAAAATGCTGAAAGAGGGCAGAATGAATTCAAAATTTGTACATTTCCCCTACAGTGTTGACTTGATGCAGTGGCAAATTTCGAATCCGCCAATGCGCAAGTGTGATTTTTTGATGTTTATTTTAATGTTTTCCCCGTAATTGGCAAAGGCTTCACTCAGCTTTTTTGAGAACACTTTGCAAATGATCATCGATCAACAAAACAATTTCCGGGTTATCAGTAACCATCTGCCATCTATCGGGAGGTTTCGTTATTCATTTCTGCAGAAGGAGACTGGAAGTGACGCAAATAAAAATTGTCAAGAAAGCGCATCACACTATCACATTCCCAGTTAGAGGAAAAATCAGCAAAAAACTACACTTTCGTCGGCTTTAACGAGTTTGAGTCCACTGCACATAGAAAACAACACTGCGTAGAAATTCCGTACAAATTTTTTGGGTCCATTCTGTCCTCTTCCAGTATTTTTGGGAACCTTGCTAAAAATACAAAAGTTGAGTTGCTATTCGATTGCTTGGACCTTTCGCAAATTCTCTTTGGCAAAAAGCGTTTGTAAAGAAAACGCAATTTCTTTTTCTAAAAGAAAAGATTGTTCCTGAGTTTTGATACAACAAGAATTTGATTTTTTGAAAAGGGGCGACAAAACTATGCGGTCAACCTAATATCTATGAACCCAATAGAAACACCTAGGTGTAATAGTGTTCACCTTGCGACACCTCCAGAAATTTATGTCAATTATGAAGATAATCTGTTAGCTCAGGGTAATGGCATGTTTGATCCTGATCCAAATCGCATGACCGTATACTCTACCAGGCCTACTATATCAGTCTCACAATATTGAAAAGCGTTCGAACTTTAGCTTGGCCTCACATCGGGTAAAGGAGGAGTGCATCCTTTGAAAGCAAGTGTATTCGACTTGCTTCAAACGATTCAGACACACTAACACAAAGACTGGAAGGAGTTTCTTTACATCTACACTGCGACACATTTATTTGGGAACTCTTCATATCTTGAAATTCCCTAAAATTTAGCTGTCATACGATCATCGCGTTGATGAAGTCTGTGTACATAAGACTGACAGACAACTTCATTACACATGTTCTCTTCAATTAAAAAACTCGAAAGCTCTGAAAAGTTCCATAAGCAAGACAGGTTGGATGCCCCGATCTTCCCATCGGTATAGTCATCATCTCCATCCGCCTCAAATTACCAAATAGATGGCTATATGCTCTTTGGTGGTGATTTTAAGAGTGAAGTGATATTAATCTAGGCGACGATGTGGAGAACAGACTACAAAAATCTTTAAAAATGCTGCCACTCACATCAACATTATTTTCACCATTATTTCTGCTAGAAGATTTCAGAATTACAACAGACTATATAGTAAAACTAGTGTATTTGTATCAATCATGCACATTATGTAGTATTTAGCATAAAAATTTTTTTGAAGTATTACACAGAAAAATCCAAAACACTTGATTGGGAGAAAGCTGTAAAGAAATATGCGAAATTACCATGGTATAAGAGTTTTTGTGCTCCTTCAAGTTATCAGCATTTGTTGATCACCATTTGTAAACAAAATGATACAGTTGGAGCTCCGCAGAGACTCCGACAGAAGGCAAAAACTACAACCAACAGGGTCCTTCCTAAAAAGTTCTGGCCAGCTTCTGGCGAGCCTTGTTGTTAGGTGAATGCCCACGACGCACTGCGAAGGTTTATGGCGACTAGCCAAAATTTATCGAGGGTCGAATATGAAACACCGTCCACAAAATAATCTGCAGGAACAGGCGAGTGTTTATATGAGTTCGCAGAATTACACTGCACAACATAGTATGTGCATGTGAAGGACTGCCCACCCGAATTCGAAAGCGAGAAAATCGCCACTCCTCCAAAAAATGAGTGACGTAACAATTAGCTATTTGTAATTTCGCCTGGCACTTCTACTGCTTCAAATAAGATTTCGCAATGGAGATTCTAGCTCATTTGAAAAAAGAAACTCAGTAATCGAGCTTGGAGTTTATTTTGCATTGTTTTGAGATCCTACACATTCTGAACTGCCTTTATCAGCTCGAAAAGATCCGTAGATGCAGTGTACTAAAAAAGCTTAATTGTTTGTGTGTTGAGCTGAAACGGTACATTTTCCAAAACTTTATGGAAGAATCAACAAGTTCGCATGGAAATCTTCCAGAGAGCTCTGATTGATACAATCTCCAAAATCTGACCTTACTCCGCTGAAACAGCTCAGTTAATGTTCACTCAACGACATTTTTTTCTTTTCTTACCTTGTCCAGGAAACACCGCTACTTGGTGTGGCGGTTTGGTTGGCCGCGTTAGAGTCGCAGGAGCAGGTTTACGTTTGTGTTTATGTGCTTTGTTACATTTGTTTTTACAACACGGGTCTGTAAAATACAAGCATGTTCTCACCTTTGTGTACACTACAAAGCTGTAACTGCTACCCACCTCCACAATGCACGTGGCACGAGCAGCAGCAGTGGCACTGAAATAGAAACTTTCTATATTCCTTGTGTCGAAGTACTACTTTACTGACTAGTGAAAGGAGAATTTCTTAAAGAGAGTGCACTATTCTTTCACATTATATATCAAGCTACTGCTGATTATTGTCGAACTCTGCGTTTCTACTTGTCCAACACTTTTTAAACTTATAGCCTTGCAACTTTTGGTGTTTGAGCCCATTCTAAAGTTTACTGACTCTGTGATGATGATGATGATATGCCATGTTGTTTTGATGATGGTGTGATCCCTTGCATTTCTTGCAAACGTAATATTTCATGGGCCTAATACACCTAATGCTGTTCCAGTGGTAGTCTTGAACATCATACAGCTTTGCTGGATCTTGGTGGAACTGAAATTGCAGAAGATGGAGATGGTAAAAATAATATGCTAGACTCGCACTACCTGTCCACATGTTTCTTCCTTGGGCCAATCTGGCTGATGTGCAGCCCACTTGTTATAATTCATCGGGCTTCCGTCTATCCATCTCCATTCGTTGTTCGCATTCTTACGAAGGCCGATATAAACAAATTGTGTAAAAGATGTGACACTACTGCCAGAGGATGTGATTTCTGCAAAAAATTGAGAAGTGCCCAGTGAAATAATTGTGCCTTAGAAAAACTTACTGTGAATAAAGTTGTTTTCTGCTTCGCTGTGTATGGAAACCAAATGAGCACCATGTTTTCGACAAGACGCCTCAGCATTGCCAAAATCCTTTGCATCTCTTTTAACCTAGAAGTAAGAGTAATTGAAGTAAACGACAAAAGCGTACCATTTACCATATAGTCGCATCCACCAAACCGCAACCAGACATCGTATTTCAAGCCGGCTGCAATGCTTGTTAAATCGTCTGGACTAGAAACACTTGAAAATAAATTTTACCAGTTGTAGGCTTGCGAGTGGTTGGTCTGAGCGTAATCCTTCGTCTATTTGTATATCTTGTAGACTTGCGCCTACTTGTATACTTACGTAAGGCAATGTGTCTCATCCTGCTATACATGGGTCTTTCGTTCAATCTATGCAAATGTATGTGTCTATATGCAGTATGTCTCATTCCGTTATGTATCGCATGGGGTATATATGGACCCATGGGCTCCCTATGCGGATGCATATGTGGTCTGCTTCTCGGCTTAATATCGATGTTCACATTCACATTCACTGGTCTCACTGGATTTCCTATGTTGATAGGCTGAGAAACCGAGTGTGTGTGGGATTTAGACCCATCTAGAATATCTATCTTCGTATGCTCTTCTATTCGAATGTTCAGCGGCACCTTGCCCTTTGCAGAATTCTTAGCTGGTCCCCTACTGTGTTTCACATGCCCACGTCCACGGTGTCGGTTGTGAATCTTGACTCTGGACTTACTTTTGAACTTTACTTTCAGATTCTTTGATTTGTCTAGCTTTATGTTGGCAGCATGAAACACCGTTTTTGATTTCTTAACGACTCTCTTATGTACTGGTTTCTGTGCCGGTCTTTTGGTCTTCTTATGCGCGGGTTTTTGTGCCGGTCTTTTGTTGGTTCTTTTATGTGCAAACTTTTGTCCTGATCTTTTGGTGGTCCCCTTATGCATAGGCTTTTGTGTTGGTCTTTTAGCGCTTTTCTTATGCAAAATTTTTTTTATTGATTGGCTCTTTTCGTCCTCAACCATGCGCACAGACCTGTCAATCACGCTTTTCTTATCAAGCTTCACTTCAGCATGTGCTGAGTTTTCCATATAGTTCATATTTATAGGTTGAGACACTACGTACATATTTGGCCTAGCTTGAAGCTTTATATTCGCAGGTTGGTTAGAGACTTGATAGTTCACGTCGACTGGCACGCGAATGATTTGCCGCTGAGTTTCGACGTGGTTCATTCTGTCACTCAGATGTGTGGCTTCACTTGATATATCGTGTTGATATGAGAGTGGTGCCGCAATTTCAGTCACATCAGCAGAGTTAGCATAAACATTTGTCCCATGGACAACTTCGTCGATGATAGTATTAGCTATCTCTGGTTCAACTCGTACCTTCGTATGTGTTATATTAAGCAGAAATTGCGGAGGTGACGCAGCCATGTTGATGACGTTCGCAGAGTCTTCTGCACGCGCGCTTGCTTCGTAGTTTGTGACTTCATGGACAGATAGGTTCTGGGTAAACATGTGAGTCATCTTTTCTTCATCGGGCAAAATTTGTCCTCCCGCATCCACTTTTGTGAGAATTGCCAACAAACTTAACAGCATTTCTAAACCAGAAACTGATACATCTTACCAAAAAAATTTGAAAAAACATGTAGTCGACTGCGGACTCTCTAATGACATCTGTCATCAAATTACATCAGATTCCGTACACGAAATGAATTAATTTGATCTGCGCTCAAGACATTGCAGTTGTACAGGTGTCTCAAAAACAAGTGCACACTGTTTGATCGCTAAAACTCTCTTGCTTCATTGTGTTTTGTAACCTTTTGAAACCATTCTTTAGAGTGACTTAGACTTAGATTTTAAGATTTTTTCAACTTAGATTTACTATGGAGCGAATTTTTAGTCTCTCTTCGTTACTGTAGGATTAAAGGCAGCGTCCGGGCAAGATCCACCCCCACCCGGATAGATTAGCACATAGTTGTAAAGCGGGCCCCATGAGTACCCGATCTGCGTTGGTCCGATCCTTTGACGTGGTTTCTAAAAGGAGATACGGCCTGTGATACCCATTACAAACCTCCCCTGAGGACGTGTTCTCACGGATCGATCGATCATGAATTGTTTGAAGATGCACCCATGCAGTTGCCTCCTCGGCGGCGAGCCGAGGGGATGAACAATCCAAAACTCGTCCACGCCCTCAAACAGGGTCCCTAAGAATTGGGGGGGGGGGTTGAGGGTTTTGGACAATTTGAACTTTATAACTGCAATTAGGGCCACGGAAAAGCCCTAGAACGACAAAATCATGAGAGGTGAAATTTTGCCCGGGCTCTGCTTCTAAGGTATCCTGTGTGCCCTAAAAGTTCCCATGTGAACCAGCGTGCGTACGTCTTGCGACGCTGCCTTTCGCTCTTTTTGACACGTTTCTCCTAAGATTTCAATGGAACTGCCCGAGGTTAACACGTTCAAAAGAGCAAAAGGCAGCGAGATGACGTGGTACCTATGGGAATCTTGCTGCGGAACAAACGATAAGAACTTTGACAAAGATTTTAGGCCATTGGAGCCATATTTTGCCTTAAAATTAAAATCAGACAAGCCAAGAGCTCTTATACTAAGCTTATAAAAGTCGCGTTTTCGAATATGGAATTTTCCTTTTACTGTGGTTCTTCTTTTCTAAGTTATCCCAGTTGAACCGTAACAATTGTTTTTCCAGCATCTGTCATAATTGTGATTACACCGTTAAAAAAGCTGAAAACTCCCGCAAAAAAGTTGTGCACTGAAATCAGCATGCTAAAACTCTAGTACACAATTTTTGCAGCCCTTTTTGAAACGAAACATGTTAACGGCCTATTTCACTATGGTTCTTTTAGATTGCCCCATAAGCCTTTTCATACCTGACTTTTCAGCGACATAAATCAATTCTTCTTGAACTTCTAATAGAATGCAGGGTACCATTCGACAGATCAAAGCAAGCTCTATAAGATGGCGTTCAAAATTTTGCACCAAGCTCAATCCGCAACAAGTTCCAAGCCAAAAATTTTTTTTCGAATTTCCGAAAAAACAAAATATTCATATCTCAGTTCAAAACAAGTCTGCAAATTTCCCACTTACTCATGCATATACTCTTTTCATCGGATATTTACATATGCACTTGCTGCATTCTTCTGATGATAGAAACCAAGAAAAAAACAGTGCGCTCAATAGGAACAGAAACCAAACTTTGATTATAGCCAAAAAGCAGAGAAGGGCTTGATCTGCAAGCTTCAATGCTCAAATTAAACTTCGCCTGCATCAGTTCTGTGTTCCCCGCAAATAGTTGATTATATAGCTTATCCACTCAGAATTACTGCCACACTTTTGCAGCCTACTAAGTGCTCTAGTTTTTTAAAAATATCGAATTGAAGGTCCGAATATGAAAAGAATTATGGGACAACCTAAGATATGCGGTATGTTCTTACCGTAACCTTACAGTAACGAAGAGAGATCGGAAAATCGGTTTATGCGGTGAATCTAAGTTGCTCGTTTACAGAATGGTGTCAAAAGATCGGCAAAAGACATTGAAGATAGAGGCCCCTAGTAAAGTTCGACAGTTCAGATGGACTGAACTTAACCCATCAGTTGAGCTTAGGTGAGGTGAACTGATGACCGCCACCATGCTATATGCATGGCGAGTGAACTGATAGTTGACCATCCGTCCACCTGCTCCAGTCAACTCGTGCACATGAGCTGAACTGAACGTGAACTGATGTTAAACGAATGCAAATAGTGTGTAAAAGAGGAGACGCAGACTAGACTCCCGTAAGCTTCTGAGCAACTTACGTTACACATCAGTTAGGCTAAAAATGCAGACAAAATCGGCGCAAAACTGCACAACCGCGCCCAAAAAGGAGAGAATTGATGAACAGCTGATTTTGGCGAGGAAAACAAAAAAAACAAATATTCTCTTTTTTGTAAACTTTACTGACCTTTTTTCAAAGCTGTCCAAACGAGAACTATTTGTTCATTTTATTAAATTCATGCTGCAACCATTCCGCTTTTTCGTAAAATTTTCGTCACAAAATGTGTTTTTCTTTTGTCCGTGCATTTGCTGGGCGAAATCCTTGATAGCGGTTATCATCAATTGCGATAGTGGCCGCTATCAAAGATTGCCCGGCGATATAGCAAAAGTCGTATCGCTAGGCGGAGTGAACCACGGCCGCGCGCGTGTAAGTCCAATCGCTTGCCCTTTTGACCATACCGGCTCGAGTGGTCTTTTTCAAAAACTCACTTGATCATAATGTCTAAGAAGCGATCCGCATTTATATCAATAGCTCACCGGATGCTAGACTGAGGCGCGATGAAGTCAACTGCTGTCCGCCTCAAGGGAGCTGCCCTGATGGGGTTTTGCTAGGGCCAGAGTGTCATTAACGATCAAACAGTGTGCACATTTTTTGGGACACCCTATATATTCCGAGAGTACAGTTGTATATCCTGAGAGTTTCATCAGCAAATAGCATCATGCAATTCCTTTATTACTGGATTTGGGTAGAACTCTGTAAACGTCCTTTCGGGCAACGTGACAAAGGTTAATGTGAAAAGTTAGGTTGAGACCAAGTTTTCCGGTTTTTTCAATTGTTTCTTTTGCTTCTTTCTGCATACGGTGCATTCCAATGCATCATGTTAGAAAATTACTTGAACATTTTTGGTAGAAAGTAATATTATAGTTCCGAAGTAAAGGTAAAGTCTCTCCAACAGAATCATCTAAATGGAGCTTGGAACTGTACAGTACCCATACTGATTATCCGACAGAAAACGCAAAAAACTGGCGATCCGCGTTTTTTTCCCGTTTTTCCTCATAACTTCCTTCAGATTGCATAAAATATGAATAGGAGAAGAGCGCAATACTATGCTTGTCCAAGCAAGTTTTTTGATATACTAGACTACCTAGCATTCCATTTTCAGTCTGCTTGATTTTTTGTGAGTAAGAATATCGCAGTGGTGTAGTGCGGTGCGAGACATACTTGGAAGACTCTAGTAAGTAGGTTTCGGTAAAGCTGTTCAGTGAATTACCGTGCCCTAGCGCTTAATCGGAGACCTTTTTTTTAGATAGAAAGATAAGCCGGTGAATTTTGAAAGCAATCATGTCTTCCAATTTACCTAAGTAGCCCGAAGTAAGACGCTAATTTGCAAAGCAAGATTGTTTTTCCTAATTAGCAGGCTAAATATCCCCTATGCGCAAGTTTTTTAAGAAATTAGGCAGTGGATCAGAGGAATGGACCTCTGTTAGATTTTGGTAGTGTTAGGTAATGGCCCCCCGAATACACCGTAGCCCCAAGCCCACCCTCCAGTTCATGCTCTAGGTCCTGTAAGAGCGCTTCAAAACTCCACTAATGACGCTCACTGAGTGGAAGTGGGCGGGGCTGATGGAGTTTGAATCTCCATTACAGCACTTACAAGGGAATGGTCAGATATCGAAGTGGCTAATCCAGACATACTGCATTCCATTAGATGCAGCATGAAACGCTGACTCTAAATCTATCTTCCTTATCTACTTATCGCTATTCTGGACGAAGCTATAAGCCAATAAAGGCCATTATTTTGCTTAGAAATTATGTGAAAGTGAAAATTTGGTCGTACAGAGCCACGTTCGGCTTAATGCTGGGCCAGAACATGCGGCTACCTTACTTCCAATTATCAAAGCTTAAAGCTGAGCCGAAAGTGCAACAATGTGCTCAATTTCGCAATTTTTATGTACGATTTTTCCACAATAAAACTGCTTGTAGCTTCGTCCACAGAAGCGATAAGCAGATAAGAAAGACAGATTTAAAGTCAGCGTTTTATACTGCATTGAATTCTGTACACCTCGTTGGCTTTAGACACTTCGACTTCTGACTATTCCCTTGCATAAAATGGAGGGTGGGATTGGGGCTACGGTGTATTTGGGGTGTATACTACCTAACACTATCAAAATCTGACAGATGTCCATTCTGCTTATCCACTGCCTTTAAATCTCTGCATTCGCGCTTTGCCGTTGAGTGCTTTTTCACTGTCTGCCAGAAGCCATGACATAATCACACGATAAATCATTTCTGTCATTGTTTCTGTCGATTTCTGTCAAGGTGCAGTATACGATGTATGGTTACAAATCAGGGCCCGGCGGGGGTGGCGCTTTCACAAGCTGGATATCGTTTTTGGCCCGAAAAAGCAAAGGGGAAGTCGTTTTTTGGGGTCCGGGGCGGAGCCCCGGAAAAAAATTGGTAGTTCATGCTCGCTGCTTATCTTAACATGTTATGTCCCTCAACAGGCGAACACTGGAGTTCGCGCGTGTAAAACCGCGCCGTCGCTAACTGCCGCACGCGCGACGTCGCTCAAACAATGCTGTTTGTAACGCATAAATGACGAGTTCTCAATGTATGCGTAACGATATGGCACCAAATTTTGTAAGCGAACGGAGAGAGGCTAATGGAAACAAAGTATGAAAAATCATGAAAAACTTATGTGAACGGAATGAGTAATAAGCATTTTTTCCGAAAATTTTGTAAAATTGGTAAATGAAGATGCGCATTCAATTGGCTCGTTTGCAACGCGCAGATGACGGTATGCTACGAGACTTGGTACATACGTGGACACAAGTTTGTAAGAGATTAGTTAGGAGTTTCATTGAAAAATTATGTGACTGAAGGTTGTAGCAAGGTTTTTTCTGAAAATTTCCCACTATCAAGAAAATGGAAAAATGGCTCGTTTGAAATGCAGAGGTGACGAAATTGCGCGGGATTTGGTGTGTATATGCGCAGTAGGACTAAGTAACAAAGTATGAAAAATTATGAGAAACTTATGTGAATTTAAAAAATGGTAAGTGTTTTTCGAAATTAGGTGGCTCCCGCGCCACCTGGGAGCCACCTGGGGTGGCTCCCTGCTTTCCTTCACATAATTTCCCGGATTTCTTTACATAAATGTGGCTTAGGTCGAGAGTATTACTATATGTTCAAATCCGCTTCCAAAACCACCAAGGCACCGCTTCGATACAGCCCCAAATAGGGTTCACAGCGTTATGGTCGGCCTCGGAAAGCGCGCTCCAATCGCAATCTGTGCACCTTGCACAGACGACGCGGAAACTTTGAGAAATTGGCTTTTTGCTAGATTACTGATCGCTGATTGAAGCAATCTTCTCAGTCTTCAACCGATTGCTTCTTCGATAAGCCCTACAAGGGCTCAGAAGGCTCAGCGATCATATTTGATCGTAATGTTCTATGCAAAAAAGTTGTTTTTGTAATCGTATTTTTTCAGTTTTCGCAATATGGTCAATTTTTCCGTACTTTCGCTCTTTTGGGTCGTTATTAATAAGTCGTTAGTAAGTGTAATTTTTGGCCATCCTCTCAAACGATGACCCGGGCCGGACCAGGAAAGCCAGGTAGTACTACTATAATAAGCGCTGAGGCCGCCCATCTTATTATTTGTGTATATCTGTTTGTCAGGGATTTACGGGGGCCAAAAATAGGGTCAAAGGGGAATTCGTAAGAAATTTTGGCTTCAAAGGGAATATCGTTTTCAAAATTCTGAAATGCCACCTCCTGCCGGGCCCTGTTACAAATAATATAAGTTTCATACGCCTCTTGCGAAAGGGTCAAATCCAGAGTCAAGCGTGGGGTTTGGCATGCCACACCTGGCGGTTCGTATTGAGGAATCAGGAAGAGGGGGGGGGGTCGTCATCAAGGCGTCCATTGTTCGCATAACATGATATTCGTTAACAATGTCAAATAGGCCCGTCATGCAAAATAATAGCTGATGGACCCACTATCATAAAAGTACAGTAAGCATAATTGAAAATCTATGAGGAATAAGAGCATCGTTTTGTAATTAGCAAGTAAAATAACCCCTGTGGTCCAAGTTTCAGCGAATTCTGAGGCTTCCAAGTACAGGACCACCTAAGTGAGATGGTCGTTTTCAAACGTGTTACTTTGTTTCGAAATTAAGTTAACTACTTCTTTTTGCGCTTAATACAAAGAACTTCTATTTCTTTGCTCACAATAGGAATCCTACTTTTGACCTCCAAATTAAGGAATTGAGAGCAAGCCAAAATCTCGTTTGTTCCATTTTTCGTTTTCAATATCTCAGGCTAGAGAACACCACAGGCTCAAATCACTTTAATGTAGATTACGAGGCTTAGGCTATCGAATATATACATTCTTGTCGCCTTCCCTTGCGATTCACAAAGTCGAGCAGACTTAGCATGTTACCGTATCCCAATATTTTTGCAGTATTTTACCGGTTTTTTTTTCAGTTGCATAGATAAGGAAAAACGATTATATCTTGCTCTTGAAGAAAAGTTTTCATATGAATTCTGCTATGCAAAGAAGAAGGTTAGGCAGTAACAACAATATAAAAAACGCAGCTATTTGATCTGTTTGAAGGTAAGTTAATGGGGGTGTGGCACCACTCCTAAAAATCTGTGGCAGCCCCAGCTTTTTAGGGTTGGTGCCACACTCCATTGACTATATCAAAAAACATTTCTAGCGAACGTTATTTATATCAGGTTGGTTCATAATTAATGCACGTTTTCTTAACTTCCACTTCTAATGAAGATAATTCTTTTCCAAAACAATCTTTCTGAGCGCAACAAAAACTATTGTAAACAGCAAACTTTTAGCTTACAACGTATACTTTTGTGTGATTGCACTCACCACGGGAAAGATTTTCGGGCTTAAAATTTACCGAGAATTTTTTAAATCTCTAGTTTGAGGAGCATAACTTACTCAAAGGACTAGAATGCAGCAAACTCTGCTCATTGTGTAGCCGATGGTCGATTCAATAGTAGCGTGGAACTTGGCTTTTACCAAAAATTTTCTGCGAAAAAAATATTGCCAAGAAAGCAAAAGTGTCATTTTCTCCTGCATTTCAGAGAAAGCAAAAATCTGCATTTTTTGGATTCCTTCAATTTTTTCTCATTTCAAAAACGAGAAAATTCCGCCGTTTTCCTATTATTAGTAGTCCTTGATCTACTCTACCAAAACCAAGCGAAAATTCTGTAATTGCTTCTCATGTAAGCATTTTATAAAGCTCCGAGTGATCCCAGCATTCAGCTAAGTTTGAGTCAAAGCTTCTCGGCTCAAGATTTCTAAAAAATTTAGCCCTGGTGAGCATTTTGTAGCACAAATCTTCGCGATTATAACACATATTTTTTGAAACAAATTTGAGCATTTTTCATGGAATTAGGGCAAGTCGAATGAAAGAAAAAATTTTCAAGTTTGAGTTCCTCACCTTTAAAGGCACGGAATTTCGGTCTGAACAAAGATCTCCGAAAATGAAAGTGTATGTTTGAAAGTAGAAGAAACGAGCTTTCCGATAGTTTAGATGGTTTTAGAGAAAAACGATTTTTGATTGAAAACTAACGTTTGAAAGAAGAGGTAGGAAAAACGTGCATTAATTATGAACCAACCTAATATACAGGGTGTCCCAAAAAATGTATCGAACGTTTGATCGTAATACCTCTCTTCCCAAGAAGTCTTTTGCCTTGTTTCAGGTACCAATCTGTAGAGCTGGCTTCAACTTAGATTTGCATTATAAAACGAATCACCCATATCTCTTCATTACTGTAGGATTACGGTAGAAACTTGAAACATATGGTGTCAATGTGGAAAAAACTGTCGTTTCAAAATTTTTCAAAAAATGTGAAAACTTGTTTAATAGAGTTTTTATGGACGCTGAGTTCAATACTCAGCTATTCACAAGATTACGAAGCTTTCTAAACGGTGTAACTGCACTTTTTAGGAACATTGAAAAAGTGGCCGCTACCTCCTACCTGGCATAACTCTTTAATGAAGCATCATAATAAGCTATGAACTTTACAGTTATGACAAGCAACTCTAATTAGCCTAGTGTAAAAGCTTTCAGGCTGTTTTGTTTCCTTTCTGAGGCAAAATTTGGCCTTTCATTGCTTAAAACCCTCTTTGAGTTTCTACCGTAATCCTACAGTCCTGAAGAGAAATGAGTGATTCGTTTTATAATGCAAATCTAAGTTGAAGCCAGCTCTACAGATTGGTACCTGAAACAAGGCAAAAGACTTCTTGGGAAGAGAGATAATTAACGATCAAACGTTCTTTCGTTTTTTTGGGACACCCTGTATATATATATATATATATATATATATATATATATATATATATATATATATATATATATATGATAGCCTAGAGCTCGTAGATTTCATGGAATTGATTTGAGCCTGATTCGTCTTCTTGGCTCTGAGTAATCTTGGTGAAAGCACAGCCATTAATAGCGAAAAATAGGAAAAACAAGAATTTGGTTGGCTCTTAATTCCAAAGTTAGGAGGTATTTTGAGGCGAGATTTCTGAAGTGGCCAAAGAAGGAGTAGTGCATTGTTTTGGGTGCAAAAACAGCAAGATACTTCACATTTGAAACAAAGTTAATCGTGCTGGAAAATGGCGATTTCACCTAGGTGACCCACTATCTTAAAACTTCAGAATTCGCGTAAACATTGTCTATAGGGGTTAATTGACATGCTGATTATGGATATGTTGCTCATTATGTTTGACAGGGCCTCCAAATAATGCTATCTTAGGTATATAGTTCAGGGGGTCTTAATGAGACAGCAATACGAGGGGGGGGGGGAAGGTCGTACTGCGATCAAGCGACAATCAGCGAGTGTGCCACACCTCTTGCTAGACTCTGGTCGAACCCCGCTAACTCTTAAATGCGTATAATTGTGAAAGTTCGTAATTGCACTGCAAAAGGAGGTACATTCTGTCACAATCCCAATTAGGCCAAAATTGGCATGAGGGGTCCGTGTCGCTCGGTTTTTGCGCCACGTTTACCCTAGCTTGTCTACTATCTCCTCAATCGCATCGCCCACTCCGATAGTGCGCGTATGCAACGCAAACCCCTAGCGCTGCGAGCGCACAAACACGCCAACAATTCGGCCTGATCCCAGTTGAGACGGACTGTATTTTATGAAAGTATTCTATGAAAAAGACCCCGAACCCCTGTTGTACTTTGATAAAAGACGTCGAAGACGTGCGTCCCCAGTTAATGACAAATGCGAGGATAGTACAGAATTCTTTAGCTGTGTACCGAAGGCTGAGCTTTTTAGCGCACCACCAGAATCACGCCATCTTTTGAATGGTAGCTCTGCGAGAAATGTCGGCTGTCGTCGTCGCCCTGTGGACTGCGTGCAATCGCAAGTCTGTAGCCGCTTTTGCGCATATTCCAGTATTCCAAGGCCTTTGCGAAACATTAAAGTATGTTATTTGTAATCATGCTGAATAACCCCACTAAACCGAGTTTGAGCATTTGTGGTTTTGATATTGCGGCTCGCATACTGGAATAGTGCGCAAAGGCGGTTAGCGGCGGCTACCGGTGCGGTATGAATTCACTTTAAGCCGTGAACTAAACAACAACACCTACGCTGACGCAAGGAAGTGTCGTAAGAATCGAAATGACTCTTTTGTCGGACGGCCTTGTAAGGTCGCAGGAATTTGTGATGCTTCTTTCTTTCAATTGTTTTTAGTCTTTATTTAATTCGTTTGTGTTAATTCAATGCTTCAATGGCTAAGGTATGTGCTGGTTGCTTCGTGCTACTGCCATGATCAGGCGATTAAGGCGCCTGCACATCTCGGCCCGTCAAATAAGTGGGCCTAGCTTGGCTCTAGTCAGTTTTAACCGTTAATGTTACAAGAAGATCGGTAGCATTAAATCGCGGAGTCAAGCCGAGGAAACGCGGACGCGCCTCGTCTGGAGGATCGCCTCTTCAGTGAAAAACTACCATCAACCCCTCTGAACAACACACCGAGGTCTCCTATTGCGTGACAAAATTAATTCTTAAAATGCAAATTTCGTTTACCATCGTAGTGATTTTTGTCCAAGTTATGAGCTACAGGGGTGAGAGCGCATAGTAGGTGCAGGCATGCGTTTCAGAATGATCGAATTATAAATATATGATTTATCAATTTAGACTTCCAATTGTTACCGTAAATATTAATCTGCACCATCCTAAATGTAAATGAATGTCTCTTCGTCAATATGTCTGTGTGTCTCTACGTATGTTCAGCAGCAAAACGAATCTCCAACCAATCCGGACCAAGCTTTGCACATAACTTCGGGTGGAGCGGGTGTCGCAGACTAGTTTTCGTCATCATATCGATTTTATCGAATCTTCGCAAGCATTGGGCAGCAGGGCCTGGGAGTTGGCACAGGGAGGTGAGTGATGGTGCTGATTACGATACAATATTAGTTCTCGAAATATCACTCAGATTCACCGTGTTTATTGATTTTCTTTGCAAATTTTGAGCTACAGGGGTGAGAGTTGGCAGAGGCGGTAAGCGAATATGCCAATTATTTATCGGTACATTTTTTTTATCCTTGCATTCTTCCCTCATGCGAAGTCTGCTGCTCTCGTAAGTTCTCTCCACTCTTTTCGATTTAAGGCCTTCCTGTTCATTTATCTCAAATTCTTATCTCCGCTTTGACTCTAACTAGCCTTCACATCTTAGGTCTTCCTTTTGGCCTCTTGATAGGTTACTGACGTGGCTGCTCTAGTTACATGGTCTCTATTTATCGTGGGCTCACGTATCCATACCATCACAGACGTCTTTCCATCTTCTGTACCACTGACGCGACATTCATCATGTTTCGTACTGTGTCGTGATATGATCTAGCATGGTCTTAATTCTCATGGTCCATCTCAGCATCCGCGTTTCCATGATACTACCCTTCCTCTTCTCAATGGAGGTACCGGTTATTCGCTTCCATACAGCGCCGTTGGTCGAACTGCTGGCGTCATGTCAGCGCTTTGGGATCTTAGGCGATCAGCAGAATTTTGGGGCGTGGCCAAACCTTCAGCAAGAGGTACTTCCTTTGCTGTCGCATGTTCTGCCAGCGCGCAGCAATACAGTTTTCTGCAAGCGGTCGTTAAGTAAATCCTTCTAGCAAGCGTCGGCCAAATATTCAGCGGGCGCTCTGACTCTTGTTGAGCAGTTTCGACCGTAAGCCGAGGGAAGGTAACACTCTACATGACAGAGGTCGGTGGTTTAATTACCCGAGTTTGGGGGACTTTCTCTCAACGGAAAGTACTTACGGGCTATGCGGTCCTTCCCAAAGGACCGCGCGGCCCTCAATAATTTTGCATAGAATGCGCTGCGCCGCAACTAATCCATGAAAAAGCCGCGATTGTTTTCCGAGCATTCGTTTAAAACTTCGCCAACATTTTTCCAAATATCTGCAGGCGGGCCGCAATAAATCAGCGAACTATTTTTTTGGTTCCCGTCTTCCCATAAATCGCATGGCCGCCTGCCCCGGCGATTACCTGATTGCCTGCTTCTCACTAGTAGTACCACATTGTCAGCATACATGAGTGCTCACGGTGGTTGTCGTATACAGTCTTTGACTATTGCATTCATCACGGTGAACAGAAGCGGTGAGAGTACGGAATTCTGATATACGTCAGCGTGTAGCGTGAATTCTTCTGATAGTCCCGCGGCTGTTTAGACTTGGCTTCTGGCATCTTCGTAAATCATTTGTTTCCTGTACGTCCTCTGGTACCATGTGTCTACGTAGTGCCCACCATATTATCTCGTGGGGTACCTTGTCGAATGCCTTCTCGAGATCTGGGAACGCGGAGTGTAGTTGACTTTGCCTTTCTCTACTTCGTTCGATCATTATTATAGTAGCGTGGATGGCGTCCGTCGTGCTAAATCCCTTTACGAATCCACATTAATTGGGAGCCAGCTCTATGATTCTTCGAATTCTCGTTTCCACTATTCTTTTGAATATCTTTAATGTATGGCTTATGAGGTCGGTATGTAGAGCAGTCTGCTATATCTCCCTTGTTCTTCCCAAACATCGTTGCGCTCTTCTACCAATCGTGGGGCATCTCTTGCATTCTACTATTCTACTAATCGTTTGAAGAATATCGTCATCCACTCGACTTCAGCTTGGCCGCACGCTTTCCAGAACTGGCTGGGGATATCGTTTGACATGCTGCTTTGCCGTTCTTCGTCATCGCTGTAGCTCCCCGAACTACTTCCTCCTTTGTGATTTCCGCTACCGGTCCTTGTCAGGTTCATCTACTCTCGTAGATGCTTCTTCGTAGTTTGTAGATGCCGTTGCTTCGAAGTGCGTTCGCCATCAGCTTAACTCTTCGGGTATTCTCAGAATTTTTCCACGGGCATCCTTGATATTGTGATAGTGATCCGCGTCTTGCGTGGCTTTTGCTGTTCTTTTTGCAATCCGGTATATCTCTTGCTCTCCTTCGCAAGCGTGCAGCTTCCCGTAGACGTCTGCCACGCAAGCTTCTTTCGCCTCTTTGACACTCTTCTTTGCTTCACGTTTTGCATTCAGACATCCTTGGCAATTATCTTCTCCTCCTGATTCTTCTGTCATGCCTTGTACGCCTTTCCACCACCATGTATTCTATTCAAGCTTCGGCCTTCCCGTTTCGTGCGGCATAGTAGATTGCTTGTCATTTCATGAACGTTGTTTTTCAGTGCATCCACGAATGCTCTGGTTCTTCTTCCATTTCTGGCAGGGCAGACTCCTTTATTGTTTTGGCTTGAAGAGATGTCCTTGAGCTTCCACCATTTGATCCGGTTCCTACCTTCCGTCATTGCTCTTCTTCTTCTATCGTTGAGGATGTTCAAGTCTAGAATCAGCAAGTCTGTGTTGAGGGAGGCGCAGATGGTGTCGCGGACGCGGGCGGTCGCTTCCTAAATCATAAAGCCCGCCTTCCAGCAGCCAATCTGGATGAAGCGAAGGGTAGCGTTCGTTATTGCCAACTCGTGACTGTGGCGAAGTCCAGGTTAGGCTCGCCTTCATCGTTACGTGTGCCACTGATCTCCAAGACATCTCTGGAAATCATTTCGCTGCTTTCCTACATGCCCTTTGAGATCTGTTCCAGTCCGTAGCACTTCTTCTTGTGGTATTGCGCTTATGTAGTCGGCAGGTTTCTGCCAGAACTGCTCCTTCTCAGCTTCTGCACAGCCTGCTTATGGTGCATAGTCGTTACTACGTGAAGCTTCTTCTTTTCTATATCTATTCCTATACTCATCAGACGGTCGTTTATGCAACCTACATTAGTTTTTCTATCTCTTAATGCTTCAGAGACCACTATTCCGACGCCATTTTCGCTACTGCTTGTTCCCTTATACAGAAGCTTGAACGTCGCCGATGTCTCGTGCCTTTTCCCCTTTCCACTAGGTCTTTTGTAGGCAGGCGATGTCTACTTTGCGTCTTCTAAAGAAATCCGCAACTTTTCGATGTCGAGCTGCGAGAGACTCAACGTTAACCGTAGCTAGAAAAGCTTATCCAAGTTAGCTTCTTTAGCCGTTCCCGTTCACCTTGCTGAGACGGTAGCCCCTAGCACACTGGCCGCACTTGTCGGGCTCAGGTGGGCGTCGCCTCTGAGGAACTTAGCTTTAATCCGAAAATTTTGTGCGAACATAAAAGAGCATTTTGCGACGCGTTGTTTTCTTCTGCCAGCTTGGCGCGTGCTTCAAATGGTTGAGAAAAAACTTGCACATAGAGGTCATCTGGCCTGCTAATTACGAAAAAAACTTGCTTTGCAAATTAGCGTCTTACTATCGGGCTACGTTAAGTTAATTGGAAGACGTGATTAATTTTAAAATTTACCGGCCTATCTTTCTCTCTGGAAATGAGGTCTTCGATTAAACGATAGGGCACGGTAATTCAATGCTTGATCGGAGACCACATTTCCAGACAGATTTCTAGACAAACCGAAACCTGCTTATTACAGTCTTCCATGTATGTCTTGCGCTGCACTACACCACTGCGAATAGTCGTCCTCACAAAAAAAATCAAAAGCAGGCTGAAAATGGAATAGCTAAGTAGTGTAGTACATCAAAAAACTTGCCTGGGCAAGCTGAGTATTCCGCTTTTCTCGGATTCATATGTTATGCAATCTGAAGGAAGTTATGAGAAAAACGCGGATCGTCATTTTTTTGCATTTTCTGCCGAATAATCAGTGTGAGTACTGTACAGTTCCAAGCTCCATTTAGATGATAACAGAATTGGATTTAAATGATGCACCTGAGGCTCACAATCTGATCCAAGTATAGGTTAAGTTTGAATGTGCATCGCAAAAAGGAAAATTATGGAAGAAGTCGAAAATTAGTTGTTTCCTTAATATATAGATTTTTAGGTCGGTTGATATTCGCTTAAGACTTTCCTCGTTTTGGCATTTTCCACGGTAGTAAAAAACAAAATCTGCACAAACAATCTTGCTTATTTTCATTGCTCATAACTCTGCTCTTCAGTAAATGCCACTTGCAAACTCAATGCTGCTGTGTATGCGCTTTAGATGAATGACTTAATGCTACCCGTTGATTCATTAATTATCAGCTTAGAGAAATGAGACGATACAGAGCAGTTACTGCTTATAGAAACTAATCAACAAAGCGATCACTTATTAGGTTGGAAACTAAGTTTTGCAACTGGTCTCATAACTTCACTCTCACTCAACATGGCGCACTCAAGTTTTGCCACCGCGTTGTTTATTACGTAAGCTACAAGCGCAGCTGCTTTTCTACCAAATTCTCGCAGTGAGGGTTACGGTAGGTGCATGGTATGAAGGAGAAAAATCCAAAGTTTGACGGATTTGGCTGAAACTTGGCATAGAGGTGTTATCCGAAATGCTGATCACGAAAACGATAGTGAAATTGCGTGATAATGGCTTTTTTGTAGGATTACTGTAGGTGTACGATATGAGGTCTCACCCTAAACTAGGAAAAAGGCGTTGATTCAACAAATGAATGTGATATTCGCGTTTGGCAGGTCAAATAACCTTATTATGCAAAGTCTCGGCGGAATTTGAGCTTCGGACTCTTTAGCCATTGACGGTCGTCCTAGCAGCTCTTGCGTACATCAACTCTTTCGACTTTATGAGGACGCCAAATCTCGACATGCCCTTAAGTTTTGTTTCTTTCTTAATAGGTCAAAAGAGTCAACCTCCAGCAATAATTTGTAGACGAATACGGATTACTGTGCATGGTCTAGGCTGCCAAAGGCTTCATTTCAGCTTGAAATCCCAAAAATTCTCAAATTTCACTAGCTTTCGAAAAACGCCTGAAACTTTTCTATTTCGTGTTCAAAATTTAGACATTTGGGGACGAGTGGCGTAGTGGTATGAGGCGCCGCTATGACCAGATCGGACACAGGTTCGATCCCCGCCCCTGGGCCAACCAAGCCCTCTACCCTCCGGGGGCCGGTAAATTGGTACCAGAGTAATCTGGGAGGATAAAAGCACTGACTTGGAAACGGCTGGCCCCCGCAAGTCACTGTAATAGGCTCGCACGCATACAATTGCCTCTTCGACTATGAAGTTAGTGTGTGCGTTCGGCGCATGCCCTCAGAGGGTATTGAAGACGCCGAATCCTTTATCCTTTAATTTAGACATTTTGTGCTTGCTTGTAGCTCACATTGCCTTCTACATAATGTCAAAGTTTGAGTGTGCCATATTGAAAGAGAGTGAAGTTGTGAAACCAGTTGCAAAACTTAGTTTCCAGCCTAATATATTGAATCTTATATGTAAAGCTGAATATCTGTTTGTATCTGTAAGCATGTTCCGCATAAAAATTTTTTCGAACCAATCCGGAAAAAACTTGGCATACATACGGGGCGGCGGGTGCCATAGGCTACTTTGCGTCATCGACCAATATCGATTTTATCGACTTTTATCGATTTTTTGTAGAGTTTGAGTTACGGGACTGGGAGTTGGCATAGGGGGGTAATCGAGCATTCTGATTATTAAAACAGCGAGAATAGGAGCTTGGCATGTAGAGTTGGGCACAGGGAAAGGTTGTAGTACAGGGATGCGGATGAGAGCTTTTCACAGGGTTTTGACAGGGCCAGGCGGAGCCGGGTAAGCCAGCTAGTTGATCACTAAAATTGTGACGACGGATTGACTGCGGACTTTGCGCTCATTAACAAACACTCAAAAAACACGCGTCGCAAATTTAGAAAGTTTTTGACATCAGCGTTCAAAGCTCTTTAATTACAGTCGAGTAGATTTCCTGCTTAATATAGTGTCCCTGCAGACGCGTCAACGCTGGGGCGTCAATAAATGCCTTGCGAGTCCCCGAACTAGTGTTTTCCAGTGTTTTCTTTGCTTATTCTATGCTGATTCGTCGCTGATAAAGAAGAAAAGGGTAAGTTAGATAGTAGTTTCTGTTTTCTGAGAAGTTCTATCATCGCATATTCACTGATATCCACGTGGAAGCAGTTCGCGTCAGCTTCCTGTCTATTTTTTCATCGTTCCTGTATTTTTTCCTCATCTGAAAATCGAAAAAATGAAAATTTTTATGCATTTATAAAAACGAAGCTGTGCTGTTTCCACCCATGCAATTGAATAGTACAAGCTCTTAGAAGTATAACCCTGAATTTCCAGCTTTCTACAGGCCTGTTCCCGAAAATTACCGAATTGAGCTCTCCTCACTCGGGCGTTCCATGCTAAAATCAATATTTCTCCACAACTAGAGCTTACGGAAAGCTGAAAATTTACGGTTATACTTCTAAGGGCGGTACTATTCAATAACGTGGGTGGAAACAGCACAGCTTCGTTTTTATAGAAGCATGACAATTTTCGTTTTCTCGACTTCCAGATGAGGAAAAAATACAGGAACGGTGTATATGAGTGTCTGATGTAGTGTGCAATTTTTGTGAGCAAGTTGGAGATCCGTAGGAATATATTCTATCTTTGTTTGAACATTTTTTGAATTTCAGTACGATTCAGATTGTGAGTGCAAACTTACGGTGGGTCGAAGTTGGTGCGAACTTTTGCATAACATTTTGTAGTGCTTGCTTTGCTCTATCGAATGCTACCTCTATCTGGTATATATGCGTTAGGTTTCGAGAAATAGCTGATCTAGTTCGAAAATGTCCCAGAACTTTCGAGCCAACCTAACAATTCAGCATCAGGAGTTTGAGAACTCAATTCCTTCTCAACAATAGAAGGTCCCATTTTGAAAGAAGTATAACAAATGTTCCGAACAAGCACTTAACGCTTTATCCAAAGATAGGACAACTGAACACATACATTTGTCGTATACCATCATATATTCGAATGAGTTTTTCATTCCAATCTAATGATCAGGTAAGGTCCAAATTATCATAAAGTATTCGAGCGTAGTCATTCCTACAATCGATGTACTAGAATACCAAACTTCGTCGCGCGAACGAAGAATTGAGTAAGAGTTGCAAATATCGACAATGAATTTGCAAGATATGGTAATTTGCTATATTCTTAGATGATTTTAGAACTTGCGTAAAATAAACTAACTTCTCTGTTATATACCGTGATTGGAAGACAAACTAACTTCTGCTCAATTTATGTTAATGCGATACGTTTCACAAACTTATTCAAGCGCGAGCATAAAAATTTTTAAGGAAGCGTCAATCTATCCGAAAACATGAGTAAAACATAATTCGAAATGCTGAAATTCAGCTGCAGTCGTATATGGATTCTAAACCTTTTAGAACCTAAAAATTTTTTTTGCTTCTCGATTCCAGCTCTGTTATCCTCATCATATACAACGAGGCGTGTCTTACAGTGCGTGTACACAATTTAGAATGAAGGCACCCAGAGGTTGGAGTGATGGGCGGAGCCGCCCTTCGGCCCCGAGAAGGTGTGATGTCCTTCAAGGGATTTCTGGAGGTGCCAAGTACCCCTGCGAGGAAAAGCGGCTAGGCTTTGGGAACTCCTGCCACGCCGCCTCACCCTGGAGAGACTGCGACCACTATGACCCCCTTCACCCTGGAGGAGTCATTCTCACCTTATCGCACCTGTGGTCCGAAGCAAGAACGAATCCTTACAGCGTTCTTCTTCAAAACTCTCTTTTTTGGCATGACAGTGCTCCCTTATGAGAGCCAACAGGCAAATTGTAGCCATGGATAGATAGAGAAATTTTTGAAGATTATTCCACAGCTCAAAAATGCTCATAGAATCTTCGATGCCGAGAGATATAATTGATCGAAAAACGAGGCCGTTCTTTAACCTCGTCTTAGTATATATCGGAAGATTCTTCGCGCCGAGCTGAATCGAATGGTGGCTTTGGATTCAGAATTCGTCCACTCTGAAGCGAGATATGGATACATGTCCATACATGTATGGACATGTCCATACATGTATGGACATGTCCATACATGTATGGACATGTCCGTACATGTCCATACATGCCCATACATTCGCGTCTTTTTTTCAAAAAATGTGAGCGGTATTGTATATGTATGTTAACTTTCAAAATATGAAAATTTTACACTTGTTGCGATGGGTGAGAAGTAACTGGTGGTTGAGCTCTGCTAACACTTGCTTTACTCTAGCATCTCCAACATTAGACTCATCAATTTCCTCTATTAACGAAAAGTTACTGCTTGTAGAACTTTTGTACAAATGATTATTCTTCAACAACAAATTTTACTAGCAGAACTTTTTTCCCATAAAATTGAGTTTGTGCAATCCTGGACTGTTTCACCCTTATTCCATAGCCAGTACAAGGACTTGATCTGGAGATTATACTGTGAAGATTTTCTCGCAAGAACATTTCCTTAACTGAGAACCTGTATTGACCATCTGCGATCATGAACCTGCAATCTGATCAGACTGGGATCTTACTGCAAAAACTAGCTTGCTCATCCGGTTCCGCCCGGCCCTGTCATACTATGATAAAGGTCGATCTCTATTTCTGTACACTATCCTTGCCCACTTCTAATGCAACTCTCTATTTCGCTATGTTAGTGATCAGCAGGCTCACTTGCCCCCTGTGCCAACTGCCATCCTGTAGCTCGAACTTTGCGAATCGATAAAATCGATAAAAGTAGCGGATAATTCTAAAAACTAATATTGTATTCGTAATCAGCATGCTCTATTACCATCTGTGTCAACTCTCATACCCTAGGTCAAACTTTGCAAGGATCGATAAAAATCAATAAAATCGATATCGATCGATGACGAAAAGTACCCTATGACATCCGCCTGCCCCGAAGTGTATGTGTGCCAAGTTTGGTCGGTTCAGAAATGAAATTTTCTATTCGGAACATACGTACATACGGACAGACAGACAGATGGACAGAGAAACAGACATTCAGCTTTATATATAAGACGACATGTACTAGAGAATTCAAGAAAAGCGCTTTTTAATGGTGTGGAAATCTCCTAGAGCGGCTGCTTCAAACACAAAGCAAAAAAATTTGGAGAAAACCTATGCAGCAGCTTAATACTAATGCCCACAGCAGAGCACTTTCAAATGCAGCTGTGTTGTCCTTGTAGTCCCAGTCTAAACCGCAAAATTCACAGTACTTTTCGTACTACTATTGAATAGCCTTTTTTCTTGCATTACAAGTTAGGGTACAACATCTGGTCATGTAACATTTAACATTCAATAGCTTTGCTCATAACTTCGCCTACATAGGCGCTAAGCAGCTGCACCTGAAGGTATGCAGCTTGTTTGGATTGGCCATTTCGATTTCTGACCATTCCCTTGTTAGATTTCGCGATTTGATTTAAGTTGAAAATTTTGGTCTCTTCCTCCGACAGCCAAAAGTGATCGTTGGGATATAAAATTTCGCTGAACAAGAGACAAATAAGGTGCTTATGCTCGCTTTCTACTTGGCCTTTCAAAACTGAACCTGCTGAAGACATGTATGACTTGCTGCTAAGTTTGCCGATAATTCGTTACATTTAGCGGTATTTTTAGAACTTTTGTAAAACAGCTCAAAGCGATCTCAACTCCACTAAAGCTGCCATATGCGACCTTCGTAAAGAAAATTCAGCGGTGGCCTGTTTCTGTTGGCTAATCTTGTTCCTTTTCAATGAAAAGGGTGATAAATTCCAAATGGAAACAACTATTAAGATCTAAGTCAGATCAGGAAATGTAAAATGACAGTATGAACGGTGATGTAAACGGTTGCGTTTTACCTTGGGTAGTTCAAATTCGGGGGTACCATCTAGCTCATCGTATGAAATTGGGAAAGCTTGAAAATAGGCAAAATCAATAAAGACTGTTGCCGTAGCGAAGACGCAAAAGCAATATTTGGGTGGACGCGAACTCGGAACGATATCTTCACCGTAACCTCGCGCCTCAGGCTCTCTGGGCTAACAGAAGCGCTTCGCGCGCGACTGTAATTTAGTAGCGTGCAAATACTCGCATTTTTAGAACAATGTAAATGTTTGAAATATGATGGTTGTGTATCAGCAAAACAACGTATAACAACGTATAGACAAGGATTTTGCGTTTGAGAGCATGCCTGGTTTTCTCATGCCATCACAACTTATGCTGATTTTATATGTGTCTTTCGCACCACAAACATGCACAAAATCATTTCTTTTATTACATTTCACATGTATTTTATAACATTTCACACATATTTACAGTATGAAACTTTATAGCATAATAAAATAGAAAAATTATTCCAATTACATTTTTATTCATTACTTTTTGATGCTAAATGTTTTGTTTTATCGATATTATTCAGAACGTTAGCAAAATCTCCAATATTTAGGCGCTAACGACTTGCGTCAGGTCTTGATAATCGTGGAGGATGATGATACTGATGGCTTAGTGATGTGAAAGGGAAGATATAAAGTGACGTCCCCTAATTGTGTCTTACTACCCTAAAAAGGCACTTGAGGAGATGTATCCTCGCTTTCGCAACTCAGTTTGGGAGCTTGCAGACTACGAGCGAAACCGCGCGGTTCCACATTCTCAGTATATTAGTGCAGATAGTGACTCGGCTCCGACTATCGCACCTCTGGTCGTACCGCTCTTGGAATTACTGTAACTGTTGGAATTACTGTAACTGTTCAGTTACAGCGTAGTAGAGCGTAGAGGCAACGGTCATATCAAACGCTCCTGGAGAATTCGAACCCCCTCTTTAATTCGCTGCCTCTGTTTCGCACTTCCGCTCGAAAACCTTCTAAGAAAGCCTGTTTTTATCATTTTATCATTACAAGTTGACTTTTCGCAAAAAATCCATCTCATATTCACTCTTCTGCCGTAAATCGAATTAAAGGGCTGTCTCGGATCGGCGAACCTTCCGCCTTAAATCCCTTAGTTTCGAGACGTCAATTTCCATAGAGCGCGTTCTCTTGACTCCTAGTTCTAATACTTTTCCGCTGTCCATTCCGTTCTTGCTTCATTGGTACTACTTAAAGAGAACGCGATTTTCAAGCACAAAACATATTCAAGAGTAACCCCTCATCAACTCTCAATTCTCTTTTTCGAGCCAACGACCTCGTTCCTTACAGCAGGGCTGCAGTGAGAAACCACATCGAAATAGTAATATGGCTGGTCACGTTCCCGATTGATAGGAGAGGAACAGATGTATCGTCGTCAAACAACTGCAATAGTAATTTGGCCAAACCTCGCCTAGATAGGTCTACTCTTTTGTGAACTAATGCTGACAAAATGGCATTAAGATCAAGTTAGCAAAGGCTCTTTCGTGGTTCAGAAGAGATGAGAAGGAGGCGTACCATGCGCCTGTCAGAATTCTTCCTCAGCTTTCAAAGTTCTCTGAATGTATCTCTAAATATGGTCAGTGCAGTTGAGTCTTTTACAAACTATAAATTCTATTTGGTTTTATTTATCTTTCCTATGTGAAAGAGCTTGTGGAAAATTTGTTCAGCACACTCAGCATGATGGACGATACATGCGAAGGTGTCTTCCTTCATCTTTTCTTGAATAGAGTAGCTATTTTAGGAATTTTCGTTTTTAGAAGCAGGGTCAAGCGTGGGGTTTGGCAAGCCACAAACGGGGCGAGCAATGAATGATCACAGAGGGAAGGGAATTACAATCGACGTGGTACTTATGCTATAGATAACATTATATGCGTTACGGAAGCCAAATAAGCCCACTGTGCAAATTAGAAGCACACTGAGGTATAGATCGGTCATCGTACGTACAGCAAACATGAAAAAGAAAGCTGTGGGCACAATCAATCTCAATTTCGCGATTATTACGTCAAAGGACTATCGTGGGTCGTTTATCGAAGTTTCAGAATATTGGGCCACTAAGTGAAATGGTCATTTTCGAAACAGTTGGCTCAATTTTGAAGCTGAGTTAACTACAGTTTGCCTCAATCCCAACCGGGCCAAATTTGCACGGCAAGAGTCCCTGTTGCATGGGCGTCACGTCTACGGCTAGATAACCTGCTCTCTCTTCACTCTCTTCGCTCGCTGCGACAGCACGTGTGCAGCGCAATCCCTTAGCGCTGCGGGCGCGCAAATTCAGCCAAATTCGGCCTGATCTCGATTGGAGCAGCTAAGCACTACTCCTTCTTTGCCTACATGGGAAAAATTCCACCCTAAAGGGTTGTTTCCCATGTGGGCAAAGAAGGAATCCTAACCGCCAACCCAGAATGGGTTGATGAGATTTTGATGCCCAACAGTTGCGGGGACCTCCAATTGTATACTTGCCCAACTCGCACTGCCAAAAGATGGCTCCGAAGCTTTGCTTCGAAAATCGCTTCTATGACGGATTCGCCAAGTTGATTGTTTCCCTTTGTGTGGACGTGACGTTCGTCCCACCCATCCGTGCGCAGAAGAGCCAATCACTGACTCAAAGAACTCGCCTTGTGGGTTCTGCGGAACGGGATTGTCCGGATTTTCGCAGATTCTCGACATGATATTTGGAATTATGAGCATGAGAAGGCCGCGGAACAACAGAAACATGGAAGTTGAAAATTTGGATGGACGGTACCTTCAAATAACCGCCAAATTACGGTTAGGAGCCTGGTAAAATTTTGTTTGTTTCATTTCGCTTTAAGTGGTTGTGCTTTCAGCATCAGAACAAAGAAGAAAAGTTGAGCTCAAATCTCTCATACGTTCAAGAGATGTGAGCTACCTGATACATGTATTTGTGTGTTACCTTGCCTTTACGTAGTAGTGCAGATTCAACACACCTATCGTAGCTTAATATTTGTACTGAACATAGGGTTGGAAGTACGACCATATTTTCTAATAGAAGAAACGGTTTGAAGAGAAACGTCTACTATGAAGAGAAGAAAGTTTAGCGGTAGAAATGTGCAACAGGGTAATGTCTTCTTTACTTTGCGCAACAGCTGCCGAGAGCACAATCATTGAAAGCCAAAGATGGGAAAAACGATGTTTTGGCTGACTCCTAGTTCCATAGCTCAAAGCTATTTTGAGTGAATCTTCACGTGTGCGAAAAAGGGGCAGCGCTTCGTAGTGAGCGCAAAGAACGTCAAAATACTCACCCTTGAAACCAAGCTAATCATGTTTGAAAACGACCATTTCACTTCAGTGACCCAATATTTGGAAACCTTAAAAGATACCGAGTTAAGAACAGCAAAACATGACAATCTTTCTAAGAAAACTTCGGATATGTCGCTATTGTTTGCCAATGACGCTCCAAACAAACCAGTGTTGTCTTGAAACCACCCCGACTTGCTTTTGCTTTCCATTAGAAGTGATCCTGTGCTGGAAAAAGGTCAGGAACCTCACCTAAGCCGGAGGCGAAGAAGTGTACTTTGCGCACCTGCTCTCAGCTGGTATGGAAGAGAAGAAGGAATTTGAAAACTTCGATTATCTTCAAAGTTGGGGTGCAGCCAAAGGACGCACCTCAGCTGAACATCCCAGTTTGACTGTTCTCACTGACGTGGCAGGTCGAAGCGGCTATAACACAGTGCTGGTCAAAACTATGCTCCCCCCTGGAAAATGCCGTAACTCGATTGCTTTTCAACTAATTGATTTGAAATTTGCTATAACTTGTGTTAAACAATTTTTTGTCAGTAAACAGAAGGGTGCTGTTTTCATGCAATTATTCAGAAAATAACAAAAGAGACAGGGCGTTTTTGGATTCTTGGCGCAGATACACTAAAGCGACTTATTGAATTTCGACTACGTAAATGCACAAAAGACTGCTAAAGCCAATTACTCTATCGAATAGTGAGGGCGAGCCTATATTCTTGGGCAGTCCTCGAGCATGCTTTTTCCAAAGTTTTCGATTTTTTCCTTAATAGTTAAATAGAAACGATGTTCTTTTTCCTTACTGAAAAAAGGTTGTTAAACACACAACTGCATAAAATTTCAGTTGATTTCATTAAGAACTAAGTTTACGGCCGGTTTCGGCATGGATCTATATTTTGTCCAGCACTGTAAGGCATTGGATAGACGGACCAACGTATACACGCATCGCAACGTCGCTCTCTAATCTTTAGAAATCAGTTTGATACTTGGAAAGGTCAGAGTTTCGGACTCATGTCCTCATACTCCTGAAGCAAAATGAAACAGAGCAGCCATTCAGGTAATGCAACTTATACAAAAGTTTGTTTTAAATTCAAAGTAGAAAGATAACTATAATGAGGTAAGGAATATACTCGGACTCCAAAAGAAGACTTTCTATGAATTGGAGAAGTGCTGAAAGCAGGGAAAATGCTAGATAAGCAAGAGCTTTGTATTGAAAAGCAAAGTTCTGCTGCTTTTTGCTATTTCAGCTCACTACTCATAATTGTTTACATTAAATGCTTGACTTTATCGTTTACCGGATTCTACATACAGGGTGTCCCAAAAGCATGTATGCATTGTTTGATTGTTAATATCTCTCTTCCCAAGAAGTCTTTTGCCTTGCTTCAGGTACCCTTTTGTAAAGCTGGCTTCAACTTAGATTTGGAGTATAGAACGAATCACTCATTTCTCTTCGTTACTGTAGGATTACGGTAGAAACTTCAAAGAGGGTTCTAAGCAATGAAAGGCCATATTTTGCCTCAGAAAGGAAACAAAACAGCCTGAAAATTCTTACACTAGGCTAGTTGGAGTTGTTGATTCTAACTGTGAAGTTCCCAACTTTTTATGATGCTTCATTAAGAGTTATGCCGGGTAAGAGGTAGCTGCCATTTTTTCAATGTTCCTGAAAAGTGCGGTTACGCCGTTTAGAAAGCTTTGCAATCTTGTGAATAGTTGAGTATTGAACTCAGCGTCCATAAAAACCCTATTATACAATTTTTCACATTTTTTGAAAAATTTTGAAACGACAGTTTTTTCCACATTGACACCATATGTTTCAAGTTTCTACCGTAATCCTAAAGTAATGAAGAGAGATGAGTGATTCGTTCTATACTCCAAATCTAAGCTGAAGCCAGCTCTACAAAACGGTGCCTAAAGCAAGGCAAAAGATTCCTTGGGAAGAGAGATATCAACGATCAAACAGTGCATACATACTTTTGGGACACCCTGTATATTCATTATACAACTTTATTGCTAAGAATATAATTTTTGATGTGTTTTTTGTATTTTTTTGAACCAAAAATCATTTGTCTTTATCCTTCAGAGGTTCAGCGTCAAGGAAAAATTTCCAATCCAATGTATAAGCGTTTCACTTACATCAGCTGCTGACGTTGTGGCAGCTGATGAAACTGATGGGTCTTTATCGTTGAAACCGGCACGGGATGGTAAATTTTATGTTAGAATTTGTTTAGAAGCGGTGCTTCACCGGGGTAGTGCGGTTCTCTACACATCTCCTTAGATGTCCCCTTCAATACGCAACTGCCCAAGCCCGAATCCCGTCTACTTTGAGAAAAGTGCGCTCAAAGTAGCTCGCAGAGGTCAATTTGGCGCGCGCTAGCCTACTCGCCGTGCTTCAAACTTCCTTCCATTCCTTCCAGACGACGGCGTTATTGTCAACGCGCCTAAATCTGTGAAAGGATAGCTGAAGCAGTAAGTCACATCTTCCGTGTTGCCCGTGCATAAACTTACAGATATAGAAATCCGAACCAAGTTTTGTGGAGTTAAACAAGGGAAAGAGGCTTGGGGTGTTCAAGTCTTAAAGCCTATCCCTATATTTTTAGCTGGAATTTTAGCCAACTAACATAGACAGATGGACTTTGGGTACACCTTGTTCATACAGCTCAAAACATCTCCTTAACTTCACAGCTCGAATTATTTCCATTAGCATTGAAAAGATCCTCGGAATCTTGAGGTACACATCCACTATGACTAACAGGTACTTGACATCATTATCTTTATCTTTATCTTTATCTATTACACTCGAAGTGCACCAAAAAAGAAAAAAAACGAGTAAAAGCACAGACCAACCTAGCATTACCTCACATCTTTTGAAGCATATGCTCTAAACTGCCCATTTGTTGGAGGATAGCGCAGGCCCTGCTTCAAAGGTTGACCACAAAAAAATTAAGGAGTTCCGATCCGACAATTGAAAATAAGCCATTCTAAAAATTATTTTTGAATTTTTGTAAAAAGGTCAGAATTTTGCAATCAGTTTCTTGAGAACAACAAGAAACCTTAGTTATGCTATGACCTATGTAACTAGCGAACAATATTTCCTAAAGAGTGCAAGCTTTTTAGCCAAAATTAGCTACTCAGACTGATTTCGTAGATTATCCCGACTTTTTTGGATTTTTTTATCCCGACTTTTTTGGATTTTTTTATCCCGACTTTTTTGGATTTTTTGCTTCCAAGAACTCTTTCTTCCCAGTAATAGAAAACCATTCTAAGAATTAGTGTTTCTATCCTACGGTACTCAGCAGGGACCGATTTTCATTTTACATTATAAATTATAGTGAACTGACTACGCTATGAATATAAAGTGAAGCTCACTCTTTAACACGAAGCTCGAAGATTAGCAAAATCTATGGAAACAAAAGTGTAACATACTTTTAAACAGTGTCTGCTCTCCAATTTGCTCAACCTTTACTGTAGTACTGCTTGTTTTGAAACACTATGTGAGTATGCTCCAAACAACAACATGTTTTGTGAAAGCAATGGAATCTTTACGTGAAACTCATTTGCAAGAGTTGATCCGAAACGAAAGATATTAATAAAAGAATAGCATTGCAAAGTTAGGCATGAAGAATTCTGGGACGCACTGGATAATTCACGTCCCTGAACCATTTACCTCTTCCTCCCAGTCCCATGACAAAGCTTTTCAAACCTGCTCAAACATGATCCTGCTCAGGCGCGAGTTTTGAAATCAACAATCATTTGGACCAAGTGGTAAACAACTGTCTCATCAGCTGACATACGACCACTGCGTTGATGAAGTCTGTATTAATATGATTGACGAACAACTCAAATGCGCATATTCTCTTCAACTGAAAAACTCAAAACTTTGAAATGTTCCATGCCCAGGGGCTTTGGCCGCTTCAAAAACATCAAGTTGATCTCAATATGGCCTTTCTTGGTGATTTCAGTAGGTGATGAGGTGGAGAACAAACTACAAAAATTCTCAGAAAATGCTGCCATTCAACACACCACAATATTTTCAGCATTCTTCCTGCCAGAAGATTTCAGAATTACAACAAACTATATTATAAAACGTGTGCTTGTATCAGTCATGCACTTTGTGCCGACTTTGTCGGCACCTTTCTTGTAACTTATCATTAACTCTCCTAAGCACTATAAAGGTCATACCATAAGCATGACCTGCTGTGATATGAGTATATTATTGCCCAGATGTTTGTGATACTACTTTACCACGCCTTCAATCCTCAGCATTCTACCACTGCACAAATGGGTGTATGTCGTCGGTTCGATAAAGCTTCAATAGCTTACGTGTTCTAATAACACACCAGGAGCCACCATACTCCACTACAGGCGCCACCCACCCGCCTAAGGCTACAATAAAGCCTACCAACCACCACACACTTTATGTAGTAGCATGAAAGAATTTATTGAAGTATCGAAAATTCTGAATTTATACAATGAAATCAAGCACATTCTTGAATTTGGAAGGATGCTGTAAAAATATATGCGAAATTATCATGGTTTAAGAGCTTCCTCATGTTATCAGCGATGTTGAGCAAACATTGTAAACAGAGTGGAAACGTATTGGAGTTCCGCAGAGACCTCCGACAGAAGGCAGAAACTACAATCAAACAGGGTCCTTCCGAAAAAGTTCTGGCCAGCTTCTGGCGAGCGTTGTTGTTAAGTGAATGCCCACGACGCACTGCGAAGATTTATGGCGAATAGCCAAAATTTATCGAAAGTCGAACATGGAACACCTTCCACAAAATAATTTGCAGGAACAGGCGAGTGTTTATATGAGTTCGCAGAATTACACTGCACAACACAGTATGTGTATGTGAAAGAGTGCCCAATAAAAAAAAAGCGGGAAAATCTCCACTTTTCCAAGAAATGAATGGCAACACAATGTGCTATTTTTAACTTTGTTTGGCATTTTCATTGCTTCAAATAAGATTTCGCAACGGGGCTTCTAGCTCATTTGCAAAAAAACTCAGTAATCGAGCTTGGGGTTTATTTTGCATTGTTTTAAGATCTTACACATTCCGAACCGCCTTCATCAGCTCGAAAAGATCCGTAGATGCAGTGTACTAAAAAAGCTTATTTGTCTGTGTGTTAAGCTTTAACGGTACATTTTCCAAAGCTTTATGGAAGAATGCTGCTATCTCAACAAATTTGTATGGAAATCTTCCAGAGAGCTCTGATTGATACAATTTCCAAAGTCTGATCTTACTCCGCTGAAACAGCTCAGTTAATGCTCACTCAATGACATTTTTTGCTTTTTTTTACCTTGTCCAGGAAACACCGCTACTTGATGTGGTGGCTTGTTTGGCTGCGCTGGAGTCGCAGGAGCAGGTTTACGTTCGTGTTTATGTGCTTTGTTACATTTGTTTTTACAGCACGGGTCTGTAAAATACAAGCATGTTCTCACCTTTGTTCACACTACAAAGCTGTAATTGTTACCGACCTCCACAATGCACGTGACACGAGCAGCAGCAGTGGCACTGAAATAGAAACTTTCTATATTCCATGTTCTAAGTACTACTTTACTGACTAGCGAAAGGAGAATTTCTTGAAGAGAGTGCACTATTCTTCCACATTATATATCAACCTACTGCTGATCATTGTCGAACCCTTCGTTTCTACCTGTCCAACTCTTCTTTGTTTAAACTTTGCATAGCCTTGGAACTTTTTGGTGATTGAGTTCATTCTAAAGTTTACTGACTCTGTGATGATGATGTGCCATGTTCTTTTGATGATGGTGTAATGCCTTGCATTTCTTGCACACGTAATATTTCATGGGCCTTTCGCATGCAAGACTATTCCAGTAATAGTCTTGAACAAATTGCAGACTTGCTGGACCTTGATGGAACTGAAATTCGCAAAAGTGACATACCTATGGATACGCGTTGTTTTGTTGGTAACATCACCTGACCGCATTTCTCACTTCCGGGATGATCCGGCTGTTCTATAGCCCACTTCTTGTAATTCAAAATGCTCCCATCTATCCATTCCCACTCATTTTTTGAATTAATACGTAGACCAATCCAAACGAATTCTTCAAACGAAGTCACACGACTGCCAGTAGATGTGATTTCTGCAAAAACTCTGACGTTGTTCGAATAAGATGCTTAGCTGAAATAGCTTGCTATGGATGAAGTTATTTTCTGCTTCGCTGTGTATGGAAACCAAATGAGCGCCGTGTCTTCGGCAAGTCGCCTCCGCAGCGTCATAATTCTTAGCATTCATTTTTACCTGAAAGTAGGAGTAAGTGAAGGGAATGACAAGAGCGTACATACCATATATTCGCATCCACCAAACTTCAACCAAACATCGTATTTCAAGCCGGCTGCAATGCTTGTGAATCGTCTAAGCTAGAAACACTCAAAATAATTTTTACCATTTGTAGGCTTGCGAGTGATTGGTCTGGGCGTAATCCTGCGTCTAGTTGTATATCTTGTAGACTTGCGCCTACTTGTATACTTACGTAAGGCAATGTGTCTCATCCTGCTATACATGGGTCTTTTGTTCAATCTATGCGAATGCATGTGTCTATATGCAGTATGTCTCATTCCGTTATGTATCGCATGGGATATATATGGACCCATGGACTCCCTATGCGGATGCATATGTGGTCTGCTTCTCGGCTTAATATCGATGTTCACATTCACATTCACTGGTCTCACTGGATTTCCTACGTTGATAGGCTGAGAAACCGAGTGTGTGGGGGATTTAGCCCCATCTAGAACATCTATCTTAGTGTGCTCTTCTATTCGAATGTTTAACGGCACCTTGCCCTTCGCAGGATTCTTAGCTGGTTTTTTATTGTGTTTCACATGCCCACGTACACGATGTCGGCCGTGAATCTTGACCTTGGATTTACTTTTAACCTTTACTTTCAGATTTTTTATTAGCTTCACTTCGGCAGGATAAGACACCTTTTTTGATTTCTTGACGATTTTCGTATGCACAGATATCCGTGCTGGTCTCTTGGTAGTTTTCTTTTGCACAGGCTTTTGTGTCGTTCTTTTGGTGGTTGTCTTCTGCACTGGCTTTTGTGTTGATTTAGTGGTTTTCTTATGCGTAGGTCTTGATGCTGGCCTTTTGGTGGTTTTCTTAGGCAGAGGTTTTTTTGTTGGTTGGCTTTTCTTGGGCGCAGATACACGCACGGCCTCGTCAAGCATGTTTTTCTTGTCAAGTTTCACTGTCGAATCTGCTGAGCCCATGTAGTTCCTATTGATAGGCTGAGACACCAGATATATGTCTGGTCTAGGCTCTTCAACAAGTACAGTTGCTCCATTGTCGATTCTCTGTATGATAGTTTGAGGAATTACATTTGCTACTTCTGGTTTGAGTTGTATGTTTGTATGTGATGTATCAAATTGGATCTCCGGAGGTGAGGCGGCGATGTTGACCACATTAGCAACTTCTGTACGGGCTTTTGCTTCGTAGGTTTCGCGCACAGATTTGCTGTGAGTAAATTCCTGGGTCATCTGTTCTTCATCAGGCATTTGTTGTCCCGCAACGATTTGTGAGAAGATTGCCAGCAAAATTAGCAGCATAACTGAACGTATGTATATGTGTGCACTTCACCACAGAACGATTCGAGAGAGAGAAAAACGTCTACTTTCTGATCTCTTGTTCAATCCGCATTACGTTCATGACGCGGCATAAAATCTGATGTTCGTTTAAGAATTTGAGGGATACATTAGGTTGATACGAAAATTCTGTTGCTTCGATTTGAAAAATTCGTCCTTTCTATGAGAACGCATTTACACACCAAAAAATCACCAGATAGAAAAATTCATCTGCTTTCCTATTAGCTTCAGAATAATTTATTTACTCTAAAATGACAGCTATGCGTCTTTTTAACGACAACGGACGAGATAAAAATTCGCATAGGAGATCCACTCTAACTCTGGATTTTGGAAAATAAATCGTCAAAAATCTGGGACGCCGCAGAAAAACTTGAAAACATATTTTTTAGATTCTACTATATGTGCTTTTAAAAGTACCAAGTTTGCGTTGATCGAGCTTTTCTACGAAAAGTTATGATTTTCGAGGAAAATGCCGAAAAAATTAAAATTACCATTTCTTACTGCTGGCTAAAAAGCTTTTGGTAGACGTTCTATCAACACAAACTTTGCACATTCAAAAAAAGCAGGCAAAATAACCTTAAAATCAAACTGCTCCGACTTCCAGTGCATGGATTTTTCACGACCAAACAAAGAACGGCAAAAATAATTTATTGCTTCTTTTCCACTTTTTTCATAAATCATAACTCTTTTTAGATAGGCTTGATTAGCACAAACTTGGCACCGCTAGAAAAAGCTGCTCACGTACACTGTAAGATACATGCTCCCAAATTTTTTCTGCGGCGTTCCAGAAGTTTGACAATTTATTTTCGGAATTGGGAGGCAGAGTGGTTTTCCTATTCGAATTTTATCTTTGGACTCCCTTGTCGTCAAACAGCGCAAAGATGTTATTAGAAAGCAAATGGATTTTCCCTCTAGCAAAATCTTTTATAAGCAAATACGCTCACATTTTGACAGTTACGAATTTTTCAAAATCAAAGCCTCTTTGTGCTTTTGAGATAAAGTTCCGCAATCTGAGAGCTCAGAATACTCACAGATTCACGCAACGGCGACTAGTCCTTAGATTTGTTTTTGTTGTTTGATCGCAAACCCGAATGTACAAGGGCTTCATATGTCAATGCTTTAAAACTGTAGGTAAGTTTTATGGACGTTAATGTGATACCCTAACCCTACAGCAGCGAAGGGCAACCGGTGCTTTGCTCTACATACAAATCCAAGTTAGAGATATCCCTACAGAATGGCAGCAGATTAGCAAAAGACATCAAAGCAAAGAGTTATTTTAGTAAGCACATTTTTGGGACTCCTTACACGGTAATTTTAATTCAATTAGGCGGAAATTGGATTTTCCTTGAAAGATTAACGCCGTTTCGCAGCTACAGTAAATCATCATATCGTGCTAAGAGCCCATGTTTGCAACTGCTCATTCTCCTGAGAGCACTCTGTTATATAGAATGAGAAAGTTTGTGATTTTCACTGTAGTAGACCTAAGAGAGCCGAGGTCGCGAAAAGATTGCACTCACGTCACCTTTAGAAACATTTTAATGCTTGTAAAAGAAGCAATACAGTGAATTACAAATTATTCATTAATTCAGAATCAGGACTTAGATTCGTCCGGTCCAAGATTTTCGGAGTTGTTCAATTTTCCTTCTGAGGCGATCGCTTTCGATTTTCTATAATCCTTGTCAAAATTTCTACCGTAGTCTTACAGTAATGAAGAGGATTGGTGATGCGGTCCATAATGTAAATCTAAGTTGAACCGCGCTCAACAGAATGGTACCTTAAGCTCGGCGAAAGACATGAAAGCAAGAAAATTATTAGCGATCAAACAGTGTTTACATTTTTTGGGACACCCTGTATATCATATTACTGTATGTCATTCTTATACTGAGAAGGCTCAAGAACCACGCGAATAGATAGTTACGATGTGATAGAATGTGCAGTTAATCGAATTCGAAAAAGCGTCTGGATATTTTGTAGAATAATAAAATATGTTGGCAAAACATTGGATAAGCAAGGACTACCAATAAGCAAGATGCTGGTCTTTGCCGTGATAGCTCATTTTAGCTTTTATATATCTCTGTTGCCTAGACATAATTGCACGGAATCATTACAAGATTTCACACATATTTACAGTTTACAACTTTATTGCACTATAAAAAAATAATTGTTGCACCTACATTTGTATTCATAACCTTTTGAGGCTAAGTATTTCATTTCGTCGCCATTATTCAGGCTGTTAGCAGCTAAGCATCCGATTCCGACATTCAAAATTGAATGACTTGCATCGAGAGCCGATGATGGTGCGTTGACATCTGGACGTAAGATGGTCAGCCCATGGGGGCAGGGCTCGGCACGAGGTGGCTAGTTGCAAATGAAAAAAACGAAGTCCTTCTTGGTTTCACATTGAAAGTACGACATCCGCCATGAGATATTAAAAGAGAAAATACATGAAAAGGAACGGAACCAAGCAAAACACAAAAAAATACGCCAGAAAAGCATCAAACAAATGCGAGGATATCCGTATTCTCCGAATTGGCGGCGTGATTTATCCAGCGAACAACACTTCGCACCTAGAGCAGCGTTGCCGCCGCCATTCTAAATTCTCAAAGAGCTGTAACTAAGGGGGAGGAGGGGGTTTGAGGCAGTTTTGGAACCAACCTGTAGGGTTTGGGATGTAGATGAAATTTATGTGAAGAAAGTAAAAAAATTATGTGAGAAAGGAAAAATTTATGACTTTTTCTTCCCTAAGCCACCTCAGGTGGCTATCCAGGTGGCTTGAAAGCCACCTAACTCCGAAAAAAGTTGAGCACGCCCTCAGTTCACATAATTTTTTCATAATTTTTCATACTTAGTCCTGACTCCCCATTGCCCATCTACACTCCTATTTTGGTGTCATTTCATCGTCACTTCGCTGTAAACAACCCCTTTGTTCGTTTGGCAGAGCATGCTGCTGGCATGCAGTCAGCGTGCCGGCGACAGACCGAAAGTCAATGGTATGCTCTTCCGCAAAAACGATATCCCCTTTGCTTTTTTCCCCAAAAACGAAGTCCAGCTTGCTTTTCAAGCCACCTGAGCCGAGCCCTGCATGGGGGATCTAGGGCTCACCGACGCGGCGCTCTTCAAGTGCGATAAAGAGGGAAGGTCTCCGTTTATGTAAACTGTCTTGGTGCCGTAGATGTTTTGCACAAAGCTGTCTTCATAGCAATTTGTGTGTAAATGTTTTTTCTTTTTGCCCGTACAAATGTCAAGTGATCAACATGACCACTGGCGCATCGACTGAGATGTCGCCGTTGCTGGTTCCGCACCAGCGATGGGCGAATCGCTCAAAAGAATTCCCTTTGTGAGAAGTTTGGTATAATTTTGCAAATGCGAAACTCAATTAGAATTATTTTATCTCACACAAGGGCTTTTTTCTGCATGAGAGAAGAAGTTGGGTACGAAAGTTCGTGCCGTTTTTAGACCTATCCTGAAATCTTTAAAATAAAGACAGACAAACACTTTAAAAACGTTCTTTGCAGAATTTCTTTCTCTTATCACCAGTAATGTTTTTGTTCGGATTCCTTTGATGGTCGCTTCAAAAACCGCCAGAATCTTCAATCCACGGTTTTTTACCTACCCTAACTTCTACTAATTTTCCAATTTTCGCTCTGGACTTCTGAAAATGCCTTGATAAATAACAGGTAAACAAAATGCAATTTGATGCACTTTTTTTGGCATCGACAGCTAGGTTTTTAAATTTTCAGAATTATCATTTTGATTACTAATTTTGATAGTCGTCTATCCCAAACCTCGTAGAAACATTAACGCAAACAGCTAGGGTGTTATTGGATGCAGCTTCTTCTCTTCCTTTTGACAGATGCCTTTCCTTTTTGATTTGTAAAGGCACAGAGGAAAAATTTTTCATAACTCTAGCTTTTTGGTCCGTCCCGGCTGCACCCGAAAATTTCAAAATCAACATTTCGGAGAGGTAAAAACTCATTTATATGTAGTGTTTAATCATAATCGATTTTTGGGAGTCCCAATTTGCGAAGATTTCATAGTGTCTGAACGTCATTATATTTTCAACTTCGTAAAAGTGTAGATTATGGCAAACTTGTTTCTAAAAAGGCTAAAAAGCCAGATATTGATGCTAAAAAATTGAGTTTTGTAGAGCTTTGTTCACACTATCTATGTGTTGTCAGCGCTTTTTCAAAAGTCTAAAACGAAACTTTTAAAAAATAGCTAAACTCAGGGTACGTAAAATGCATGGGCAGGAGATTGTGGCGATTGTTTGAAAGAACATCGAAGGAACATTGTCTAACAATCAACAATCAGTATGGTCTACGTTTCGGCGGAGATCGTCTTTATCAACACCTTTAGCAATACTGTATAGTGCACGCCCACCACTCTGAGAACGTGTCAGACCACTACTCGTCGTATAGTGTGATGGAAATGAGGGAAGGTGATGATGTATTTTCATCACACTAAACGGCGAGTAATGGTTTGACACGTTGTCGGAGTGGTAGGCGTACACTATACAGTAATGCTGAAGGTCTTAACAAAGGCGATTTCCGCCAAAACGTAGACGTACTGATTGTTGACTGTTACTGACAATAAAGGAAGGAACTACCATGAAAGTCTAACATCATATACCGTTATTGACACTATACCAAGATATAAACAGTCGAAGGTAGAATATTATGAATACACTGTTGGATCGTCATTATCTCTCTTCTCTAGAAGTCTTTTGCTTATCTTCAGGTACGATTTTGTGGAGCTGGTTTCAACTTAGACTTACAGTAAGGGTTGTTTCATACTGCCGCACTGACTGCAGCAGTCTGCACTGACCGCAGCTGACTGCACTGACTGCGCAGCAGTGCGACAGTCTGAAACAAATCTAAGGAGCAAATCACCAATCTTTTTTCATTACTGCAGGATTACGGTAGGAACTTCGAAAAAATGTTAAGCCATTGAGGACCCTACTTCGCTTTAGAAAAAATCAAAGAAACTGGAAACTCTTACACTAGGTTACACTAGGCTATTTGAAGTTGCTCAAACCAAATATGAACTTTGCATTTTACCACAATACTTCCTTTATGACTTATGCGGGTAGACCGCAGTAGTTGACTTTGCAATGCTCCCTAAAATTGTGATTACACCACTTGAAAGCTTTACAAACTCTTGAAAAGTTGAGTAATGGAATCAGCGTGCGTGAATTCTCTGAACCAAACTTTTTAGAATTTTTGGGGACTATTTCGAAACGCGACTAATCTACTCTGACTCTGTAAGCCAAATGCTCCTACGGTTGCCTTACGGTGATGAAGAGAGGTCGGTGATTCGTTCCCTACTATAAATAAGCTGACAGCTCTACAAAATGGTACTTGAAGCTAAGCAGAGAATGGTCAGACTTAACCCAGCCGTACCAAACATGCTGTATATCATCGGACTCGCTTCAAAACGCTGATTTCAAGTATATGTCTTTTATCTACCAAGGAACTATCTGAGAGGAGTTATGAGTGTTTAAACGTGCGATTTTTCAAGTGTTCTGTGGGGCATGCTTCACTAAATAAGTTTTGAAAACATTTATTTAGGTTTTTGTTGAATGAGCGTCTTCAATGTAATCGAAACAACCACATCCACTGTAAATCTGCGACATCAGGCTACTCGAAGAATTTCTCATATTTGAACGCTCGTAACTTCTCCAGATAGTCGCTTGGCAGATAAAAATCGTATGTATGAAATCAGCGTTTTAAGACGAGTCCAATGATATACAGCTTGTTTGGAATGGCTGGGTTAAGTTCTGACCATTTCCTGCTAAGCAAAAGTCCTCTTAGGAGGAAAGATATTAACGATCAAACAGTATGTACATACTTTTGGGACACCATGGGTCGGTCCGGAAGTTATGCTGTTTTTCAGGCCCATGCTCAAAACACTAAAAATGAAGGTAAACGGTGTAAGCACTTTTCGATGCAGAATTTCTTCCTCTTCCTAACGGTTACGTTTTTGTTTAGATTCCCTCAATATCCGCTTAATAATCGGCGGAGATCTCCAACCCATGATTTTATCCCATTTTGAGGATATTTTTTTTGATTCCATTTTCAACTTTTGGATTAGCATTGATAACAGCTGGATAGAATAAACAAAATTCAATACAACACATTCTTTTGGCATCTCTAGCTGGCCTCTCAAAAATTTTGACTTTTTTTCTGATGTTATCAAATCCCATATTTGGGCATTCCAGTCCTCACAGAACAATAGTCAGTGAAACGGGAGGCTGCAATTGAAACGATGTCAAAAAAGTCAAGTAACGTGAACTGTAAAGATGCCCGATCAGGGCCCGGCACAGATCGTCTGGAAGCAGGCTGGACTTCACTTTTAAGCGAAAAGCAAAGGAGATATCGTTTTTGACGAGTCGGGGCCGAACACCAAGAATAAGCGCCATTTAGTCGAACACAAGCTTTTCGGACAGGTTAACACACGATTGACATGCTCTATCGTGTATGGCGAACAGCGCGACTTAAAAGCAAGGCTAACTAAACAAATTGCTTGTTTACAGCGCCCGCGGAATCACATGACACCAAAATTGAATTGTATACATAGAAAAATATCTGTTAAAGAATTATGCAAAAAGATTTGAATGCTTATGTGAAGTATCACGTATTCCAAAACTAGTCCGTCTCCAGAAGGTCACCAGACGATGTGAGATCGTCTGGAGCATACATTATTTCACTTCACATAAGTTTTGGATTCTTCCATCATGGACGGATTCCCCTGTCAAAAATCTATCACTGAGCACGAACAACTTTCATATTATTGCTTTTCCTGGTTTTTCGCCTTAAGTTCTTCATAAATTGCTTTATTAAATATCGCGCTCCAATGCCAAACTCTTGTGCGCGCGTAATATTCAGCTCTTATTTGGGCTTTCACTCTTAATTCACGTTTTTTCTTTCAGACTGGTAATTCTTTCTTGTTTTAATCTTCTCTAAGTGGGTAGATCAAAGGGGACTTCGTAAAGCTTTCGAAAGTCAGGAGCGACTTCGTTTTCAGAATCCCTAAAAACCGGCTCGTGCCGGGTCTTGTGCATCTAAGGGAGGCCATTACCAGCACCTAATGTGCTATTCTCTTGCCGAACAAATTGGCACCAAGCTTCTTGCAATCATAGAGAGATATAGATTTTCATATTCACGAAACTTATCGCATCCCCTTTAAATATGAACGTTGTTTTTGCACTTATGCCTGAACCAGACGCCGCGGCGTCTAGCTTGGGCTTTCGGTGAGCATTTTTAGATGTTGTTGCACTAGCACATTTACGACAATACGACCCACCAGTGGGTCGTATGTGTTCTGCCATTTTGCACAATACCGCCCACCGGTGGGTTGTAAGATTTCTGAAGCTGTAGCTTTGCCAATACAAGATGGAATTATACGGGGTCCTGGCACATAATTGGGGACACGTAGGCGAAACTGGAGTGTCCCGATCTAGGGTTACTGTAATGTAATGTTACGATAGGTATACCGTAGATGGATATAAGGCACAGAGTTTACCTCAAGTTCTTGCTGAATGATATTTTTGGAAAATCAAGTGTACATGCATGGGTAATACGGGGCGGGCAAGAGAGTGACGTTAGCCCTGCAAAAAACTGTCGATTTTATTGATTTCATTGATTCTTTGTACCGTTAATCCCTCAAACCTTGTACGTTTTGTACAAGCTGGTTACGAAATGATCGTCTCAAGTTTTAACACTACCTTCTTATATCAGGGAGCGTAGTAAACCCCTTCTGGTCGTCACAACATAAGGGACTACGTCGTGACAGGTCGAAGTATCTCGCAAGACTATAGCGAGCTATCAGCAGCTGGCCGCAAAACTAACTCGTAAACGCGTTGTCGGTCCCGCGATGCAAGGCACTCCTCGAAGCACGGAGGCCGGGGACATCGGTTACCGCGCTATCCGGCGATGAATACGGTAGGCGAGACGCGTGTTGCCAGGATCGTCTTCGGACCTCTCCTTCATTGGCTCGTTGCCAGCCAGGCGGCTATATATAGCGGCGCCTCATTTGAGTGCCTTGTTCGTCCTCGATCTTATTTATTGATTTCATTTCTTGCTCGAATATCATTTCAACCGCTATGCTTCTGTTCTTTTTTTGTAAAAGAAGGTTGAGCCAGAAGTTCTTTGGATTCGAAAACGGATTCTTTTTTGTTAGCACAATTCGACGCGCCGTAGTACTAACCGAAATTGCATTTCAAGTTGGATATCATCTACAAGAGCTGGAGGGGACGTGCCGTCGTCTACAACCTGGACGTCGCGCGGTGGATTTGTTGCGCGAAACCTCGGGAGCCACACGTATTTTCAGATTACTTCCCCAGACTTGCATAGGTATCATGAGACGGGCCCTTGTCCCGTGTTTCATTTAGTAGTAGTAACTTGTCTTTAGTTTAGTATTCCCTTTTTATCTATTTTAACTACAGTTGTTGTCATAAGGATAAATCAATCAATCTCATGTTTCTTTTGGTCGCGCGTTAGGTGCGCAGTATGATACGTACGTCGCTTATTATTGGGCGAGCATCAGGCCTCGAGCTACGTCTAGCTGCATGAGCCCACCGAGTCGCCACATGCGTCATTGGACCACTGATGGTCGCCCCGCTGCGTTATACGCACAAACACTGTGTTTTATTATAACGAAGGATGAGATGCATGTAACAAATGGACCAATTGTAACAGAACTAGTATGGGCAAATATACATTTTTCTTAAAAACATGCATGATCCTTTAGTGCTGAAGTACTACCATGTGCATTTGCTGTGAAATCAAGTATATCCTAGGTGTGCCGACATGACGCGTAGGTAGCGCAGTACCATTGTCATGGGCGAGCGTGCTAAAGGTGAGGTTCGAATTCCGCGTGGTGCCACTTTTTGCAGTTTACCAGGTAGTCGTATCCTCTAACTATGGACGTAAATCAGGAGATTTCCTGTTGCTAAAGAAAAATTGGCATTTAAGACACGCAAGTGGAAATGCATGAGAAAAGTCAGAATATTATCAAACATTTACTGCCTTGGTCTGTTCGAAAAAGAGCTGTTCTCTTAGCCGTAACGCCAGACGGCCCTTTTCTTGAAAAGGAAAGGGAACGAGAGGTGCACGGCTAACGAATAGCATTTCAGCAAAAATATGTGATCAAAACTGCTAAGACTGGAAGAAAGATTGAATATTTGACAAGTTTTGGCATAAAGAAGACATTTCGTGCAAAGATGAGATGCATCGTGGGAATAAAAAAGAATAATGGCGTAAGCACGATAAAATATGACCATATATAAATCTAATAGACTTTTCAGTCGAAATAAACTCATCTTTTTTGATTACCAGAGCGTACAGCAGCAAAAATACCTATCGGACAGTTGGGCGCTTATCAGCTGTTGATATTGATTGCACTCTGACGTGCGTTACATGGAACTGGTGCATGTGCGACCTATTGCGAAGTTGGCGTAGTCGAGCTTTAGTTTCGCGCTATGTCTCTGCGTCTCCATATTGGACAAAGTATTTCGCCCTCGCTTTCATAGACATGCCGCAATGTGTCGCTATGCGCCGCGATATGTCGCGGCATATAACGACAAAATGCGACTAGTCTGACGCTCCACATCAATTGCATCCGGCTGCAATGGTAAAGAATAGCCGCTTTGCCTGCCTTGGCCCACGATAGTCAGCACATGTCACAGCAGGCTCCTGGTTATACGTCACGACATCTGGCGGGTTTAGTAGGGGACCAGTTTCTTGACTTTTACGAGAATTCTACCGTACCGCTACCGCAGCCCACTGTGGGACAGCAAACAAATTGTACTCTATAATCGTGGTCAGCACGTGAAATAACCCTAAACAAGATTCTTCATGAAAATTCATGATGTCGGTTTTGTCACAAGAACTACCGTACGTTACCGCATAACGCCAAAAACTAAAATAAATTGTTTTTTGGTAATCAGCGCCTTCGATTATCCCTCTGAAATATTCTCGGAGACATGTTTTAACTTTTTTTTCTAAAAGACTATCATTTCAGATGATACCACCCACGGGTGGGTCGTAAGTTTGACAAAGTGGAAAAGGCTCTGGTCCGAAACGGTAGTTGAGAAATCGCCTTGTCGTGAATGTGTTAAAACTCGAGAATTTACAGCTTGAAAATTTAACAGTTGATACACTTGCCAATTTATTGCTCTTTAACCTTTCATTTCCACCCATGCCTAAGCAGTAAAGCAAAGAGCAGATGTTTCAAAACTTTTCCTCTCCCCTTTGTTAGAGCCAAAAATATCATTAGCAGGCTCATTTCCTGAGGAGGAAAGCGCGCTCTAATCGATATCGGCGTTTGTGAGTCCTATAATCGGCTTTGCTTTCATATTTTTCACTCCTCTCCCCTCATTCATTCGTTTTTGCCACTCTCATTCTTCTCTTACTTATCATTCGAACATATTCCCTGTATTAGGGTGACATGGATGAAAAATCAAGCCGTTGGGGCGCTAAGTCTGTCGAGGGATGCGGTCCAATAGACATATCGCAGCGGGATAGGACGAAAACCTTAACTATTCGAAACATGTTACTTATCTTCAATGCGTGTTTCCAAGCTTTTCTGAATATATGGGCTGCTTTGCATATGCATTTACTTGACAGCCATGATCAGAATACTTTTTTCGCCACTTCATCCGGTGTTTTCTTCGCCAAATAGTGACCTAAATCCTTTTTTTAGCTTTGCAGCCAATCGTTTTTTGCCACGAGATCTCCGGCAAATGGTCTAGAAGCCTTCTTCTGGTCGCTTGCCGTTTGCCTCGCCGTACGCAAATTACTCATCAAAGGTCTGGGATGCATACGCTGGAAAACTCTTATCTATGAGGTAATGATATGTTAGCTGTCCGCCTCGTGGGCACGCAATTCTCACGTTTCAAATCCTTTTCCTGTATGTTTCACGTTCCTGCTAGAAGTGTTCGCATTTTGCTGCATTGCCATTTTGCCGCGTTTTTGCGTTTTCCATAGTTTTTACCTTTCCTTTTACGGAAGCTTTTTTTGTACATAATCTAAATTTGAGAGCTGCATAAGGGAAATTCTCACACCTTCAGTGTTGCTATGCAAAAGACGGATTTCTTGTGATTCAAATGCCAAGGAACGGCCATAGGTTGCCGGGAACTGTGTCGTTGCCGGCACTGCCGGTCTTTTAGCTTCTACGTTTGGAGCACTCTCTAAGCCGTCTCTGACCCCCGGCAACTTTGTTAACTCCTGCACTCGGCCACCTCGGACCTTGTTGCTGGCAATTTGTGGCCGTTACCTAATATATCACCTGTTAAGTTCTTGTCTACTAGCTCGCTAATTGTAAGTGCCGCAGATTTTGGTAATAAACTGTTCCTGATAATCTCATGAAGTGATTTCATTTCGTCAACTAGTTAACAATAAGTTTCAATCCAGTTGAGTTCGCTTTACTCCTGGCCACACCTTGCTTCCTTATCGTTCGAATGTGTTTGTCAACATGCATTGGTTTCGAAACTAAAAACAATTTTTGTTGTATTTTCTGTTGCCGACATCATTCAGAAAATAATATAGATGACTATGATGGGAACGGATAAAGTATTTTGAAGTTAGTGAAAAAAAAAGCGTTGAGCATGTATTTTGAGATGACTAGTTTACCACACTACTTTGATCCGTGCACATTTGCCGAATTCGGCATGTGCGTATATCTATTTCTCCCATGTCACTTCCTTTCCGCTCACCTCCCTCCCTTTATTTACGCAGAGAATTAGCGCTAGGCAGTCTTGGAGCAATTTATCGTAAATCAAGATAATTTCTTCGGGAGAAGCCGTACTATTTCAGTTAGTGATTTTTGCACTTCCTGCGATTCCTGGACTGCCTATGCATTGCAAAAACGCCTCGCTTTGTCGATAGATATTGCATAAGACGGATTTGAATGGAACAAATTTCGCAGTATCAGATATTTCGCGTTACATATTTACATCATCATCCGCTGTATCATTCTTTCAAAAGAAGAAGTGATGATTAGTTGTAACTGAGGAAACGAATATAATGTAAGTAATAGTCGAAAATTCAACAGCTTCATGAGATTCAGTCTGAAACTAGAAAACAACAAGTACACTTTGAAAACGTTGGTCAACTCCGTGGCTGATCCGCATCATCTCTTGAATGATCGAACTACTTGGTATCTGAAAAAAGAACAAATCCGAGATGTACACACGACGTATGCAAAGTGTCTTCAGAACTCCAGTCTCAGAATAGATCATGCGTTCTTTGGATTTACAAGGTAATGCACAATGTGTGCAGTTTTACCGATAACAGTAGCGATAACATATGAATGCTAGGAATCCTTCTCTCCTTCTCCCCTTACCCCCAAAGCTACCGGTGCTTAGGAGTTTTTTTGTTAACCTTTTTTGGATCTATAAAATGGTCGCCACTGTTTTTCATTAATATCATGGTTGAAAAGTTTTTTGGATAGTTTTCCAATCAAAGTTGTTCACTTCACAAACACAGGGATCATTTTTTAGGTCAAAGGGGTATTCGTAGAAAAATTTTGGGGCCATAGGAAAATTGGTTTTCGAAAACCTTTTGCCAACCCTTTCCATAGCTCGAATTTTTGCACAGATTTTTTATTGGGACCACCGAATTTTAGCAGGCTTGTCTCAGACACCACTGCATCAAGCACCAATGAATCTCCGGATTTCAAACTTACAAAGGTGCATTATGGTATGACGCTATTTTTACAAAGCAAATGAGCATTTACTGCTTCAGATTATCAAATTTCGAAAATTCCAAGTGCGCCTTGAAAAAACCGATTTAATGGTTTTATTCCTGAAAACTTTATGAATCTTATATTTAAAGCTGAATGTCTGTTTGTCTGTCTGTCTGTCTGTACAGTACCGCTCATAATTCGTCAAAAAAGTCGCCGCACTCCAGCGGAGTGCGCCACAGTGCGCTGCAGTGCGGCGGAGTGCGCCGCACTTCACTGACATATTCTGAATCGCTGCAGTGCCGCGGAGTGCGCTAGAGTGCGCCGGAGTGCGCTGAAGTGTGGCGGAGAGCAGTGGAGTGCGCCGGAATCCGCGTCGCATCGTCATATCTCGCTACAGAATAGACATATTCTGTATCCAAGGACACCGTTCTATTCAGCTCAGTGAGACGCACCATTTGGCACATGGAAGTGCCACAATTGTCGGGATACGGTGAATATACGGTAGACAGTAGGTTTTAGAACCGTCAGCGGTCGTATGACGGTCTGATTGCAATTATTATGTTCACTTCGCCACTCAAGGTGGAATTTCGACGAAGTATGCGATCTTTACATTTTGGACAAAATGCATGAGAACGTGTTTTCGTAGGCTCGTAACTCGGCGATTATTACAGACTGAGGCATGCACCGTTCTATAGCACAGTGCCTAGTAACTTTAACCTTCAAAAGCAAGCAGGCAAGTTTTCTGACAAGTACGCGATAGGAGCAGGCGAAATTTCGAGCTTTCGTGACTCCGTTACATTTAGCTCACCATAGCTCTGCAAAAAGACCCTGCACTTGAAAGAAACCACGATTTTCATAAACAGCATGTACGAAAACCTCTATCAGCGGAGTTTCCCTACGATCCAAGATCATCAATATTTTGATCAAGATCAATCAACGAGCTTAGGAGCGCAAAACGAGAAAAAATGAAGTAACCCGAAGTTCTCTGAAAACTTGCTTACAGGAGTTGTCTGACTTGCTGATTACGAAATTCATATCCGCTTAGCAAGATAGCTTCGTATACTAGGGTTACGACGAGTAGAGTGTGGGACGACGAGATTTTCCAAAATTCACCAGCCCTCATATTTCCTTTGGAAAGGGGTCTACTTCTACTTTTTAGCACTCCATAATCTACGTAAGAAGTACTAAAGAACGATACTTGCTGAAGTTTACTAAGGGAAATGCTTGCTGCCTTACGCCTTTGCGAAAGGACGTCCACACAAAGATTTGGGAATACTGAAGTTGGAATTTCAAGGACATGCTGTATATCGAAAGATTTGTCTTGACGAGGTGAGCACAATTCTTTTTCGGATTCAGAACATACTTGCTGGCTTACCCGGCTCCGCCCGGCCCTGTCAAAATACTGCAATGAAGGTCCCATCCCTATCCTTGTACAGCCTTCCCCTGTGCCCACTTCTGCACTTCATTTCCCGCTCCCTGTGTTGTTTTCGAAATCAACATGCCCACTTACCCCCTCGTGCCAACTCCCAGCCTGTAGCTCGAACTCCCAGCCTGTAGCTCGAACTTTGCAAAGAAATCGACAAAAGCGATAAAAGTAATGGAAGACTTTAAAAAGCAATATTGCATTCGCAACCAGCATGCGCGATTACTCCCATGTGCCAACTCCCAGCTCCGTAGCTCGAACTTTGCAAAAAATCGATATAATCGATAAAAGTAGCGGATAGTTCCAAAAACTAATATTGTATTCGTAATCAGCATGCTCGAGTAGCCCCTGTGCAAATGCCCAGCCCCGCAGGTCAAACTTTGCAAAAAAATCGATAAAATCGATAAAAGTAATCGAGAACTCTGAAAACTAATATTGTATTCGGAATCCCAATGCTCTCTTACCCTCTGTGCCAACTCCCAGCCCAGCAGGTGAACTCTGCAAAAATCGATGTTGATCAATGACGAAAAGTAGCCTATGACACCCGCCGGGATCCTTAGTGTATGTGTGCCAAGTTTGATCCGGATCGGTTCAGAAATGGAATTTTCTATTCGGAACATACGTACAGACATACAGACAGACATACAGACAGACAAACAGACATTCAGCTTTATATATAAGATTCATTCCGAAGGAAGTTTTAACGAGTAGAATTTGGGAAAGCGCAATTTTTCCAAAATTAAATAACGCTTTTATCTCTTTTGGAAGGCAGTCTGCGGCTACTTTTTAGCGCACGATAACCTATCAGTACTATCGAACATTACTTGCTGGGACCTTTTATATTGAACAGATGCTGCGTTACATCCTCGAGAAAGGACCTCCATAGAAGAATTTGAGAAAACTAGAAACGGAATACTGAGGGCATGCTGTACATTAAAAGATTTGTCTGGACGAGCTGGACACAAAACTGCTTCCGAATTTGTAATACATTTATTCCGAAGGAAGTTATGGCGCTGGTAGTCTGCGTGATGCCCGTGATTCCGCGGATGCTAAAATGTCGCGAAGCTCTCGAAATATCGCGGACTTTCGTGGAATTCCTGGCATTCCGCGGGGTTCACGGAAACTTTGCACAATCTGTGAGCTGTAGCCTTGAGCTGATTTTAGAACAGACTAGCTGGCTTACCATGCTGCCCCCGGTCTGTTAAAACCTATGATAAAGGTTCCATCCTTATCTCTTTACAACCTTCCCCTGTGCTCACTTTTACATGTAAATTCCCTTTCCACTGTGTTAGTGATCAGCATGCTCATTTAGACCGCTGTGACAAATACCAGCCCGTAGATCGAACTTTGAAAAAATCAATAAAATCGATAAAGGTAACGGAAAACTTCAAAAACTAATATTGTATTCGTAATCAGCATGCACGATTACCTCCGTGTGCCAACTCCCACCCCCACAGCTCGAACTTCGCAAAAAATCGATAAAAATCGATAGAATTGATATCGATCGATGGCTAAAAGTAGCTCATGACACCTACCCTCCCAGAAGTGTATATGTGCAAAGTTTGGTCCGGATCAGTTCAGAAATAAAATTTTCTATTTGGAGCGTACGTACAGACCAGACAGCGTACGTACAGACCAGACACACACACCACACCACACACACACACACACACACACACACACACACACACACACACACACACACACACACACACACACACACACACACACACACACACACACACACACACACACACACACACACACACACACACACACACACACACACACACACACACACACACACACACACACACACACACACACACACACACACACACACACACACACACACACACACACACACACACACACACACACACACACACACACACACACACACACACACACACACACACACACACACACACACGTACACACACGTACACACACGTACACACACGTACACACACGTACACACACGTACACACACGTACACACACGTACACACACGTACACACACGTACACACACGTACACACACGTACACACACGTACACACACGTACACACACGTACACACACGTACACACACGTACACACACGTACACACACGTACACACACGTACACACACGTACACACACGTACACACACGTACACACACGTACACACACGTACACACACGTACACACACGTACACACACGTACACACACGTACACACACGTACACACACGTACACACACGTACACACACGTACACACACGTACACACACGTACACACACGTACACACACGTACACACACGTACACACACGTACACACACGTACACACACGTACACACACGTACACACACGTACACACACGTACACACACGTACACACACGTACACACACGTACACACACGTACACACACGTACACACACGTACACACACGTACACACACGTACACACACGTACACACACGTACACACACGTACACACACGTACACACACGTACACACACGTACACACACGTACACACACGTACACACACGTACACACACGTACACACACGTACACACACGTACACACACGTACACACACGTACACACACGTACACACACGTACACACACGTACACACACGTACACACACGTACACACACGTACACACACGTACACACACGTACACACACGTACACACACGTACACACACGTACACACACGTACACACACGTACACACACGTACACACACGTACACACACGTACACACACGTACACACACGTACACACACGTACACACACGTACACACACGTACACACACGTACACACACGTACACACACGTACACACACGTACACACACGTACACACACGTACACACACGTACACACACGTACACACACGTACACACACGTACACACACGTACACACACGTACACACACGTACACACACGTACACACACGTACACACACGTACATACACGTACACACACGTACACACACGTACACACACGTACACACACGTACACACACGTACACACACGTACACACACGTACACACACGTACACACACGTACACACACGTACACACACGTACACACACGTACACACACGTACACACACGTACACACACGTACACACACGTACACACACGTACACACACGTACACACACGTACACACACGTACACACACGTACACACCAGGGCTCGGCACGAGGTGGCTTTGGAAAATGCAAAAACGAAGTCCCCTTTGACTTTCTCAAAATTTTACGAAGTCCCCTTTGACTTTCTCAAAATTTTACGAAGTACCCTTTGACACTAAACCATAATCCTGAAACTCCAAAAAAAATGAAACGTCGACCAAAAAACGTTGCAAATTTTGTGTCAGGCCACAATAACAAAAACCTGTTTGCTTTTTGTTCCAAAAACAATATCCAGCTTGCTTACCAAGCCACCTGCGCCGAACCCTGTTTACGGTTTGATTTTGAATTGATAAATCTAAATTGAATGTTGAAAATTTTGCCATTTTTTGTTTTGGTGCAAGTTTTCTGTACTTCCAACGAGTTTGACTTATCTTTCTCTATCAAAACAAGGACCGGAAGTCGGTCGTAATAGCACGAAGCAATTCAGTACCAGAAACATGTGACACTTAACACCTTCTTCCATAGTAATTCTGTTCCTGGCCGAAACCTGCTTGTAGTCACAGGAGTCAAGCTTTTTAGGCAATGCTGTGATGAAACAAAAAGGTGAAACAATAGAGAAGTAAAAAGTGATAAAAGGCAAAGCAATAATTGCGAGTAGGGAAGAATGGAACTAGCACTCTAATGCAATGTAATGGCAGTTGAAAGAAGTATTAGATGTTGAAAAATGAAAAAAACTGCCTTTGGCGTCATCAATAAGTTGTTGAAATCATGTATTCTTTAGATAGTGAGCATAGATACACTCGTATTTTTCTGCCGTAATCACATTCCCGAAACTATTTTTGAAGAAATTCAATGAAAACTATTTCATACGAACAGATTTTCGCCTATCTGCCTTTTCACGGCTGACAGATGTGATGTTTACCCAATGCTTACCCACTCTAAGTATAAAAAACTGTTAAAATTAGCAACTATTTCACACCAACCACACTTCTCAAAAATGTATATTTACTGCAGAAGCTTTTTTTTAATCATGAGAGCCCACTCAAAGACAGAGGTGAGTGGAATAATAAACGTTTTGAGCAAAATTTTGACTGTAGCAATCTTTCCAACAAGGACAACAGAAGGAAATATTAGTTGGCACATAAGTTTCGCAACTAATTTCGTAACTTTTCTTTTTTCTACTATGACGCGTTCGTTTTGGGACATAATGTAGATTAGATAGTAGGCTGAAAATATGCGCACACAGTTTGTTTTCCGGTGGCGAAAGGGATGGTATTTACGCATTTTTCGAAAAGCGGTTAAACTCGAAATTTTAAGGGTCCCGAAAACAAAAATAATGCCATTCTCAGTTAAAATCAGACGAATCAAGCCAAAACTGTATGGATCATAATTTCCTCTGTCAACAATCTGGGTAGAGTTTTGGCTTGATGGCTTGATCTAAACAGAGAACAATTTTATTTTTGTTTTTTAAGCCTTGAAATTCCGAGCTCAACCGACTTTCGTAAAATGCGTGGATTTCTCCATTCGGCTACCAAAAATCGAACTATGTGCACAGATTCGTAGCCTATTACCTATTTTAGATTATGTCCTAAAATGAATGCGTCACATCAAAAAGAGGAAAGCGGTTGAATCAGTACATAAATAAATACATAAATTTTGAGCATTTCTAAACCGTGAAAAACTTCCATAACGATCGAGTCCGGATACTAATTGATAGAAGGAAATTATTGCATTCAGTGTTTAAAAATCAAGTTGTTGAAAATCCATGTATTTTGATTGATCTCCGGCCTGATTTGACCTAACTTTCTAAAAATTCGTAGTGATCGGGTATCTCTGCAAATAGTTACAGCTCTTAATTTTCATTTTTCTCTTTTATTTTTTAAGTTTCAGCTCTTATTTTTCATTTGACTTTACCTTTTTTGGTGCAAATTACTGATAGGCAATTATAGAATGTTATATTTATTATGAATTACAAAAAATGCATAGAACAAAATCTTCGAATTTTTAGTGCAAGACTTTGTAAGAAAAATCTATTTGATTTCAGTAAAATTAAAATATTTTAGTATGACTGACAGAAGCAGAAACAAGCTTGAAACGAAATGACCGACACAGTGTGGTACTTTCATTCGCGAACGAACTGGATGGACGCTATAAGAACGTTGGCGACAGATGAGGAAGAAATGAATTCGCTTGAAAAAGTTATGCGAATGCGGTGAGTATTTCAAGATAATCGAGTTCTCTAAAATTTCAGCGTGAAATCGACTTCGCCGACGAGGAGCTGAGGCGATGATAGTTCCGCTTCAGAATGTAGAATACCGTAATCCTTTCGGTTCAGTAGAGATGTTATGTTCTTTCTTTTTTTACGTTGATGGTAGCTCATCCGTAATGCAAGCATTACATCAAGGCTCAACGAGCAGCCCCGAAAATTTGTGCAGAAAAAGATGGCCGTGCAAATGAAAAGACGAGGAAATGCAGAAATGCATGTTCGAAAGTGAATGTCGAGGAGAAAGCGAATAGATAAGTTGCGTGGAGAAAGGTGAAATATTCACGCTGCGTGAAAGGGAATTAGAGCGGATAGGCGTATGCGCATTACGAAAAATTCCATCACCGGTCAACGAGAGGATAAGCAAATATGGCCCATGGTGAGGGGGAGGTGTGAGGGGGGGGGGGGGAACAACAAAATTTTTTAGTCATGCATGTGCAGTACGTTGCTCTTTTCTAAGCACTTCCCAGTAAACTTCTTGCATTTTTGATCAAAAAATGCTTTTAGAAGTTTTCCAGATGTCCCCCCCCCCTAATTTCCCAGGAGCTCCATAAAAGTGGAGCTCAGACAGTACGAGTAGTGAAACCATGTTAGTGTCTTAGTAGGTAAGAGTTGATCGTCACTGCTTCACTGAGGACTCGAACCTTGGTTATGATTGTGATAACAGCGCATGTTGTCATTGCGCCATTATGCCATCTAAGCACAGTCGCAGCCAATTTGTGATTTTCATGCGGAACAATTCAAACTAAAAATTTTCAAAGGATTCACTTTCATGGCCAATAAAGTTCAGTAAAACTCTGGCTAACAGCCTGAAAAAAATTCAGAAGCGTAGCAGTTTAATTTCTATTGACTAAGAATAATTCAGAGATGTTTCCTTGGAAAATCAACAAAAGAAGATTTTTTCGTATGTAATCGTATTCAATATAAAGACAGTTCTAGAAAAGAGCACGAATTTTTTCCAAAATAAGAATTACCTTTTTCGGGAAAAAGCACATGAATGGGCAAGTGAGATGTCAAGAAAAAGACATAAGTAGTAAAAATAAAAAGTGCATGAGTTGCAAAAATAACCACGAAAAAGCCAAAAAAATCTGCTTCCATCTAGCAGTGCCGAAAAACAGTTAGAATACCCTAAGTACGTAGATTCCTTCGTCGCAAATCCACTTTCCTTCCACTCCTCCCCGCCATTCATGCAGGGGCCCCGACAACAGAACTGGTAAAGCGACTACCACTTTCGGGCAATGAGCTTACTCTACTGGTTAAGACTCATTGCCGTAGCACCATAGGAACTCGTCTCACCCACACATACTCCACGGAAAGTTCTAGAATATGAGATCCACGGAGGAAAGTAAAGGTGGCTGCATAGCAAAGGTGTAGGGGCTTGGTTTATTGCAGAAGACTGTTGTTACATCTGGAAACTATAAAGTTTAGAGTGTGGTTGTGAAAGAGCTTTTACTACTACGCGGCTGTGGCCTTTACGATTATTTTTCCAGGCAAAATGGGAGAAAATTTGAGAAAGGTTACATCGCGGAAACATATACATCTTGCAGAAAGTATTCTTAGATGAGCATAGACTAGATTCTCGCACTTTACTGTAAAAAACTTATATTTTATGACTTCCAGTTCTCCGCGGTTATTGTCATCTATATGTTCGTGAATCTTGATACTATGATACGGTGTAAAGATACAAAAATCAATAAGCAAAAAGCAAATCATTTTGTAACAATAAGATCGAATTTGTTCTGGTTAGAGGTGTAAGGAACGCCATCTAAAAGATATTAGTTAATAGTCATAGCCATGCTTTTCTTGAGACCTTCACAATTGCTTAGTCATTCCACTTCTGTGAATGTGGATTACTCAAACCTTGATAAACCCCCCCCCCCACATCCCAAAAACAAGTTGCGAAATTTCTGGAAAAGGCCTTCTCAAGTCATACATGTAGTCATAAAGGGAACTTGTATTCATTTACCGTAAATCATTTTACAGACTTTCAGATTTTGCGGACTAAATCACTTTCATAAAAAAATCTTTTCGATGAGGCTCGCAAAAATTTCGAATGCTCGGTAGAGCTGTTTCGTGAGCAAGTGGTCCCCCTTTCTTATGGAAATTTCTCTAAAATTTTGAAGAACTGAATTAGCTTTGTAAGGTTCTTTTCGAGGCTACTTGCAAAAATTTCAAACAGCATTCTCAGAGCTTTCTCTCGGGGAGTCCGCCATGTAAAAAATTACCGATGTGCACCCCTCTTTTCTTCCCGAAAAGAATTTCAAAACAGACTGAAATAAGTGAATCATGAAAGCGGAAAGAACAAAGAAAGCCTTTTACTGGCGCTGAATTCTCTTCAAAGAAACAACAGAACTTGTTTGACAACTTCGAGTTTTTAAAGTTCCTCTGCATTTGCGTTACTCGCAATTGCCTCGCGCGCAAGAGATTGTCGGATGGACAGTCAAGTGGAACAGAGGTTTAAGACGTAACAAAAACTCCGAGGACACAAGGATTTAGTTTAGTAGCCATCTTTGTAGCAAATCATTGTCGGCGAACCAGCAGTATAAAAAATGTGCAGAAGCCAAGCGGAACTTTCGATGTGGTCCTGTAGGAGTTTCGAGCAGCGATTCAGGAACTGAAGTTTAGAACATCCTGTCAGCTGTTATTTTGCATTACAGTTTTCACATATAGAGACCCGTGAAAAAAGACGAATGATGCCCACCCAGCTGTTTAGAGAATAATAAGACTACTTACCATCAAAAAATGATTCGGGTTTTCTAAAATGCTGATAAATTGTGCTATGAACGATTGATACTGAAACCTTATCAAAGTGAGACCAATGTACTCCCATTTACACACTACGACAACTCGCATAGCAAAAAATAAGATCGCAGAAATTTGTAATCCCCTCGACTTTCAAAAAAGTTTGTTCAATCAAATATTTCGAGGAAACATGAGATTTGCAGCATTTAGAGATTGTTTTAAGAACTCTCTTGATGGAAATACCACTTTAATCATATGAAATTAAGTGTAAACACACAGCTGGCACGGGTTGAACTGCATATCGTTTTTGGAACAAAAAAGCAAAGGGGATATCGTTTGTGGCCGAAAAGACACAAAAATTGCGACGTTTTTTGAAGTCGAGTTTCGTTTTTTGAGGGTTTTTTATGTTCGGGGTTTAGGGTCCAAGGGAACATCATACAAAATTTTCGGGATCAAAGGGGACTTCGTTTTGAAATTTTTCTGCTCGCCAGCTCGTGCCGAGCCCTATTCATAATCAATGCACGTTTTCTACACTTCAATCTTGAATCAAGACGATTTTTTTCTTAGCTTTCGGAACTTATCAGAACTATCGCAAACAGCAAATCTTTTGCTAAACACCCTTTTTCGGAACAAATTTAATCATTTTTATGCTTTAGACCGAGGAGAGTGAAGGGAAAGATTTTGAATTCTTGTCGGGTCCGGTTTGAATAAAGATTGCGAACGAAAGCGTGTATAAGAAACTAAAAGAAGCGGTCTTCCAGATGCCAGAGATTGTTTCCAAGAAAATTCTTCTTTAAAATTCAGCGCTCGAAGAAGGGACAAGAAAAACTTGCGTTGATTAGGAGACAAGCTAAATATTAGGTTGGAAAGAAAAGAATGTCGTTTTTTATAGCAAAGCAATAAGACAGATAAAAATATGTGAGGGTACAGTTCGATATAGCAAAAGAAGCTCTACAAGAAGGCCATTGTATAATGGCAGAAATCGTGATTTACTCAAAGTTTGGAGCCAGATCATAGGAGCAACTCATAGTACTAAAAATCGGATTTTCGTCCCAAGAAATCCTACGAACGCATGTAACGGACAAACGCAGCTGTCCATAGGTACACTTACATTTTTTTCATGGTTATTAAATGAGAAAAATTTAAAAACGGGTAACGGTAAACTCCGCCCCCAGTGGTCCTCCGCTCCTCCCATTTATTACAAACCTTCGAAACTTTGAGCATAAAATTTTGGCCCTGTATATGCATTAATTCTCGAGGTATATCAATTTTAGTGGAGAAAACACGAGAAAAATGACATTTTTTTCTTTCTAACGTAATAGAATTAAATGATTTTTCAACATTTTTAGAATGACCGCAATGCTCGTATTCTATAGGCCGACTGCTAAGTGCACAAAAGTTGCGAAGACGCTTCTAAGCAAAGAAAACGTTTCAACATCGGGGAAAACAAAGGTCGCAGCCACCACGAGGCGAGGAAAAACTACGAACTGCATGAGACGCGCTCCGTTAGCGATGAAATCGTCCAGAACCGAACGACTATCTAGGGCAAGCGCTGATGCGACGATGCAATCAAACCCGGGTTCGAAGAAATCTGCTGCAGCTTCGCGCGGGGGTGAAGAGCGGCGACGGGTAGGTGCTGAAGGGTCCCAAGGATCTTCCCTGGAAACTCGGTCAACAAGGAGAAGAAGTCGACTGCTACTGCTTGCGCTAGCATCAGTAAGCAAAACCGGCTCTAATTGGCTTTTGCTGCGCGATACATACTGTGTCGGTGGCGATGGTTGCTGATAGCTGCCTGTGTTTTGATGTGATCGATAAGAAAGCTGGTTTTCTCCAACTTCATTGTTTAGCTTTATAGTAGGGTAGGTCGTAAACAAGTAAACAAACAGCGAGATTGGTGGAAAAGTGGCTGTATGCGCATAAATTGTCAGAGAACATGGCCATTAAAGCGGGTACATGACTTACGACGCTTCTCCTCATGCTTCTCTTCAAGAAACACAGCCAAATTGCCCAAAAAGCTCTAACAAGAAATCGCCGTCCTTACTTAGGCAGACAGTTCTCGTTGAGAGCATAGGTCTCTAGGAAAGCATGTGCTGATTTCCAAGTGTTTTTGCACTTAAAATTATAAAGTTTACACGATCTTGCGTACGATGCATATGACTGGTAGCGAAAACGCGAGAAAACGTTTTTTCTCCCTCCATTTCCTTCCTCATTAACAGACGCAGAAAAGAAGGGATTTCCGCCCCAAAACTGGACTTCAACGGAGTTCTATGGAGTTCATTTCGAAAGTGATTATGTCTCCTCTGAGGACGTATGTAGATTCCATTATTAGACAGCTTATTAGACGAATAAATATGTTTCTCATCAGATGTGCGTCCGTTTTAGCAGATTTATAACAGACTTGTCATCTCCAGTGTCATGGCAGGAACATGGGTCTAGAGATCGCGAGGCGAGAAATATCAAACCAATGTAAGTGATTTAATTGGAGTACGGTTATTATCATGTGCAGATGCACACCCAGGGCCCGGCACGAGTCGGTCTCTAGGGTTTCTGAAAACGAAGTCTACCCTAACTTTCAGAAAATTTACGAAGTCCTCTTTGACCTTAGAAGCAGATGAAAGCGAGAAAGGTTTACTAGTCTGAGGAAAAAACGTGAAATAAGTGTGAGAATCCAGATTGGAGCTGAATACTACATGCGCAAGAGTTTGGCATTGGAGCGCGATATTTAACAAAGTAATTCATGAAGAAAAGCAAAAAACAAAGGAAAGGCAATGATATGAAAATGTCTTCATGCTCAGGTATAGATTTTTGACCGGAGAATCCGTCCATGATAGAAAAATTCGAAACTTATGTGAACTGACAAAAATATATGCTCCGGACGATCTCAGATCGTCTGGTGGCCGTCTGGAGACGATCTAAATTTGGAAAAGGTATTCCTTCACATAAGTTTCCAATACTTTTCACATAATTCTTCCTCAAATAATTTTCTATGCTTACAGTTCAATTTTGGTGTCAAACGATTCTGTGTGCGCTGTAAACAAGCAATTTGTTTATTTTAGTCTTGCTTTCAAATCGCGCGCACTTTTCGCCATACACGATTGAGCATGTCAATCGTGTGGTAACCTGTCCAAAAAGTTTGTATTCGACTAAATGGCGCTTATTCTTGATGTTCGGCACCGATTCGTCAAAAACGATATCTCCTTTGCTTTTTTCTCTAAAAACGAAGTCCAGCCTGCTTCCAGACGATCTGTGCCGGACCCTGGTACACACACGTACACACACGTACACACACGTACACACACGTACACACACGTACACACACGTACACACACGTACACACACGTACACACACACATACACACTACATACACACACACATACACACTACATACACACACACATACACACTACATACACACACACATACACACTACATACACACACACACATACACACTACATACACACACATACACACTACATACACACACACATACACACTACATACACACACATACACACTACATACACACACACATACACACTACATACACACACACATACACACTACATACACACACACATACACACTACATACACACACACATACACACTACATACACACACACACATACACACTACATACACACACACATACACACTACATACACACACACATACACACTACATACACACACACATACACACTACATACACACACACATACACACTACATACACACACACATACACACTACATACACACACACATACACACTACATACACACACACATACACACTACATACACACACATACACACTACATACACACACACACATACACACTACATACACACACACACATACACACTACATACACACACACACATACACACTACATACACACACACATACACACTACATACACACACACATACACACTACATACACACACACATACACACACACACATACACACACACACACACATACACACACATACACACTACATACACACACATACACACACACACATACACACACACACATACACACACACAGAGAGAGAACCTAAACACCCTTAGCCCGTTATTACAAGTTATGATAGCTAATAGCTGTGACAGTATGCAATTCTGTGTTTTGTGGCTTGCTCTCTCTCATAAAAGCTTATCTGCATCCGTTCTCTTATATGTTTTTTGCAAAGAATGACACACTCAAATTAAAATAACGTAAATTTCAAATATCTGGAAGATTTAAAGCTTTTCAGTTCATTTGCGCTCTCTTCCGCAGCGGGTATATTCAAGCATTCAAAAGCAGCGACTCGGCAAAAAGCGCTTCTTAGTTTTGGTGATTTTGAGTAGCAAATTACCAAGTACACTGTAACACTAAGTTCCCGAAGAAGTACAAGGAACATTGGAGCAAAACCTACAGGACAGAAAACAAATTTTTCTTTTCTTTACCTTGCTTCTTAGGCCCGTATGCACGTACATCCCCGAGGGGAGGGGAGGGGATCTGAGAGGGGAAGCGTCATATTTCGCCACTCTGTATACCTTTCTTCTTCCTTCTTTATCTGTAATATGAAGGTTCTCATACCCTGATATCTAGGCATAATAGATGTCAGGTTACTGCCATACAAGATTAGATTTTAACCAGCTTGGGTGTTCCCTGGGGATCCCCAGGGGATCAAATAAAGCTGTAAAATTTAATCTTGTATGGCAATATCCTGGCATCCATTATGCGCAGGAATTAGGGTATGAGAACCTTCATATCACAGATAAAGAAGGAAGACGAAAGATATACAGAGTAGCAAAATATGACGCTTCCCCTCTCAGATCCCCTCCCCTCCCCTCGGGGATGTACGTGCATACGGGCTTAAGAAGCAAGGTAAAGAAAAGAAAAATTTGTTTTCTGTCCTGTAGGTTTTGCTCTAATGTTCCTTGTACTTCTTCGGGAACTTAGTACAAAAATTTAGAAAAAACCGAACTTGATCGCGGCAAAAAGCGTGAGTCGCAGATTTTGGTAATTTTAGAGCTCATCGAGTATTATGCTGCATCGAATGCTTCCAAGATCTCTTGAAAATCTTGGTTCCACGAAATGTGGGGTTCATTTGAAAAAGGCCACAATACTCACGGAAAGACCTAATATTATTTCGTCCCGAAAGTATTTCCAGTTTTTTGAACAAGCGCCACATTCCAATTTTAGCATTTGTAGCAGTTTTCCATGCTCTTTCAAATTGTTATCTTTGTTTTGCAGTTGAACGAGCGAGCTCTGAGAAAATTACATTATCAAGGTCAAATTTTTCAATTTTTTTGCACTGATTTCCTGATGTCCAAGTATGCATAAATAGAGCAAAGCATATAGGATACAAAAAAGCCTTCCCCATAGCTTATCTTTCCAAATTAATTTTTTGATGCTACCAAGTTCCACATACAGCCCATTTAAACCTGACACAAACCGGCGAGCAACTCGCATGTTTCTTCGTTTCTAATTCGTAAAGTCTTGGGGTATAAACTTAACAAAATCATGTTATTAAGCTCCCCAGGCTGTACCCGAAAAAGTCAAGATTTGATATTTAGAATCCCTAGACGCTCATTGTTTTGCAAAATTACTGGCAAATTATCAGGTTGTTCCATAAGTTCCGTCCGTTTTAACTTTCACTCGCAATAAGTCATGAACTTCCTGATTCTTAATAGGTTTCAATGTACCATAGGATAGAGCAGAGCAAGCTCTACAGTATGACTTTATTGCTTTCGTACCGTGCAAATCCATCTCGAGATTGAAGGCAAAAAACGAAAAGACGCACCGCCCGAGAAATAAAGAAAAAATCGTAACTCCTTTCAAAAAATTCTGAAAAATTCCTAACTTGCTCACAGATACGCCATCCACATCACAATTATGTACACTGTTGCTGTTGCTGTATTTTTTCTTTGATGGAAATCAAGAAAACGAAAATTTTAATGTTCTTGCCAAAGTGCCGCTGTGCTGTTCCACATTTGTAGTTGTATACTGCAGACCAGTACAAGTACAGACGTGAAATTTCAGCGCTCTAAAGGCTTTAGAGTTCTCGAGAAACATTGGTTTTAGCTTTGCACTGGCGGATGTCCCATATTAAAACGAATATTTCTCGAGAACCTTAAGAGCGCTGAAAATACACGTCTGTACTTGTACTGGTCTGTAGTATACAACTATCAATGTGAGAACAGCACGGCGGCACTTTGGCGAGAACATTAAAATTTTCGTTTTCTTGATTTCTATCAAAGGAAAAACACAGCAACAATGTATATAATTGTCTAATGTGGATGGCATATCTGTGAGCAAGTTAGAAATTTTCCAGGATTTTTTTGAAAGGAGTTACGGTTTTTCTTTATTTTCCGGGCGGTTGGTTTTTTGTGGTTTTTGGCTACAAACTCGAGATGGATTCGAACTGGTGCGAAAGTAAGAACGTCATCTTGTAGAGCTTGCTTTGCTCTATTGGATGGCACTTCAAGCCCATCTAGAACCAAGAAGTTCATGACTTATTGCGATTGAAAATCAAAACAGATGCAACTTATGGGACAACCTGATATAACACACATCTGAAAGTACCAAAAATTGAGAATTTACTAGTGTTTGACTATTGTCGTCTGATATGGGTCTGCGATGGTGTTAAAATTCTGCTATTTAGAGCGAGCTATGAGGAGGAACAAATTGTTGTGTATCATGCAAGATACACCTCAAAAAATCGTAACTCAATCTTTTTTGGGAAATCAGTACAAGAATTTGAAAAAAGTAGTGAAACTTGACCTTGGTAAAAACTATAGGTTGCAGTTTTTGGTAATTTTCCGGTAGTTGAACTACAATTTATTGGGTTGTTTCAAAAGTTCTACCCGTTTTCGAACTTTGACTTTGACTCACCGTAACCCTTCTCAGAAGTGTACTATAAACTGTGTTACAATCTGCAAATTTTTGGCTATTCTGCGCACTCTTTAAAATTATTGCAGTTACAATGGAGAAGATTTTGTAGGCGAAAATCGAGGAACATCTCCTTGTAGAAACCTTCACTTTGCAGAAGCATAACTCTAGTTTCGTACTATGGGAGTACTCAAAAAGTGCCGGACAAAGTCCATTGGCTTACTAGCTGTTTGATTTAACGGCTTGATAAGTTCGACGGCTTTGCTACAAAACTGACCGAAATACTTACGAAATTGTTAATAACTGCATTTTCATGGGCTTTTGACTTTCAGCGGTTTTGTTTGGAATCGATTTCAAGATGATAAGATCGTACAATTCCATGCAACTATATAATATATTTCTGATTCAAGTAATTCTAGAACTTCATAAAACTCTAAATATGTGGTATATGCTGCCCATCTGACAACAAGAATCGCGCCTCTTGACATTCACCCTTTCAAGGACAGTGTCCCGGCAGAAATTCGTTCCCTGATTTTTCACCTCTTCGGAGCCTTATCGCGATGTTGAAGACATATATGAGCTTTTCAGCGCTTGAAAATGGCAAAAAGGGCTTGGTAGCTCTCCGTGTCGGCGTTCGCTAAAAACCACTTGTAAAAAGTGGGCGGGGTCTAGAAGTGGGCGTCGTCCGGAGACTTCCGGAGCGGATTTTGGGCTTTTCAGAAGCACTTTTTCGCTCCAGACTTCACTGATAAACTATCTGGAGGGTCTAACATTGGAACACTGTAGAATCCCTGTACCCATCATTTTGATGGGACGCTGCCTCTAATCTTTTGTTCTTGCAAAGGGATGACGCGGTAGTTGATCCTCTTGCTACGTCCACATTGGCATGAAGATTCTAGAGTTAGGAGTGCAAAGCGTAAGACAGCCTTTATGACAAACTATCTCAAATATGTCGCTTTTTTGCAAATAGCGCTCCAAACAAGTTGGTATCGGTCTTGCTATTACTCCCGATTTGGATGGAATCTGATATGCAAGATTATTTTGTATCATTGCTGGTTGAGTGACGAATGTTTCTCTCCAAAGTAAGCAGCCTTTTGAACCGATCTTCTACGAAGGGAAATCCTGCGGGGACCTGCGAATTCTACCTGCGCCGGAGGCAAAGAGCGTGCTGCGCGCGTCTCCTATCGGCTTAAAGGCAGTGGCTCGGCAAATCTCAACCTGGTCAAATTTCTGCTTACCTGGGGTTATTCATTACGCTGATCCCGAAGATCCACTTTAGAGAGCTTGAAAACGGCGAAAATAAGCGTTTTTCGATGCCCTTCCTTTTAAAATTGGACGAGTCGAGCAAGGCTGATGGCGCTGAATCGTTGCGGGACCCAATGATTAAAGCATTGCGGCGGGCAGCCTCCAATAGTGAGAAATTTCCAACTCGTCCGGCGCGTGTAAGATTGGCTTGCGCGTGTACGCTTGAGAGCAATTTTCTCGGCAGAGCAGGCATGTTGTGCAACCGGAATTGCACTGTTCCCATACTTGGGCGATAGGCAACCTACCGTTTTGAAATCGTGGGTTGTTAAGTTTTGCCGATCCACTGCCTTCAACAAACATGGCATAATATGGACAAAAATCAACACATACGTCATTTTTAACCTTAGTCTTTACTTACACTGTAAAGGAAGCGGAGCAGCTATATTTTGGAAATGCAACCATGTGAAAGTTTGCTAAAATCAGTGCAGACAAATATATGTATGATTTGGATTGAGACCTTTAGTCAGACAGTAGTTCAAACATCCTCTGTCTTGTAAAGTTAGACTATCGAAAAAGAAGACATTTTTATCTCGGTTCATACTAGCAAAGTGAAGGGACAAGGCAGCTAATAAACAGCATAGTTTACTTGTGCGAAGTCGGCGAGTTATGGCAAAGGCCTAGTTTAGAGTTGCACTGGAGGCCGCCACACTTAGAGCATATGGCTCCAGGAATGTATTGTTGGTTACCTCGGTTCCCCCTAAATGATGATATTTGAGGAATTTTACATATTCAAAAAAATGTACACTTTTCTTACGGTGGGTCATAGCGACACGACTGCACCCAGTCTTTTCCGCATCTTGCAATGACGCAACCCATTCGACGGCTCGTAGCCCAACCCATCTGCAAGATTGATTTTCAGATTATCAACAGATATCGCTTTGTGGCAGCAAAAATTCGATCGCTGAGCAATGAGCTTACCATAGTAAAGCTGTTTTGGCCACCACCTTGATGGCGACCGACTTTCCACCATTCCGTCACTGTCTAAAAAAATTTTTTTGACGAAAGGAGAAGCTTTTTCTGAAAAATTGCCATTGTTATTATTCTACCTTTTTGTTCATATCTCTATACGTCGGCTCAGCAGCTGTGATTGTCCTGCGGTAAAAATTCTCTCCTGGGGAACCACTTGGTCCTCTAGGGCAGTTTCTGACGTGATCGTAGGCCTTTTGCTCCAAGATGCAGTCCCAGATCTGCAAATTTTGGATTTGAAAGAATTGTGCCCTCGCCTAGACGCAGCTGCGCGAACAAGATGGTTGCCACTCAAAGCGAAGAAACATGAAGAAGTAGAAAAACGCGGTGAGAGGCTCACTAAAAGATTCATGTTAGCCGCCGTCGGCCTCTTCTTCCCTTTATGATCCTTGATCCTCCCTAATGCAAGCTCCGATCTGAATGAGCATAGGGACTTCATGTGCAACATGAAAGCACCTTACTCACAGAATTTCTTCTCGTAAAATAAAATTTGTATGAAAATCTTGAAATTACCTCCGGAAATTGTGTGTGTCCTGCATATGCATTCTCATGGTGTCATCCATATAGTTGTGACCAGGGCACATTGTATTTGCTAAAATATTCGTCTCCATTTTTGATTCCGCTTCAACTTTTTCCCTTCAGTTTAATTGACACTAAAATTACTTACAAGGGAAGGATACTAACTTAGATTTTCTTTTTGAGATGAGACACATGTATTTAGAATCAGCTTGGAGCGCTGATTCCAAAAATGCTGTTCCAGGCTGCTTAACATTATTCGAAAGCGATTATAGTCTCTTTTCTATGCAAAGTTTGCGTGCTCCTTGACCTTACTGATGTTACTTTTTCAGCATCTAGGTGGTTTTGCAGCTGTATAATGCTCTCTTTCAAAATTGAAAGAATCAATCTGATGCTAGTTCAGCATCCTAGCACTTTTGAGAGCAGATTCTTATTTACACGCTGTCGTACGACATTCAGAAGTTTGTTGATTATTTACAACAGCAAGCCCATAACTCGCTTCGGAATAGCGCTAAGCAGCTAGAAAAATTTGGAATCAGCGTTCAAAGCTGATTCCAAATTTATGTGTCTCATCTTAAAAGGCAAATCTAAGTTGATATCCTTCCCTTGTTAGTTAAGGGATAAGTTCTGTTACATTTTTAACTTTATTTATTAGAAATCTAAGAAACTTTCGAAAATTATCTGCTCAAGAATTGTTGACAAGGTGCAGAGGTCTACCCATCGGTACCGTCAGAGATCGATGGTCCGGCGCAAAACACCCACGTTATCACTGTTATGGAGGAACGTGGAATAAAGTACATTTTTGTTAACGGGCTGGCATTCTTCCAGGTGATCAGGAAGAGACTGGAAGATGTAATAATCGGGCAGGATAAGATCCATATTAGCGAGTATAACGAGATGACACAAGCAAATCCGCACAGGTTCACGTGATCTACATGGTGCGACATGTCAGCACAACCGCATTTCAACATGAAGATCAATTTTCAAAAATTTACAAAAACTAGTTCCAATCTCTTCCTATCGAATCCTACGCGATGCACAGGAAAAAAAACTTCGGTAAATTTTTCATTTTCGGTTTATTTTTCACCTCTCTTTTTTGACATGCCAGCGGCACCAAACTGAAGTGGCAGTGCGAGAATATGTTCAAAAAAATTATAGGAGAGAAAGGCACAGTTAGATGCAGAGAAATAGTTGATGAAAAATGACAATTTTGAGTATGCCTACAGAGTTGTCGTAAATTTGCTGGCTATTTGTACATTTGCGGCATCAGTTATACTTTTGTGTACGCCCTATCGGCCCTACACATGGTGCAAATTTGAAGATTCTAGAAAGCTTCCGAAATTTTTTCAGAATTTTACAAAAAAGTGTAACAGAAATTATCCGCCGATTTCATATTTCAAATGTCACAAAAGTTTACGAGGCAAAAAATGAGTATTCTCTAAGAGCGCACTGCAACTTTTTTTTAGATAAATGATCTAGCGGGCTAGATTGCTTTATAAATTCTTTTAATTTGACTCTTTACTGCAATAAGCTATATTCTTCTCATATTTTCGTTGCTGGTTGCGTTTCGATAGACCAAATCAAATTCTACAAGTCACTTTTAAGCAGCACCACACCAGTTCAATATATACTTGTGCTTGAAGTCAAATTCCAAAATCATTTAAATGCCTAACTATGCGAATCTCCCACTTGCTCACGTATACACTATCTACATCAAACAACAATCACTTGTACTTTAGTGCTTTATCCTTGAACAGAAGTCGAGCTTTCGTCAAGGAAACGCTGAGCTGAGTGATCCCACATGAAATATTTGTTACTGCAAACCTTTGTAGGTACATTAACATCTTTCCCAAGAAATATCGACTCTAGCATAATACCCGCTTTTCCTATTCTTGGTCGAACCCTGTTTCTCGAGTTCTATGGTTGGGGATTAGCGGTTGTACATGTAAATTTCATGCGGAGATTATATGCTCAAGCACGTTGGAGCTCGAAGAGATTTTTCTGTGTAGAGGTGCATTGTAGTAGTAAGTGAAAGGATTTTGTTACTGTTACTCCAAACAATAACAAACTTTCTGTCGATGCTCGGAAGAGATCTTGTGGAATTTCCTCCCTCACAAAGTAGTTTGAGCTCAATCATGCATCAATAATCAGTAGATTTTTCCACCAACATAAAAAAATTATACGACAACTCAAAATTTTGCAAAAACGCCCATCAGTGCTGAGCAAACTAAATTTGTACAATTTAGTGATATACATGCTAAAGGACCTACACCGATTATTCGCTTTGTACTGAAACCTCGTCAAAGACAATTTCTTTAAAGAGTTGGAAAAGAGTCTAATGGTATGACACTTGGTGAAGAAGGAAACTGATGTTGTTGGAAGGAGAGGCAAAGTTCACAAATCTTTTTCAAATTTTATGTTCTCGTTATTTATGACGAAATACTTCAATGAACGTATGTTCGTTTTCAAATTTTTTAAATGGAAATTCTACAAGATTCAAAAATACAAGGTTCTTGACGCAGCAAGTTGCTATGGAGTTACGTCAGTATCAAATTTAATGCAGTCTATGCTGTCGAAAAACTTCAAGTTTTATGCTGTTTTTCTTACCTCCTTTGGGAAACACGGCTTGTTCGCCTGGTGGTTTACTTGGCTGTGTAGGACGTGGTTTGGGTGTATGTTTTTGTGATTCTTTACATTCGTTTCTGCATGTGTCTGCAAAATTGAGCATGGCTTTACCCTTGTGCACAGTAAGGAATGTACGAGGTCTTAACATAAATCTTGCACCAAAGTTTTTAGAAATTGTAAGTTTCTTCAAACTCGATGAATCCGTCTAAAATTATGTATGATCGAAAGAGGAGACCATGCGCCTTCTTCAGGTTCGCAACACAAAAATTTATTGAGTGCTGCGATAAAAGTTGATAAAGACAAATTGCGTTGAATTGTTATTACCAAACGGCTGCCTGAGCATTTTTGAAAGGTTTTTTTTAATATTTGGTGCAAAACTTACGTTGCGAAATAGTATTTGGTACCTACCTTTGCAAGGACAGTGTGAGCAGCAGCAGTCACACTGAAATACGAACATATAGAATTTTCATGCATCAGAACTCAAGCATGTAATTGAGAGAAGCTAGGCTTTTTTTGAATAAGTGCACTACTTTTCTTTTACTTATATCGTTATCTACAAAAATAAAGAAGTCGTTCCCTTTTCGATGTTATGTGAAGCGGTACAACACAATGTGAATCCCAATCCCCCATCTCTATCCTTTAGAACCTCCCATGCTTTGAACTCATCCGCATGTTGATAGATATCAAAGTGCACATTCGAAGTTGACTGATTCTGGCTGAACTTCTGCATTTTTTGCAAACGTAGTACTTCATAGGCCTGTTACACCTTATACTATTCCAACGATAGTCTTGGACATCATTCGTTTTTGCTGCTGCTGGCCCTTGATAGAACTGAAATTGCACAGTAAAATTACCCTTGTGAAAAAAAAGAATTTGCTATGCCATTTCCCTCTAAGCTATGGTTTCTTTGCCAAACTACTTCCTTTTACAACCTCCACCCTCCCACCGTAGGTGCCCCCGTTGCGACAGTTGCAACACACTTGACCCTGATCAGAATCCGCTTTTAGAATGCCAGATCTCTTTTCTCAATGAGGATCAGCTTTGCCAGCCTTTTAGGATGTAAGTCTGTCTCAAAAATTACAGTGACTTTATATCAATCTAACCTTGTGTCTTGACGTGTGATGTGATGGAGCGTGTCTGCGTGAGTGCTTGCACTTCTTGCAAACGTAATATTTCATGGGCCTAATACACCTAATGCTGTTCCAGTGGTAGTCTTGAACATCATACAGCCTTGCTGGTTCTTGGTGGAACTGGAAGCGCGGTTTAAGCTGCCGATGATACGCAATAATACAGTATACTCGTACTTGCCCACATGTTTCTTCGTTGGACAAGTCTGGTTGATGTGCAGCCCACTTTTTATAATCCATTGGGCTTCCGTCTATCCATTTCCACTCATTTTTCGAGTTCTTACGAAGGCCGATGTAAACAAATTGTGTAAAAGATGTGACACTACTGCCAGTAGATGTGATTTCTGCAAAAAGTTGAGAAATGCCCTGTGAAATAATTGTGCCTCAAAAAACTTGCTGTGAATGAAGTTGTTTTCTGCTTCGCTGTGTATGGAAACCAAATGAGACCCATGTTTTCGACAAGACGCCTCAGCATTGTCAAAATCCTTTGCATCTCTTTTAACCTGGAAGTAGGAGTAATTGTAGTAAACGACAAAAGCGTACCGTTTACCATATATTCGCATCCTCCAAATTTCAACCAAACATCATATCTTAATTTGACAGTGCCGGCTGCAATACTTGTTACACTTTTTCAAATAGAGTATGTGAAATATCGCTCGTAATATGTGAATAATAACCGCGGTGGCTGCCTGAGTTCGCTTGACTTGTTTGCACCGCATCTTGCTCAAGTCTGCGCAAATTCTGGATCAAGAACGCCAGTTCAGATTGACGAGACGCGTCTTGTGATAAACAGTGCATATTTTTCTCAAAGTGGAATTGTCAGTGCGCAGTGAAGCACGCTGACTACTACAAGCGTGAAGCTGAAAATATTTGCAAAATGTGGCTGTTCCAGCATTTGCCTAACAATGTGCACGTTTGCGCATGAGAATTCGAGTTGATTGGTGCCCTTAAATCAAGTTCTTCCGCTCTGAAGCAAGATATGGCGATGCGACGCGAAGTTCGGCGAACTCGGGCGGTTGCCGCTTTTATTTTTTGCAAGTAGTCGGTAATACCGTAAAAGCTTGTATTCACCAGTTGCAGGCTTGCGGGTAGTTGATTTAGTTGTAACCCTGCGTCTGGTGGTGCGTCTTGTAGTTGTACGTCTGTGTGTTGCAGTATGTCTCTCTCTAAACATAGATGTTATGGGCTTCCTATGCGGATGCATGTGTGGCTTCCTTCTCGGTGGAATATTGACATTTACATTGACATTCACCGGTACCACTGGCTTATCTACATCAGTGGAGTGAGATACCAAATGTATATGTGATTTGGGTTCCAACTCTATATTCGTATGCTCGTCGATCCGGATATTCAGCGGGTCCTTTCCTTTGAGGGGCTTTTTCACTGGTCTCCTGGTGTGTTTCTTATTATGCGCTGATTTATGTGATGTTGTTATACGGTTTTTTACGTCCTCAGATACATGCTCATGGCCGCTGATCTTAACCTTCGATTTATCTTTAAGCTTCACCTTCAAATTCACAGGTTTAGCGGCTTTTATACTGGTAGAATGAGACACCGACATCTTAATTTTTTTCACATGCACAGGTTTCTGTGCTGGTCTTTTGGTGGTTTTTTTATGTACAAGCTTTTGTGCTGGTGCTGGTCTTTTGGTGGTCTTCTTATGCACAGGCTTTTGTGCTAGTCTTGTGGTAGTTTTCTTTTGTATGGGCTTTTGTGTTGGTCTTTTGGTGGTTGTTTTATGCGGAGGTTTTTTTGTTGGTTGGCTCTCCACGTTCAGAGGTAAATGCACAGAAGTGTCGGTCATGTGTTCCTTGTCGAGCTTCACCTCAGCGTCTGCTGAGTCCCTTATGTAGTTGACATTGAAAGGCTGAGACAACACGTATATGTTCGGCCTTGGCTCTTCAGCATAAACATTATCCCTATGTGCGATTGTAGGCCTGTCTCGAAGCTCTACATTCATAAATTGTTTCGAGAATTGATAGTCGTAATTTGCGTCTGGCACACCAATAGTTTGTCGATGAGTTCCGATGTAGTTTATTACGTCACTCAGACGTATGACTTCACTTGATATATCGTGTCGATGTGAAAGTGGTGTCGGAAATCTTATCACATTAGCAGTACCAGCATGAAGATTTGCCTCATGGGCAATCTCATGTATGATAGTTTCAGGAAATATATTCATGAGTTCTGGTTCAAGCCGTATTTTCGTTTGTGGTATGTTGACTCGAATTTGCGGTGGTGATGCAGCCATATGCATCACGTTTGCATAATCTTCTGCATCCGCATTTGCTTCGTAGGTGCCTTCATCGACAGATTCCTGGGTATACGCATGTGTCATCCATTCTTCATCAGAAAATATTTGTCCTCCCGCATCCACTTTTGAGAAAATTGCCAACAGTGTTAGCAGCATTCCTAAGCCAGAAAGCGATACATCTTACCAAAAAACAATTTGAACAAGCACGTAGTCGACTGCGGACTCTCTAGTGACATCTGCCACTAAGTCTACATCAGTTCTGTACACGAAATGAATTGACTTGAGCTCAAGACATTGGGTTGTATATCCTGCTATTATTCAGCAAATAATATCATGCATCTCCTTTACTTATTGGATTTGCGTAGAACTCGGCGAACGAGTTTTGGGCATTATTGCTGCTGCTAAGATTACTGCTGAGATACCGCAGAATTAACAACCCCTTATTCTTACCTTGTCTAGGTTTAGCTAAATACGTTTGCTCCAACCAGATCGGCGGGTGGAAGGCGGTGCTCCGTGACCTAAATAAGGCTAAATGATCAGAGAGCATGTTAGCGAGGGAGGCACAGACTGCGTCGCGGCCGCGAGCATTGCCTTCCAGGTCAGTCCGCCTTCCAGCTGCTAATTTGGTTGAAGCAAAGGGTATGAAAAATTTTATTTGCAGCTTTTGAAGGGGCTTTAATACATTGACGACCGCTTGACATACATGGTGTGTCAAGCATTGACTACCGCGTGGGACCGCTTGACACACCATGTGTGTCAAGGCTTGAAGTTTGTTAAAATAACTACTATACTTTGATAAAGACACTCCACGAGCTTTCTTCTGCACTGAGTTTAGGGATGACCTCTACCGTTATTTTTAGCATTTCAGATCTACTGTAGGTACACTGTAGATGACAGTATGTTCAATTATAGTTGAAAAATGCGGGCTGGTCGTAAATGGCCTTGGTCCCAGAAGGCAGACCACTAAAAATCTGCATAGTCGTCAATGTGTTAATAATTGGCACATAGTACAGCCGTTTGCGAAATAGGGCAGTTTATTGTATTTCTTCAGCCTTTTTTTGGAACTGTCCTGAATAATTTCTACAACAACTTTGAGTTCTGAAAAATTGCGTAGCAAATATTGTAACAATCAAAACATTTTGATTGAAGCACATTTGCTACCACTAACCTTACGTAACTGAGCTATAACCGTTAAACAAGATATGGAAGTGAAAGTGCATACTTAAAACTAGTAAGGATGACAGTATTGTTTGCAAATTTCGCAGGTGTCACCAAAGAGGACAGAGAGCACCAAAGGAAAAAAGTTGATCGAATGGTGCCTGAACTGTCTACAATGTTCTACTAGATTTGTATAGATCATTTGTAAACTTGAGCACAACAAAAAATATACTAGAACTTCTCAGAAATAAGCTTACATATACGAATTGCGTTGATTTGCAAAAAGATTGAACTATCTGCTGGCTATCAAAGCTCGAGGTTATAATTGTTGCAGGAAGAAATTCGGCATCGGATACTGTTTGCAGCATTTGTTTATCTTTGATCTACGATATTAGTGTTTAGGCCAGGGTCAAGCGTGCGGTGTGGCACGCCAACCCTGCTGGCCCTAGAGGAGCTAGGGAGATGGGGAGGGGGTCGCTGCTAAGGTTATAGTGATGTTAGTGACATGATGCCCGTCAAAAATGTCTGATAGGCCCATTACGCAAGATACTATACTATACATGGATGTTTTGGCCTATAAGTACAGAAAGCATAACGAAATTTTAAAAGCATATGAGCACCATTTTCGTGATTAGCATGTTAGATAACCCCGTAGGTCAAGTTTCAACGAATTTTGAGGTTTCTAAATGTTAGGGACCCAAGTAAGATGATCATTTTCGAACATGTTAACTCTGTTTTAAAGGTGAGTTCACTTTTTTGCACTCAATCCAAAAAATTATCACTGCTTTGCTCATATGAAGAATCCCACTCCAAATAACCTCGAAATTATAGAATTAAAAGCAAGCCAAAATCTCGTTTTTCCCATTTTCGCTCTTAATATATCAGAATAGAGATCACGAGGGTTAGACTATCAAAAGTAATCTTTTTTGCCGCCTTCCTTCGCGATTCAAGTAGCAGCGCAGACTTAGCATATTAACTCAATTCAATATTTTCGCAGTGTTTTCCATTTGCATAGCTAAGGAAAAACGACTACTACCCCTAGGAGAAACAATTCTAAGTGAAGCTCCAGCTATGTGGAGAAGAAGGTTTAGCAATAGCAACCATATAAAAGAGAGAAACTTAAAATCTTTGAAGGTAAGTTAATGGGGTGTGCTACAACCCCTAAAAAGGTGTGGCAGCAACAGCTTTTCTGGGGTCGCGCCATGCCCCATTAAATTACCTTCAAAAAAAAAAATAGCATAATATATTAGGTTGTCCCGAAAGTTTTGTCGGTTTTCTTCATCGCTCACCAAACCTCACAGAACACCAATCCATGGACGGCCTAGGTGACATTCTATTCATTTTTGTATCCTCTTTCTTATAGCTATATTTGTTCCCAGATCTACCCCTTCTTTACGATGTTATCGCCATGGCTTTTTGAACACCTCAGCAGTAGCGCCAAAACTCTCCTGAATTTTCAAAATTTTTATCTTGATATTTTCGATGAGCGCTGGTGACTGTTATGTAGGGCAAACCTTTGGCTACATTGTACCTATTTTAGATTACGCGGGTCACGTTTATAATGTCCGTAATAATTATTTATTTGAGAAAAACCGCGGCTTTTTGAACACGTTTTATCACGTAAAATTACCGAAAATTCCAAAAAGCTGATTTTTGAAGCAAATCAAACTTGGTTATGTTGCATAAATGATGTTAAATAACAAATAAGTTTGAATTAGCAAAAACTCAAAAGCTTTCATGCTTTTGCCGCAATTGCGCGTCCATGACTTTGCTAAAAACCAAGGCCTCCGGAGAAATAATTTTTTGAAGTTAAAATCAGCAGATTAGGAGAATCTAAAAATATGAACTTGTAGCCCGAGAGTTGCTCTATTTGACGCATACTTAGTCTTTTTCGAAACTTTGTAATGAAATTTTTGAAAATTAGGTTAACTTTGAGCAGGTAAAATTGACAGGTGGAGAATTTTGGCAATTTTCAAAAAAAGCATACAAGGTTATGGTATGAAAGTGCATCCATAAGAAAGAGAAGGAAAAGCTGCATCGAATGCACGTTGAAACTCATTCAGGTCTTCATTGTGCGTGGTTTTACAGTGGTTTGAAAAAACCGACAAAACTTTCGGGACAACCTAATATATAGTTCGATATCTTAAATCTTGTAGTTTTTATAGAAACTACAAGATTTAAGATATCGAACTTGGGCTATTTGGGCTTGATTCATCTTTTTCGCTCTGAGTAAAAGCTGGTGAAAGCGCAGCCATTGAGAGCGAAAAATGGGACAAACGACATTTTGGCCGGCATCTAACTCCATAGTTTGATGGTTAGGAAGCAGAATTCATGGTATGGGTAAATAGGGAATTGTGTTTGTATTGAGTACAAAAAGACTTAGCCAATTCATCAGAAACATAGTGGATCATGTTTGAAAATGACCACTTCACTTGGGCGGTCCAATATCGGGAACTCTCAGAATTTGCTAAAACTTGCCCCATGGGGTAATCTGACATGATAATTACAAATGTGTCACTAGTTATGTATGGTAGAGCCTTAATGTCCTGCCCACGGAAAGCAAATGATAATGCTAGTAACGTATTGAGACACGAGTTAGGGGAGGGAGGGGGGTCACCGGCGCTTTTGTGCCGCACCTCTTGCTCGACCCTGGTTCAGACCCAAAAAACGGAACGAGCTTTTGCACCGACCTCTTATGAAGCACAAAACAAGCATTGCACAGAAAACCTTTGCAACGACAACGAAATATCTTTCTATGCTACATCACTTTACGGGTGAAATGTGTTCTAAGTAAAGTTTCGCAATTGTTTACAAGGATTCTGCGAATCTCCTGAGTAATGTATTGAATATCGGTTAGTTTGTAGGTTTTTTTTTTACTGTCGGACTTAGGTAGAATGTACGTATGCGCATAGGATTCTTCTTTGCCTTGTTCTTGCAGTCAAGTCAATTCACATTGCTTTTACCGGAAACAAGACCTGAAGTAGTATTTTTTTCCTTATCCATTCATTTAACCATGGTCACCCACTCGCACTCCGAATCAAGCATGAAGTCAGATTTAGTGTGAAAGAGCCAAAGTTATGACGCGCGCCAAATAGTGCGCCATTCCGTCAGAGATGTCGATTGCTATTTTTGTCATGGACAATACAAATTGAATAATCGAGTTAACGCGTGAAATAAGATATTTTGATTAAAGCTTGTAACTCCACCGTCCAAGCAATAGAGGCAGTCAAATGCGATAAACACTAAAAAGAACTTTGTCCAAAGAACTTTGGAATGGCGGCGTTCAGGATCCTCCAAAGGCCTGCCGCTTCTTCTCCAGGCGCGCCCATGGGAGGCAATAATCCATTCGCGCCTACCTCGCGCTTGTCGCACGTCTCGCACATTTCTGTGGTAGTTCCCCTCTAGACAATCGCCTTGTTTCCCCTAGCATATCAAAAAGGTCACAACTGCTTAACAATGATTTTTCAATGATAACAAGGAAATGGAAAAGTTTGGGAGCTAAAAAAATGATAAAAGTAGACTGCGCGCCTTTTGCCAGGGAAGTCAGTTAGTCGGAGTGGCAGTTTGGAAGTTGAAGCATACCATTATATAGAACTCGAAATGCTGCTTTTATATCACATCAGGCTAGATGTACGATGCTTAACAAGCATTTTGATCAAATCTGCATCCTTTTTGTGGCAATTATTTTGCAGTTCAGAATGCATGCATACTGGCAATAAAAGCTCAAAACTTTTCCCAGAAGAAAGCTTCGCACAAGCATTGCATCTGAGGGAAACCAATTTTTAAAAATTTTCACCAACAATTTTGCTGTGATTCTTGTCCCACTGAATTGCTACCCACTTAAAGCATCGGTTCCCGTACGGACAAAAGGTTTAGGTACAGCGAGTCCAATGAACTGCCAAAAAAATGATGCACAACGTATTTTTGAAGTTGTAAATTTCCAAAGATATGCCCTGACTTGGCGCCGCTGATGAGAAAACATGATCACCGTTTGCTTCTTTTTATCTACCACATCTCAACAGCCACAGTAGAATGTATTTGCCTCTCAGTCAGCTTTATTCTCACATTTTCTTTTGTTTGTTAATGACAAATCGTTGATGCGGTGACCTTCCCGCCTACAAAAACAACCACCTTTTTGATTCACCTCGACTAAGGTGACCGAATGTTTCACATCCATTTGTTTGTTATCATTGAAAAATCCTCGTTTAAGCTGTGCTATAATTAATGCCAAGAGGAACAAGGCCCTTGTCCGGAGGTAACTATCGCAAAAAAGTGCGGGACAACTGCGACATAAGCGCGATGTAAGCGCGAAGCGATTATGGCCTCCCAAGGGCGCTCCTGGAGAAGAAGCGGCGGTCTTTGGAGGATCCTGCACGCCTTTCCTTTGGAATGGGAAGGTGACATGGCAAATCAGAAGAAAAACAAGAATGGTGTCATATAAAAACAAAATTTTGCTTTTTTTGCAGTCGATTTCAGTTTTTATACCTACCTTGTTTCACCGTCGCAGGTGCACGAAATCGTTATATTCTATATTATTATTTTATATTTTACAAGATTTCACACATTTTACAGCTTGGATTCATTGCGCAATAAATCGTAGAGCTTACACATTCACAGTATTTATCGCTTTTTTAGTGCAATAAAATTTATCTCGTCGTTAGATTCTAGGGGTTTGGTCGTGCATATGCGAAAAGCATCCAACGTCAACACTCAACAAGCTGCTCTTCGTCAGTTCAATTGGATGACAATGTTAAGAGCCGTGATTATTCAGTCCATGATCGCGCGAGGGTTAGAATTATACTTTCTGCCGTTTGAATCACCAAGGATCTTATCAACGCCTCTCAAAAAATTTCAAGGTTTTTTAGAGCGTAGCTTGAAAACGGTTGCGGTGTTTTGGTGGCCAAAAATATAAGAAATCATTTTCAGATGAAAGGAATTCCCCTAAGCTGGTCACGGTACCCTTGCAATGCCGCGCGCCAATCAGCTTATTTTTGGTAGCAGCAAAACGTGAAACCGAAACCACAACACGCTGAAAATGAATAGAATGATATGTAATGAGTTGGATTTTTGTGGTTAACAATATACTGACTACCCCAACGACGCCTCCTCTTTTTCCAATTTTCAGTCGACAGCTGGAAAAGAATTTCTGACATAGCGTCGAAGAAGAAAAGAAAAGAAACGTTTATGACGGTCACAGGTTGAAGGAGCTCATATCAAGTTGTATCCGGCATAAAGGACCCAACCTATTACTATGACGGGCTCCTGAAAGGATTGCGAGCCTGCAGAGGATGTGCTTGAACGACTCGCGAGAATAATTCGGATTGTATCTTGGCAAACCAAGAGTTTTTCTCGAAAGAAGAAAATCATTGAGGCAGGATACAAGTGCAATCCATCTCGAGCGACTGATAACGAACGCCAGTTGCAGAATAGCTTTGCAGGAAGATCTTCTGAAATACAGGCGAACGAGTACACGGATAAGTCTAAAGAAGCATTAGCTGGCTTACTCGGCCCTGTCAAAACACTGTCATAGAGGTCATCCCTATCCCTGTATAGCCTTTCCCTGTGCCCACTTCTACACTTCATTTCCCTTCCCTGTGTTGTTTTCAAAATTAGCATGCCCACTTTCCCCCTGTGCCAACTCGCAGCCCTGTAGCTCAAACCTTGCGAAAAATCGATAAAATCGATAAAAGTAATGTACAATTGAAAACTAATATTGTATTCGTAATCAGCATGCTCGATTACCCCCCTGTGCAAACTCCCAGCCCCGCAGGTCAGACTTTACAAAAAAATCGATAAAATCGATAAAAGTAATGGACGATTTCAAGAACTAATATTGTATTCGAAATCCCCATTCTCACTTACCCCCCTGTGCCAACTCCCAGCCCCGTAGAATTAGGGTAGAATTTCGTATCCCTTGCCTTACTTGCGTGAGTCGTTCACTCCTAGCATCACTCTCTCAACAGCACATTCGATGACGCTAACCGCATGTTCATCCTGCTTCCTCATTGTCCATGTTTCTGAAGCGTACGTCAAAGCAAGAAAACCGTCCAGTTGAAGAGATGGGCGCGGAGCCGGATGTTCTTGGTCTTCTTCATTACATCCTCAATTGTCTCATATGCTCCCCATGCTGCACGTTTCCTCCTGCTCAGTTCCGGAGCTAGATCGTTCATCTTATTGAGCTCATGACCTAGGTAGGTGTAGTTTGAGCATTCGTTGATGTTCGTCCCGCTGAGCATGAAATGAGCATCAGGCACTCTTCCGTTCTTCATGAACATCGTCTTCGTTCAGCCGTAGGCCGATCCTTCCACACACTTCGTCAAACTGGGCCAGCATTTGTTCCGCCTGCGTGATGCTTGGTATTATCAGTACGATGTCATCAGCAAAGCGAAGGTGGTGTAGTTGCCGACCCTCGACTTTCACTCCCATGTTGTCCCGTTCCAACTTACGCATGAGTTCTCCAGAGCGCCACTGAATAGTTTCGGCGACATAGTATCGCCTTGTCGTACGCCTCTCTTCACGTCGATAATGATGCCTTTGTAGAATGGTGAGGTACTGGTTGCGAAGCACAGCTGTACAGCTTGTGTACAGCACAGCTCGTGTACAGCTCATGAATTATCTTGATGTACTTGAGTAGGGATACCTTGATTGTTCAAGGCATCGATGATTGCTTCAGTCTCAACCGAGTCAAAGGCTTTCTTCAAGTCGATGAAGGTAAGACAGAGCGGCATCTTGTACTCTCGTGACATCTCGATGAGCCTTGACACCGTTGTATGTGGTCTATCGTGCTGAATTGCTGAATCCTTTTCGAAACCCAGCTTGCTCGCACGTTGTCCTTCGTCTAACTCTCTTCCGATCCTGTTGAGAGTAACTCGCGTGAAGAGTTTGTAGACTACAGACAACAGGGAGATAGATTATTGCCGATGTCGCAAGGAAGATTATTGCCGATGTCGCAAGGAAGTCAGTCGGTAGTTGCCTCTGGCTCGTGCGCGTCTACGTTGGCGTATTAGCTCCAAAGTCTCGGTGGTGAGACGCCTTCTCGTACTTCTTAGACTTTAGGTTTCCTTGGCACAATCGTGTACATGTTGCACGGACCGATCACGGCATCTCGCCATGAGCCGGATATCGAAGAAAACAGATCCCAATTGATGGTATTCATGATCATGAGCTTGACGGCTCTCTCTCCATTTCGCGGGAAGTAACTTGGCGTGTAGAAGTCGATGGTCTGATCCCGTGTAGAACTTCGGAACAACAGCGACGTCCGTCAGGCAACTTCCGTTGACGATGATGTGCTCAATCTCGTTGGTACTCTCCACCGGGCGATTCTCAGGTCCAGCTAGAAAGGGGGCTTTTGGAATTGTGAGTTCCCATGGATAGTCGTCATCGTCATGATAAACTCGGACAGCCTCTCCCTTGTTCGTTCCACTGTAAACCATGCTTTCGATGTGAATTCCGCAGTCGACCTTCTAGCTCCGATTTTCGCGTTGAAATCACCGACGATGATCATGTAAAAGGTGGGATCTTCTCTGTAGAATCCTCCAAGTCCACATAAAATGTCTCGAGCTCGTCCTCGTCGTAGCCGAATGTTGGGGCGTATGCAATGAAGATGGTCAAGGTAGGGATTGATCCACAGCTTGATATTCGCAAACTTCCGATTCGGGTTGTGAGTTGTTCGAAGGAATCGATGTTCACGGCCAAACTCGTGGGGTCGCTTTTGGTCGGCGATTATCCCCCTACCCACCACCTGGGGACGCTCAGGTGGCCTCGCGACTATTCGGCCGTGATCCCTTTATGAGGGAGATCCGTGGCTTTTTTTGATAATTGTCAAAATTCTCCACCCGTCAATTTTGATTGCTCAACTGCAAATAGAGCAATTTCTAAACTACAAGGAATATTTTTTGATTCTCCTGATCTGCTGGTTCATTAAAAAAAATGCAGCAAATATACGAATGCTTTGAAGTTTCTGAAAATTGAAACATTCTTACTGAACATTATGCAACATAACCAAATTTGATTTGCTTTGGAAAAACAGCTTTTTGGAATTATTGGTACTTTTGCGTGGTAAACGTGATGAAGAGTCGCGGTTTTTACTAAATAAGTAATTATAACGGACTTGGTAAACGTGGACCATGTAATCTTACTATAATATCTTTTGGTAACTGCCAAAGCGATGCGACGAGGGTACTCTCCTCCCCCATATGCTTTACCGTTGTGCTATGTGTTCTCTTACAGTGTTGACAGCAGATTCGCGACAACGAGGGCAGTCCAGATATGCGGCGAGGAAATATAACTGCGATACATGAACTAAGGCAGATGTGCAGAGAAACGCCGAGAGAGTACTGGGGAGCGTATGCACTCAAGGAAGATCCACATAGTTTGCATAACAGCGACGTAGAGTTGACGGCGTTCGTAGTTAGCTTCCAGACTGTATACACTTTAAGTGCAAAATATAGAGCTTGCTCCGCATGGAAAGTGCAAATATGGGCAACAATCGTCAAAGATCACCTCCTCATTCATAAACAAGCAAGAAGGGGATCAAGTGCGTGTCATTGCAGAGCTCAAACAACAACGAAATATTAATTCCAGACTACCGAATTAGTGCAAATGTCTGACCTCCAGTTGCTATCATAATTCGGAAAACTGTCGCCCATTTTGCTTCCTATCCTGCCTAACTTCTTACAATCAATAGTTTTTGAAGAGCACATTATGATTTTGAACAATATGAAGGTTAGGAAAATAAGATGATATAACCTATTAATCTTACGGGAATTCGCTTAAACCTCATCTTTTGAATGCTTGTACACCTTGTGGATGCTTGTTTTTGGAAATATTGTTTTTGCTTCTGGAAATAGAAAAAAACAGGGGGAGCTAAGTCTCGTTGGAAGAAAAGAATCAGTCGATTCATGCGGTGGTGCGGTAGTATTTTTCTAAAAGACTCAACAAATCCACTCGAAAACACATTTCTTCCAACTAGACTTTAATGTGAAAATTAACAGAACTTGCTGCATTTGTTTTTGGCCGCCTCTACTTTGTGAAATCCCTACTTTTGCCAATAAGGCGGCCTCTACTTTGTGAAATCCCTACTTTTGCCAATAAAAGAACACAGCAGAGGGAGCTGGTCTTAATGGAAGAAAAGACTTAGTGTTCATGCGGCAGGAGATTTTTGATATGATTCTCTAGGTTTCAGTGCTGAATCTCACAAAAAAGGCTTGAAATTCACTTTGGCCGCTTTTATCTTGCGAGAGCCGTACTTCTGTTTTGAAGTCTCGAAGAAAGGAAAGCTTCAAAGGACTTTATGCGGCAGCACATTTAGGCTAAGGACTTCTCAGTTTCAATGCTAAATCAAGCAAAAGCTCACTTGAAATAACTCTTGTATACCCAGAGGCTTCATGCGACAGGACATTTTTGCTAGGAATGTCCAAGAAAAAGCTTTGAGCGAACTTTGCTCGCTTTAAGAAATGGCCGTTTCTTAGCGAGACGTAATAAGGAGAGTATAGGACTGTGCATGATCGCGAAGCTTGATGTGCTAGCGGCCGTTGCACAGTTCCTGAGTGTCAGCCTGAGTTTCAGGTTGAATCAGCTTTTACATAGATGACTGCTGAGGTGATCTTCATGTTTAGTAGCTGTGGTATCTGGGTCGGGCACTTGCAAGAAGAACAGAGTAGATGATTTGGGAGTTACTCACCATGAAAAGTTTCCTTGAGAGCATTATCTTACTTCTACTACTACGTACTTACGTTCCCCAAGATCGTCGAGAAAATGGAAATGATCTTGAAATGAAATCTTGAAATGAGCCTGATCTTGCTTCCACTACTACTTGCATTGCGAAAAAGATCGTTGAGAAAATGGGAATTCATTCTCTTGCTATTTTTAGTTGCACGCAGACAGTTATCAATGTATCTGCCCCAACCTACTTGCTAGCGCCCCGTAGGGTCGCACTGCCGCGGGACATTTTTGTTAAGACTTCCTTGTTTTTAAGGCTAATAACCGGAATAGTCAGAAATCGAAGTGGCCAAACCAAACAAGCTGTGCGCCATTCAATGCAGTATGAAACGCTGACTTCGAGTCAGCCTTTCTTATCTGCTTCTCGCTTCTCTGGACGAAGCTACAAGCAGTTTTATTGTGATAAAATCGTACATAAAAACCGCGAGATTGAGCACATTGTTGCACTTCCAGCTCAGCTTTAGGCTTTAAGAATCTAAAGTAAGTAAGCAGTATATTTTGGCTCAGCATTAAGCCTAACGTAACTCAGTACGGCCGAAATTTTACTTCCACGCATAATTTCTTAGCAAAATGGCTTTTGATAACTTGTAGCTTCGTTCAGAAAAGCGATAAGCAAATAAAAAAGACAACAGATTTGGACTTAGCGCTTCATGCTGCATATAACGGTGTGCAGCTCGTCTGGTTTGGCGACTTCGATTTCTGACCATTCCCTTGTAAGTTATAAACCTCCTTGAAATCCACTTCAAGCAAAAATTCTTGTGTTCTCACTAGCGGAAAAGTAAAGGAGCTTTGCAAGAAGAACAGCGTAGATGATTTGAGAGTTACCATTGTAAAAAGTTTGCTTGAGAGCACGATTTTACTCCTACGACTACATATTTACGTTTTGCCAAAAATCATCGAGAAACTGGAAGTCCATTTCCTTGCCATTTTAAGTTGCACGCAGATAGTTATCAATATATCTGCCTCAACCCACTTGCTAGCGACCCGTAGGGTCGTACTGCCGAGGGACATTTTTGTTAAGACTTCCTTGTTTTCAACACTAAGTTAAAATGAACCTCCTCGGAATCCACTTCAAGCAAAAATTCTTGTGTTCTCAATAGCGGAAAAGTAAAGGAGCTTTGCAAGAAGAACGGCGTAGATGATTTGAGAGTTACCATGTTAAAAAGTTTGCTTGAGAGCATGATTTTACTCCCACGACTACATATTTCGCCAAAAATCGTTAAGAAAATGGAAGTCCATTTCCTTGCCATTTTAACTTGCACGCAGATAGTTATCAATGTATCTGCCCCAACCCAATTAATAGCGACCCCTAGGGTCGCTACTACCGCAGGACATTTTTCCGAACAATTCCTTGTTTTCAAGGCTTTACAAAAAAATCCTTGAAATCTATTTTAACCGCGCATACTTCGCGAAAATTATGCTTTGGCACCCAAAAGCAGAAAAGCAGAGGAGGCCGGTCTCAAAAGAAGGACAGAGCCACGGGCTTCACAGCAGGACTTTTGCTAGATTATCCGATAGAAAGCTTCAGCGAGCTTTAGTATCTTTTAGTATCGCTATTAAAGTGCCTTCATACCGCGCCGGCAGCAGCCGCTGGCAGCCCGTAGCAGCCCGCAGTAGCCGCCAGCAGCCCGTAGCCGCAGCTGGCCGCCTTTGTCATAGAAGCGCAAAATCATCAAATTCTTGGTATTCTAAGGGCAAATGCCCACGCTTTGCATCTTCCACGCTTTTTTCCCTGTTGCGTTAATCTGCAGTTCCACTTTCACACGCTACAGAATTATTCATAAGCACCGGCCAAGGATACAATTGAAGCAGAAATATGCATATAAAATAGCTACAGAAACTGGACGCATCCACAATCAGACGATCACACCGCAAAGAAACTTTGGCGAAATATGGTTCAACTGCGAAAGGGAAACTGAGCACATAACCAATCTACGAATTCTAACAGCAATGGCCACAAGTATGATATACGAGATCGAATTGCGAAAACAAAATCGTACTTCTGCCTTAAAAAATCAGAAAGAGCAGAGGAAAATTGGTCTCGAAGGGAGGAAAGCTGCAGGAGCTTTATGCGGCAGTGCATTGTTGATAATTTCTCAGTTTCAATGCTAAATTATACAAATCTCGCTTGAAATCCACTTTTGACCGCTTTTACTAGGTCTTAAAGAAAGTTCAAGGGCACTTGCAAAAAATTTTTTCAAATTGCTGTAACTTCAAACAGATTGATTCTTCTTTAAAGCTACAAGCTTCTTTGCAAAGACAATTTTGTTTACAGCATATATTTATCTTGCTGGCTTTTCAGCGTCTCGCTGCGTTCCACCAGCATGCGCAAAAGGGAAAAAATCGACGCGAAAAGTAACCTATTTGCGCAGAATATCTCAGGCATGATGAGAGCTGGACAGCTCATATGCTGTAGTTATATAGAAGTCTGCTAGGGCTGCCTTGGAGACTATTTACGCCTTTGAGCGACTATCTGCAAGATAAGTTTTTCCAGAAAGGTTAAGAAATCGACCATTTTTTGCCTCAAAAATGCACCATTTTTCGAGTAAGCGACTTTAAAGTTTTCCCATTCTCCACAGGAGTAACCAAATCTTTGATTATTGCGAAGATTGTTGGGCTAACGCCTTATACATCTTTTGGACCCAATGGCGATCTTCGCAGAAGCGATGTCAGCTGCGAAAATAGTTGCAGTCAGAGGCAAGTTTGACAGCTTGTAATTTCTGAGCGCAATCGCAAAACGAGTGCAGCTGCGGGTCAGAAGCTAACAGTCTCCTCGATTGGATCACACACAATTTGGACGAAAACCTATGAACTTCATAAAAAAATGGTCGCCGGAAGAAAATTTGTGAAACTGTCATGGTTAGAAAGCTTTCCTTTTTTGATGTGCAGATCATACATGCTTTGACATCGATGAAAATTAAAAGCGGCTTCGAAAGGATTAGGCTTCCTTCTACCGAACAGTACAAAAACCCAGTGTCAAACACCGACTGAGCGGCAAAAAAATGCATCAAAAAACGAAATCTTTAAAAGTGCTTGGGTCTCTTCTTTTACAATCTACAAAGAAGCAAAGCGAGAGCTTGATCTCGAGGGAAGGAAGGCCTAAGGGCTTCATGCGGCAGTGCATTTTGCTAAGCATTTCTCAATTTCAATGCTAAACTGTACAAAAGCTAGCTTGAAATCCAATTTGGCCGCTTTTACTTCGCAAAAATCACACTTCTGCCCCCTTTAGCAAAAAAGGAAAGGGGACTTGGTCTCGTGATCTCGGTCTATGAGGCAGGAAATGTTTGCTAAGATTGTTCAAAAGAAAGCTTTGAGCGGAATTGATTTCGCTTCAAGAAATGACTTCGCGAGATATTATAAGGAGAGTGTAAGACTGTGCATGATCGCGAAGCTCGATGTGTTTGCGGCCGTCGCACATTCCTGAGAGTCAGTCTGAATTTCGGGTTGAATCAGCTTTCTACATAGATGACTGCTTAGACAATTTCCATTTTTAGGAGCTGGGATTGGGTCTTTGCAAGAAGAACAGCGTATGTGAATTGGTAGTTAGTCGCTGTAAAAAGTTTCCTTGAGCCTGATCTTGCTTCTATTACTACATGCACTGCGAAAAAAATCGTTGAAAAAATGGGAATTTATTCTTTTGCTATTCTTATTCTTCTATTCTTGCACGCAGACAGTTATCAATGTATCTGCCCCAGCCCACTTACTAGCGACCCGTAGGGTCGCTAGTCTAATATAGGTACAATATATCCAAAGGTTTGCTCTACATAACAAATAGCAGCGCGCTTTGAAAAAATCAAGGATAAAAATTTTCAGAATTCAGAAAAGCTTGGCGTTGCTGCTAAGCAGTTCAAAAAGCCATGGCCATAGCATTGCAAAGACAAGGTAAATTAGAGAGCAGATATAGTTGCAAGAAAGAGGATAGAAATCTGAATCAAGCGGCACCTAAGTCGTCCATGGACTGCTGTTCTGCGAGTTTTAGTGAGCGATGAAAAAACCGGACAAAACTTTTGGGACAACCTAATATTTGAGCCAGTCATTACCCCTCTCAAGAGCTGGGAAGGCCTCAACATTTTTACCTTAGCCAAACTCTTGAATTTTTTCTTTGGAAAATTTCCATAACTCTCCCACAGAAGCGCTTTGCAGATAACGAAAGCATATTCGGAGTCAGAGTTCCATGCTCTATTAGGTTGTCCAAAAGTAAACTCCTTTTTTAAATAATTTAAACTGTTTTTGTTTTCCCAGTAAACTTAGGGCACTATTCGATAGAGCAGATCAAGCTCTACAAAATGTCTACCAAGGATCCGCCTAAGTCGCATTTCATGGAAAGTTTGAAGCTAAAATCGAAAAAAAATTTGTCACCTAAAAATTGGATTTCTGCGATAAAGAATCCTACAGACCCGCAACTTGGTCATTATACAGTAGGCGCATAGTAGTACTCAAATATGCCTTCACCGAACTTTTTTCGAGCAAAGAAGGCGAGAAACAAAAATTGTTCAAAAATGGCAAACTCCGCCCACAGTCCCTCCCACATATGTCATTGTATACTACAAGCCTTACTAAGTATAACTTCAAAACTTACCCCTATATGTGCTCTTACAATTGAGAAATGCCAAGTTTTACAGAAAAACCCAAAAAAGTGGCATTTTGGCATTTCCGAATTTTGAGCACCGGAAAAAATCCGCCGAATACATTTTTTGGGTAGCGCTATGTGTGTGCTACATAAAGACCAAGTTGAAAGTCCGCAGGAATTTTCTGGAACGAGATCCGATTTTTAGGGTAGATGAACAATCTTGATTTTTGGCTCCAAATTTTACCTGGATTACGACTTAGGTGATTGTGATGATTTTCAGATTTTTGCAAAATTTGGGTGAGATTGAATCATATTTCTAAATTAGTGTTTTCTCAGAATATCACTGTACAGCTTCCTTCGACAATGTCATTCTTGCCCTCGCGCTCACATATTGGAGAGTAAAAATGAATTCATGCGAGCGATAGCTCTCAAAAGCGAGATTTTCGCACATTTTCACAAAGTTTGGGTGGAAATTAAACCGTATTTCTCAATTAGTGTTTTGCTCTGAGGACCACTGTACAGTTTCCTTCCATAATGTCAATCTTGCTAGTTGCGACGAAAAACGGAGATCCTAGCGCGAACGAGGGCGCACCCTGTGTGTCGTGAGCTCTCGTTCGTGCTAGGACCTCCGCGTCCTCTTGTCCTCATTGCACCGCCGCGCTCTCTCAACATCACGGCACCGTTCTGTCTCTGGCGTCTATTCAAAACAAACGTTAAAGCCATACATTGGGCGAACCATTCTAGCCGTCTCGTTTTTCGGGATCGGGTTTATAGGAGATGGTTAAAAGGACCTATGCAGATATCACGTACCGCTCTCTGCGTTGTTAAACGAAGATGAAACTCCAATTTCTTTACTTTACTTTACTTATACACTCAAAGGTGTAACACGAAAGAAAAAGAATGGTGATATAAGATGGAATCCATCGCGAAGAACTTCCATAACAACCTCTTCCACTCATCGACCCCGTGCCGCTCGTAGTTCCCGTTCCACCTAGGATCAGATCACTTCCGTCGATCTTCTGCGAGCCGTAGGACAACGTCTAGATAGGATTCTTGCGTCGCATCTAAAATCTTGCCTTCAGCAGGAGAGGTTTCCCGACCAGTGGATTACCGTCCAATAGGTCTGCTAAGTCTGATAAGCTTTTCATGAAGATTATCCCCGCTCGCATAACGGAAGCCCAGCCCCAAGAACAAGTTGAATTTCGCAAAGGATTTAGCTGAACTGCATGGACCACTACCAAACGGTTTCGAGAGTCATAGAAGTTTGCCAGGAACACCGAATATCTCTCTTCTAACCTTCAGCGACTACAGGAAAGTCTTTGACGGTGGAAACTAACGCCATCGTCAGCCTAGTCGATCAAGGAGTTGACCCAGCTTACGTGAGGACGTTAGTCGACTGCTGCAAGAACTGTACAAAAACGATGCAGTTATTCCATTGCTCCCCACCGTTCCAAAAAAAGTGCGTCCAACAAGCTGATTTTATCTGCTCACGAACTTTGTGAAGATAAGGATAGAAAGCATCCACTTAACGAAGATAGAAAGCATCCACTTAATTTTATATGCGGGGATGTACCTGGAGGAAATTTGAAGAAGATCAGCAAAAGAAGAAGTGCAGTCTCGATTGCCTTGGGGCCTCCTTTTAAGAAGTGGTCAACCAACTAAGACCCTGAGCTTCTCGCTTTTCTATTTGACTCAACCATTCTCCTTGTTCTCTGTTACGCAGCTGAGACTTGCGCCGACAATGCTGCCACGTTGAGAGCTCTACGGCCCACCCAAGTAACGCTCGAGGCGCAGTCTCCAAGATGACCCAACACAAACAATACATGTCGAACTTCGCAGCACGGATATGAGAAGGATGTCTCGTCTTTGTGATACAGTAGTATATCGCGAAGGGGAAACATCGATGGGCTGATCACGTCATGTGCAGAGGACAGATGGACATCAAGAACGAGAGTGGATTCGCGAAGCAAAACATCCCGAGGGAGGTCACCAAAGATATGGGCAAATGTGTTCGTGGAATGGATAGACTAGATGGGGTAAGTAGCTAGAAACCTAACAATCCTACTTGTGGAGGTCGGCGACGCTGCCACCGACGATCGGAAGACTGTGGACGTTACAGGCGAGGGAGGGAGAATAATGGAAGCATCATGTTGGGGTCACGCGAAGTAAGTAATTAACAAGAAAAACCGCTGACTGAAGTGGCCTATCCACATCACACCGATATCAGGAGGCGCGTTGAATGCTGATTTTGAATCTGCTTTCTTTTTGTTTTGCGGAATAATCCTTGAAAGAACTTACGAGTATGAAAATCCGAAATTGTCATGCTATCAGTGACATAAACTTAGCAAAAATAATTCCGCAAAATCTGCTGAAAGTAGGTAATCTGTAGTAGGTACATTGACTAGAAGGAGGGGACAGCCTATGGAAACCGCATAGGCGTTTAGAGCTTTTCGCTAAGTTTACGCCATCTAACGCTTGACAATTAGACGTTCAAACACTCACTTTCTTCGGAGAGTTGTTCAGCAGAAATGGAAGACAAATTTGCAATCACCTCTCAATGCTCTATAATGTGACGTACAGTTGTGACAGTGGAATGTGAAAAATTTCGGCGAGTTCGCCGAATTCGCCGAATTCGCCAAATTCGCCGATGTCGCCGAATTCGCCGATGTCACCAAATTCGCCGATGTCGCCGATGTCGCCGACTTTGCGTCTTTTCGTCATAACTCCCTTCGTTCTCAATGAATTTCGAATTTGAAGGCAGATTTGGATTTAGCTCGCCGAGACGAATCTTTTCATGTATTGAACTGCTGTAATCGGCTCGGTCACGGTAAGTACATGGTAGGAATCCGTTGCATCCTGTGGTGGTGTTTTCTAGAGTGTGTATTTCGGCGCATAATGTAGGCAAAGGTTTAAGAAAAAGAGCGTTTGATGGAAGAGTTTCTGCTGAGTGTTTCCAGCAGAAAACCATATCCTTTTTTGCAGTGGAAAAAAGAGAAAGGAGTACGTGAACTTAGTAAATATACATGAACCACTTACCGTCAAACAAACATAACTATACAGTAACACTATGATTAGCAAAACAATAATAATCTTTGTAATCAGCATGTCTTGTTGCTTATGTAAGCAAAGTGACACACCGCATGACTATGATATTCTGCTTCCAGCAAAACTTCACTTTTTTCTGCAGACGCCTCTTTGCAACGCTGTAGGCCAGCCCCTTTCACACTTAAAAGATTCGAGTAAGGCGAATCGGAAAGAGTTGTTTCCGTAGATAATCCAGCGGTGAAAAGTAGACGGAGACATGCTTTATAAAGCGCGAAAAGAGATGGTGAATTCTGCAAAAATCACGCGCCTTTAAATTCTACTCGCCATAACTTCCTCCAGAATAAGTATATTATGAATCCGAAAACGGTGGTGTGCTCAGCTCATCAAGGCGAATCTTTTGGTGTACAGCATGTCCTTGATATCTCGATTTCAGTATTCTTGATTCTTTCTGCGGACGTTTCTTCTCGAAGGTGTAAAGCAGCGAGCATTGTCCCGAGTAGATTCCGGCAGAGACCTTTTAATAGTACGTTTTCTGTAGATTATGATGCGTTAAACAGTAGCCGCAATTTTCTTTTCAAAGGAAAAAGATGGGCTGGTGAATTGTGGAAAAATCTTGTCGTCCCAAATTCTACTCGCCATAGCCATAGAATATGATGCTCTCTTGCTAAGCAGATGTGATTATCGTAATCAGCAGGTCGGATAACCACTATGAGCAAGTTTTCCGAGATTTTCGGGTTATTTCATTTTTTCTCGTTCTACGCTCTGGAAGCTCGCCGATGGATTTTGGTCAAAATGTTGATGCTCTTGAATTGTAAGGAAACTTCGCTTATAGAGGTTTTCGAACACGCTCTTTACGAAAATCGTGGTCTCTGAGAATTACAGTGGCTTTTTGGAGAGATACGGTGAGGTAACTGTAACTGCACCACGGAAGTGCGTAACTTTGCCCGCACTTCTCGCGTATCTCTCAAAAACCTTGCTTGCTTGCTTTTCGAAGCCAAAGTGACTAGGAACTGAGCTATCGAATGGTGTATGAGTAGGGCTCCAGTCTATAAAATTCGCCGAGTTGCAAGCCTACGAAAACACGTCCTCATGAAATTTGCACAAAATGTAAAGATCGCGCACTTTGTTGAAATTCCACCGTGAGTGGTTGCATGACTAACTGCAAATGTTATTTTCACCCCCTCCCGCGTTTTATACAACCAGGGTGAGCAAATGACAAGCTGGAAGTCGTTTTTGTTGGAAAAAGCAAGGGGGAAATCGTTTTTGCGGGATCGATAGCGGAGCCCCGGAAGAAGATTCCAAGTGCAAGCAAAAGAAGGTCGAATCATGCTCATTACCTTATACATCTAATTCATTAAGAAGTAGTTTTCGTAAGCCTCAGCGCACAGCAGAGTTCGCGCGCTACGCCGCGTCGCCGCTATTTGCCGCGTGCGCGACGTCGAGTACTCTGCGTTGATACCACTGCTT